>CM070699.1:3860136-5060136 GCA_036346265.1 Melocanna baccifera | reverse complement strand
AACACGAGAAGCTGACAAAGCGAATCAGAAAAGGCAGTCCTTAAAGCATAGACAAGATATAGAGTAAATTATGGCTCAGATTGACTCTCATATACCCCATATGACTCTATGACTATCAGCTGGTCTTCTAACACACTAGAGAGCAAATACGTTCCCTGTCTACCCAAGGATGGCCCAACCCTTGCTAAAACCTATAGGAAGTGAGTGAGCTCAACCTAGTAAGAGGAGAAACAGCTAATAAACAGCATCCTAGAATCACAAGATGAGAGAAAGAAGTCTAAGCAACTAGGCGAGAACAACACTTTAATCTATGCTGGAAGGACTAACCCAAAAACCAAAGCTCCCTCTTACAAAAGTCCATAAGGACATACCACCCCAAGCTCTCCTCGCAAGGCTGAAAACCTAGAGCTATCCAAAGGCTTGGTAAAGATATCATAGTGGTAGTCACTCTCCTGGCTGAGTACTATGTCACCCTTCTCCACATGGTCTCTAAGGAAGTGATATCTGATATCAATGTGCTTGGTCCGAGAGTGCTGCACTGGGTTCTTAGCAATGTTAATAGCAGAAGTGTTATCACAAAAGAGTGGAACACTGTCTATAACTAACCAAAAGTCTCGCAGGGTCGAAGCCATCCAAAGTCTCTAGGCTGCGACAATCGGCGGCGACAACATACTCGGCTTCTACGATTGGGTGTGCAACAGGATGCTTCCTAGTTGACCAAGAAACAAGAGAAGTGCCAATGAATTGGCAGGTGCCAGAAGTGCTCTTCCTATCTATCCTACAGCCAGCAAAGTCTGCGTCCGAGTAGGCTCTGAGGGAAAGATAGGAAGAGGAAGAGTACCAAATACCATAGTCTATGGTAGCTCGAAAGTACCGGAAGATGCGTTTCACTGCCTGGCGGTGAGATACGCGAGATGAAGCCTGAAATCAAGCACATAGACACACAGAGAAGTGAATGTCCGGTCTCGAGGCAGTGAGGTACAAGAGGGAACCGATCATGCTTCTGAACTCCTTCTGATCAACTGTCTCGCCATCCTCATCTGGATCAAGTGAAGTTGTTGACACCATCGGAGTTGACACCGGCTTGCCATCACTCATGTCAAAGCGCTTCAGGAGGTGTTGAGTGTACTTGCCCTGATACAAGAAGGTACTCTCCCGAGTCTGCTTGATTTGGAAGCCAAGAAAGAAGCTCAACTCGCCCATCATGCTCATCTCAAACTCTAAGCTCATGACAGCAGAGAACTGGGAAACAAGAGCATGAGAGGAGCCACCAAAGATGATGTCATCCACATAAATCTAGACGAGTAGAAGGTTAGTGCCATGCCTGCGAATGAACAAGATCTTATCTACCTTGCCCATCTCAAACCTATGACTCAACAGATAGGACTTAAGCCTCTCATACCAAGCTCTAGAGGCTTGCTTAAGTCCATACAAGGCTTTGGAAAGCTTGTAGACATGGTTTGGGTATTTGGGGTTCTCAAAACCTGGAGGCTGCCTAACATAGACCTCTTCCTCAATATACCCATTAAGGAAGGCACTCTTGACATCCATCTGGTAAAGCTTGAAGCCTTTAGACGCCGCGAAAGCAAGCAAGATTCTAATGGCTTCTAGCCTAGCTACAGGGGCAAAGGTCTCCTCAAAATCTAAACCTCAACCTGGGAGAAACCCTGAGCTACCAATCTAGCCTTGTTTCGAATGACTACCCCATCCTCACTCTGCTTGTTTTTGAACACCCACTTAGTACCTATGACATTATGACCTCTAGGGGGCTCGACAAGCGACCAGACCTTATTTCTCTCAAAATTTTCCAACTCCTCATGCATGGCATTGACCCAAGACTCATCAGAAAGAGCATGACTGACATCCTTGGGCTCGAACGAGTTAACGAAGGCAGAGTGGAGACAGAAGTGAGACATGCCAAACTTTAAGCATGTGATGCGCTCAAAGAGATCTCCTATTATCTGCTCTGAAGGATGATCTTTCTGGATATGACAGGGAGGTCCTAAATAAGAAGAGGTAGTGGTCTCTACCTCATGAGCTGATGAGGTAGGAACAGAGCCACTAGCTCCTGAGGATACGGAAGGAATGGGCTGATCTCCTTGAGGTGCGATGGAAGAAGCAGACACCTCAAGGGGAGGAGAAACTGGATCAGGTAGACAACCCTCATCTTCCTCCTCATCATCCACAAAGATGGGCTTGGACTGCTATACTAAACCTGAGATATCGGGCCTAGTTCCCGGACTGGCCTCATCGAAAGTCACCTCGTAGGTCTCTACCATTTTGCTAGACTCGCAGTTCTACACCCTATACGCCCGCGAAGAAGTCGAGTAACCCAGAAAAATTCCATCACAAGATCGTGACTCGAACTTATCTAGGTTCCCAGACTTCAGAATAAAACACTTGCAACCAAACACGCGAAAATGTGAGACGCTGGGTTTTTGCCCATATCTCAACTCATAAGAAATGCGATGCAAATGTGCCCTCAGACAAACTCTGTTTGAAACATGGCACGTGGGGGCTATCGCCTTAGCTCAAAACTTCCTAGGTGTAGAGTATTCATTGAGCATTATCCTGGCCATCTCGACCAAGGTACGGTTCTTCCTCTCCACAACGCCATTTTGCTGGGGGACGTATGGAGAAGAGAACTGGTGCTCTACACCTGTCTCATCGCAAAACCTCTCAAAGTAGGAATTCTTGAACTCCGTGCCATTGTCACTACGGATCGCTCGTAAAGCACCCGGGAGCTCAACAGAAAGCCTACTAAAAAGACCCCAAAAATGGGTAAATGTCTCATCCTTTGAGGCTAAAAAAAACACCCAACAGTATCTCGAGAAGTCATCGACTACGACAAGAACATACCACTTCCTTCCTACTAACTGCACTCTAGCTGGTCCAACTGTGTCCATGTGGAGCAGCTGTCCCGGTGCATCGGTCGTAGTCACTGTGACCGGAGAATGAGAAGCGGCAACCATCTTGCCGTGCCGGCAAGGAGCGCAAACTAGATCCTTGACCATCTTGAGTTTAGGCAGATCACGAATGAGACCGTAGCCGCTAACTCGGGCCAAATGGTCAAATCCGATATGACCAAGTCTCCTATGCCAGAAAGTGAGATCACGGGATTCTGAAGCAACTAAACACCTGAGAGGATCGCCAGAAGACTCAACAAAATCAGCACGAAAGATCCTCCCATATCTGGAAATCCCGCAAACCAAACTCCCCGAAGAATCAAGAATTTTGCAATTGTTTTTCTTAAAACTTACCTCAAAACCGTCATCGGTAAGCTAGGAAACTGAAAGCAAATTATACTGCAGCTTACTCACTAAGGCAACATCTTTCAAAATAAAAGAATCATTAACGCGCACAGTACCTTTAGCGATGACGCGTCCAGATGAGGCGTCTCCGAAGGTGATTGTCTCATCACGTGGAGCTCGGGCTAAGTAAGAGAACCAACGGTAGTCTCCGGTCATGTGTCGAGAACAACCGGAGTCAACAAGCCAAACCTCTCCCTTCCTTGCCCGTCGAACCTGAGTCAACGAGAGAGAAATGGCTCAGTACTGGGATAAATCAAAAGAGATTTTGGAACCCAATACTAAGTCACACGAGCAGAAGAAGTAGTCACACATGACTAACCTCTAACTACCCTACGCTCTCTCACTCAAAGACGGTCTATGTGTAGACCTGAAGCTGTTGTTGGGCATGACTGCTACAGAGGAGCGAGTCAAAACACCAGCAACATGCTGATCACGCCGCGGGTAGCTATCTCGACGGGGGAAACGAGATTTACCCTCAGGACGGCGGAAGTCACGACCAAAGGGAGCATGAGGATGAAAACCAGAAACCTCGGAAAAACCAAGTCCTCGATGCTGTCCAAAACCATCAGAAGCATCTGAAGGAAACCTAGACCTCGTGTTGGTCTTAGATGCACTCAAGGTCTGGGGCTAACCCTGAATACGCCTAAGAGCTGCAACACGGTCTCTCTGCGCGATCCTGGCGCGCTTGAAGCATCGATCGATCATATGTCTATCCTTATGAAGTAGCACGAGATGACTTCGCCTTCTGAGAGGCCGAAGTTGCAGGTGGAATCACCTTGCTGTCAGAAATCCCTTGGACAAAACCCGCTGACTTAAATTGGACTTTCTCAGTCCTGGGCTCAGTCTCGATCACACCTGGTGCTATGGGTCTGAGCACGGCAGGTGGATGCTTCCTCATGTCCTCATAGAAATCATATCCTAGACCCTGATTAAATCTGTAGATCTTAGATTGGTCTAGAATAAGATTGAGCTTCTTCTTGCCTCCTACAAATCTCTCAAGAGTGTTCACAAGATACTGACACTCCCGAAAGAGAGAGGTGCAAGAAGAGCAGGGGGAAGGAGAGACAGCAGAAGGTAAGGGAGTAGAAGACGAACCAATAGCAGAGGAACGAATGGCATGTGCACGCACAGCCGCCTTAGAAGGGACAGTCCTACTGCTAGTCATTTGGTTCACGTCGCTAGGTGTCTCTACCTTACCCTTAGGCTTCTCCCCAACACCAGCACACACATTACAAGCAGATGGTTGCTTCTCTAGAAGGTCCTTAGTTAGCTTCACACATTTTTCATTCAAAGCAATGAGTTCAAATTTTAGTTTTTCATAATTATTGTATGGTGAGCTAAAAGGGTCCTTAGACGCATACTGAGCGATTTTCTTGTTATGATCAACCATTTCTTGAAACTGTTTTGAGACAGATTCAAGCTCAGCAGTCAATTTGGGACAATTCAAGCAAGAGGCAATAGGCTCAAGCAAAGAGGCATGCAATTTAGCAATTTTACGATCTGCTCTTTTTAAGTTCATTTTCAAATTATTACAATTTTCACAAGTTTCAGGCAGATCAATAAGCATAGTGTAAAGACCTCTAAAAGCATTGTCCTTATCCTCACATGAGGTGCAAGTGGTCTGAACAGTAGAGGAAATAGAAGCAGCCCTACTCGTCTCTAGTTCAGCAAGCAGACTATCATTCTTCACCTTAAGCAAATCAAGCTCAGAAGTCATACTATCATGAGAGGTCCTTAGCTTCTCCATATCCCCAAGCAAAGAAGAACATACATCACATTCGTCACGGGAGGGAGCAGATATAAGTGAAGTATGCTCCCGTGACAATCTCTCTACTTCCTTCTCAAGATCTACAACCCTAGCTCTAGATCTAGCATAAAACTTTTCTAGCTTCAGAAATGCATCATAGAGCTAGTCGTAGGAAGGACCTACCTCATCGGAGTCGCTGTAGAGCTCGCTGTCGCTGACATCGGTCTCGTTAGTCATGAAGCATATGCCGATGAAGTCGTCACCGTCCTTGGGATCTTGATCATCCTTGCCGTCGTTGTCGCTCCACCCCTCCACGTCGCTGAAGTCGATGTCGTCGAAAGCGGTGAGGACGCGGTGGAAGAGCTTCTTGGCTTTTCCAAAGTTTTGGAACTTCTTCTTGCCATGAGCATGAGCTGGGGGCTTCTTGTTGTGGTTCTTGTTGATGTTGTCATTCTTACTCACGCCGCCGTAGTCGTTCTTGCCCTTCTCCAGCTTGGGGCAATTTACCGAATGTGGTTGGGGCCACCACACTCGTAACAAATTATCGACCCACTCCTCTTTCTGTCCCTCACTCTCTTGTAGGCATGGAAAAATTTTCTGGCTAAAAGGGCTAACTGGTCCTCCGGTAGCTGCTCTAGTTGATCATCAGTTACATCACAGAGAGCCGCTAAGGAAAAACCAGAAGCACTATCCATAAAAACACCAGAAGCAGGGCTGGGATCAGTGACCAGGGCCATCGACTGCGACTTCGACTTGCGAGAGACAATGTCAATCTCGTGAGTCTTGAGGCGTGAGTACAACGCGTCAAGAGTCAGAGTCGAAAGATCGGTCGTGTCCTTGATGGTGGTCACCTTCATCTCCCAAACTCGCAAATCTAAGGCCGAGAGCATCTGTCGAGTGTTGTCCGAGTCGGACTATATGAGACCGACGGCTTGGAGGTTGCTCAAAATCTTGTGAAATCTCGCAAAATACTCATCCAAGGACTCGCCAGCGAGCATTTCAAACTTGTTGTAATCTCGCTTGAACTGGTCCTGTCGTACGGTCTTAATCTGAGAGGTGCCCTCATGGTATGCATTGAGAGTATCCCAGATGTCGTAGGCCGACGTGAGATGAGAAATGCGATCGAACTCGTTCCGACTCAGACTCTAGATTATAATGTTCCTTGCCTTAGCATTCGCCTCAACATCACACATGTTATTAGCATTGATGTTTTCATCGGTAAGAATAATAAAACGAGTTTTTACCTTTCTCCAGATTCCATAGCCTTGAGCCTGTATGTAAGACTCCATCCTACTCTTTCAAAAGGGATAGTCGACTCCATCGAAGATAGGTGGCTTGGTGGAATACCTGTCTGTTGCCATAGCTCGCAAACAGGTTAAGATCTATAGACTTGAATTAACCGGCTCTGATACCAATTGAAGGATCGAAAATGGCAACAGAGGGGGGGTGAATGGTGCCTTTTAATAATCGCCCCAAAATATCCGCATACTTTTCTCCTCCGATAGCTATCGTAGCTAGGAAGGTAGAATAAATTCGCTCACTGGAAGCCGGAGGCAATCTTGCTGAAAGCTGAGAAATCAGACTTGACGAACACAGAACAAGGACTAAACTTGGACAAAATCTTACTGCCTAAAACAAGAAATCTGCAGCCAAGAACAGAATAAAAACCGTGAGTAAATGAGCTACCTAACGCTGAGAAACTGCAGCCAAAACAGCCTAAAAACTGCACCTGAACAATGCTTAAAATTGCTGTCTTAAAGCTGAAAATCTGCAGCCACCACAGCCTAAAAACTGCACCTGAACCATGCTTAAAAGTGCTGCCTTAAAGCTGAAAATCTGCAGCTACTACAGCCTAAAAATTGCACTGAACAATGCTTAGAGGTGCTGCCTTAACACTGAAAATCTGTAGCCAAAACAGCAAGGAGAAGCATAACCGAAAGCACAGAACTAAGACTGAAAAGTAAAGCTAGGCAGACACCAGCTGAAAAGGTTACTGCAGCCGAACTGAAAAAGAAAAGGGCTGCTAAACATCTGCACCAAAATCAGCAATAGTGAGTACTGCAGACTGGAGAGAGTGCTGGCCGAAGGTATTAAATAGCAAGCAAGTGCAGTTCGGTTTCAGGAACAACACACAAACACAAGGAGTAAAATTCTGCCCCACATGTAGCGACAAGGAACAGATTAGAGTGCTGCTGCCCGAACCAAGAAGGAACCTTGTGCTGCTGTCCAGAGAGCAAAAGAAATAAGAAAAATGAACTGCAGACTAGCAGTCCGAAAGAAAGAGCAAAAAAAAGGAACCAAAACTGAAAAGACTGGGAGAGGCACTTAACCGAAAGCTAAACTTCTGGAAAGAGGTCTTCTGGCTGAACCAAGAAATAGAAGAAAGATCTGAGAACTACCGAAAAGAGAAGATGATACTACTTCATTTCCGGCCGAAAATAAAACTGAAGGCAATAAGATGATCGTTTCCTTGCTGCTGATCTTGGGTAGACAGAACAAGATTTTAATAGCAACTTGACAAAAATAACCAGATGACACACAAATAGAAATTTCGGTTGGAGAAGAATATCAATTAGAGCAAGAAACCGAAAGTGTCAGATTCAGGGAACCACCAGTGGTTGGCATATTTGCTCTTGGGTATAACTAGCCAAAGGGCCTTGAGGCATTACCCAATTTAGAGCAGATATATCGTAGCTATACGATCAACGAAACAAAATCAAAACAAGAGAATAGAGAATAGTAAACAAATCAATAGAGCATAAGAACTTCTTATTGAGACGAAGAGCGATGAATGATTACATCAACTCTTCCATGTCTCACACACACACACAAAAAGGAGAGAAACAAATGAAACCCTAAAGCAACTCTCTCCTAGAGCACAAGCATTAGGAAACCTTAACACTCACACCTATCTCAACCTCTATTCTCTCTTTCCCAATTCCACAAGTGCACCTCTCCCACTAGAGAGCACCTTTATTTATAACCTCCACTAATGGGTTTACAAGCACTTTACCCATTAGGTCACACCAACTCTCCACTAATGGGTTTATATACCATTTTACCGATTAGGTCACAACAACTCTCCACTAATGGATTTATACACCATTTTACCCATTATGTCACAACAACTCTCCACTAATGGAACATTCCATAGCCAAATCCACTTCCTTTTATGCAGCCCTGCACATTTACCAAAATACCACTCCTGCACTTTCCGGGAAGCTTCCTCGTTTCTTGCCGCGCACGCCTCGCAACCACTTCGAGTCCTCGCCATCTTCGACACATCCTGACCGCTCTGACCTCAACACCGCCTGTGGCTAGTCCGGTCACTCGTGTCTCGCCACGACTCCGTCTCAAAGTCCTGCAGTCATCACCAACAAGAAAACGCATCACATAGCACCGCACAAAATATTATAATTAAATCGTTAGCATCCATAAATAGCACAAAATGCCCGAAATAATCTCTAACTTTTCAGAACAGGAGTCAATTACTCATCACACAACTGGGGTTACCTCCACATAGTCTCTCAGAATCTGAGCCAATCGAGCGCTTTAAGTGACATGGGACGGCTAAGATTTAAATCGGCAACGGGGGATGGTGCGAATTAGGCCACGCGTCGATCAGAGGGAAGAAAGGAGCGGTGAAGCGGTAAGTAACTGTGGACGGCTGAGATTGAAACGGGCGAGGAGGTGATCGGCCGATGCGCGACACTTATCGGCCAGGGAGGAAAGGAAGGCGAGGGAGGAGTTTAAAAGAGATCGGACGGCTGAGGTTAGATCCAGCAGCGGGGTTCGGCCCGATGGGCGACAGCTGGCAGCCCGAGAGGGTTTTTGGGATTTCATTTTCTTTTTGATTTTCCAGAAATGATAAAAAGCTTTAGATAGCTCGGAAAAAATACCAAATAGTTTTTAAAAATTCCAGAAAAATTCAGGGAATCATCTGGAACTAATTTAGACTTAATAAAAATATTTTTAACCTATTTTGATATTTATATTTTTGCAAAAACACAGTTTGCCTTTGAAAGGAGAGTTTTAAATCTTCATAAATTCCTGAAAATAATAAATTACAGATTTTACTTAAGCAAAATGAAATGCATTTATTTTGACTTTTGTAAAATGGGAATTTTAGTTTTCTCAAACTAAGGCTTGGAATAAAAATCCAGGAAAATCCAATAATTTCCAGAAAACACTTTAACAAAGGAAATAAAATTTTTGGGATGTTACAAACCTACCCCCCTTAAAAGGAATCTCGCCCTCGAGATTTCCACTAGCTAGCAAAAGAGATAGGGATGGCTGGCCTTTAAATCCTCTTCTCACTCCCAGGTGGCTTCGTCTTCGGTGTGGTTGCCCCACTGAACCTTGCAGAACCTGATGGTCTTCCTCCTGGTCTGACACTCTACGGTCTCGAGGATCTTTATCGGCTGCTCCGATAGGTAAGGTCATCTTGAAGATCCAGGGTTTCCAATGCAGCTTACTCTGTGGGGACTCGGAGGCACTTCTTCAGCTGAAAGACATGGAAGACGTTGTGCACTCCTGACATGCTCGACAGAATGTCGAAGTGATAAGCAACTTCACCTCGTCGGTTCAGAATTTTGAAGGGTCCCACATATCTCGGTGCAAGTTTCCCTCTGACTTGAAACCTTTTGACTCCTCTGAGTGGGGATACTCTGAGATAGACGTAGTCCCCGACCTCAAAGGTCAAGTCTCCACGACGGTTGTCCGCATAACTCTTTTGTCGAGATTGAGCTATCTTCAGTCTCCCATTGATTTTTCTGACTTTATCTTCGACGTCTTGAAGCAGGTTGGGTCCAGTTTCTTAAGGTTCTCCTTGATGTTCCCAAAGCAGGGGTGTCTGGCACTTTCTGCCATACAAGGCTTCGAAGGGTGCCATCTGCAGACTGGCCTGGTAGCTATTATTGTATGAGAACTCTGAAGAGGGTAAGGAACGGTCCTAACTATTTCCAAAGTCCAGAGTACAAGCTCTTAGCATATCCTCGAGTACTTGGTTAACTCGTTCCGTTTGACCATCTGTTTGGGGATGGTACGCTGTAATGAAACTGAGCTTACTCCCTAATTCCTCATGCAGTTTTTGCCAGAATCGAGAAGTGAACTGGCTGCCTCGATCTGACACTATCTTTTTGGGAACGCCATGTAGGCACACAATCCGGGACATGTACAGCTCAGCTAATTTACTCCCGGAATAGGTAGTCTTGACGGGTATGAAGTGAGCTACCTTCGTCAATCGATCAATGATTACCCAGATTGAATCATAACCCGATTGCGTCCTCGGAAGTCCGGTTATGAAGTCTATACCGATTTCTTCCCACTTCCAATTTGGAATCGGTAATAGTTGCAGAAGTCCAGCTGGTCTCTGGTGCTCTACCTTAACTCTTTGACAGGTGTCACAGGCTTCAATGTACTCTGCTCTTTCTCTTTTCATACTGACCCACCAGTACCTTTCCCATAGGTCCTAGTACATCTTGGTATGACCTGGGTGAATGGAGTATGGGGTGTCATGAGCTTCTTTGAGAATCAGGATCTTGATTTCCTGGTTATTTGGCACACAGATACGGTCCTCGAACCAAACAGTGTCATGCTCATCTTCACTGAAACCGGGTGCTTTGCCTCTTCTCATATTCTTTTTGATTTCCTGAATATCCTCATCAACCTTCTGAGCCTCCTTGATCTGATCAAGCAAGGCAGGTTGTATTTCCAGAGTGGCTAGAATGCTCGGGTCCACCGGGTTCAGAATTAGATGGGCGACTCTCTCCTGAAGTCGGGTCTGGTCTTCCTCCGATAACACCACATTCGCAAAAGACTTCCTGCTCAAGGCATCGGCTACAACATTTGCTTTTCCAGGATGGTAATGTATACCAATATCATAGTCTTTTATCAACTCTAACCATCTTCGCTACCTCAGGTTGAGTTCTACTTGGGTGAAGATATACTTCAAGCTCTTATGGTCCATGTATACTTCACAACGGTTACCGATAAGATAGTGGCGTCAGATCTTCAAGACATGCACTACGGTTGCCAATTCCAAGTTATGAGTAGGATAATTGCACTCATGAGGCCTTAGTTGGTGCGATGCATAGGCTACCACTTTGCCTTCTTGCATCAAAACACAGCCTAAACTAAGGCGAGAAGCATCATAGAAAACCTCAAAGTCCTTATGCACATCCGGCAAAACAAGCACAGGCGCTGAGACTAGCCTTTTCTTGAGGGTCTGAAAGCTCTGCTCACAAGCTTTTGTCCATTCAAACATCTTTTCCTTTTTCAACAACTGTGTCATTGGCCTGGCTAATTCGGAGAATCCTGCTATGAACCGACGGTAATAACCCATAAGTCCAAGGAAGCTTCTGATTTCTGTCACAGACTTTGGTTGCTTCCATTCCATCACTGCTTCTATCTTGGAAGGATCCACAGCAATTCCTTCGGCTATTACGATGTGTCCGAGGAAAGCAACCTCCTTAAGCCAAAATTCACATTTACTGAATTTAGCGAAAAGCTGATGTTCTTGAAGCTTTTCCAAAGTTATCCTGAGATGCTGCTCATGCTCTTCTTCATTCTTGGAGTAGATGAGAATGTCATCGATGAAGATTACCACAAACTTGTCCAAGTATTTCATGAATACACTGTTCATCATGCTCATGAAATAGGCTGGTGCATTGGTCAGTCCAAACGATATGACAATGAACTCATAATGTCCATATCGGGTGGAGAATGCAGTCTTGGGGATATCCTCTTCGCGGATTTTCAACTGGTGATATCCTTACCGCGGGTCAATCTTGGAGAAGATACCAGCTCCTTTTAATTGATCAAATAGGTCGTCGATCTTGGGCAGAGGGTACTTATTCTTGATTGTGATATCATTGAGTGCTCTGTAATCCACACATAGCCTCAAACTTTCATCCTTTTTCTTAAAAAATGAGACGGGTGCTCCCCAAGGTAACGAACTAGGTCGGATGTATCCCTTGTCTTCCAATTCCTTAAGCTGCTTCTTCAACTCTACTAACTCATTAGCAAGCATCCGATATGGTCTCTTGGAAATTAGGGTGGTGCTTGGGACTAGGTCAATCACAAACTCGATTTCCCTATCCGGCGGCATTCCTGGTAACTCTTCAGGAAATACATCTAGGTATTCCCGCACTACTGGCACTTCTTCCAAGGCTTGAAGATGATAAATGGCACATTCTTCTACTTCGGAATTTGAGGAGAGAAGATCACTTCTATTCCTTGGTCATTGGTGAGGGTGATGGATTTGGTAGCACAATTGATCTAGTCTTGATTTTTAGCTAACCAGTTCATCCCAAGAATGACATCTCACCCTTGAGATTCCAAAACCAAAAGGTCAGCTAGGAATCGGATTCCATCTATGAGCAATTCTACTTTTGGGCACAAGATCCCTGCTCTCATTTCTGCTCCAGTGGAGTGAACTATCATAGGGTTACTAAGGGTCACCATGCCCAACCCATACTTATCCACAAATGCTTTTGACACAAAAGAATGCAAAGCTCCAGAATTGAAAAGAACCGATGCTGGTACTGAGTTAACAAGGAACATACCCAGCACGACGTCCGGTGCGGCCTGGGCTTCTTCTGCAGTCACGTGGTTCACCCTTCCCTTGACGAAGGTCTGCGGCTTCTGCTGCCCCTAGTTCTGACTTCCAGAGGCTCCTGGATTGGCTGCCACTTGAACCTTTTTAGGGCACGCCTTGGCATAGTGTCATGTTTCCTTGTAGTAGAAACAGGTCACTCCGTCCGACGGGGAACTGCTTTTCTGGACCTGGCCACCGGCAATTGGAATGCGGGTGGTCTGGAACTGCTAGCGGCTGGCTTGGAACGACGGGCGGCTGGCTGATGGCTTGAATTTGCTCGACTGAGTCTTGAAGCTGCTGCCTTGTGGTCTGAACTTGTTCGCGTGCAGGGGAGTGCTGTGAACCTTGTGAGAACCTCCAGAGTTACTTCTATGATCCGCCATCCTTCTTTCCCGGTTCTCCATCTCTACATGTTTGCCCTCCTGGCAGATGGCCTTGCTGACTAGCTGGTGGAAGTCAGTGTAGTCACCCGATATCAGCTGCACCGATATGTTGTCATTTAGGCCCTCAATGAACCTTTCCTGCTTGGCTTCATCGGAGGCCACATCTTCTGGCACATATCGTGCCAGTTGGTTGAATTTTTGCACGTACTCATTGACGGTACGGCTTCCTTGATGCAGGGCTCTAAACTCCTTCAGAGTCATGGTACCGGTGGGGATGTGAGCTTTGCGGAAGTTCCGCACAAACTCATCCCATGTCACAGCCTAAGGGATGGCATGAGAGGCTGTGAAAGTGTCCCACCATTCAGACACGGGTCCATTCAATTGGTGGGAAGCGAACAGGACTCGCTCCCGATCAGTGCACTGCAGAATATCCAGTTTCTTGCCGATCGACCTCAACCAGTCGTCGGCGTCCATGGGCTCGGCACTGCTGGCAAAAGTGGGTGGCTTGATCCTTAGGAACTTTGAAAGTCTGTTGGGAGGAGCTTGGGCAGGCTGGTGATGAGCTTGAGGTGCGGGGTTGTTGATGGTCTGAGCTAGCAGCTGAATCAACTGATTCTGGTTGGCCATCAATTGAGCCCAATCCGGTCCTGCTGCTGGTGGAGGTGGAGGAATGGGAGCCGACTGGCTTCCCTGAGTTCCGAGGTTAGCACTGTCGTTGAGGTTCCTCCTAGTGTTCACCATCTACCGAAGCTTCCAGATATAGAGAAAAGAGAGAATTAAAGGAGTTTTCTTGTAACAATCCCACAACCAAGAACACACAAAAAGCAACGAAGAAACTGCGAATAAGAGCAAATAAAATCTTCATTTATTTTATTATAATAGTCTCACGGCTGTTAACAAAGGACTACAGCTCGCGGATAGCATTCTGAGACTAAGACTCATGGTTCCCTAAACACTGGTGCTACGCTTAAATCTCTTCAGGGGTGGCTCTAAGGTAGCGGAGTCCTCATCATCGGCGCGGTAATTGGCCAGTTCTTCCTCCGCGGCATGGAGTCTCTATGCCGTGGTGTGCAGTTCGTCCAGAGCGGCCTGGTACACAGAGTCCATGGCCTTGGTAAACTCCACCTGCTGGACGATATGAGGGTTGCTCTCGTACTCTGTGGTCGCGAACTCGTTGGCAAAGTTGACGGGGACTCTGATGGGGTAGTAGCGGTAGTTGGTACACTGCAGATCTAGTGCGTAGCGGTTCCTTAGCTGGCGGATGGCTTCGCGGGCTGCATCCTGCACACCGACGAGGAAGGTCTCTCTTGGGTAGGGGGCGTCGAAGGTGTGGATGGCGACGTGGTCTGCAAAATTGGCGAAGATCCTCACTTCGACCCTCCAGCGTGTGCGATCTCCAAACAGCTCTAGGTAACCTTGGTAAAGGGGATGGGGTCGGAAACGCAATTCTCTCATCAGGCTATAGAGGCAGTCTCCAAGGTCTCCGGCAAGGGCTCCATTGGTCACACGGTTGGGTTGTTTCATCTTCAAGTTTGGAATGGGGAAAGAAATTAGTAAACAGTTTTGATATGAGACTGAGCGAAGGGGGGATGATTTAAAAATATTTTCTTAAAATATATCCTTAAGGTTGGTCTCTATCTAGGTCACGTCTAAGGGTCATTTTTTCTCTGATACCATCTCTGTCGGGACCCGGAACAACACTCCAAGTCCCTATGTGTAAATCGCACTATCCCAGGAAAAGATAGTGCACACAGGGTAAACAGTGATGTATATCACGCAAAATCACCATAATTTTATTAAGCAAAGATACAGGCCTTAAGGCCAAGTCTTACAATATAGGGGCACAAGGCCAACAAAAGAAATAAAAGTAGCGGATATTGAAAAGGTAGTAGTTCAGCCCATCCAGCCTCCCACAGGCGAAAGACTGTAGGACGTGTCCTATTCACTGAAGTAGTCCTCACCGTCAAAGTCGCCGTTGAAGTTTGGCAATGGATTTAAGCAAGGTGAGCACTTTAAAATACCCCACAAGTTACACCGGGAATATAACAGATTGAATGCATGCATAAAGGATTTCAAGGGGAGGCTCAATTAAGGTATTTGCGGAAAAGCAGTACTTGAATTTAAATACAATAACGTAATGAAAAGCTGAATTTTAATACTTCATAAGAACATTATTTGACAAAGTAATATCATTAGTGTAGGCTCCAACCTACACTAACCTAACCACGGGCATCCCACCCGGACCATTGACAAATTCACTGTTGCTCGCTAAAACCAAGTTTTTATAAAACCAAGTCTAATCTGTGAAGACTCTACTCAGTATGTCCATGATCGTGGACACGGCTATCCAGGATAGATTTTCACTCTGCAGAGGTGTACAACTTTACCCACAAGACGTATCCTCCCGCTTGAGCCACACGATTAACACACTGTCTTAGGTGTGTGGCAGGGATTTCATGACAAGGCTGTTCCAAAGATCCATAGCCAAAATATTAACACCGCCACTAAGGTTTCACCACAACTCGAATCCACGAGTTGGAGCCCCCTTTGGTGCCATGTGAGACTTCTCGCGGCCTACGCCACGCTCACATTCAGCCTATAGCGAGACTATATTTGAAATTTCACAATTTACTTAGCCAGGCCCGTCTCATACCGGACTTGTGGTAGTACGAGGTGACTTCGTAAAATGAATCACAGAAATGATCCTTAATTGACTTAGGCTCAAACCACATACCCACATGCACGACAATCAACCAGGTGTCACCAAACACGAGGCATGCTGGCAGCCCACCACCTAACCAGTAGCCTAAGTCCAAGTCATAAGTTTATACTTTTATTTTTAAACTATTTTGATAAACCATCCTTGACTTACCGAAGTCAAGACTTCAGAGTGTCATTTCATGTGAAATAGTTGATCCCACCTAAAATTATACTAAGCCAGGCTAAGTATTTCTATAAAATTTCTAGTCAATACTATAGTACTAACTAGTTTTCAGCTAGGGTGACAAGGTATATGAATTCGTAATTCAAATTGGCCATATACAAAGGATCATAGGTATATCTAAGATTCAAATCAAATTTGAATTACATTTGAATAAAGATACGCATGCATATACAGTAAAACAATATAAATAATTTAAAATATTAGGTTCAACATGGTCAAAGGTGTAACTTGCCTTGATCGAAGTGCTGCTGCGAATCGTCGTCGAAATCGAACTCTTCGGAATCGTGACCCTCAAGAAAAAGCTAGTCTCAGCGCCCGTGCTTGTTTTGCCGAATGTTCATAAGGACTTTGAGGTTTCTGTGATGCTTCTTGCCTTGGTTTAGGCTGTGTTTTGATGCAAGAAGGCAAAATGGTAGCCTATGCATCGTGCCAACTAAGGCCTCATGAGTGCAATTATCCTACTCATGACTTGGAATTGGCAGCCGTAGTGCATGCCTTGAAGATCTGGCGCAACTATCTTATTGGTAACCGTTGTGAAGTATACACGGACCATAAGAGCTTGAAGTATATCTTCACCCAAGCAGAACTCAACCTGAGGCAGCGAAGATGGTTAGAGTTGATAAAAGACTATGATATTGGTATACATTATCATCCTGGAAAAGCAAATGTTGTAGCCGATGCCTTGAGCAGGAAGTCTTATGCGAATGTGGTGTTATCGGAGGAAGACCAGACCCGACTTCAGGAGGGAGTCGCCCGTCTAATACTTAACCCGGTGGACCCGAGCATTCTAGCCACTCTGGAAATACAACCTGCCTTGCCTCATCAGATCAAGGAGGCTCAGAAGGTTGATGAGGATATTCAGGAAATCAAAAAGAATATGAGAAGAGGCAAAGCACTAGTTAAGAGCAAGGTCATCAACCAAGTCTTTAGGCATCGTCTATTTCAAAAATCCCACTGATGAGGAAGTGTCCCAACGTTTGGTAAGATATGTTAAACTATCTAGTTGTTAATAAGTTCATAACTTTGTAGGGTTTAAAATAACATGATTGTCTCTTACGGCAAACATTGACTACCAAATCTTCCCAATGCTCCTTCAAAGTAGTCAAGGAAAGGGATATACTATTCACAGCCCTGAGAAACAAGGAGAACCTAGGTCACACGCGACACTTTTGGGTTTATGTATCTTGGAGGTAGGGATTTCCAGATGAATCCAAGGCGTTAGGAGTAGGAAGAGATCCAAGGGCGAGTACGAGGAATAGTTGAAAGAAGATATTCATGCAAAATTTCGAGAGATAGCTTCATTGAGGGAACAACTGAATCAAGTCCTCAACCATTCGCAAGACACCCCCATTATTTTAGGAGCCAGCCTCCCTCAACATTAGAGTAGCTACGCATCTACGCCACTTTTTAAACATAGCGATGTCCATTTACCTATCGATGACATCCAGGTAATGTACATCTCTAAAATGCTACATAGATAAACCTGTTGGATGCCTTCGCTAATCGTGTATCGTTATGTAGAAACCCATGCTATCCAACTTGACACAGGCTTGTTGGCTCCAGTCCTGTTGAGGCTGGGCGAAGGATGGTGTATCCATGCCTGCTAGGGATGCTGGTGCACGGTGCCTAGCTAGAGAATAGTTTCACAAAGGTCCAGGTGGACATAGTACAAGACATTTTTAGGGTTGTCCCACTAGAGAACCCCCCAAACAATGAGATCATGACACTAGAAGATGGCATCCATACATTCGTCCAGTGACCCAAGAGGGAAATTGCCCTAGACCCTTCTATGCTGGCATCTATCTAGCATGAACTACCGCCCTCTCCACGTGAACATGTACAGCATGAGGCCTCTTCGACCCTCCCTTTGATGTCACCACATGTACCTAATTCACATCGGCAGGTCGCCATATCAACTCCCATAAAGACTAGACTACGCATAGATCAACGGCGTGCCCAATTCTCTCCTATGAAGAGCACATGCAAGCATAGCCATAAGACTAAATCAAAGAACATCAAGGCACCTCAAAAGCTCTGGACATTCTCACTAGGAATGTCGTTGATCCTAGGCATGCTCTTACCCAACCTTGGAATGGGTTGAGCGAGTTTGCATGCGTGGTATATGGGAAAGACCAACGAGACGAGGACGCAACGTCGTACAGGTTTCACCATCATGTACATGGCGGGGCATTTTCTCTACGAGATGGGTTTCTTTATTGTGGGCTTCGATGACCTATTCGATCAGTTTAACCTTGACGCCATCGACGCCTCACTAGATTCTAAACACTGTAAGTGTGTATAATTACGGTCTACATTCATGTTATACCGATAAGTGCCATAACTCCTCACTTATGTATAGAAACATGGTGCAACAAACCAGACGATCCCAACAATTGGTGGATTTCCTTGACCCACACTTGGTCTCCGAGCAAAGCATCCTACTTCCAAGATTACATAACAAATGGATTGTGTACTCACAATGACAAGGAGTACACACTTGTACCCTACAACCAGAAGTAAGTGCTTCACTTATTGCTACTCATTAATTTGTACTTCATACAAAACATGAATATAGTTTTAAGGACTATGGCGGAATACATATGTAGGTGGAAAAAAATTCTAATTATCATTGTACCAAAGTAGAACAAGGTAATATACTTTAATTTCCTAAACAAGATGGAGCACGACTTCACAATTGTGCAATAATTAATCAATAGGTTAACTCATTTCATCTATATATAACTTTATATACCCTTCGTTTGCAATGGCTGAGGTTAATTTTTCAAATTCGTAGGTCATTCGAGGCGTACGTTGGTAGAGGAGGGAGACATAGGAAGAGAGCGATGCACCGTGACATATGACATATTTTCAGGTACTTGCTACTACCCGCTTGCTACTATATATTTTCAGGTACGCGGCGGCACCAGCTCGCGCCGCACCCGCGCCCGCTGACCGCTCCTCGCCCCTTCCTCAGCCATCCGATCTTCGCGCTGCCCCTTCGCCAGCCGTCGGATCCGCCTGGCCGTGCGTAACCCTAACCCTTACCGCGCCGCTTGCCCTCGCCCGTCCGATCTTTTCCCCGCTGATCCGAGCCATCCAAGCTGCGTCAAACTCCTCGGTTCGCGTGTTTTTAACACTCCTCGCTCCTCGGTTTGCGTGTTTTTAACGCTCCTCGCTCCTCGGTTCGCGTGCCCATCACCGAACCCTCGCGCCGCCCCTCACGTCCGTCCTCGCCTCACCGCGCCGTCGCCGGAGCCGCGCCGCCGCTGCCCCGCGCCTCCCCGTCCTCTCACGACGCCGCCGGAGCCGTCGACGACGTCGTTCCCGCCGGTGAGCCCTGCCGCCTTCGTTGCTCTCCGTCACCCTGGGCCGCCACTGTGTCGCTTCACAACCTCGGTCCCTCGCGCTCAACCCGCAGACTTCCCGCGCGCCAGCGCCCACGCGACGGCGGCGCGCGCGCCACCACGCGCCGCCCATCGCCACGCTCCCACCCGCGCCCGCGCGACGTACCGCGCCACGCGTCGGCAATCCGCCCGCCACCCGTGCCCGGCCGCCTCATCCTCGCCACCCGTTCAGATCTGGATCGAGGATCCAGATCGCGCCACACGACGCGTTCCCCGCCGTCGGATCAAGCCGCCGCCGCCCGCGCCCGAACTGCGCCGCATCAGCCTTAGCCAACGTGGCATCCACGTCAGCCCTAGCCCACGTGTCCTTGTTAGAAATAAACTGGTAGCAGAACTCTGAACCGAAGCTAACTCGGTTTGGTCCGATACCATCTACTCCTATTTCTATACAGCAGTTAGTATTCGTATCGCTTTTTAAGCCTTTGTAATCTGTTATGAAAGGAAAGGAAAACCCCCAGAAAAGGTGTGGCGTATTGCACCAGAAATATTGTCCTCGAGTATCCTGTGTTGTCTCAGCAATTCCTCCTCTGTGGCGTTGTCGTATCTACTGTTCATCGTTCGGCAAGAAGTTCAGAAGTTCATATTCGTTCGACTCAGGTTCTGTGTATTGCCGTGATCCATTATTTTTGCTAACATTTGGTATCAGATCAAGGAGGCGATGGACGGCAAGGTTGCAGGATTGCAAGCAGCGGCAGGAGATGACTCCGACGAAAAGAAACCGCCGGCGCCGACGCCGCGAGCAACCGCGAGAGGATGATTTGTCTCGATTCAGTACCCGATGCTGAATAATACAAATTACGGCCTGTGGGCTGTAAAGATGAAGATAATAATGCGCTCTCTTGGTGTCTGGGCAGCAATAGAAGGAGATGCACCGATCGAAGAAGAGAAGGATCAGGGCGCTGTGGCTGTAATCTCCCAGGCAGTCCCAGATGACGTAATGATGGCTATTGCCGAAAAGGAAACGGCAAAGGAAGCATGGGATGCAATTCAAGAGTTGCGCATTGGAGAAGATCGTGTGAAGAAAGCAAGAGCACAGGTGCTGAAAAGGCAGTTTGATCAGTTGATCATGGAAGACTCAGAGAATGTCGGTGAGTTTTCGCAAAAACTCATCAGCCTGGTCGGTGAAATCCGGTCTCTAGGAGTTGAATTGGAGGAAGCCGCAGCAGTTGAAAGATTATTTAGTGCAGTTCCCGACAGATATCTTCAAATTGTGAGCACAATTGAGCAATTTGGAGATGTTTCGAAGATGTCGTTAACCGAGGCAATTGGTCGTCTGAGAGTTTTCGAAGAAGGCCAGAAGGGGCGGTGCCACCAAAAAGAAGATGGAGAGCAGCTGATGTTCACTTGCACCTAATGGGATACCTCAGCCATGAAAGAAAAGAGATCGGGTGAGGGGTTCAACAGCTGTATGAACAATAGTTTTAGAAGGGGAGGAGGACGCAGTGGCAGTAGAGGACGTGGCCGTGGTTTTGAAAGAGGGCATGGCACGACAAGTGATAGAAAACCATATCGAAAGTTTGATATCACCAAGGTACAGTGCTACAATTGCTCTGAGTTTTGACATTTTGCATCTGTATGCAGGAAGCCAAAGAAAGAAAGAGCTTATCTGGCAGTAAAAGGAGATGAATCACCAACATTGCTGATGCTTGAAGCATGTGAGCTGATGGAAGCAAAAGAAGAAAATACCAAGGATGGGATATGCCTGGTAGAAGAGAAAGTCCAACTTCATTCCAAAGAGAACGACAGGATGCAGGAGAATGTATGGTTCTTGGATACGGGAGCAAGTAATCATATGACAGGATGCAAGAGGAAATTTGTAGACTTGGATACATCCAGATGCGCAAGAAGGTTCGAGACTGTCCGCCAGAAAATTGCAGGCCGAGGCTCAGTCCTATTACATGGGCAGACTGGTGAACACAAGGTGCTAACCGAAGTATATTGGATACCTGAGCTAACTAGCAATATCATAAGCCTCGGACAGCTAGAAGAGCGAGGCTGCAAAGTCATAATACAGGAAGGACACTTGTGTGTATTTGATTGGCAGGAAAGGCTGATGATTAGAGTCAGGAGAGGTAAGAACAGATTGTATGTGCTAAATTTGGACCCGGTAGAACCCATATGTCTACTAGCTCGGATGGATGAAGAAGCTTGGAGATGGCACGGTCGGTTTGGAAATCTGAATTTTGAAGCATTACGGAAGTTAAGTCAAGAAGGCATGGCAGTTGGTCTCCCACTGGTAAAGCACCTAGAACAGATTTGTGATGGGTGTCTTGTAGGGAAGCAACGCCGCACATCGTTCCCTCAAGCATCAAGCTTCAGAGCTAGTCAGACATTAGAACTAGTACATAGTGACATCTGCGGTCCAATCTCTCCTCCCACACCAGCTGGAAACAAGTATTTTCTGCTGGTTGTAGACGATTTCAGTAGGTATATGTGGATTGTACTACTGAAATCAAAAGATGAAGCTTTTCAGGCCTTCAGGAAGATCAAGACTGCAGCTGAAGTAAAAGCAAAAACAAAACTGAGATCGCTACGCACGGATCGGGGAGGTGAGTTTAGGTCAGAAGAATTCAACACGTACTGTGAGGAACTGGGAATTAGAAGATTTCTGACAGCACCTTACTCACCTCAACAAAATGGGGTTGTTGAGAGAAGGAACCAAACCGTGGTAGCTATGGCACGAAGCATGATGAAAAGCATGGGCGTGCCTGGAGAATTTTGGGGTGAAGCCGTGACAACCTCGGTCTATATTCTCAATCGAGTGCCAACCAAAAGTGTAGTTGGCAAAACTCCATACGAAGCTTGGTTTGGTAGAAAACCATCTGTCCAACACTTGCGTGTATTTGGATGCATGGCACACATGAAGGAAGTAGGTGGCCACTTGAGCAAGTTGGCAGATCGGAGCAAACCGACAGTATTTTTTGGTTATGAAAACGGCTCAAAAGCCTACCGAGTATATGATCCTACTGTCAGGAGAGTCTATATCACCCGAGATGTAATCTTTGAAGAAGAAAGGGCATGGGACTGGGACACGACTGAAAGAAACAGTGAATCTCCGACAACAGGAGGTTTTCAAGTAAGTTATGAAACCAGTCCAGAAAATCTCACTCATGAGACAGAGCCAGAAACAAGTGTTCACCCAGAGATACAAGAGACAAAGGGAGAACTAGTGGAAATTTCAACTCCGGCTGTATCTGTGAGAGTTCCAGAAACCGAGTCAACCCCAACATCAATTGAGAGAGCTCCTATCCGAATGCGGACATTGCAGGAACTATATGATGCCACAGAACCCGTCCAGTTGGAGTATTCAGGACTATGCCTGTTAGCAGTCGATGAACCAAGTTCGTTTCAAGAGGCAGAAAAGGAAGAAGTTTGGAGACAAGCCATGAAGGAAGAGATGGAATCAATTCAGAATAACTGCACATGGAGCCTGGTAGATCCTCCAGCAAACCAGCAAGCAATTGGACTCAAATGGGTGTATAAAATCAAAAGAGACTCAACTGGAGCAGTGGTAAAGCATAAGGCCCGCCTAGTTGCGAAAGGATATGTTCAAAAACAAGGGATAGACTACGAAGAAGTTTTTGCTCCAGTTGCAAGATTTGAATCCATAAGGCTTCTCATTGCCTTGGCAGCTCAGGAGGGATGGAAACTCCACCACATGGATGTAAAAACAGCTTTTTTGAATGGAGAGCTGTAGGAGGAAGTTTATGTACAACAACCGCCAGGATTTGTTGAACAAGGGGAAGAACATAAAGTCCTGAAACTGCACAAGGCCTTATATGGCTTAAAGCAGGCACCGAGGGCTTGGAATTGTAAACTAGACAGCACATTAAAGTCGTTTGGATTTGAGAAAAGTCCACTAGAGCATGCAGTTTACAAGAAGAGGGACGGAAGTTGTCTTCTCGTCGGAGTATATGTGGATGACCTTATAATCACCGGAGCTAGTGAGTTGGAGATTACAAATTTTAAGCAGCAAATGCATGAGGCATTTAAGATGAGTGATCTAGGCCTATTGAGCTATTACCTCGGGATGGAAGTAAGGCAGGAACAGAATAGGATTTTCATCTATCAAGAGGGATATGCCAAGAAAATACTCCAAAGCTGCGGTATGAAAGAATGCAACCCTACTCAGACTCCAATGGAGGCAAGAATCAAGCTGGCCAAAGAAAGTTCAGCACCTCCTGTGGACAGCACTATGTATAGAAGCATAGTGGGAAGTCTAAGGTACCTCATGAATACCAGGCCAGATTTGGCTTACTCGGTTGGAATTGTAAGTAGGTTTATGGAAGCTCCAACAGTTGAGCATATGGTTGCCGTAAAACATATACTAAGGTACATCCAAGGAACAATTGGTTTTGGCTGCTGCTACAAGAAGGAGAAGACAGGAAAAGAAGTCCAATTGATCGGGTATTGCGACAGTGATATGGCTGGAGATATCAACGATCGGAAAAGCACATCAGGTGCTATTTTCTTCTTGGGATCAAGTCCAATCAGTTGGCTATCCCAAAAGCAAAGAGTAGTCACATTATCCTCTTGTGAAGCTGAATATATATCAGCAGCGACTGCAGCATGTCAAGCAGTTTGGTTGGAATCACTCTTAAGTGAAGTGCTGAATCGAAGACTAAACAAAGTAAAGCTAAGAATCGACAATAAGTCTGCTACATCTCTGTGCAAGAATCCAGTACTTCATGAAGCACATAGACACTCGGTTTCATTATATCCGAGAATGGGTGGAGGAAGGAAGAATCGAAGTCGAACATGTATGTAGTGAAGAACAGCTTGCAGATATGTTGACTAAACCTTTAGGAAGAATCAAATTCCTAGAAATGAGAGAGAGAATCGGAATATGAGATATAAAGAAAGAGCAACCAGTTTAGGGAGGTGAATGTTAGAAATAAACTGGTAGCAGAACTCTGAACCGAAGCTAACTCGGTTTGGTCCGATACCTCCGTTTCTATTTCTATACAGCAGTTAGTATTCGTATCGCTTTCTAAGCCTTTGTAATCTGTTATAAAAGGAAAGGAAAAACCCCAGAAAAGGTGTGGCGTATTGCACCAGAAATATTGTCCTCGAGTATCCTGTGTTGTCTCAGCAATTCCTCCTCTGTGGCGTTGTCGT
Source organism: Melocanna baccifera (assembly GCA_036346265.1). Lineage (NCBI taxonomy): Eukaryota > Viridiplantae > Streptophyta > Magnoliopsida > Poales > Poaceae > Melocanna > Melocanna baccifera. The sequence continues at coordinate 5,035,632 of CM070699.1, read as the reverse complement.
ATCTACTGTTCATCGTTCGGCAAGAAGTTCAGAAGTTCATATTCGTTCGACTCAGGTTCTGTGTATTGCCGTGATCCATTATTTTTGCTAACAGTCCTGCCACGTGGCATGCCATGTCAGTGCCACGTCAGCAAAACCCTAGCCCCGGTGCCATGTCAGCGCCACATCAAGATGCCACGCCACCGACACGCGGCAAGACCAGCCGCAGCCACGCCACCACACCGCGCTCGACGTGGCACTGTTCCTCCGCATCAAGGCCCACCGTGGACAGAGTCCCCATGCGCCACCCACAAAGACAAGAACCTTTTTCAATTTCTCGATTTAATTTTAGGGTTTATTTTCTGAGAGCCCGTTCTCCGTCCTAGCTCCGTTTGATCCCGTTCTTTTTTCTAAATTCATCTAAAATCGAGCTCTAGCTTTTGGTTCTGGTTTCATGATTTTTGGAGTTCATTTGCTAATCATTTTATGTGTTTTCTTTGTTTCGGTCGTTTTCCCTCTCGTTAGATTAGGATTCCGGAGGAGCAGGTTTTACGCCCGAAAACCAGGAGTACCTCGCTGAGCATAACCAAGGCAAGTCGTGTCGTTTGATCATGTTGAATCCAGTTTGCAATCTATTATTTAATTATTTTATTTTAAATTACATTGCACCGCTACTTTTATTCAAACCCTTGTACTAGTAGTTATCGACCCAATTGAATTTATCCCTCCTTGATATTTTGGAATGCCATGATACCATTGTCGCCATAGGTTGGGAAACATACTAGTGATACTAGATTATTTGTCACATGGGTTGGTACGATTAGACTGCTTAGCCTTGCTTAATTTTACGAATGGTCTCGTCATCACCTGTTAATTATTAATTTGACTTAATGATATATGGAACTATGGTAGCCTCGCCCGGGTAATATTAAGGACTTAACTTTGTGCGCCATTGATCTGAGCTTAATCGTGCAAACCACATGTCTAGTATGGGATAGACCTGGCTGATTAATTTGTAATATTTCAATTCAATTCTGCCATTGTGATGGACATGGTTGCTTGATTTCCTTGTGCGCAAGGGGGGTGTGATACGAACCTAGCGCGTGATTGGGTTGAGGTTGTAAAGGCCTTGTTGTGATTTCCTGAGATCAAGGCTAATCACATCGTGTGGGTACAGTTGTGCAACCTCTGCAGAGTGTAAAACTATTTGAATAGCCGCGTCCTCGGTCATGGACAATGCTTGGTGATTTCACACGAGGGTTAGTGTTATCTTTTAAACTTGTGGATTATATTGGAGATGGACAGGTAGTTCACCGTTGGTTTAGCTTGTGGATAGGTGTTCACAAGTGATTTATGTTTATTCCTTTGATTATTTATTATTATTATTTTCGTTTAAATTTCGCTTTCAATCTATTTATCATATTTACTGCGAAATGTCTTTTATGCAAATTAACCTTTCAGCCTTCCATTGGTAAGCCTTGCATATTATATTGCATTCATTTGTTACAAACGACTTGCTGAGTACCAATGTACTCACGGCTTTACGCCTATCTTGCTCAGTTGAGGGCGAGGAGTATTATCAGCAGGAGGTTCCAGAAGGAGAGTACTACGACGACTTCACGGATTAGGCTTCGTTCTCCACTCGATAGCTTGTGGGCTTGTCGATTGGCCGCTACGCTTTATTTTGGATTTCCGCTGCTATTTGTTAAGCCCTTTCGGCTAGAGATGTTGTAAGCGTGGCCATAAGGTCGTATTTTTGAGATTTATCGATATTTGAGTTTTCCCTTTATTATACCGTGTGTATGGTTGTGATTACATCTATGTTTGACTGTGTTCACTAGCGTGATCCTGGACTAGTGCAGTTTACACAGAGAGTCCGAATTTGCATATTCGGGTCTCAACATCTGGCCAAGCCAAGCGCACCATTATGTTCCTCGGGTCGAGTCCATGCTCATGCTCCCTTTATTTTTCTTCAGAACACCACTGGTTCGCTAGAGCCATGTGCGAGCCGTGCCGTCTTCATTCAAGCTTGCACCGTCAACACCGCCAGTCGTCGCTCGCTGCGCTGCAGGTGACAGTCCATACCTCGGGCCCATGCGGACCCATTTCTCCCGTTGGTCGCGCAATTCCTTTCCTCTCCCTCGCCGATGAGTCGTCGCGGCCGAGTGCGTCTGAACTTCCGTTCGGTTCGCTGGAGCAAGCAGCCGAACAGCTGAAATTCTAATATGCACGTTTTATTATTTTATGTGGCAAACTTCCAAATGTTCATTCTCCCTCATTCGAACTCCGAATGCAGTGATTCAAATTTCTAAATTCATCTAAAATCATAAACTTTCTTTTGATATATATTTTATATTTTTATGATTTTATTTATATTTATTCATTTATTTGTATTTGTCGTTTCGCGTGTAGAACCTAACGTTGCCGAAGAAACTTTGGATCCACAGCAAGAAGTTCCAGACCACGTGCAAGAAGGCAAGTCTTCTTTGAACATTTTGTACCTATGTTTGAGAAAAGCTTTTTATTATTTTAAAATTTAGTTGCATTGCTATTTACATAAAATGATAATTCCTGTCTTAATGATTTTAGTTAACACTATAATTGTTATGCCCTCATTTGAAGTTGAATGCCATGTACCTTTGTAACCTTAGGTTTTTCCTTTGACTCGTTAATGAGTTTAATAATGTTTCTTGCTAATTTTTAGAACGGTCGTAAATGCTTAGTCAAGCTAGTCAACTCTTATAACCCAACGGGAGGGGGAATTGTTATTAAATCCATAAACGATTGTTTTTACCAAATGTTTGGCAATAGGTTTTGCCATTGGTTTATAAAATAAAATAAAATGGTGAAATTTGGTTTTAGACTTGGGCGGATGGTAAGATTGGATTGGTGTGGATTTAGCACGATATCTTGTAAAGCGTATGTTCCTCCCTAGTCAATTAAGAACTGACGCTTGTGATTGTCCAGCCTGAGAACTACTGTACAACCACAAGTCTATATGGGTATGACCTAGCTGATTAACTTACGATAGTTTAGTTTTGGTACCACTAGTGGTTAGTGGGTGCTAGGGATTTACTGGTTTACTCACAGTGAGGGAAAAGGATTTACTGTACTCATATGACGCAAGAGGAGGCTTCTGACTGTGGTGGATTTAACCCTTCAGTGGTGAAATCTCAGCGGGTGGTGTCTAACTAGACTAGAGTGAGGTAAAAGCTTTGTGATATTCTATCTGGGTCTCGTTTCAAAGGAAGCATATTGACTATTAAGCTAGTTTATCTCTTGTGGGTAAAGTTGGACAACCTCTGCAAAGTGTAAAACTATTCAAATAGCTGTGTCCATGGTCAAGGGCGGGCAAGGAATGCATTCACATGGTAGACCTTTGGTTTTGATTTTAAAACAAAAGAGTTGGGAACTCGGGAGTGGTTGGAACTCTCAAGAGTGTAGCTTGGTGGATGGAGCCACTAGGAAATTGTATCAGTTTCAGTTATTGCAATTATTTTGTTAAACTATTGCTTTTGAAGTTACATAATGGTATTTAAAAGAAAATGTTGCTTTATGCAAAAGAACCATAAGAACCTTCCTTTGTTAAGCCCTGCATCTACTGCATCTTTCCCAAGACTTGCGGAGTACTTTATGTACTCACATGCTACACTTTAAAACAACTCTCAGAGAAGGTCGAAACTCAAGAAGCAGACTACGACTACTTCGTGGATGGATTTGATGAAGGCTATCCGGACTTCTAGGCTATGTTTCCCTAGTCAATTGCTTGTGGCGTATTAATGGGTCTTGCTTAAGTTCCTTTTGCTTCTGCTGTGATCTTTGTTCGGTGTGGGGTCTTGAAACCTCATATGTAATAAAAGACTTCAAGGTCTGTACTCTCTATTATTGTAATAAAGTGTTGTTGGTTATGTATCATTACTGTTTAACTATGTGCACTAGTTTTGATCTGGAATTAGTGCGGTAATACACAGAAGATTCTGGAGTTGCTGCTCCGGGGTCTCACAAAAGGGTATAGCTAGCACTTCTTGAGGCTAGCTGAAAAACAAAAAAATAGGTATAGAGTGAACTATCACAAATGATTTTGTAGTATAAACCATATGTGAAGGCCTTACTATCACAAACAGTTGTGACCAAAACCCATCTGTGATATATCAGACACCACAGACGGTTCTATATACCAACCGTGTATGATATGCCATCTATCACAGATGGTTGCTACATATAACCGTCTGTGATGTTTGACACATCACAGATGGTATTGTGTCGCAATCATTTGTGAAAACCAGCCTGTACAGATGGTATACAAACCGTCTTTGATAATTGCCTATTATCACACATGCAAAAATTCAGATGGTTGAGAAACCATCTGTGATGACTCTTTGTGTGGTAATAATTATGTGAAAATAACATCCAAAGATCTGTTTTGGCTGAAATATCCATGCAGCAATATTATATTAGCATTCAATCTTTTTGTGCTGAAACAATTCAAAATGGCCAATCCGATCTTCATTAAGGTTCACCAATATCTTTTCAATCGCTGAGTTAGTATGCAAATATTTCTTTTTGTTCTTGAAAATGTTTTTACCAGTTTACTATTAGTAGACTTCTTATGATCCATTAATTACAACACTCAACTACCAGCCATTCAATTTCATTACCAGATTGCACACGATCTGAACTGAAGAATCGCTACCCAAATAACAGATCATGGGCCTGCTTGGTACAATTCATGCTCCCAGTTTCTCATTCAGATTTTATAAAAATGCACCAAACATCTAGCTTCTCAAAACAATCCAATTCCTCTTCTCACAAGGAGCTGTCTCGAAAATGAACTAGCATAGAGAAGTAGCTTTCCATTAGATTCTCATGTGAAGCCAACCTACTAGAAACAAGAGTGCCCTTGGAATTTCAATGAAATTACCCACATGTTGCCATCGAACTACCGCCTAGTCCATTCCCACCCGAGCCCTTAGGCGCACCCGTTCCCCTTGCCCTCCCCACCCGCGCCACTAGACTCCAGGTGACCCCCGACTACGCCCCCCACATCATCGGCCCTTGAAGCCTCCTTCCGAACCCTAGACGATGCCGCCAACCGCCGTCTGTCTGAAGGCCACTAGCCCTTGATGCCGCCATCACTACCATACAAAAGATCATCACAAACGGTTTTTCAACTGTCTCAATTTAAGTCACATCGCATACGATTTATATAAAGAACCATCTATGAAAGTCTACTATCATTGATGGTTGCGACCAAATATCGTCTGTGATAAGGCCTACTATCATAGATGGCTGCAACCAAAAATTGTCTGTGATATGTCGACTATCACAAATGGTTCGTTTTATCAGCCATCTGTGATATTTTAGTTATCACAGACAATTTTTATGTATGGAGCATATCAATGATATTGCATATTTATATGCGCTCCTAGATAGGGATATTTATGGCAGAAACAGACCTAGAAAGCTTCAATCCTAAGGACTTACATCATCTTGATATTGCATATCCTTTTTAAGCTTCCTGCTAATATGATCCCAAACCTGAAAAGTTCAGAAAATTCAGTGTCGAGACTCGAATATACAAATTCGGACTCTCTGTGTAAACTGCACTAGTCCAGGATCACGCTAGTGCACACAGTCAAACATAGATGTCATCACAACCATACAAACGATATAATAAAAAGGAAAACTCAAATATCGATAAATCTCAAAGATACGACCTTATGACCAAGCTTACAATATCTCTAGCCGGAAAGGCTTTAAAACTAGCAGCGGAAATCCAAAATAAAGCGTTGCGACCAATCGATAATCCGTGGAGAACGAAGCCTAATCCGTGAAGTCATTGTAGTACTCTCCTTCTGGAACCTTCTACTGATAATACTCCTCGCCCTCAACTGATGTCGAGACCCGAATATGCAAATCCGGTCTCTCTGTGTATTCTGCACTAGTCCCAGGATCATGCTAGTGCACACAGTCAAACATAGATGAAATCACAACCATATACACGATATGATAAAGGAAAACTAAAATATTGATAAATCTCAAAGGTACGACCTTATGGCCAAGCTTTACAATATCTCTAGCCGGAAGGGCTTAACAAAATAGCAGCGGAAATCCAAAATAAAACATAGTGGCCAATCGACAAGCCCACAGGCTATCGAGTGGAGAACGAAGCCTAATCCGGGTAGTCGTCGTAGTACTCTCCTTCTCGAACCTCCGGCTGATAGTACTCCTCTCCCTCAACTGAGCAACATAGGCGTAAAGCCGTGAGTACATTGGTACTCAGCAAGTCGTTTGTAACAAATGAATGCAATATAATATGCAAGGCTTACCAAAGGAAGGCTGAAAGGTTAATTTGCATAAAGGCATTTCACAGTAATATGATAAATAGAGTGAAAGCAAAATTTAACTGAAAATAGTAATAATAATTAATCAAACGGATAAACATGAACCACTTGTGAACACCTATCCACAAGCTAAACCAACAGTGAACTACCTGTAGACCTCCAACACAAAGCACCAAGTTATAAATGAAACACTACCCCTCGTGTGAAATCACCGAGCATTGTCCATGACCGAGGACGCGGCTATTCGAATAGTTTTACACTCTGCAGAGGTTGCACAACTGTACCCACACGATGTGATTAACCTCGATCTCAGAAAATCACAACAAGGCCTTTACAATGCTCTACCTCAACCCAATCCTGCCCACTTGGGTTTCACATCACACCCCCCCCCCTTGCGCCACATGGAAATCAGCAACCATGTCCATCCCAATGGCAGAATTGAATTGAAATATTACAAATTAATCAGTCAGGTCTATCCCATACTAGACATGTGGTTTGCACGATTAAGCTCAGATCAATCGCGCACAAAGTTAAGTCCCTAACATTACCCGGGCGAGGTTACCACATCCCTCAAAGTGAACCTGCACTTCCCCCTTTACTGCACGATCACTCGCGTAAGTACAAAACCAGGTTTGTATAACCAAGCCAACGACACACCAATAACGTGGCACAAATTTTAATAGTCGTGGCACAAATTTTAATAGTCGTGGCACCAACCACAGTTCCATAGATCATTAAGTCAAATTAGTATCTAACATGTGATGATGAAACACTTCGTAAAGTATAAGCCAGCTAAGCAGTCTAATCATACCAACCCATGTGACAAATAATCTAGTATCACTAGTATGTTTCCCAACCTATGGTGACAATAGTATCATGACATTCCAAATTATCAAGGAGGGTTAAACACAATTGGGACAATAACTACCAATACAATGGTTTGGATAAAAGTAGCGATGCAATGTAATTTAAAACAAAATAATTAAATAATAGATTGCAAACTGGGTTCAACATGATCAAAGGACACGACTTGCCTTGGTTTTGCTCAGCGAGGTACTCCTAGTCTTCGGGCGTAGAACCTGCTCCTCCGGAATCTGAATCTAACGAGACAGAAAGCGACCGAAATAAAGAAAACACATAAAATGACAAGCAAATAAAAACCAAAATTCATGAAACCAGAACCAAAAGCTAGAGCTCGATTTTAGATGAATTTAGAAAAAAGAACGGGGTCAATCGGAGCTAGGACAGAGGAGAACGGGCTCTCAAAAAATAAACCCTAAATTAAATCGAGAAAATCCGAAAATGCACTGTGATATGAACCCGGTCTACGGAAGACCCAGCCCACGGTGGACTCGGTGCACGTAACAGTGCGCACGGGCGGAGCGGCTAGGGCTGACGTGGCAGCTGACGTGGCTGCCACGTGGCACCGGGGAGGGTTTTCGCTGACGTGGCACGACACGTGGCTGCCACGTGGCTAAGGCTGACGTGACATGCCGCGTGGCTAGGGCTAACGTGGCTCGGTGCGGGCGCGGCGACGGCGGCGGGATCAGACGGCTAGGGTTTTGACGCGTGGCAAGATCTGATCCGTCGATCCAGATCTGGATCGACGGTGACGATCGTGCAGCTGGGGTTAGGTGGCGGTGCGGATTGCCGACGCGTGTCCGGCGCATGCCACGAAGCGACGCGCGCGCAGACGCGAGGCGGGCGCGGTACGTCGCGGCTCGGGGACCGAGGCGGGGAGGCGTTCGGCGCGGGTGTGGCTGTGCACGCGGACCGAGGGGCAGCGATCCGCGAGCGAGGGCGTGGGAGGGTTCCGACGAGCGCGGCGTGCGGCGGAGGGAAGGGGGGTCCGGCGACGGTGAGGGACGGCGAAGGACGACGGGCTTACCGACGGCGAGGTTGGACGAACGGCGGAGGGCACGGACCACCGGCGGGTTCGACGGCGGCGACTTCCGGAAGGCGACGAGGGCGGCGGGGACGACGCACGGGTCGCACCGGTGAAAAACGGGTGCGGCGAGGGTTCTCGGCAATACGGCGGGGCAGCACCGGCGGCGGGGTTTGACGGCGAGGTCCGGCAACAAGGACGACGGCGTGGAGCGCCGCGGATGAGAAGAGGCGGCGACGGAGAGGGCTTGCACGCGAACCGAGGGAAGAACACGCATTTATGCACGCGAACCGAGGCCAACCTGGGCGGAGACGGCGCGGAGAAGTCCCGATCGGAGACGAAGACGTGAGGGCGCGACACGCGTCCGATCGGACGGCCGGGAACGAGCGAGGCGGGGGGCGTTGCTGGTGCTGCCGCGTTGCAGATCCAACGGCGCTGGGCGCGCCAGGGTTAGGGTTCGTGCGGGGCGCGCGCTGGATGGATGCCCGACGCGTGTCCACGGGCGGCATCGGGCGGCTGACGCGTGACCGAGCGGGGCAAGGTGGGGTGGAGCGGGCGGCGCTGGGGCGGCGGCCGGATGCGAGGACGTGGCAGGGCTCCCGATCGGACGGCGGCGCCACAAGGTGGTGTGGGCCGGGCCTAAAAGGGAGTGCGGCGGCGGGGAGAGGCGGTGGATGATTGACACGTGGGGAGAAGAGGGATCGGGCGGCGGAGAGCGGCCCGGGAGTATTTTATTTACTTTTCTTTTCCATAAATTCAGATAATGAACATCAAGCTCTAGAAAATAGCAAATAAATCCCAAAAATTCACCAAAAATACCAGAAAATTTCTTGGGACCTAAAGAATCCAAATAAAATATTTTCAACTTATGTTATTGTTTATTTTAATCATATTAAATCATTTTTAAATTCTAAAATTTATTGGAAGCTTAATTTAATTCCAGAAAATTTCTTGTAACACAAGGAACTCAATTGAAATATTTTTAGCTAATGTTGAGGTTTAATTTAATCAAATTAAATTATTTAAAATTTTAAAAATTCAATTTAAGCTTGATTAAAATCCAGAAAAATTCCAGAAATTTATTTTCAAATTCAAGGTTTTAAAAATCCCCAAAAATCAGGATGTTACAAACCTTACCCCCTTAAACGGGATCTCGACCCCGAGATCCGGGCTAACTAGGGGAGATGGGTTTACCTGGTGCGACGACGGAGCTGACGTGGTTCAGGCTTCCTCTTGCAATGCTCTAAGACTGCTGGCTGCCACGGGCTTGCTCCTGGAGAAAGGGTCTTGACCGGCGTACTCTCCAGATTGAACGGGATCGGTGTAATTGCTTGACGCTTCTGCGGGCAACTATGAGCGAAGTGGCCAGGCTCTTTGCAATTGTAACAGTTAGCTGAACCTGCAGGGTTTGAGCTCTTCTGAGGTTGATTGCTGACATTGATAGGGCGGGGTCCCGAATTTTCATAACGGGTCACTGGAGCTGGGGTGTTGAAAACTGGTTGCTGTTGTTGCTGCTGCTGAGGCACTCGCGTAGGTTGATAGGTGTTGAACCTTGTCCTCTGTGACTGCTGTGAATGAACTCCTTGCTGGCTCATCTTCCTTTTGTGAAATTCTCCCAACTCGCGGCGAGAATCCTCAATCAGTATGGCCTTATCCACCGACAGCTGAAAACTGGCATAGTCATTGCCCACAACCTGTACTTTCAATCCTGGGTTCAGACCCTTCTTGAACCTTTTCTGACGAGCTGAATCTGAGGCTACGTCCTCTGGTGCGTAGCGATCTAGCTGAGTGAATGTATCGAGATATTCACTCACTGACATGGTCCCCTGCTGCAACTCACGGAACTCATCCTTCTTCATCTCGACCACTCCATCTAAGACGTGGGCGTTATGGAAGGCTTTGGCGAACTCCTTCCATGTGATGCTGTTCTGGTCCTCATGAGTGGCACAGTAGTTCTCCCACCACTCTGCTGCTGGTCCCTCAAGCTGGTGTGCTGCATATAGTACTTTCTCCCTGTCTGAACACTTGGCTAAGTTCAGCTTCTTCTCAATCGATCTGACCCAATCATCGGCCTCCATAGGCTCTGAAGAACTAGAGTAGGTGGGCGGTCTCGTTCTCATGAATTCCGCATAGCTGTACTGCTGACGAGGTGCTGGTGGTGGTACTGGCTCCTGGTGCTATCGCTGCATCATAATCTGCATACTCTGCATCATGGTCTGCATCATCTGAGTCTGGGCCACCAAAAACTGACTAAGGGCGGGATCCAAAGTAGGTGGCACTGGCCGCACGGTACTACTCTCTGGATCTTGGGTTGCCTAGTTGCGGCCTGCTATAGTCCTGGTATCGACCATCTTGTTGCTGCTCTGAAAAAGGAAACAATTGCTAACTGACTTTGCCGGGTTTAAAGATGAGAGGGAAATAGCATAGAGGAGAGGTAAATTCGTCTAAGGGGGGTTTTCTAATGGTAACCTAAACTAAACAAACACTTAGCCAAAAAGGCTAACAACAAAACCGGGGAAAATAACTCCAATAAAAAGTTGACATGATTGCAATATAATGCTTTTGAGGGCAATATTTGCAGCTCACATCACACACAACGGCAAGAAAAAGCAAAACGATCTACACAAAGCTAAAACTAAGACAGGGTTAAATCTGACAGCTCCAAATCTTCACGATAGCCTCCAATCTTGTCTTGGAACAATTTGACGGCTTGCTTGATCCAATCTTCGCAATGTCGCTCGAAGAATTCCGGGCCAACCTTCTTTTTGATTATTGGACACTCGAACATCTAAGGATATTATAGGGATGAGAAATCAAATTAAACTTTGAAAATAAATTTGCAGAGAAGACGAGGGTTAAGAATCCTAAGAATAAAGTAAGAATAGAGAATCACTATATATTCATTTTATTGATTTCATTTAAAAATATATATATTCTAAACTTGGCTAAGACGACAATTCTAACTAAGGCTTCGTCCTACAGTCGATATAGCTCTGATACCATCTCTGTCGAGACCCGAATATGCAAATCCGGTCTCTCTGTGTATTCTGCACTAGTCCCAGAATCATGCTAGTGCACACAGTCAAACATAGATGAAATCACAACCATATACACGATATGATAAAGGAAAACTCAAATATTGATAAATCTCAAAGGTACGACCTTATGGCCAAGCTTTACAATATCTCTAGCCGGAAGGGCTTAACAAAATAGCAGCGGAAATCCAACATAAAACGTAGTGGCCAATCGACAAGCCCACAAGCTATCGAGTGGAGAACGAAGCCTAATACGTGTAGTCGTCGTAGTACTCTCCTTCAGAATCTTCCGCCGATAGTACTCTCTCCTCAATCGAGCAACATAGGCGTAAAGCCGTGAGTACATTGGTACTCAGCAAGTCATTTGTAACAAATGAATGCAATATAATATGCAAGGCTTACCACAGGAAGGCTGAACGGTTAATTTGCATAAAGGCATTTCACAGTAATATGATAAATAGAGTGAAAGCGAAATTTAACTGAAAATAGTAATAATAATTAATCAAACGGATAAACATGAACCACTTGTGAACACCTATCCACAAGCTAAACCAACAGTGAACTACCTGTAGACCTCCAACACAAACCACCAAGTTATAAATGAAACACTACCCCTCGTGTGAAATCACCGAGCATTGTCCATGACCGAGGACGCGGCTATTCGAATAGTTTTACACTCTGCAGAGGTTGCACAACTGTACCCACATGATGTGATTAACCTCGATCTCAGGAAATCACAACAAGGCCTTTACAATGCTCTACCTCAACCCAATCCTGCCCGCTAGGGTTTCACATCACACCCCCCCCCTTGCGCCACATGGAAATCAGCAACCATATCCATCCCAATGGCAGAATTGAATTAAAATATTACAAATTAATCAGTCAGGTCTATCCCATACTAGACATGTGGTTTGCACGATTAAGCTCAGATCAATGGCGCACAAAGTTAAGTCCCTAACATTACCCGGGCGAGGTTACCACATCCCTCAAAGTGAACCTGCACTTCCCCCTTTACTGCACGATCACTCGCGTAAGTGCAAAACCAGATTTGTATAACCAAGCCAACGACACACCAATAACGTGGCACAAATTTTAATAGTCGTGGCACCAACCACAGTTCCATAGATCATTAAGTCAAATTAGTATCTAACATGTGATGATGAAACACTTCGTAAAGTATAAGCCAGCTAAGCAGTCTAATCGTACCAACCCATGTGACAAATAATCTAGTATCACTAGTATGTTTCCCAACCTATGGTGACAATAGTATCATGACATTCCAAATTATCAAGGAGGGTTAAATTCAATTGGGACAATATCTACCAATACAAGGGTTTGGATAAAAGTAGCGATGCAATGTAATTTAAAATAAAATAATTAAATAATAGATTGCAAACTGGGTTCAACATGATCAAAGGACATGACTTGCCTTGGTTATGCTCAGCGAGGTACTCCTGGTCTTCAGGCGTAGAACCTGCTCCTCCGGAATCCGAATCTAACGAGAGAGAGAAAGCGACCGAAACAAAGAAAACACAGAAAATGACAAGCAAATAAACTCCAAAATTCATGAAACTAGAACCAAAAGCTAGAGCTTGATTTTAGATGAATTTAGAAAAAAGAACAGGGTCAATCGGAGCTAGGACAGAGGAGAACAGGCTCTCGAAAAATAAACCCTAAATTAAATCGAGAAAATCCGAAAATGCACTGTGCTGTGAACCTGGTCTACGGAAGACCCAGCCCACGGTGGACTCGGTCCACGTAACAATGCGCGCGGGCGGAGCGGCTTGGGCTGACGTGGCGCGCGCTAGTGCCGCCACGTGTCATGCTGACGTGGCAGCTGACGTGGCTGCCACGTGGCAACGGGGAGGGTTTTTGGCTGACGTGGCAGCTGACATGGCACGACACGTGGCTGCCACGTGGCTAAGGGCTGACGTGGCATGCCGCGTGGCTAGAGCTGACGTGGCTTGGTGCGGGCGCGGCGACGGCGGCGGGATCGGACGGCTAGGGTTTTGGCGCGTGGCAAGATCTGATCCGTCGATCCAGATCTGGATCGACGGTGACGATCGGGCAGCCGGGGTTAGGTGGCAGTTTCTATATCCCCACCAATGTCATGGCACAAATTTTAATAAACGTGGCACCAACGACAGTTTCATATATCATTAGGTCAAATTAATAATTCACATGTGATGATGAAGCCATTCGTAAATTAAGCAAAGCTAAGCATTCTAATCGTACCGACCCATGTGACAATAAACATAGCATCATTAAATAATAACCCAACCTAAGGTAACAATGGCATAAGGGTGTTCCAAATTATCAAGGAGGGATGAATCCAATTGGGACGATAATTACCAATACGACGATTTGAATAAAAGTAGCGATACACTGCAATTTAAAACAAAATAATTAAATAATAGATTGCAAACTGGGTTCAACATGATCATAGGACACGACTTGCCTTGGTTATGCTCAGCGGGGTACTCTTGGTCTTCGGGCGTAGATCCTACTCCTCCAGAATCCGAATCTAACGAGAGAGAAACAATCTTAACAAGAAAAACACATAAAATAATAAGAAAACGAACTCCAAAAATCATGAAACCAGAACCAAATGCTAGAGCTCGATTTTAGATGAATTTAAAAAAAAGAATGGGGTCAATCGGAGTTAGGACGGAGGAGAATGGGCTCTCAAAAAATTTAATCTAAAGGAAAATCGGGAAAATTGAAAAAGGGCACTATGCTACGAACCCGGTCCACGGGAGACTTGGTCCACGGAGGACCCGACGCACAGAACAGTGTGTGCGGCCAGCGGGGTGGTGCTGACATGGCGCGCGTTGGTGCTGCCACGTGTTAGCTGACGTGGCGCTGACGTGGCGACACGTGGCACCCGGGGGGTGGGCTCTGCTGACGTGGCGCTGACGTGGCGCTGACGTGGCATGGCCACATGGCATGCCACGTCGGCTAGGGCTGACGTGGCCTAGGGCTGACGCGGCGGTGCTCGGGCGCGGCGACAGCGACAAGATCTGACGGCGGGGGTGACGACGCGTGGCTGCATCCGGGCCGCTGGCTCAGATCTAGATGAGCGGCTCGGATCGGGCGGTGCGGAGGCGGGGCGGCGGCCGATGGCCAATGCGAGTCCGAGCGCGGGGACCGAGGGGCGGAGCAGCGTGCGCGGGGCAACGGCGAGGGCGACGCGGGCGACGGGGGCTCACCGGTGGTGTTCGGCGACGGCAACGGCTGCAGGGACGGGCTCCGGCGACGGGGACGGCTCCGGCGACGGTGCGGACGGCAGAGGCGCGGCGGGGAGTGGCACGGAACGGCGGCGGAGCGGCTCCGGCGGTGCCGTGCGCGCGAGGTCGGAGGCGAGAGTGTGCGGGCGACGAAGGATCGGGCGGCCGAGGGTTTTCCCCTTTTTCTTTTATTCCAAAAATCTAAATAAACATCAAATAGCTCTACAAAATAGCAAATAAATCCCTAAAATTCACCAAAAATACCAAAAAATTCCTTGAGACCTGAAGAATCCAAATAAAATATTTTCAACATATGTTAATATTTATTTTAATCATATTAAATCATTTTAAATTCTAAAAATTCATTTGAAGCTTGATTTAATTTCAGGAAATTCCAGAAAATTTATTTTTAAAATCCTGGCTTTAAAAATTGTAGAAAAACAGGATGTTACAAATCTTACCCCCTTAAACGAGATCTCGACCCCAAGATCTGGGCTAGCTAAGAGAATAGGTTCGGAAACCCTGCTCTAAGGTCCTCCTTACGCTCCCAGGTTGCTTCCTCCTCTGAATGGTTGCTCCACTGAACTTTGCAAAAATGGACCACTTTATTCAGGGTGACTCGCTCTGACACTTTCAAAACTTTGATTGGGTGATCCTTGTACGACAGATCCTCCTGCAGATCAACAGCCTCAACTGGCACAACCTCCTCTGGCACACGCAGACACTTCTTCAGTTGGGACACATGAAAGACATCATGTACCCCACTGAAGGACGCAGGTAGCTCCAACTGATAAGCAACCCCTCCCCTGCGTTTCAGAATCCTGAATGGACCAACATATCTCGGTGCAAGCTTTCCCTTTAGCTGAAATCTCTTCACACCTTTGAATGCTGTGATCCTGAGATACATAAAATCATCTGGCTTGAAACTCAGCTATTGACGTCTGGTATCGGCATAGCTCTTCTGTCTGGCCTGGGCAGTTTTCAACCTTTCCTGAATCAAACGGACCTTGTCCTCAACTTCTTTTAAACAATCTGGACCAAACACCTGACCTTCCCCTGTCTCTTTCCAATTGAGAGGTGTTCTGCATTTTCTGTCATACAATGCCTCAAACGGTGACATCTGCAAACTGGCCTGATAACTGTTGTTGTACGAGAACTCCGCAAAAGGCAAACAACTGTCTCACTTGGACCCATGATCTAGCACACATGCTCTCAACATGTCCTCCAAAATCTGATTTACTCGCTCTGTCTGACCATCTGTCTGGGGTGATATGCTGTACTGAAATTCAGGTGAGTTCCCATAGCCTTATGGAAACTACCCCAAAAATGAGGTGAACTGCGATCCACGATCTGACACTATTTTCTTGGGCACTCCATGCAAACTGACAATCCTCGACATATACAGCTCTGCTAATCTGTCACCACTGTAGGTTGTCTTAACTGGAATGAAATGAGCAACCTTGGTCAATCGGTCCACGATGACCCAAATCGAATCATAGCCCTCTCTGGTCTTAGGCAAATCGACTATGAAGTCCATACCAATTTCTTCCCACTTCCACTTGGGAATTTTCAATGGCTGTAGCAAGCTTGCTGGTCTCTGATGTTCTGCCTTTACTCTCTGACAAATATCACAAAGGGCCACATACTCAGCGATCTCACGCTTCATGCTTGGCCACCAATACTTATCCTTAATGTCTTGGTACATCTTGGTACTGCCTGAATGAATCGAATACAACGACTCATGAGCCTCTTTTAACAACACATCCTTCAGTTCTTGCTTATTGGGCACACACAACCGCTGCTTGAACCACAAGGTTCCCTGGACATCCATCGAAAATCCTGACTCTTTTCCTTCACTTATGTTCTTTCTGATACGCTGAAATGCCTCATCATCTGACTGAGCATGACGAATCTGACCATCCAGGGTAGGCTGCAACTCCATTGCTGCCAAAAATCCTTGCTCAACCAACTCTAGGCTAAGCTTCTGAAATTCTTCATACAACGCTGGCTGACTCTCTCGAACCATCACTAAATTGCAATACACCTTTCTGCTAAAAGCATCTGCAATCACATTGGCCTTTCCAGGATGATAATATATACCAACATTATAATCCTTTATCAGCTCTAACCACCTCCTCTATCTGAGGTTAAGCTCGGACTGGGTAAAGATGTACTTTAGACTCTTATGATCCGTGTAAACCTCACATCTATTACCCATCAGATAATGACGCCAAATTTTTAAAACATGTACTACGGCTGCTAACTCCAAATCATGAGTAGGTTAGTTCTCCTCACGCGGTCTCAACTAGCGTGAGGCGTAGGCTACCACTCTCTTGTCTTGCATCAAGACACAACCCAAACCTTTGCGAGAGGCATCGCAATAAATCTCAAAATCCTTATTGATATCAGGCAACACAAGCACTGAGACTGTGGTCAAACTCTCCTTAAGTTTTTGAAAACTTTTCTCGCACTCTGGTGTCCATGTAAATTTCTTTTCTTTCTTGAGCAACTATGTGAGAGGTCTGGCTACACTGGAAAATCCCTCAATGAAGCGACGGTAATACCCTACCATACCCAGAAAACTCCTGACTTGGGTAACTAAAGTAGGCGACTGCCAATCCAAAACATCTCACTTTTCCAGAATCAACTGCGACTCCTTCTGCTGTCATCACATGTCCTAGGAAGGCGACTTCCTTCATCCAAAACTCACATTTACTGAACTTAGCATACAACTGATTATCCCTCAATTTCTACAATACCAATCTCAAGTGCTCCTCATGTTCCTTCTCATCTTTGGAATATATCAAAATATCGTCAATGAACACAACGATAAATTTATCCAAATATTCTATGAACACCTTATTCATGAGATGCATAAAGTAAGCTAGGGCATTGGTCAAATCAAATGACATTACTGTGAACTAGTATAGACCATAACGAGTTGAGAATGTTGTCTTAGGTATATCCTCCTTTCGGATCCTCATCTGATGATATCCTGACCTCAAATCAATCTTAGAGAAAACTCCTGCTCCCTTAAGCTGATCAAATAAGTCATCAATCCTGAGCAAAGGGTACTTATTCTTGATGGTGACCTCATTAAGTGCTCTGTAATCCACACACATACGTTGACTACCATCCTTCTTCTTGACAAATAATACTGGTACTCCCCACGGAGATAAACTCGGTCTGATATATCCCTTTATCCAAAAGCTCCTGAACTTGCTTCTTCAACTCTGCTAAATCATTGGCTGGCATCCGATAGGGTCTCTTGGAAATCGGAGCGGTACCTGGTACAAGCTCGATCAGAAACTCCACCTCTCGCTCCGGTGGCATACCCGAAGGTCATTCGAAACACGCCGGGTACTTCGACAACCGTACATCCTCCAACCGATCACTCGCTCGCAAACCATGATCGACTGGCTGACACATGCTGGCTGCAAACTGTACCTTAATCCCATCTGAATTCGTTAAGGTTACTGCTCTGCTCCCACAGTCTAACACTGTCTGCTACTTTTGAAGCCAATCCATACCCAAGATTACATCTAGGGACTGGATATCCAACAAAATCAGGTCGACCCTGAACTCAACTCCCTGAATGGTTATCCTAACTCCTGAACAACCTAGGTTCGATCTCAACTCGGAACCGGGGGATTGGATTAAAAGGACAAATCCAAGTGCAACAGTTTTCAAATGTTGCTTTAAAGCAAAAATCCGAGAAACAAACGAATGCGAAGCTCCAGAATCAAACAAAACTATAGCAGGAACTGAATTGAGTAGGAACTTACCGATCACAACCTCTGGTGCTGCCTGGGCCTCCTTTGCGGTGATGTGGTTCACCTGACCTCTCACCACCGGTGTCCCGCTTGGCTCGACTGATGCCGGGTGTTCTCGCCTTGCTCCCGGGTAGGAGTCCGACCAGTGTGGCTCCCGATCGGCGAACCGTGTCGTGGCTCGCCTCGGGGCACTTGCTAGCATAGTGTCCTAGCTCATGACACATGAAGAAAGTGACAGACGCTGCTGAGTTGTTGCTCTTCTGTTGTTGACCACTTGAACCACCGTAACGCCGTCCCGACCGAAACCGATGCGCGGCTGCGGCCGGAGTCCTAAAGACCCATGTCATCATCGCCGAGGCACTCGTGGCAGCCGATAAGAACCAAAGCGAGGCCTCTGAGACTGGTGCGACTATGACCCCTGCTGGATCATCCTCCTCTTGCGAGACTCCTCGAGCTCGCGGCGACTCTCCTCAATAAGAATGGCCTTACCCACCAACTGCTGGAAACTGGCATAGTTGTTGCCCACGACCTGCACTTTCAAAGCTGGGTTCAAGCCCTTCTTGAACCTCTTCTGACGAGCAGCATCCGTGCCTACATCCTCTGACGCGTAGCAAGCTAACTAAGTGAATTTGTTGAGGTATTCACTCACGGACATGTTCTTCTGCTGCAACTCTCGGAACTCATCCTTCTTCATCTCGACCACTCCATCCAAGACGTGGGCGTTATGGAAAGCTTTGGCGAACTCTGTCCAAGTGATGCAGTTATGGTCCTCATGGGCGGCACAGTAGTTCTCCCACCACTCTGTTGTTGCTCCCTCAAGCTGGTGTGCTACATAAAACACCTTCTCCCTGTCAGTGCACTGAGCCAAGTTCAGCTTTTTCTCAACTGAACGGATCCAATCATCGGCCTCCATAGGCTCTGAAGAACTAGAGTAGGTAGGCGGTCTCATCCTCATGAACTCTGCATAGCTGTACTGCTGACGAGGTGCTGGCGGTGGTACTAGCTCCTGGTGCTGTCGCTGCATCATAGCCTGCATATTCTGCATCATGGTCTGCATCATCTGAGTCTATGCCACCAGGAACTGACTGAGAGCGGGGTCCAAGATCTGTGGAACTGGCTGCGCAGCACTGCTCTCTAGGTCCTGGTTCGCCGGACTACGGCCTGAGGTGTTCCTGGTATCAACCATCTTGCTGCGATTCTGAAAAGAAAACAACTGCTGACTGACCAAAGGCAAAAGACGAGGGGGAAAAGCATAGATAAGAGGTAAATTCGTCTAAGGGGGTTTTTCCTAATGGAAACCTAAACTAAGCAAAACACTTAGCCAAAAAGGCTAACAACAAAACTGGCAAAATAAATTCCATTAAAAAGGTTGACATGATCGCAATATAATGCTTTTAAGGGCAATATTTGCAGCTCACATCACACACAACTGCAAATATAATCCAACGTTTCTACTCGCACTATCTAATCTGAAGGCTCCCACTCGGGTCCTGACAAATAGGGCACACTACTATCGTCCTCTGAATCATTGTAAACAACCCATGAGTTGCGAACTGGCGTCGACTGCTCTCTGACTGGGGCTGGGTTGAATTGCCGAAGATATGCTCGACGATCACCGGTGATACAACGTCTCCGCTCTGGCTCACGTGCAGGCGATGAGAGGTATCGCGATCGCGGTCGGGGCTCTTCCCCGATCGCTCCGCAGCTAGGAGTAACTCCATACTACTCCTTGAACTTTCGAATGATTCGGGCCATGTTGATCTTGTATAGTTTGCAAAGGCGTCGGATAGCTTTGTACGCAACTCCTTGTGTTGACCCCTCTCCACTGGCATAGGTATTCTTGAAGCCGTGGTGTAGAACTTGCTTGCCGACTCGTGTGGTGAAGTACAGCCTAGTGATGCTTCCGATGCGTTGACCTTTATGCTTCTCATCCTTGGTGAGGTAGACAGGCAATCTCTTCAATCCAAGGCTCTGCAACAGAATGTGTAGAAGTGCTCTCCATCATCTTGATGGGCTGTAAGAAGCTTGGGACATCTAATGCATTTGTAAAGGAAAGATCAGTTTATAGATTTATGAAAACAAATTTTGCAGGAATGGAGCGGAGAACAAAAATCCTTAAGAAAGAGGTAAGAAGATAGAGATATCACTAAATATCAAATTTGGTTGGCTTGATTTAGAAAATAAATTTTTGGGCTAAACGACCATTCTAACTAGGGCTTTATCCTACAGTCGATATGGCTCTGATACCATCTCTGTCGAGACGCGAATATGCAAATTCGGACTCTCTGTGTAAACTGCACTAGTCCAGGATCACGCTAGTGCACACAGTCAAACATAGATGCCATCACAACCATACAAACGATATAATAAAAAGGAAAACTCAAATATCGATAAATCTCAAAGGTACGACCTTATGGCCAAGCTTACAATATCTCTAGCCGGAAGGGCTTTAAAACTAGCAGCAGAAATCCAAAATAAAGCGTAGCGGCCAATCAATAAGCCCACAGGCTATCGAGTGGAGAACGAAGCCTAATCTGTGAAATCATCATAGTGCTCTCCTTCTGGAACCTCCTGCTGATAATACTCCTCGCCCTCAACTGAGCAACATAGGCGTAAAGCCGTGAGTACATTGGTACTCAGCAAGTCGTTTGTAACAAATGAATGCAATATAGTATGCAAGGCTTACCAATGGAAGGCTGAAAGGTTAATTTGCATAAAAAGCATTTCACAGTAAATATGAATAATAAATTGAAAACAAAATTTAATTGAAAACGATAATGATAAATAATCAAAAGAATAAAATTAAGCTACTTGTGAACATCCCATTCACAAACTGAACCTACAGTGAACTACCTGTTCACTTCCAACATAAACCACCAAGTTTATAATGAAATCACTACCCCTCGTGTGAAATCACCGAGCATTGTCCATGACTGAGGACGCGGCTATTCGAATAGTTCTACACTCTGCAGAAGTTGCACAACTGTACCCACATGATGTGATTAGCCTCGTGCTAAGGAAATCACAACAAAGCCTTTACAATGCTCTACCTCAACCCAATCCTGCCCGCTAGGGTTTCGCATCACACCCCCCCTTACGTCACATGAAAATCAGCAACCATGTTCATCACAATGGTAGAATTGAAATTGAAATATTACAAATTAATCAGCCAGGTCTATCTCATACTAGACATGTGGTTTGCACGATTAAGCTCAAATCAATGGCGCACAAAGTTAAGTCCTTAACATTACCCGGGTGAGGCTATCACATCCCCCGAAGTGTACCTGCACTCCCCCCTTTACTGCACAATCACTCGCCCGAGTGCAAAACCAATTTGTATATCCCCGCCAATGGCACACCAATATCATGGCACAAATTTTAATAAATGTGGCACCAACCACAGTTCCATATATCATTAGGTCAAATTAATAATTCACATGCGAAGTGTCGCGTGGGTCCGGGCGCGGGGACCGAGGGGTGGAGCGGCGTGCGCGGGGCGACGGCGAGGGCGACGCGGGCGACGGGGGCTCACCGGCGGGGTTCGGCGACAGTGGCAGGGACGGGCTCCGGCGACGGGGACAGCTCCGGCGACGATGCGGACGGTGGAGGCGCGGCGGGGAGTGGCACGGAATGACGGCGGAGCGGCTCCGGCGGCGGCGTGGGCGCAAGGTCGGAGGCGAGAGCAGCAGCGAGGCTTGCACGTGAATCGAGGTGGCTTCGTAGGTTTTATCACGCGCACCGAGGCGAGTCCGATCCGGAGACGACGCGGGTGCGGGACGGGCGAGGTTTGGACAGCTTGGATGACGTGGGAGGGATCGGACGGCTGAGGGCGCGGGCGCGGTTAGGGTTAGGGTGATGCACTGGCACGGCCGCGCGGATGCGCGATACGCATCGCGGGCGGGGATTGGGCGGTGGTGCAGAGAGGCGGGCGAGGGGAGACGCGCGGCTGGCGCGATGCCGACGCGTGGCGGCTTGGAGGGGATCGGACGGCAGAGGGACTCGCAGGAAAGGGTACGTCGGCGACGTGCGGGCGACGGAGGGATGGCTGACGCGTGGATGAGGGGAGGATCGGGCGGCCGAGGGTTTTCTCCTTTTTCTTTTATTCCAGAAATCCAAATAAACTTCAAATAGCTCTAGAAAATAGCAAATAAATCCCAAAAATTCACCAGAAATACCAGAAAATTCCTTGGGACCTGAAGAATCCAAATAAAATATTTTTCAACTTATGTTAATGTTTATTTTAATCATATTAAATCATTTTAAATTCTAAAAATTCATTTGAAGCTTGATTTAATTTCAGGAAATTCCAGAAAATTCAATTTTAAAATCTTGGCTTTAAAAATTGTAGAAAAACAGGATGTTACATTAAGCCAGGCTACATCAAAAGAGCTGACCTCCGAAACAAACTAGAAAAAGCTTACTTCAATAATTCAGGGTGAGTTTTCTTCCCAAACTACAATAAAGAACAATGCCAAGTTACTAGTCAACAAAAGATTATTTCTTACTTGGTTTCGGCCTTGGTGGCACCCTTGGATTTGTCCCCCTTCATGGCTGATTCTTGCGGAAATTGGCACGGAGACGGTCAGATCTGCGTCAGGAGGAATGAGAGGCCAGGCGAATCGGGTGAGACGACGAGGAATCAAGGCGAATGGATGGCGCGCGAGCTAGAGACAGAGAGCTCTGATGGGGGAAGGAAGAAAGGGGGAGGAGAAGACAAAGACAGAAGTGAGGTGAGGCAAGGAAGGGAATAAGAAGAAGCAGAGGAGGGCATAACTGCGATTCTGCCAAATCTCCAGGAACCCATGCCTAGCTCATTTGAATTTTTGTATAGATATGATAGACGGTTCTTATTTAAAACCATATGTGATAATTGAAGATACTACAAATAGTTTTTATTATAAACTATATGTGATAATTCACAAATGGTTCTTATTAAAAACCATCTATAATAATCGAAGACATCATAGACGGTTTTTATTATAAACTGTCTGTGAATTGTCACATACAGTTCTTATTAAAAACCATATGTGATAATTAGATTATCACAGACGGTTCTAACCATTGGCAGTAATATAGACGGACACGCTTGCAAAATCGTCTATGTTAACTACAACACTAATGGATTGTAGAGAACCGTCTGTGATGAGGCGTCCAGTATAGTTTTTTTTGTAGTAGTGCGTCCTCGAAGATCGAAGCTACCAACCCTCGAAGAACCGTGGAAGCCCTACACGCCGCATCTGATAACCGCCAGACTGGACGCCGGTGGCCTCGGCCCTGCCTTCCTTGACACTACTGCTCCCCGAGCACCAGCGCCAGCCTTTGGTGAAGGTTAGATCTCCCGTGCCCTCCCTATTTCTCCCTTGGACTCTCTCTTCTTCACCAGCCCGCCCTCCCAAAAATCTCCACGGCCAGTGATTTGAGCTTTTGACAGTAGGTGGTGACCATTAGATCACCTTGCAAGAAGTTGCTGAACTCAGCCGCAATGAAAGCGCACCTTTTTCTTTGTTGTTGAGGAAGAGGTCCTCGGCTGTCGTCCAAAGAGCGTTGGCAGTTTGAGAGGGCTCCATCATAATGTCAAGTATCTCCTTTAAGATGGGGCCATACAACCATGTGAGGATCGTGAAATCATGCTGCGACCATGTGACGTTGAGCGCCTCTGGAGCAGATCGATCGACATAGTGGAGCAGACCAAATTTCCCAAGCATGGTGGACCACTTAGTGTAATTCAACACCTTGAGGTCGAGAGGGATAGGGATGTGCATCTTAATGTTGGCAACGTTGATCACCATAGAGGGAGGAGCGAGGGTGGATGTCAAGGAGGCGGCGAGGGAGCTCAGGGCGACAAAGAAGAGGGAGTCGTTGTTGCAGCAGGAGAGGGTGCTGCTGGTCGACATGGTAGTGGGAGAAAGAAAAGAGCAATGAGGTGTGCTAGGAACGATACCCACTCTGATACCATGCAAAACTAGGAGAGAGAGGTAGCGCTCAGTTTGACATTGGCTTATGGCTTTTTTACTATAAGTAGCTTATTTTTTACTATAACTTAGTTGCTTATTTGGCACAATTAAATTTAAAAAAATGTAAAAATAGAAAAAAAATATATATTAGCCCATCACGGACAATGCAAAGGAATATGAGAAAAAAATAAAATGCAAAAAAGCCCAAAAAATCTAAAAAAACAGAAAAAGTCGAAATTACTGAATAGTGAAAAAAGCAGAAGCTGGCTTTAAACCAAAATGAGCACAGTCAGAGAGAGGAGAGAATGCACCACATGGGCAATTGCATTATTCCATATAAAAAGATTACAAGAGTGCTATGGAAGGCAAGTATAACAAACAGAAAAAGTTACAACAATCAGGTCAAGAATTCGCTACACATGGGATACACCTAGCCATCCAAATATACATGCCTGAATACCAAAAAAACAACGTGATCTTGAGGTATCCATCCAAATATACATGCCTGAATACCAAAAAAACGATGTGATCTTGAGGTATCATGGCACACCAAAAACTACTCATTAACATGGTGGCGAAGCTCTAGATCTAGTAGCATAGCCTTACCAGCGACGACATGGATAGCTGCTAGTGAGGAAGATGACGGTCAAGAGTGTTGGGATACGGGTAAGCTATGCTAGCACAAATTAAAATTTTCTACTGCGTAAATCAGAAAGCCATGCGAGTAAGAGATCATAAATCGTTACCACTAGACGCCAGTGTAACGAAAGTGGAGTTAAAATAGTCAATTCAACGAAGAACGTGTCAATGCAGTGGAAGCAGTCGATCATCCTCCGGCCAACCGTCTCCTCCCCGCGATCGTCCCGATCAACACCACAGTCGTAGCAGCGCCTCATCATACGTCCAGGGATGGAACACCGTATGTCGACGTGCTAGCACCAACACGCACGTCAGGGATTATGAGAGGTGGTAGCTAGGGCTTTGATGGGTGTGTTTCAGGATGCCTTCATCAGCCCCCGCAGCTCTCCTTATATAACCTCCAATCATATCCTTATCCTAAGGTCCACACGTCCAAGGGTGGAATACCGTGTGTCGGCGTGCTATCATCAGCGCACACGGTAGGTATTATGAGAGGTGACAGCTAGAGATTCGATAGGTGTGTTTCGGGATGCCTCCCTCAGCCCCCGCACCTCTCCTTATGTAGCCTTCAATCGGATATTTATCCGATATGAGTAGAGATCGTATCTCACTCAGAGACTATCATCCGAACCCTTATCATTTCATCCCATTAAGTATGTTACCCTGTAAGTTCATATATATTTGGCCATAAGCCGAAAACTATTTTCTAATCCATAAGTTGGTAGTGGTCCCTAGTAAGATATAACGACTTTCAAACATACATAAAAATTATATCGGATGAACCTATATAGTGCTTTTGTACCAATCCCTTTGCCTCGTAATACCATATCGAACTAAGGTGAGAAGCGTGCCATCATATGAGAGCTTGATCATTCACTCGAACATGTAGTGGATTACTTAGTTGTGATTGACTTAACCATATTCGGTATAGCCATGCACTTCTTTAATTTAACCACATTGAGAGACCCAGAGATATCTCTCCTATTATATAGTATGAGCAAATTTCATCTTAATCGCTTATATTTCTCCGTATGTTTCATAGTAAATCCGAAAGTTAGCTTTATGACTATCCAGTCACAGAGTAGTGTTTGATAACCCCTAAATAAAATATTGCATATATAAGAAAAAATGACTATCTCAAGTCTGAGAATCCTACATACACTATGTATGAGACTAACTAATGATACTTCAAAATATAACAATTAACGTAATGTCTCATGGTGGGTTAATCCAACATCATGTTCTCTAACATATTCTCTAACACATGTCTACATTATTGATTTGATATTCTATATCCATGATCCGTGAAATATGATCATCAATCAATACATGTGCTGATATGTAAATCATAATTATCCCACATAATAATATAAGATCGGGCATAATTTAGAATAACATCAAAATAAAGAGTTCCCCAAATAAGTCACATACTTGTTGATTAATATAAAAATATATTTATTCAAAAGACGAAATAATATATTATTCAAAATATCATAAATATAGAAGAAATACAATTATTTCTATGAATACCTACAGACATATCACTAACAAGACCGGCCAGTCAAATCTTAGCTCAGTCGTGATTCTGCGACGCAACAACCTAGTAGATTCACCGTCATCGTCACCAGCCTGCCCTAGCTACTATGTGCCACCACGGCGGTGACACGTCGCGTTGGACACGGCCATGGCCACCACGCCGCTGGCCTAGCAGTCAATGCGTCCTATTTTCTGTAACACCCCGTTTCGGGCGCGGCAACCGCTTGATCGAGGTGAACAGATATGAGTACCGTACATCAATGATAAACAAAATAGCACGAGCTTACACACAGAAAATCTAGATTATATTTACAACATAAGGCACATCGGCCTAGTTTTAGCGCAGCGGGTGACAAGTCCAAATATAAATACATCACAAAAGTCCCACGGATGAGCCTAAGCGCGGCTAAGGCCTAACTCTACTGATCCTCAGCACAATCTTGGACTTCAGGGGCCTCCTCAACAACCTGCTCATTGCCTTTCCAGACATTCTTTGATGTCGTTTAGGAAGCACTGAGTACAACCGTATCCAGCAAGTCACAGGGGTAAAACTTAACTTACTAAATGTAAGGATTTACAACGGACGGAGGTATAATGGTGTTATTATTTTATGTGGATGTAATTTTATTTGCAAATAGCTTTAAAAACAAATAAACAATAACTTGCTTAAGGAATTGGGGTTCTCAAACATTATTTCATTAAGTTACACAGATTAAAACATCAGAAAGCTACTTATGCTTTGCTACTGGCATAACCTATCAAACACAACTTCATTAACCGGAAGCACGGCGTATTTGAATACCATTAAATTCACTCTGGAGAGTTGCTCAGCTTTACCCACAAGATTTCTCAATTGCTAATGTCAAGTTATAAACACTCCAGTTGGTGTGCGACTGAATTAAGAAAACACGATCTTTCGCTGCTCACAATACTGTGTAGACCCTACCCGATAGGTTATGACGTTCAGTTCATGAAGACCTATCGTTGTGTATGGCATCAAAACATCCATACCACCTCCCACTACTCCTGTAGGGGTTCAATTAAGATGAGCAGTTATTGGACCATGATTGACAGGCCAACACTTGTGGTTGAGCGGTTACTATGCTCTATGCTCATTATAAGGGTCTAATCCTTAATTTTTCTCCTGAGACTGCCAACTACGACTGGCGTCCAATACATTCCTGTACCGACACCAGCCTGTTGTGACCTCTACCCTAGGGTAGGGTCGTGGACTCAGCCACTACGAGACTTTCCATAGTTATCGCCCTACCCTAAATCATTTTAAAACACATTTACCGGCGAACTACCAAGCTGCTTGGTAGCTCGTTATTTTATGTGAGAGCAAATGTTAGTTATTTATACTTTAATTAAATAATACTAAGGTTGTCGAGGTGAATGTGGCTTCAAAGTAAAGCAGGGCATTTATCAGTGTTAGGACATAACTAAGTTAACACGTCATTCTAAATATTTTATTTTTAATAAAATAATTTGATCAAATAACAGTAATGCAAATATTGTAAACAAGCAATACGAATTTCGTAGGTTCAATATGATCAAAAACATGCAACTTGCCTTGCGGGTCGACTACTTCAACAATCTCGTAGACTTCAATGTTCTGCTCTGAACACTGGACGGTCGCCTTGGAATCCTCGTGAGCTAACGTAAAAACACATAAAATAACAATTAAACCATGCTTGCGTCTAATCAAGCTAGGAGAAAATAAAATAATAATCTATGAAAAGAAATAAATGCAATAAATATTCAATTGGGTTAGGTTGGAATTTTGGAAGTGGAATTTGGGATATCGGACACCGGAAATAAATTCAGGGCGTCGAAACGAGTCAAACGGAGCATTTTTGGGTTTTGCTGGAGTTCGAAATTGGAAAATACTACTGTGCATAACAAGGAACAGTGCGGCCCAGCCCACTATCCCGCGCAGGAACGCGCGCGCGTGTGTTTCAATCTCGGCGTGGGCCGGCGAGCGTGGCCCAGCTCACGCACGAGCGGCCAAAGTGGCCCAGGTGCGTGTGCCCGGGTGCTGCACCCGTCCGATTATGCGGGGACGGCCAAGATGGTGCCACGACGCTGGCTCCGGGGTCGTCTTCTACCTCAGGCCGAGCGCAGTGGCCGGAAGGCAAAGGTGCGCCCCCCCCCCCCCCCACCAAAATCTGGCCTCGACGGCGGTTTCAAGGGCCAAGGCCAGTAACAACATGCTCGAAGAAGTATGGGGAATCCATTTCTGGGCTTGGACGGGCATAGAAGATCACGGTGGCGGTCACTGGCCGGAAGGAAGGCGGTGGCTGCTCTGGGGTTTAGGGCGGCCCTGGGGAATGCTATGTACAAGTGGGTTCGGTTTGACCATCACTAGGGTGTAAGGTTCACAGGGAAGGGATGGCCTGGGCGCAGGAGAAGCTCAGGCGAGCTGTCCACAGGGAGGTAGCGGCGGTCAAGGAGGGGTGTATGGTGCCAGGCCAGTAGAGGCATGCTCGTGCAAAATTGGTTTGTGATATATGAATGTGATGCTTTGGTGGTGCTATGGACGGGAGGAATTAGATTTTCATCGAGCAAATCAGGGAATTGGGTTTGGAGCTCACCGGGACCAAGGGACGACGGCGACGGCGCTGGAGGGGAAGAGAACTCAATACATTAGTCTGGGAGGATGGTGGGAGTGTTGCGAGGCCCTCAGCGGCGACAATTGGATTATAAAGGCCGGGTGAGGCGGTTTCAACAGCGGCTTGGCTTCGGGCCTACTGGCGCGTGGAGAAGGGGAGCGGGGAGGCACTTCCAGGGGGTGTGCATAGCAGGGGAAGCTGGTGTACGTCTCCTGTGGAGTTTGGCGGAGAACTGACAGCCCGGGAGTATGGTAGGGACGAGTGGACGATCGGAGGGGCTTGGGCACACGACAGGGATGTAACATCCCAAAAATACGGGAGTATTGTAATTACAATAAAATAATGAAAATCTTTCCTTTATTATGGCCTATTTCAAAACCTCATCTTTAATTGAGTTCTTGATTTAAAGTTTTTATCGGCAAAAGTTCAATTAATCAAAACAAATGCGCAAAGTCTAGAACCAAGATTTCAAAATTCAAAATTTGGGAACTCTCAATTTCCTTTTAAGATAGATCCTAAATCCGAATTCTTGAAAATTTAAAACTTAGTTGTCAAGATTCAAGTTAAAGTTAATCTTACTAAAAATCTTCTCACCTAAATAGTTTGAAAAAGAAATCAATTAGCCAAAATCCTAAATTTGGGCCCATCCCCTTTCCTCTCCGGCTTTTAGCCCGCTTGGCCCATTCGGCCTCTCCTTCTCCCCATTCCCGATCTCCTCTTCCCTCTCGCAGTTCCTTTTCTTCTCTCCATTCCGAGGGATGCTACCGCCAGCCTGATTCGGCCACCTTCTCCCTTCTTCCTTCCGACGGCCACAGCCCAGCACTATTCTTCCTCCCCTCTGCTCAGCCCGGCCCGGCCCCTCCCTCGCCTCTGCGCTCGCTCGGCGGCCCAGCTCTTGCCTCCTCGAGCCATCTCGTCCTGCGCCGCGCCGTACGCCTAGCGCCCCTCCTCTACCACCGGCCTGCCTCCGCCCCTCCCGCTAGCCCTGCGTCGGCCTATTTTTTTTCTCCCGCTCCCTCTCGGCTTAGCCCAGCGCCACCCTCTCCCCTTGCCGCCTCGGCTTCAATGTCGCGCCAAGCTAGCCGCCCCTCCCCTCTAGCTTGTGTGCCGCCTACCTCCAAGATTTTCACCAGCCTAGCCTGCGCCCGGCATCACTTCGCCTGTGCCGTCTTCAGTGAGCACCAACGGCCACCCACCTCCTTCAGTTATTTCAGCGCTAGCCCCCTCTCTTCTCCCCATCACTCCGCTCCTCCCCCTCTGCTTGCTTCCAGAGACGCCCAGGGCCTTCTTCCTCTCCGCCGCACCTTCAGCCAATTATCGGCGCCTGGAGCACCACCTGGACGGCCTGAAGATACCTCAACCATCAATTGGAATCCCCGCTGGCCCCAACTCGCCAACTGCTGAAGCCGCCCGGTGCTGCCATTGATTTCCGCTGCCAGTTCACTCCGGCTTCCCTTCGGCCACGCCACCGCCTCCGGTGAGTCTACTGGGCCTTGCTACTGCTTGAATTCACTTCGCCCTCTGTAATATCCTGAACGTCATTTCGGCGTAGGTTTTTAAAATAATCATGGAGTCGTCCAAATTTTTGATAAAGTGTGGGAAGGGAAAAATAAAAATTGTGGAATAGCATAAAATAAAAAAAATGAATAAAATAGATAATAATAATAAAAAACCTTTTGTGGGCTGGCCGGAGGGTGGGCATGCCACCTTGGGCCAATAGGCCCAAGGGGGTGGCCGTACCCCCCACCTCCCAACCCTAGCCGCCCCCCCCCCCTTATTACCCTTGTGGCCGCCACCCCCTCCCTCCTTTCCCACCCCCAGGCCGCCACCCACCCCTCTCCTGTGCGCCACCATCCCCTCCCCTCTGCTGCTATCCCTTGGTGCAAATGAGGAAGTGAGAAGGAAGAAGAAGAAGAGAGGGAAGAGAAGAAAGGGAGGAAGAAGAGAAAAGAAGAGGGGTGATCCCAAGGAATCCCCTAAGTAACTCTCCCTCATCCCAAACCCCTCTTGTTTTGCTATAATTAGGGTTCTTAGCACGAGAATTGATGGAGATTAGCTAATTGATTCTCCGATTAGGAATTCTTGCTGTCTACGTGTAGTTTAATTCATGCAGCATGGCTGTTTGCGCGGATTAGACCTGCGAAATGATTTTTCCTACAGGTCTGGCCAAAAGGAAAATTGTAGAGGACGACGAGATCTATTTTTTATATTTTTTCAGAATTTTAGGCCGCAGGATTTGGGCGCAGCAGTGTCGGGAACCTTGATGTCTGTTAGGGGTGCCGACTGAGATAGATTGTTGTTCGGATGTAGTTTAGGAGTAGTAGATCATTTTTATGCTTATGGTCACAATTGTGAAAAATTTAGGGAATTCAGCAATCTAACTACTGTATAAAAATCATATTTTTTTAGAGCTTTGTACTGTGGTTAGGGTGCGTTAGAAGCTGCCAGCCCAGATTGCCAAAACAGAGAACGTCCTCTGTTTTGCACGTTAAGTTACACCTTGTTAGTAACAAAATAAAAATAAGTGATCTACTTGAAAGGTGAAGGTATTTAAGTGTAGATTCTGAAAATATATCCTCCTCTGTAAATGGTTTAATAGTTTTAATGATACAAAAAAATTAAGCAGCGCTGCTACAACGGGCAGAGTATAGAACTGTTAAGCAGAGAGGGATGTTGTGGGGTTTTAGGGTTTAGCGACATATTTACTTCTTAAGTCGCATTTTCATTGTTACAGTATTGTGCTAAGAGGTACTTTTGGACAGGTGATTTTGTTCCTGAATGCGCGTGATTGCTTTGCTTCACCGGTTGAGGCAAGTAAACGTAGCGGATGTGCTACTGTTTAACCCGTTAATTATTCTACATTCACACAAGTTAATTCTCTTAATTTGATATGTTATACCATGGTTACATGATTCCTTACTGTGGCCTATGTTGTAGCAATTTAGCAATTAATTGATTATGCTTTTATGAAATATTTGTGGTTATATGGTATAGTTCTTAATAAAACAAAAGTGGTTGTGGGTATTCCTTACGAGGATATTGTGATCTAGGTGGTAGTACTCTTAATGATCATATTGTGGGCTAGTTGGTGGTATTATTAATGAATAAATTGTGGCCTATGTGGTAGTACTACCTTTGGGTAGATTGATTTTGATCTTGGTGAACCAAATGTGGATTATGGGTAATGTCCTTATTGAATCATATGTGGATTATGAGGTAGTATTCATGTCAAATATGTTGTTGTCCTTTGTGGTTAAAAGTTATGATGAATATGATGTTGTTCTTTGAGGTTAAATTCTTGTAGATTGTGATTATCATATCATTCATAACATGTCATGACATTTGCATCATAGATGTCGCCGCTTTTAGCCGTGACCATTCCGGTACAGCATCATACATTACCATAGTACGATGCACACTTTTACCTTGTTGGGTAAGGGTGCAGTGGATCATATACATTCATATGCATTTTCGTTGTGGATATATCATTTGCATACTTATACAATGTGTTGTAGATGATTGATTTGCAAACAAATGCAACTTCTTAACTTTATGTGGAATTGGCTCATGAGAGTCTTGTGGTATGAGGAATGTTGCTGTGGTCGTGGAATGTGGGTTCACCACCTTGTGGTATGGTAGAGGATGTGGTTGTGGCATGAGATATTTTCTCTTGTGGTAACTATTGTTAGCGGTTGTGATAGCGGGAAAGAATAAGATTAGTAAGGAAAATATATTAATACTTTATTGATGTTGGTAGTAGTTGTGGTTGTGGTTATGAAGTAGGCAATCGTGACATAGTTGCTAATGTTTTGCGGTTGTTGGTAGTAATGGTGGTTAAGGCTACAACTGAGGTCAATGTGAAAATTAAATGTTGAAACTTAAACTATTGTAGTCCAATTAGCTTGTTAAACAGTTTGCTTGCTGAGATTTTTATCTCACTCTTGCTTTTTTTCCCCTTCCAGGTGATCCTTGAGCATGCATGAGAAGGGTAGAGCGGCACAACATAATTGCACACCATCTTATGATTAATGTTGTAATAATTGTGGAGTCCTAGTCATGGATTTATTTCCCTCATTAATATTTGTTTCAAATTGATAATGCTAGACAGTGGTTCGTTTTAATTGGTTAAAATTGGTAGTGGTGGTTCTTTTATTAATAGTGTTCCATTATCTTTGTTTTCGTATGCTTCCGTTTAGCTTATCATATTTTAGAAAATTGTTGTCAGTTTATGTTATCTTGTAAATTGGTAGTTTGTGAAGTGGTTTAGTGGCATCTCAGGGTAATGTGGATCCTGAGGTGTTACAGTTGGTATCAGAGCGGATTTTAGGTCCGTGGTAAATAAATTATTAAACTGACACACTAGTGCACAGTAGGATGGGATGGATCAAGCATTGCATTCATGCTTTTGACATGTTGTATTGAAGATTTATGTTATGAGATAACCTTGTATGATTATGATTTGCTTCTATGATTATTATGAGCGAGGATAGTCAATGATAAGAGGTAGAGATTGTAGTGGTTGCCTTGGGCATTGCCAATTTATACCACTGATCGTGGTAAAGGGATAGTGATGCAATTACCTCGGGTAACTTAGCTACAGATGTTGTGTGTGTCTTTCTTTAGAAAAGTTATTATGTTTCTTGAGTTGATTTTGGCCAATTCTTGGCCTAGTGCAGTTAATGGATTTCTCTTGTGTTAGCGGTTCATTGCAGTTGTTGGGTGCCAATAGGCCTCTAATTGTTCTTGAGATAAATACTGTTTCTTTCTTATTGATAACTTGCTTTTGCTGCTCATGAGCGTTGTTAATTGGCGAGATTGGTATTTTCCATGTTGTTTCTATTTTCCTTACTGGAAAACATGATTCATTTATTCGTTTGATATTTTGAAAAAAAATCAAAGCTTTATGTTGCAAGTACATTAACTTGCGAAGCCATGGCTATATGCATTTCTTTTCGATTATTTCAATTGTTGGAGTTTATTTCCCCTCTTTTCTGAAAGGGAGTGTTAAAACCCTTTTGTGGTGTTTGTTGTGCTTGAGTAGGAGGTGGCAATCATATAAATAATTGATAAGATAGGAATTATCAAATTGAAATGTTAGCGTGGTACATAATTAATTTCTACTAACATCTTTAGAAGTGAAGTCAATTAATATGATGTTGTCCTGTTGTAGTCTTTTGAAGAATTGTGGTTAAGAATTTGCCAATACATGTTTAGAACTCATGCAATTATTGAGAAATATAAAAAAAGAAGAATTGGTTTGATTATTGTGGTCGTTTAAATTTTTCGACTTGTTGGATTGATTGGTTTCAAGTAATTAATCTGACCATTCGGGATGGTTAAGTTAGGAGGTATTGGAATATTACCTTAGTAATATTAAATTTTAATATGTCCTCTCTTTACATACTTGTTGAGCATGTACAACTGCTAAATTCGTATAACTTTTGCCATGCTAAATTGTTAAAACATGTATAAAGAAATAGATAAAGGTTGATGTATTGACTTGTGGAATCTTGTCTTATAAAACTGGTATTATTGATGTTTAAAGTTATTTTATTCTAATTTCTAAACATAAGGTGGAATATTGAATCTGTGCTCATAATTGCTTTTGTGATTGCAAAACGGAGATAGGATCATGAATGCTACCATGACAAATAAAAATAAAAATCAATTATTGGCAGTAATGGTTAGAGTGCAATTAATTTCTTGCTAAATTAAAGTTGAGCATCAATAAGAATTAAATGTATGAAATATAACAAGAGATTTATACTAACATGTTTTGTGAGATTGTTATGTTCTAGGATCATCTTGTTAAAGAGTTTTGTATTAATATGGCGGCTTATGCACTAGGTTTTTCCTAGATTAAGTAGTTGAAATCTTATTTAGATAATAAGAACATGATGAAGTGATTTATAGTGTTCCTTTTGGAAAAAATATGAAGGAGTAAGAGGGCATGATGATTCTTGCAAAGAATATTTAATCTTGTTAATACAAATGACAGTACGTGGTTGTGATGACAATGTTGAATGTTTTATAAATAAAGGAATTTGTTAATTCCATGATACTAATTGAATTAATGATTTGAGATTTGCAGTTGGGATTTTTTTTGGACCTTATGACTTGTGTGGTAGCCGAGGTTGCTTTGAGTAAAGCGACATGTCAAATGATTTTAGTGGTTTTTATCTGAATCATGTGTTGTGGTCTTCAAGCCTCTTTTGTTGGAATTGGTGGGATGCGGTAATCAAAAAAATTATTATTTCTTGTTAAAAGAAAGAGTGTACTAGAAGTATTTTGAGGTACAGATGATCTCATCTTGTGTCTTCCATCCTCATTGCTATTTATTTTTTCTCTTGGTCTTATGGCTACTATGAATGATAACGGTTTTCTGTGTGCTGAAATTTATTTCTTCTGACCTCTTCTTCTAAGAACAGGGTAATTGTTGTGGGTTGCGAAGCCTTTATGTTGCGTGATGGCAACTGGATAGTGGTGGTCTATTAGATGTTTTTGTGGGAGCCTTAAATATCATGATATTTGAGATACATTGGATGGTATATTGCTTTCATGGAATAATCCTTAGAAAGAATTTGATTTAAATAGAGTATCTGTCTTAGAGCTAAATGATTTGTCGGTGTTATGAATTGAGTACATGTTAATTGTGAGAATTTTAGGAATTTCACCTGAGGATTTTCCTATCTCTATACGAGAAGTTTGTTGTAGGAGTCTTGAAGGTTGAGTCTGGGCTTCACTTTTGTTATGTTGGAATCTTGAAGGCCTAGTCTTCTATGTAGGAATAGTGGAACAGAGTGGATTCCAAATGATGTGATGATCGTGGATAGCATCCTTGAGGTGCAGTAAATGAGTATGTGCGGGTGTGATGTGTTTTTTTGGAGTTGTTATCCTTAAGGGATTGAGGTGCATTAAGAATTATCTATCAAAATAATTCCATTGGTCGAGGTCCTGCTAGATTATGTTTTGTGGGGGCAGTGAGTTTCTCTACAAGAGTGTAGATGATGTACTCAGTTTGAGCTCATTGTTAAGATTGCCAACTTAAGATAAAAGAGTTGGTGTGTTGGGCGATGATTTGAAAATCCTTGGTTCAAGGAAGTTAAATTATTAAAAGAAATGGATTGAAAAATTATTGTTATCTCAAGAAGTGAAATGCTCTCTTGAGTCATGTTTAAGCTGTGTCCATGGCAGAGGTCATCTGCAAATCGAGTTGTATTATGTAGAGGCGTAGTCTTTTCCAGTTGGGAAAAAATGATTTTTCTAGTCTTTCGAGTGATTTTCACTCTTGGCTTATGTGGTGTGGCTTCTCCAATTGTCTACTTGGAGAGTGAAAAAGGTTTTGTGGTGAATCCTTTAATTTGGACCGTGGTCCTTGAAGGAAAGCTGGTTGCTAGTGTGTTACTTGAGAATCCTTTATTCTTCTTTTGTTGGGTTCTATTTGTAAAAGATATTGTTTGTGCTTCGAGTATAATAATGTGAGTGGAATTTACGGTCAAATTCCTTTAAAAGGGTATAATGTATCATCCCAATTATAATAAATAGAGGAAAATATTTTAAGGAGGATGGTATTAAATAGCAGTTTAATAGTTGTGGCGGGGAATTTTATGGAACGGTAGAACCTGTTGGCCGCTCAGAGCCGGTAGAAGAGTTGTGGGTTCTCGGCGTCGACTAGCGCGTATCGTGGACTCGTCGGAATTGGTCATGAGGAAGAGGGTCATCAGGTAGGTGAAAGTCCTCTGGATGAATCAGTTCGAGCGGGAGGCAACGTGGAAGCTTGAAGATCAGATGAGGAAGAAGGACCTGAGCTCTTTGAAGTGGGAGAGTACCCGTAGTTATTATACCCTTGGGATGCTCTATCCTTTGGTTGCTCTTTCCTTGATTGTTCTTTTGTCTCGTGGGTTAAGGAGTTAGATTCGAGGATGAATCCTTTTTAGGTGGGGAGAATGTAATATCCTGAACGTCGTTTCAGCGTAGGTTTTTAAAATAATCACGGAGTCGCCCGGATTTTCAGTAAAGTGCGAAAAGGGAAAAATAAAAATTGTGGAATAGCATAAAATAAAAAAATGAATGAAATAGATAATAATAATAAAAAAACCTTTTTGTGGGCTGACCGGAGGGTGGGCTTGCCACCTTGAGCCAATAGGCCCAAGGGGGTGGCCGCACCCACCCCACCTCCCAACCCTAGCTGCCCCCCGTATTACCCTTGTGGCCGCCACCCCCCCTCCCTCCTTTCCCACCCCCAGGTCGCTAGCCTCCCTTCTCCTGTGCGCCACCATCCCCTCCCCCTGCTGCTGTCCCTTGGTGCAAAGGAGGAAGCGAGAAGGAAGGAAGAAGAAGAGAGGGAAGAGAAGAAAGGGAGGAAGAAGAAGAAGAGAAAAGAAAAGGGGTGATTCTAAGGGATCACCTAGGTAACTCTCCCTCATTCCAAAACCCTCTGGTTTTGCTGTAATTACATGCAGACAGCAGGAATTCCCTAATCGGAGAATCAATTTGCTAATTCCCATCAATTCTTGTTCAGCGCGGTTGTTTGCGTAGATTAGACCTACGAAACGATTTTTCCTACGAGTCTAGCCAAAAGGAAAATTGTAGAGGATGGCAAGATCTATTTTTTTGTATTTTTTTCAGAATTTTAGGCCGCGGGATTTGGGCGCAGCAGCGTCGGGAACCTTGCTGTCTGTCAGGGGTGCCGACTGAGACAGATTGCTGTTCGGGTGTGGTTTAGGAGTAGTAGATGATTTTTATGATTATGGTCACAATTGTGAAAAATATAGAGAATTCAGTAACCTAACTACTGTATAAAAATCATATTTTTAGAGCTTTATACAGTGGTTGGGGTGCATTAGAAGCTGGCTGCCCAGATTGCTAGAACAGAGAACGTCCTCTATTTTGCGCGTTAAGTTACACTATGTTAATAACAAAATAAAAATAAGTGATCTACTTGACAGGTGAAGGTATTTAAGTGTAGATTCCAGAAATATATCTTCCTCTATAAATGGTTTAATAGTTTTAATTATACAAAAAAATTAAACAGCGCTGCTGCAGCAGGCAAAGTGTAGAACCGTTAAGCGGAGAGGGATGTTGTAGGGTTTTGGGGTTTAGCGACATCTTTACTTCTTAAATCACGTTTTCATTGCTACAGTATTGTGCTGAGAGGTATTTTTGGACAGATGGTTTTGCTCCTGAATGCGCGTGAGTGCTTCGCTTCGCTGGTAGAGGCAAGTAAACATAGCGGATGTGCTACTGTTTAACTCGTTAATTATTCTATATTCACACAAGTTAATTCTCTTAATTTGAGATGTTATGCCATGGTTACATGCTTCCTTAATGTGGTCTATGTGGAAGCAATTTAGCAATTAATTGGTTATGCCTTTATGAAATATTTGTGGTTATGTGGTATAGTTCTTAATAAAACAAAAGTGGTTGTGGGGTAGTATTCCTTATGAGGATATTGTGATCTTGGTGGTAGTACTCTTAATGATCATATTGTGGACTAGTTGGCGGTATTATTAATGAATAAATTGTGGCCTATGTGGTAGTACTACCTTTGGGTAGATTGATTTTGGTCTTGGTGAACCGAATATGGATTATGGGTAATGTCCTTATTGAATCATATGTGGATTATGAGGTAGTATTCATATTGAATATGTTGTTGTCCTTTGTGGTTAAAATTCATGATGAATATGATGTTGTTCTTTGAGGTTAAATTCTTGTGGATTATGATTATCGTATCATTCATAACATTTGTATTGTGGATGTCACCGCTTTTAGCCGCGACCGTACCGGTACAGCATCGTACATTGTCGTAGTACGATACACACTCTTACCTTGTTGGGTAAGGGTGCAGTGGATCATATGCATTTTCGTTGTGGACGTATCATTTGCATACTTATGCAATGTGTTGTAGATGATTGATTTGCAAACAAATGCAACTTCTTAACTTTATGTGGAATTGGCTCATGAGAGTCCCTTGTAGTATAAGAAATGTGGTTGTAGTCGTGGAATGGGGTTTCACCCCCTTATGGTATGGTAGGAGATGTGGTTGTGGCATGAGACATTTTCTCTTGTGATAACTGTTGTTAGCGGTTGTGGTAGCGGGAAAGAATAAGGATGGTGAGAAAAATATGTTAATACTTTATTGATATTGGTAGTAGTGGTGGTTGCGGTTATGAAGTGGCAATCGAGACCTAATTATTAATGTTTTGTGGTTATTGGTAGTAATGGTGGTTAAGGCTATAATTGAGGTCAGTGTGAATTAAGTGTTGAAACTTAAACTATTGTAGTCTAATTAGCTTATTAAACAGTTTGCTTGCTGAGATTTTTATCTCACTCTTGCTTTTCCCCCCTTCTAGGTGATCCTTGAGCATACATAGAAAGGGTAGAGCGATACAACACAATTGCACACCATCTTATGATTAATGTTGTAATAATTGTGGAGTCTTAGTCATGGTTTTATTTCCCTCATTGATGTTTATTTCAAATTGATAATGCTAGACAGTGGTACATTTTAATTAATTAAAATTGGTAATGGTGGTTTTTTTATTAATAGTGTTCTATTACATTTGTTTTAGTATGCTTCCGCTTAGCTTATCACATTTTAGGAATTTGTTGCCAGTTTATGTTATCTTGTAAATTGATAGTTTGTGGAGTAGTTTAGTGGCATCTCAGGGTAATGTGGATCCTGAGATGTTAAACCCTCGTCCCTTTTTGCTCCGGTCACCGTCGATCCCACGGCCTCACCTTGCCCGGCACTCCCTATCGCCATCGGCCGCCCTCGACCCTACTTTGAGCCATGCCGTCACCACTCCTGGGCTCCCTTGCCCTATAGGACCTCTTTTGCCGGCCCCCACTTTCTCCCCAACAGCCCTCGCCGGTGACCACCGCGCGACCTCGCGCCTCTGCTCCCTGCCCTGACGCCCCTCCAGCTGAGTGCTCCCCCTCGGTTCCTTTCTCTGCATTGCTTACCCTATGACTGGTGAACCCCAGCGAGCTGAGAGTACAAGCACCCCTTGCATATCTCTGGTATCTCCTCCGATACTCCAGAAGATCATGTCATCTGAAAGTGAAACTTGAAGCCTTGTGTAGCTAACTTCCATGTTCTCCAGTAGTACTCAAAATCTCTAGTACTATTGTCAACACCTCCCCGTAATTTGGATAATCTACCATCTATCGTATCTCTACCCCTAAATCTATATCCACAAGTTTATTAATTCAATCCCTTTTTAACACATAAGATAATAATAACCGTTTACTCGTCTTTAAATTTTGAAGACTCTCTTTTAATTCATGCTTAATGGTGGTGAAACCCTCAGTATATATATGTGTGTAAATACAATTAAATATATCTCTGTCCCGAAAGAAGAAATCCTCACACTCGACTAAGGAATCATTAACCTTCATCCCACCTCTAAATTAGTCAATCCTAAGAATGATTGCACACCCTTAACAATTAACCTAAAACCACAATCTTGCAAAGAGAAAACATAAGATAATACTTTCTAGTGCGAGTAATACTCTTAATCAAAGAATCTTGCTAAAATACAACTTTGCGCCGCAAATTAATCATCCAACCATTACCTCATCATTTAAGGTTTGGCAATAACTAATAAATATCAGGTCTAACATTATTAAAGAATCATGCTAATTCATGAATTCACATTTCCGTAAATCGCCACTTTTAATCATCTTTAATGAGTTTGTCAAATCAACAAAATAATCAACTTATTCCAAATCTTAAAATAAAATAATCTCTCTAAGATATCCATAAGTCTCATTTAACTCATGGAACTTTCTTGATAAATATAAATTAATATAAAAGGAGTTATAAATCAAAAAGATCAAGCCTTATCACTTTCTACTCGGCTACGCCTACCAATCTTCTCTGTCTCCTCAGAAGCATCCTATACCTGTTTCTTTACCCTTCTCTTTCTTATCCTAAAATTTTCCCTCACGGTAGAGCTACCCAGTTACCTCCTTCCTTTGCTCAATCCATCGACTCAATGCCTATGTCACACTAACTCCAACCCCCTCTCTAAATCTCAATGAAAGGTATGCGCTCAATTAATTTGAACTGAACTTTCACTGCTATTTGGATTTATTTGGTTTTTCGTCAATCTGCCTTATATTAGAAGCTGCAGTCTGGAGACAACAAGCCCAAGCAGGATCCAATTTCAAGTAAAGGAAGAATTCAAGATCCAATACAACTGACTGATTAAGCAGGCTTTATGATAAATCAAGGCCGCAGTAAACAAGCAAGGCAAGTCATCACTTTAATCATATTGATCCTACATTTTGCGAAAATTACGTTCTTTTAAATTATCAAAGTGCATGCTTCAATTATTATGCAAATGTATGTCAAATGTAAGGTAGTTATTACCCATTTGATATTACCAATACTACTATAACACTCTTTACCGTTTGATTAAACTAATTTCTTGTCACCCTAGGTCTTAATGATATTATCACTAGCTGAGTCATACGTAATGCCACGCGAGTCTAAGTACAGGGCATTAAACTGTCCTGCTCATTACTCTTCAAACATTAAAAACTATTTTGGACAGTCATTGGACGTAGATGATTGATAATTTGATACAGCTTATCTTATGCTTTTCAAAACCCCAAAACTGGCTTACCTATCTGGACGATTGGTAAGAGTGGTTGGTGTGGACGTAGCACGAGAACTTGTGGTCTGTGGTATGCACCGCCTGGACGAATTAAGGACTTAATCATGTGTTAATCTCTCCATGTAAAACAGTACAAACCACAAGCTGGCAAAGTGTAGGCTTGGCTGATTAATTTACTCGACCCCCAAAGTCATCTCACAGGTCAGCTAGGGGAAAGAAGGGGACATGCAGGAGGACAATGAAGTCCGGCCTGAAAGGGACATCGGGTGGAAGGTGAAGTTTGCTAGATAGGGTGGTGTTGCGGAGAGTGGAGCCTGGACTGCGCCAGGTGCTATAAAGGGACATCCCGCATAACCTATGAAAGCAACCCCATAGGGGTGAGATGCTAAGGGGGAAAAGTATTGTAAAAGCCTCATGACGATCTCTCGATCTACGTAACTAAGGAATCACGTAGGCCCATCAGGCTGATTGTCTCTTGTGGGTAAAGATGTATAAACTCTGCAGAGTCTAAACTATTCGAATAGTCGTGCCCACGGTCCAGGGCGGACATGAGAACATCCTCGAGTTTGTTCTATTTCAAAAACCACTTTCGGGCGGGATAAAAATCTATCAGAGGGAGGCACTCGGACTTTAACTTTTTCTGGATGGACGTACTCCAGTGGTGATAAAAACTAGCATTGGTGGAGGTAGCCATACACTGTAAAAGGTGGATGTAGCCTGCGCTAATATCACTACTGCATTCTCATAATCTCTTTACAAATATATGATTTGGTTAAAAACTGCTAAGTCTCAGGAGATTTCTTATGTTTTGTACTTGAAAATAATGCTTTAGCAACTAAAGTACATCAAGCCTTCCTTTCACAGCCTTACCATTAATGTTGCATTCTGTGTGATGTCTTGTTGAGTACGATTGTACTCACTCTTACTTAATTATTACCCTCCAGTCAGTCAAGAAAAAGGAGAAGCCCTGCAATGCTTCAAAAGGGTCGACAGATCTGATATCTAAGGAGGCCAAGAACTAGGTCGCGAAATCCCAGTTGGCTGCCTGTAGTCAAGTCCTAAGGTTCCCACCTGTGTGAAGTTTCCGTTGCTGCATTCTTCGTTTTCGGCCCAATCGGCCCATGTGTAAGTTATTACTATATAAACTATGTTTTTCGCATAATATATTTTTGATATACAGTGATGTATCTGTGAGCACTATCTACTGATCCAGAGAATAGTGTGATGAATCACAGAGGAATTCGAATGGCTAAATCTGGTTCCGACAGGGGAGCTCCTCTGTCAAATTGGCACGAAGGGCGAGGAGGTGATTGCAGAACCGGTAGAGAGGGAGTGCTGGAGTGGGAGCCACGACTACAGGAGCTGACACGGGCTCAAGCGCCAGAAGCATCGCGACGCCACAAATCAGGGCGAGCAGGCGCGGGCGCGTGGGCGCAGGCGGATGAGTGCGGTCGCGCCAGCGAGAAAGGAGGGGAGGGGGAGGCACGAATCTCAAA
The DNA here is from genome assembly GCA_036346265.1 of Melocanna baccifera. Taxonomy (NCBI): domain Eukaryota; kingdom Viridiplantae; phylum Streptophyta; class Magnoliopsida; order Poales; family Poaceae; genus Melocanna; species Melocanna baccifera. Next base: position 4,992,529 of record CM070699.1, on the reverse strand, counting down.
GCAGGCTTCAAGGGCTGGGATTGGCTTGAGGATTCAAATGAAATCCAAGGAAATTCAAATTTACTTTTGAAGTTTTGAGGTTGTTTCATTTTCTTTCCCTTGATCCAAACCAACGTTGGATGATCCAAACAAAGTATAGGGTTTTAATGCAGACGTGGACTGTGTTTCAACTTCCAAGTGCTCATTTCTCTTAAACTATTGTGTGTTTCAACTTCCCAGTGTTCATTTCTCCTATACTAGTTACAAACTGAAGTACAGTAGACTTGTTCGAACTGGTGGCGCATCAATCAGGTAAAAACACATTCATGACAAAGCATTACAAAACATACAAGATTGACGAGAATCACGATTTCCATTAAGCTTCAAAATAATGTTACGCACGTGGTGCGTGTTTGTAAACATCTTCCTTATTGCGATTTAGTTACAAAATAGCATAATTACCATGAGTTTTGCATAAGAAACTGACCCAAGTTCGTATGCCCATTGTTCTGGCGTACACAGAAAGGGCCATAGAAAGCAAACCTCGAAGGACCCAAAGCTTATTTGTGCCGTGTGAGACGCTGTCTGAGTAGAACCGCAGAGGGCGAGCCCTGCCACTCCCCTTCTCTCAATCTGGATCACATAGAAGAAGTATTATTTGAAAAATGTAATAATAAAGCGGTCAAAGAACTATGCCATTGTGCAGTGCCGTTTTTATTTGAAAAGTCGGAATAACTGAGACCAATTTGGGCCAAATTGGATTGGAGGACTAACACAAGAATTTGAGAGGTTTTTTGCAGGTTCCCGCCAAATTTGTGTGGAGTTTCTGTTAAATTCCTACGTTCCAAAAGAGGTCATGAAATATGTAAGGTGAAAATAGTCTGGTTTATCTATCGAAAAGAAAAGGCAAGAGACAAACAAAATACCTATCCTGATTAGTTTATTGAAATAGATGTATGGTGGGAATACCTCACAAATAAGCTTCACTTTGTTTATTTGTGTGTGAAATCATGAATTATGTCCAGTTCAGTTGGATTATTTGTTCTAGTATAACGTGCATGCATTTTCTTCAACACACATAGTAGTTAAGTATCCAACCTTCTAAGCAATATGAAAAACAGGTAAACAGAATGAAAAAAATTGAATATAGTTGGATCGATGATATTCAGTTGCCCCCATTATAATTAATTAGGTTTTCAAATTTCAAAACCATAATAACTCAAAACTAAAAGTCCATATAAAATGAAAGCACACCCATAATTTCAAATAGGTGAATCTCTAACCATGTAATATGAAACCGAATACCCCAGTTTTCTTTTAATATTTGGCCTTAATTTCAGTGGAGATGATTTAAACTCAAATGTAGAATTTATGTAGCCATGCACAATATTGAAAACTGTGCAATCAAAATTCTGAATTGAAGTTACTATGCTTCAATGTTCCACTACAGCTATTCTCTAATCAACAACAGAAAACCATCAAAAGAATGTTACTTTAGCTCATCCAATCAACCAACCAAGAGAGAATTGACCTTTTAAGTTTTCAAAAGTATGAGATTTACTTCAAGTTAAGTAATCAGAATTCAGATATCCTGAGTGAGATATCGTTCAATATTAGTAAAGTGTGTCCCAACATACCTACTCGATTCCTCTGCTGACAGACAAGTTGAACATTTTAGTCTTTCAGTACACCAAATTGTTGTAGAGCTAGTTTTAGGTTATCTGGGCCATATCCCTCAACTGAAGCAATTCCTGGTTTGTCGAAGGATACAACATCCTGTAATGAATAGCTTCTAGCAGCATGAACTTGGTTTGGAGCAGCATTGAATGAGCCTTTGAGTATGATGGTCTTGTGCACGCCTCCAAGTAGTCCATCATAATCTGTATCACCACTTTCACCAACAACCACTGTCATGTTTGACAGCTCTACCCCCCATCTTATATACAAGTACCTGCAAAAAGATGAACAAAACATACATTCAGAAAAAAAAAAATCTTGACAAGGTTGTTGGCACTTTGTCTGAACATGCAGTGAAACTGAAAATAAAGGACACGTTCATACAGGATACTATATCAAATTTTTGCTAAAAACATGAGAAGGGTCTATTGCTTTTGAAGGCAGCTACTGACTTTCTTGTGGAAGAACTCTCCCATAAAAGCTACTGAAGGATGATTTGAAGTGAAACTGGAAAACAACAAAACATCTTAGTTCTTCCTGTTTCTCTTCTGTTTATATGGGGTCACAAGTTGTTTCATTTTCTCCTACTGGCTGCAATCTATGCCCCTCACAAGGAAGAAGAACGTATTCTCTTCAACATTAACATCTTCAGATCTTCTATAGCTTACTGTTGTTTTACCTTTAAGATTATTTTTTGGCACTCTCTAGTTTTCTCTAAGGACAATGTAAAGTAGTACCTTCATCAAGGCTTTGGAAAGATGAGAGATGATTATACCTTCATCAAGTGCTTTGGAAACATGAGAGCTGATGGTTTATATGGTGGTTATGCAAAATTTCTTAGGAGAGAATGAAATAAGGGCAAAAGAGAGATTAGCATTAAATCTACGTGCAGACCTTATAATTTGGAACAAGATTCAAAAGTTAATACATCTTATAAAAAGGACCGGAGGGCGTACAATGCAGAAGAGCTGATTGAAAAGCTAAATATGCCTTATAAAAACGACCGAAGGGAGGTACAATGTAGAAGAGCTACAACTATTAAAAGACGAGGAAAGAATAACATTATTTCAACATTCAAGCTGTATTCCAATATATGAGCGTGTAGTCACATTCAGTGTCTCCCTCCATCACTATTGTTTTAGACATCAATAGTCTCTAAAGTACAACTCTAACCGCTAATTTCTATCATAAATTGTTGTGGACGCATTTGTGGGAAAAGTTTATGAGCGATGCCGTCCATGCCAAACATCAGCGGCAGCAGCCAATGCTGTACACGATACAGCAGCGACAATGGCAGGACACGTTACAGCGTATGCAGTGGCAACAGCAGGTACAGCGGCTGCGGCAACAGAAGCGGAGGAAGCAGAAGAAGCAGACCTGAGGTTGGCAGGGGATCTGGAGTAGATAAGTATCCGCAGGCTATTATTAGAAGTATTCTTAGTATTAGTATGATATAGAGCTATATTAAGTAATATATATTAGGTTATCTTTGTTTAGAAGGACTCCTTATACTTTCCATTGTCTGGACAGCACCTCACGTATAAAGGTGACCGGCTGTATTCGGGAGAAGGCAATAAAAAGAAAAATTCAACTAAACTCACGGCTTGATCAGAGCCTTGGCCGCAAGGGCTGAGCGCGATCTTCGCCAAACTATCCTTCCCTAACACAAGCCATAACATAAATTAATAATATGTTGTTATAAATCACAAAAAATATATACAATGGAAGTATATTTCACAAAAATGCAAAACCACATATACATGTGGGTGCATATACTATCTTAGCTCTCCAAAGAGCCTCAAGACTCATGCAAGGGGTATTGCAATGATTAGAAGATGGAATGATGGTTTGAATTTTGAAAGTTTGCACCAATCTCGAGGCACATCTGATGGTGTTGATAGTACTTGTACCCACATGTACATGTGGAAAAACTATATTATATATTTCACAATGAATCTAGAAATATCATATTTGATCAATCCATATACTTTTTATCTCGCAAAAAACATCTATATACTTTTTACGTATTGATGGCCAAAACTACACGCATTCGAGGACAACCTATATTTATTAACGGAGGGAGTATAACATTTTATTCGAATAAAGAACATGCTCATCAAAAGAAAGAAATAGCAGTTATAAGAATAGTCAGACCTTAGTGCTTGGGATCGCGATGCTAGAACAGGAATAAGATTCAACTTGCTACCATCATGGCTGTACAAAACATGGCAGCGCAGTGCTTGAATTCTTATTGTCTTCCGAAGCTCTTTCACAGGAGGTACCTAAAACAGTTCAAACATAATAAAACACCAACTATTGTAGAGAAAGTCGAAAAAATTCAGTGGAGAACTTGACGAAGAACATAACAGGAGGAAAAAGAAACATACAGCTTCATTATTCTTCACTTTAAATGAAATGCAGTAAGTTGATGAACATTCTTCATCTTCAACAACCACTTCTTGTCCACTCTCACTGTTCCTTTCTGCCGCCCAACGAATCAGTGTCTTCCTTAAACCTACTCCTCCCCAACGATACTCAATTTGAGAGTGATAATCAAGATCAATCATAAATGGAAGCTCGACAGGGCTAAGCATGTCTTCGGAACTTGAAGATGGATAACAAAGATCACTGCCACTGTTGCATATGAAGGCATCAAAATCAGTAGCTTCTATGCCCCCACATGTTAGCAAAGAATGTATCTCTGATATTGCTCGAGATGTTGACAATACAAAACCAACAGCACCAGATAATCTCTCACTGCTTGTAGCCTCAAAAATATTTTTTATAATCTGAACCAGGACTGCATCTTGCACAGAATCTACAGCAATAACAACAATGTGTTTCCTCCTCCGCAAAGACGACCATTTATTGGAGCCTGTGGTAGCCTCAGAATTCTCACCAGACCCATCCTTTCTGCCAGCACTAACACCTCTTGAAAATTGTAGTACAGCATCCTCAAGCTTTCTTCTTGCAGTGTTGGAATTCCATTCATTGTTTTCCTTGGTGCCTGATTTTTCACTGTCCAAGGAAAGCTTCAAGTTAAGAGATATATCATGAACATCCCTCAGAGAGTCTCCAGGTGAATCTGCTTCAGAAACCTCAGTGGCATCATCACTCCTTTGCCACCGGGGATGTCTCGGCTTGAGCGTACCAACCCGTGACAAATAGTTCTTGCAATGTTCAGGCCAAGAAAATTGATGGATATTTTTCAGACCATTCTGGCGGCATTGTGCCCACAACTGCTTATCGGAAACAAGCTTATAAAGCGCCTGAGCTATATCATTTTGATTGTGGGGATCAACGAGAATACCATTGTCAAGAACCTGAGCAAAAAAATGAAACCAAAAGAGAAATATATATGACATCAACAGTCAGAGCAAGAAATTGCAGAGAAATGTAAACAAGAAATCTGCAGCAATACCCGATGTATGTCAACAGGCCCACCATTTCGGGTAGCAACCATCGGTAGACCATAAGCAGCAGCCTGCCAAGCAACAAGGTGCAAAGATTGCATAAACATATTGTTAATCCACATATAAAAGTAAGCAACCAAAGGAAATGTTGCAGCAGTAACAACCTCGATCAAGGTGAGTCCAAATGGTTCGATAAAAGCACAATTGATAAAGACCCCCTGAAAATGATAGAAACTCAAATAAGCATGCGTTTATGTATGAAGATGTGATCAAGGCACAAAGAAGCAGCATAATCAGTTCGTTGCTGAAAGTAAAACTGAGAGGAAAAAAACAAGCAAAGCAACGTTATAAAAATAGAACATAATATATGCATGAGACAACTAATATTGACAGATGGTTGACAACTAATATCGACAGATGGTTGAATGTAACCACTGTTAGAAGTGTGTGTGTGTGTGTGTGTGTCTATATATATAGTCCTTTCTATAGGGAGTTTTCTACCATTTGCACATGCCTTGTACATGCTTATTATGGCCCATTTGGCCCATGGAATTGAAGTAAATTCATTCCAAGATATGGTATCAGGTTCTCCCCAACCCTGATGATACAGGGTCACCTGATCTTCTCGACGTAGGATAGATACTCACGGGAGTCTTGATGAATCGTAGTGATCCTCCAATGCCAGTGCAAGAGACGAACACTCTTTAATTCACCCAAATATATTCGCGTTGATTTTGCCGACCACCAAGCGAAAATCTATTGTGTACCCAATTCTCAACGGAAAAGTAGAACAATCTTGATTGAGGAACACTCCCTAATTCTCTATAGAATTCGACAGCAAGGAAGAACACATCACATAAGCAATAATAGATTGATTTATCAAAAGTTAGTCTAGCCCTTCCAAAGGGGGTGGTGGCTGGCAAACCCCTGTGAAGAACCCATCACATGAACAATAATAGATTGATTTCTCAAACGTTAGTCTAGCCCTTGCAAAGCGGGTGGCGGCTGCCTTTAGGGGCGCACCCCCTTGCGCATCAACCTTGGCCCTACACCCACACATGGGCCTAGGGTTCCCATACATGGGTCTTGCTATTTTAGATGGATCCAATTGATGTAAACAACAAGCCGTTGTAGAAGCATGTTGATATTCTGGAGAGATTTACAGGTGGAGGAAATGTGCGATTCAGATGCAAGTATTGTGCTTGGAAATACTGTGGAAGCTACTATAGAGTTAAAGCATACTTGCTTAAAAAATCCAATGCTGGGATCAGAATATGCCCAAAGGTGACAATAGCTATCCTTCAGCAGCTTCAGAGTGAAGTTAAAGAGACTGAAGAAGAAAACTAGTCTGTAGCATTCAATTCATCAAGGTAATATCAGTTTCTCCCTCTCATAGCCTGTTTACAATTTTTTATTTTCAACTATATATATATATATATATATATATATATATATATACACACACACACACACACACACACACGACGTATCCTTGTTTTTGGAAAATATCGTATCGCCGTATCCGTATCGCCGTACCCGTATCGCGTATCGGGGCATCCTAGATTACAACCTTGCTCTTTGTTCAGATCTCTCATGGTCGAACGCTTTTCTATGTGGATGAAATGCTCACCACTGGAGATGACCCTCAGTATATTGACTTTGTGAAGACACATCTCAATTAGTTCCAGATGTCTAATTTGGGTCCTCTACACCATATGGCTACTACCTCTCCCAACATAAGTACATCTAGGATCTTCTTGATCACGCTTGTCTCACTAATCAGCGCACGGTGGACACTCCTATGTAGCTTCACCTTCAGCTTCATCCTACTGACGGTACACCTCTTGAGGATCCCACTCGCTATTGCCACCTTGTTAGGAGCTTGGTTTACTTTGGTGCCACTCGTCCTAACATCTCTCATGTTCATATTCTAAGTTAATTTGTTTCTGCTCCTACCCAGCTCCACTACAATAACGTCCTTCATGTTCTACGATATCTTCGTAGGAGCATCACTCGGCGCCTTTTCTTCCCTCGCTTCAGCTCCTTACAGTTTCAGGCGTACTATGATGCGACCTGGGCTATTAATCCTTCTAATCACCGGTCTCACTCTATTTTGTCTTCCTTGGATCTTCCTTGATTGCCTAGAAGACTAAGAAACAGACTGCAGTTTCCCGTTAGGGTGCTAAGACTAAGCTAAGGGCTTTGGTGTTTGTGACAGCTGAGATTACCTGGCTACGATGGCTCCTTGAGGACTTTGGTGTTTCAATTTCTGCACCGACTACGTTATTGTCAGACAATACTAGTGCGATCAGCATTACTCGAGATCCGGTGAAGCATGAGCTCACCAAATATATTGGGGTTAATGGTTACTACTTACGGTCGCAAGTGCAATAGTAGGTCAGGTTGTCACTCTTCAGTATGTGCCTTTAGAGCTTCAGCTAGCTGACTTCTGACTTCTTCATGAAGACACAACTAGGGCTCAACGTAGCTTCATCTAACAGACTAGGGCTCAACGTAGCTTCATCTAACAGACTAGGTGTTGTTGATCCAGCATAAGTTTGAGAGATGTGTTAGAAGTATTTATATACAGTCCGTTATATAAAGGGGTTTTCTGCTATTTGCTCATGCCTTGCACATGTTTATTATGGCCCATGGAATTGAAGTGAGTTCATTCTAAAACAACTACCAGTCTACCAGTACTGACATTGTTCACCATAGATACTTGTCACTAACGAGTTCATTCCAAAACAACTACCAGTCTACCAGTGCTGACATTGTTCAACATAGATACCTGTTGTCACTTACACAGCCTAGTAAATCCAGGTGTAACATCCAATCAGCACTTGATTTTGATCCCATTCACCTAACCTCAATAAAACATGTCACAGAATCCACTAGCACGCTTATCGCAGAAATCCTATTGAATCATTTCAACATATGAAGATATAAGATTTGATTACCTTAGTTCTTGCCGCTAAACGATAAATATCCGGAACTTCAGATTGTTTATGGTGCTTGGGGTATGCCACTTGGCCATATAGATCATATTTGTCAATTAACTTGAGTACTGACGTCAAAACAGCCGCATTTGTGCTTGACATTTCATCAATAACATCACGATTACCCATAATCAGTGTCTGCAGAAAAAAGATAGTTATCAATATTGAGCACAGGCATCGCTAGTCAGTGACACAAAAACACTACTATTAACTAGACCACCAGAAAACAGCAAAATAAGAATTAAGGCAACTAAACAAACCACACAGGACTGGCACCCATACAAGGTTTGCTAAATTTCTCAATTCACGGTGTTCACCAAATGCCTTGACCAGTGTAGTGATATTCTTCTTGGGATCTGGACGAGCAAGAGCGAGAATTATGGGCTTACGGGGGTTTGAGAAGAAACGCATTATCTGCAATTATTTCAAACAGAACAGTAATTAAATCTAGCAAGTAATCTCAGTGGTACATCTGCAAATTTACTCTGGGATATCCCAGGGAGAATAGAATTGGAAAAAAACGCACATCAGCCCAAATAGGTGGATCCGGTGAACCTGAGCCATCTTCATTCGCTTCTTCACCATCCAGGTCAACATCATGAGGCACTATATGGCTAAACTCCATACCAGGAGGAATTGCCTGATAATATCATATAACAGTAAATATCAAAGAACCAAATATTGAAAGAATGAAATGCATTCAAACAGAAATGACTTGATAAGAGATGTACTTACAATCATACGAGGCATGTAACGACCATAGCAACTTACACCACGCTTTATTCTTGCTCTAAGTTTCCTCGCCATAGTTAAATCAAAACCATCATATAATCCCCACTGTTGTTCTATCTCTTGCCTAGTACTTGTAATTATGATTTCAGATGCATCAAGACAAAGTTCCTCGGCCTCAATTCGACGCATTATCTTGTATGTTGCATTTATTTCGTCTCTGGTTTGACGACCTTGTTTCAAAAGTTGCTCCAACTTGTCTCTGCCAAGAGAATGACCTGTGAATACCATTGGGACATTGAGTGCCCCAGATAGTAAAGCAGCAGAATCGCCTGCATCAGCATAGTGCCCGTGGATAACAACAGGCCATACTGGTTGTCCACTACCAACTTGTTCTCCAAGAACCTTGGACATCTGCATGATATGGACAAGTGCACCATCTACAAATTCCTGTATGTGGGGCCAGAGATGCTCTTTAGGGATATATTTATCTCTTGGTCCAAATGGTATCCTGACGATATAAGCACCACTGCTTTCACCCATCTCATGCCCAAAGTTCTCAGAATTTCTTGGACTCAGCATCTCTGTAGGTTCCCCATAACTCCAATCGACATCAGGTGCAGAAATCTGTCTTGTCAGCAGATCTACTCGATATACTCCAGGTGTTGAACCTAACGCCCTAGCAAGCTCTACAACATACTTGACCTGCAAGTTATGGAACCAATTAGTTCAACTCAAGCAACATTGGCATACACTCCCAACCTGTAGGAACTAGGTAGCAACCAGACAAAACAAACATAGCCCACCAGGAATGAGCACAAACAATTAGGCACAGCCATGAAGACAACATAAAGGAAATAGACATGAAAAAACAGGAAGACGCAAGAAGTACCTGACCACCTGTATCTGAATCACGCCCAAGCTCCATATTCTCACCACGTATAAGACCATGAATGCTGCATAAACACAGTAATTGTCAGAGGAAAGGAAAAGAAAAGCATCCACGTAAATAGTCTACCCAAAAAAATCAACTGGATTCTAACCATACAATCTCAATGTAATATCAACAATTTCAAAGCACATATCTTCCTTGGACTACTAACCTTGTAATAAAAGCATAATCATGTATTTGATTGAACCATAGCTCCATAAGGAACTAATATTTAATAAATCTACAATTTGCATTAAAATCAAACGAGCGAGTACAATCAATCCATGCATTAGGTTACTGTTTTATGCTAACAGTGTACTCAAGGGAATATGAAACAGTTTGAAAACACCAAGAGAAAAGGAGGACAAAAAAGCATAGGATGATTGAAATGGTTATGACATACATACAAGAAGAATAAGGAGAGAGGCAAGCAGGCACAGAAGAAGCATTAGTACAATTCGACAAGTTGCATGAGGCCTAGATAGTTCCAGGTAGTGGAGTGCGGGTGTGCAAGTGTGAGGTCTTAGGTTCAATCCCCACTCACACAGGAGTGAAAACACCATATTTCAAAAAAAAAAAGTTGCAAACAGGTGTGTATCAAAGGGCGGTTCTGGGCATTTATCATGCATACAATGTGCTGCCGAGGATGATAACCTTTAAAGAAGGGGTGAATGGAACACCCCAGCCCAATTTGGATAAGACGCCCATGTGTGTACTAGTGGTGGCCTAGACCCGCACTGCCCATTTAAAGCAAGTTGCACTAACATATAATGCTTGTTACGTCCAAACATAGCACCTATGGATTAACCCTTTTGAGCAAAGCACGGATGAAAGCCTAAGTGAGTTGCTACGCATGCATAGGCACATCCTATGTGGGAAATGGGCTCTAAGCGGATTTTGGGCCGAGGGTGTTAGTGTGTTACAGGGTATAGGAGCAATTAGGGGAAGATTCTAGAGTATCATGGATTAATAAAGGTGTCAAATATAAGATAGACTACAAACTAGTGGCCCCTGATTAGCTGTTTCACACCGTAGTCGATGGCCCTGCGGTCGATGAGTCAAACTTCTTCCTATGATCCCCTTTGCTCTCTGAACAAGCGGAATCCCCTGAATGAGGAGCTGCACCGGCGTCGCCCCTCATTTCATTCAGATCCACTTCATTGCCTGGTTCCATGCATTCAGCCAGGGTCGACCCACAAATTATAGAACAAAGAAAAACAACCAAAAAAGTAATGAAAAGGGATTGCTCATGAATCCAGGTTCCATGAGCAAGCTTCAGACGAACACAACTTTTGCATGAAGCTGTTAACTATGAAATGAAAATGAACAAAACAAAGCTCGATAAAAGTACAACTAGATAAATAAACTAACAATTTGGACCCCATGAAAACAATCATAATGCATTGGAATGTCATTGGTTACTGTTACATGTATGATTCATACCAAGTGCATCAAAGATAGTGTCCTAATTTGAAGCATCTATAACTGAACCATCTTGTTGCCATGCAATGCCGTAATTTGAATACACATGCATTACTTTTTTGTCTCGAACACGCAGGAGAGCTACGTATCTTTGTATTAAGAAGGGAGAAAAATAGGGGTTTGAAAAAACCTTACAGATCCAAACACACCCATCACACCTACTCTAGCCTATGGTACAGGAAACAATATCGACCCTGACCATAGAGGATCTAGACCAAAGCCTGTGGTGGAGCAGTTAGGTATGAAATACCCTTTGCTCCGGCTAGACCCCAAATCCTCATCTCCTCACTGACAACAGACAAGAGAGCCCTAACGTCCGGTGCAGCCCCATCAAAGACGCAGCGATTGCGGAGATTCCAAAGAGACCATGCCCCAAAATGATGATGGAATTAAGGCCTTGTATGATCTGGACCACCATTCTTCTAAGAAGAGCTCACCCAGTTGAGGGGAAAGGTTCTGTAATCTCACCTTTTAAAGCAAGTCAAACCAAAATTGGCGAGCAAACACATATGAGATCAAGAGATGGTTAATGGTTTCCTCCTCTTGATCACAAAGCAAGCAGCGGGGAGGGTGTTGCAGTCCTCGGTATGCCAGACGATCCGCAGTCCAGCACTTATCATATGCAGCCAGCCACATAAAGAAACAACATTTATTTGGGGCCCAAGTTCTCCAAATTCGCTCCCAGAGACTGAACTCAATGCCTCCCTGAAAGAAGCCTTCATATGCTGATTTTGCTGAATAGTTTCCATTGGCAGGGAAGCGCCAAATGTGTTTATCTTCTATATCGGGCTGCAGTACCACCTGAGAGATCCCAGAGATCCAAAAAATCAGCAATGGCCCCAACCGTCATCGCTCCTATAAAATCCGCAATCCAGTTATGACCTGTGAGAGCCTCCCTCACCGTGCGCTTATTGGCTGTCTCTTGGGAATCAAAGCAAAAAGATGGGGTGCCAGATCAGCAATCCTTTTCCCTTGAATCCACCTATCTGTCCAGAAGAGGGTGCGGGCGCCATTACCAACCTCAGTGCATATTGCTATAGAGAAGGACCGAACACAGTAGTGAACCTGGATCAGAAAGGGGGCCCAAGACATGTCAGGTTCAGTCTTCTGAAGCCAAAGCTATCTCATTCTGAGGGCCCATCCCATCCGCTGGAGACAATGGCCAATGCCAAGGTCAGCAAGTTTTGCCCCACGCCACAAGACAATGGCCGCCCTTAGTGTCTTTTCTGCCTCTCCACAAAAAACTTCTACAGATTTTGTCTATTTCTTTAATAGCCCACTGGGGGAGGTCAACTGCCATGGCCAAATAGACCACCATAGATGTTAACATAAATTGTACCAATGTTTTCTTACCCACCCTTATTAGCAACTCTGCTTTCCAACCCGGAAGACGATCGGCAATCCTATCAATAATAGGCTGCACTTTAGCCTTTGTCAGCTTTCGTAGGGACAGGGGCACACCAAGATATTTGCAAGAAAAATTCATCACTTCACAGGGGAGATGCTCGTGGACTATAGCAATCTCTGTCTCAGAGCAATGGATGGGGAATATGTTACTCTTTTGCGTATTGGTTTTTAGGCCGGAAGCTTCACCAAATAACAGAAGAATGTCCATAGTGAACTCCAAATCCATGGTGTTTGGCCCAAGGAAGATGACCACATCATCGGCATAAAGGGAGATCCGGTGTTGCAAGGCTTGAGTAGAGAGGGACTGCAGGAAACCTTCCCTTAATGCTTTAGAAAACAGGTGGCTTAAAATGTCCATAACAAGGATGAAAAGCATTGGGGAGAGGGGATCTCCTTCCCTCAACCCACGTTTGTGAAAAATGACCTCCCCAGGAATTCCATTGAGAAGGACTTGCGAAGAAGAAGTGCCCAGCAGCCCACAGACCATGTCGCACCAAATGAAGCTGAAACCCAAGTTCCTCATAACCTTTAGGATGAACGACCAAGAAACTAAATCAAAGGCTTTTGTGATGTCTAGCTTGAGAAAGATACGAGACTGCCTTTGTTGATGAAGAAACCTTGCCAACTGCTGCACCAACATAAAATTATCCTGAATAAACCATCCTTTTATGAAGGCGCTCTGATTTGGAGATACCATCTGGTGGAGCCGGACTCAGCAAGTCCATTGGCAAGAATTTTGGTGACTAATTTAGCAAAGCTATGCACCAAGCTAATGGGTCGGAAATCCTTGATGTGCAATGCCTCAACTTTCTTTGGAATTAAAGTGATATAGGCTGAATTGAGCAAACCAAAATTGCCAAACTTTCTACTCTAAACTGCTGAAATGGCTACCATAAGATCAGATTTCATAATTGGCCAACAAGCTTTATAAAAGCGACCTGTGAACCCATTTAGTCCAGGCGCTTTGTCTATAGGTAGCTGACAAATGGTTTTCCAAACCTCATCCTCAGAGAAAGGGACCCCAAGTGCTGCAAGGTCATGAGAACCGATGTTCATCTCCTCTAGATTAATTGTGTGCTCTCTGTCCAAACTTAATCCAAGTAGCCCATTGTAAAAATCAAACACAGCCCGCTCCTTTTCAACATGACTTGTAAGCACCTGCTCCCCATCAACAAGTTTGGATATAAAATTTTTCTGCTTGCGGTGTCTAGCAAACGCATGAAAGAGGCCAGTGTTTGCGTCCCCCTCATGCAGCTAGCCAATTCTCGAACGGCTTCTTGCAATAGTGCGTGAGAGAAGATAAGGCCAGGGAGTGTTTCAAGAGGTTGCAGCGTAGCCATTCCTCCTCTGACAAAGTCCGATAGTCCTGAGCAATCTCCATCTGGTGAAGCACTTCCCTGGTAAGACTAAGCTGCATTTTAACAAGACCAACTCTTTTCTAACTCCATCTTTGAAGTTCTCTAGCAGTTGCTTTGAGCTTCTTGTCTAAAGAGGCAAAGGGGCAGCGGGTCACATCTACAGAGGACCAAGCACTTGCGACAGTGTCATGAAAGCCTTCCACTTTGGTCCAGAAGGACTCAAAGTGGAACCTCATTTTGTCCGGATTATTATGCAGACCCAATAGGAGAGGGCAGTGATCAGAGCCATCTGTCGAAGCACTTTGAAGCAGAGAATTGGGGAAAAGAAACTCCCAATCCAAAGAGCAGAGCACTCTATCAAGCCTGACAAGAGTTGGGGATTCTTGACCATTGGACCAAGTGAATTTCCGTCCATGAAGAGGGATATCATTCAAAGCCAGATCATTGATAAGACGCCGGAATCTTCCCATCATTGCCCGATTCAGCGAACTGTTGTTCTTATCCTCCTCTTTGTAGATAATATTGTAATCTCCCAATATTATCCAAGGATCTTGACATGTCTCACGGATGTCTCTTAACTCTTGCAGGAAGTTGATTTTTCCATCATTGGATTGCGGTCTATAGACGCAAGTCAGCCACCATGATTGGCCGCCGCCATGGTTATCAAGTCGTCAACTAGTCGACAAGTCGGTGAGCCAGGACCGACTTGCCCCAGCGACTCGACTTGCGGCAGCAAGTCGGGCGCCTGGTCGACTAGTCGTCGGCAAGGCGCCCGACTTGGGGGGAGGCAGCGAAGACTGAAGCGTATATTACCGAGTGAGCCGAGTGCGGGCCAGTGAAGCTCGAGCGAAGGCGCAGAGTGTGGCTCGAGTGGCCGCGAGATCGGACCAATCCGCTGCGACTTGCCGCCGCGCGCCGCCGCGAGATCCAGTAACCTCCTCCGGCCTCCTCCGCCTCCCTCCTCCTCCTCCGCCTCCCTCGCCCCGCCCCCGCCTCCTCCACCCCCTCCTCCCGGCACCTCCTCCTCCGCCCCGACCCCATCCTCCCGCCTCCGCCCGACCCCATCCTCCCGCCCCGCCCCGACCCCATCCTCCCCGCCCTCCGCCCGACCCCCTCCTCCCGCCTCCGCCCGACCCCATCCTCCCGACCCTCTCGCCCGACCCTCCCCCCGTGGCCCTCAGCACTAGCATGTATATCAGCACTAGCACCTCAGAGCAGTGGCCCTCCTCCCGACCGTGTATTTATATAAGTATTCTCTGTTTTGTGCATATGTAGGCATCATGGCAGAGCAATCTTCAACTCCAACTCCAACTTCAGCTCTAAATCCGATAGCGGGCACCGAAGAGTATGATCCAGCTAAAGATCCTAAACGGAAGGCTAAGTCCAAAGACCCGGGATGGCAATACGGGTTTTGGCCAGACTTGACAAACAAAGATATAGTTCAATGCATACTCTGCGGCAAGCAAATGCATGCCGGAGTACGAAGATTGAAGCAGCACCTAGCGGGGGGCTATGGAGATGTGGAGAAATGTCCAAAAGCAACCTCAACTATCATGAAAGAGATGCGTGAGTACTTGTTCAAGAATGCCAGAAATAAACCCTTTGTCCTGGATGATGAAGGTGAGCCAGGTGAAGGTGAAGGTGAAGGTGATGAAGTTCAAGAAATCCAAGCACAACTGGCATCATCTAGAGGGAGCACAAAAGGCTCCTCTGCTAAGACAGTTGCAAGCTCCGGGACTAACACCAAAAGGAAGCGAGCGGCGTTGGTGCTTGTGAAGCAAGCTGCACCGAAGGTAACTAAATCAGTTGCTGCTATGATTCGAAAGTCTCCTGAAATGGTTGTTGAGGAAAGACATAAGGGTAAGGGTCAAGCTACCATTGAGCAAACTATGAGGACCAAGGAAGAAAGCGAGAGGGTGGCTGAACACATTGCTGATTTCTTTTATGAGTGTGGCATACCATTCAATACCGCCCACAAAAGAAGCTATGAAATCATGGTTGAGTCCATCGGACAGTATGGTCCTGGGCTTAGGCCACCTACTTTCCATGACTTGAGGCTACCCTTGCTTGAGACAGCTAAAAAGAATACTGACAAGTTGAGGATGCAGCATGAGTCTGCTTGGACACAGTTTGGTTGCTCCCTTATGTCAGATGGTTGGACGGATAGGAGGGGACGACACTTGATTAATTTCCTTGTCAATAGTCCGCAGGGGACTTTCTTCTTGGAGTCTTTTGATGCCTCTAGTCAGTCAGCCGATGCCCACATGTTAGCAAATTTATTAGAGACAAAGATCAATGAGATTGGCCGGGAAAATGTTGTTCAGGTGGTCACAGATAATGGTGCAAACTTCAAGGCGGCAGGCAGACTTCTAATAGAGAGGATTCCAACTCTATTTTGGACCCCATGCGCAGCTCATTGCTTGGACCTCATGTTGGAGGACATTGGGAAGATAACGGAGTTCAAGAAGTGCATTGTACAAGCCAAGCGTGTGACCACATTTATCTACAGGCATGGAAGGGTCCTTGACAAGATGAGGGAGATGACGGGTGGGAGGGACCTTGTGAGACCTGCAGCTACTCGATTTGCTACAGCTTTCCTCACTTTGCAGAGTTTGTGGAGGCATAGGACAGCTTTGAAAGGTCTCTTTGTTACTGATGATTGGAATAGATCTAAATTGTCTTAGCACAGAGGTAGGCGAAAAGGTGTGCGAAACAATTATTGCAAATAGATTTTGGGATGCAGTTGAAAATTGCATTAGAGCGTCGCAACCACTTATCGTTGTGCTGAGGATTGTCGATGGTGATGAGAAACCGGCAATGCCAGAGGTTATCGCAGCCATGAATCTTGCAAAGAAGAAGATCAATAACTCTTTGGAAAACAAGCAATCACTACTCAGGAAGGTGGTAGCAATCATAGATCGGCGGTGGGAAGACCAAATGGAGCAGAAGTTGTATGGGGCTGCATTGTTCTTGAATCCAAATAGATTTTTTGAGATTAGAAAGACTGACATTGGACATGCTTCTAGGCTTCGTACCATGTTTAATGATGTGCTTGAGAAGATGATCATTGAGGACGACAAGCAAGCCAGGATAAGCAACCAAGCTGATGATTATGAGAATATGCAGGCTTTTCAAGTCAATTGGCAATCAAGCAACAAAAGGATAAGACACCTAGTAAGTATCAGTGTATCAGACTATGGGAAACTTCATTTTAATTTTAAGCTCCCATTCTTCCCAAGATCTAACATAAGCTATCATTCTTGCCTTTCTAGTTCTTTGGTGGGGTGCATTTGGTGGCGTTGCTCTAGAGCTCCAAGCATTTGCAAGGCGTATAATTGGTCTTTGTTGTTCGGCCTCCGGTTGTGAGCGCAATTGGAGCACCTTTGAGTTTGTAAGTGCTCAATTACTCAAGTGTTCATTTTGGAGCCGTTAGTATGACAATAGTTCAATTATTTTGTTTGTTATTTATTTGTAGATTCATACCAAGAAGAGAAACCGATTAGAGCACAAGAGGTTGAATGATTTGATCTACATTCAATACAACCGGAAGATTGCAAATCGGTTTCAAAGGATGCAAGAGGAAGGGCACAGTTTCAACCCATTGATCCTAGATGATTTTCAATGGGACAAAGAGTGGGTTGATGTTGGTGCCGAAGAAGTTCATCATGGAAACGATGATCTTACATGGGGTCATATTGATGAAGCCATTGGTGCATCAAGTGCGCTTCAAGGTCACAATTTCCCTAGGAGGGCTCATGGTGAGGTGATAGGTTACTCTCGTCGTTCTGCTCATGCAGTAAGGGTGGTTGATGATGAGTCGGAGCCTGACAATGATGATGATGACAATTTCGTGCTTGATGATGAGGACATTGATGACTTTGGCGCATCTCCATCTAGTCCTACTCATGAGAGTGGTGAACCGAGTGGGAATGCGACCCATTTCGATGATCTTGAGTTGTATGACATTTGATTTGAGGCTTGTGTTAAGCCATGTTGATGGATTGTTATGATTAAGCTGTTGTTGAGAATTTGATGTTTTATATGCTTAATTTCCTAATTGCACATGTATTTGTTGTTATGTCGTATGATTTGTATTGTCATCTTATTGCTCATCATAGTTTATCTTCAATTCTTCATCACAATTCATATTCTCATTCTTGTTTTTTATTTTTTCAGCATGAAGGTCTCAAATCATGCTTAAACAAGTCAAATGAAGGGAATTTGGACTCAAAAATCAAAACATGTAAGTCATCGATCCTCTCTTTAATTCAAGTTATATATATACTTTCTAATCACTGCAAATTTGCAATATAGGGTATATCTTATATAATATATATATATAGGTATATGCCTACTGTCGTATAAACAGTACCTATCGACTAGTCGGTCACTAGGAGGGTAGTGTCGACTTGTCGACTTGATAACCTTGGCCGGCGCCTAGGCAAAACTGCACCAAGGCACTGTAGGAGTCTAATCTGTGAGATCCGGCCGGTCCAAGGCCATGTCTCCAAGCCACAAGAATTCCACCAGAAGCTCCAACCGAAAGCAAGGAGATGAAATTATCAAAATCTGAACCTAGCAAGGAGAGGACCGACCCCTGGGAGGTGAAAGCCATTTTTATTTCCTGCAAACAGACTACATCTACCCGAGCCGAAGCTACCAGGGTGCGAACAGCATCTTGCCTTGGTTTGGAATTAAGCCCCCGGACATTCCAGCACAAAATGTTGGAAGGGTTCATTGGAACAGCATCAGAAACGACCCAGAAATAGATGTGGGGCTGTTAATTCAAACTGACCTCCTCTATCGGTGGCGCCCAGCCAAAGAGGGCAGCTAGAGCCTCAATATGCGAAGCAGAAAAAGGTTGTGCAAAGAGCTTACTGTAGTCCTGTAATGCTTTCGGATGGAGTCCTTCCCGTTCGCCAATGATATTCAGGGTCCTCATCACATGCTTTCTGGCACAACTGGAAGTCACCACAGCCGGGGACTCAATTCCAGCTCCGGCAATGCGGCGGCTACATCGAGGAGCACCAGGAGGGTGAGGGCGAGGCTTCGCCTTCGAAGCGCGTAGAGTGGGGAGGATCTTAGTCGTCTTCTTCGTGAGATTGGTGATGAAGATCACCCCCACCCGCTGGGAAGAACTTGTCGAAGAGGCGGTGAGTCACGGCCTAGCGGGGCAGCCTCAGCAGGATGGCTCTCCATCCTCGGGCGACGACAGAGCCGAGCGTAGACCTTGGAGATGAACCGCGACGTGGTGCCCCAATGACCCGCAGCCGAGGGAGGTGCCGGTGTCGCTGCCGACAGGGCGCCAACAGCAGCCACTAAGTGCAGAGCAGCACTGCCATCAAGCGAGTCAAGAGGGGCAGGAAAAGAAAAATCTGGGCTGGGAGCCACAGGGTCGGCCATCACGTCCGCCTTCTCCAGAGGATCCACCAGGTCGGGGGAGGAGGTCGAGGAGCCCACCGGGTCGGGGGAGGAGGTCGAGGAGATAGGGGAATCCATCTTGAGCCGCTCATAGTCTTCCAAAATTCTGGAGACATCCCCTGCCGCCGCCCTTATCTCGAAAATAACCAGTTTTGAGCCATTGCCGCCAATAAATGTGGAGGGGAACGAGGAGCTTGGGGAGGTACCAAGGAGCTGAGAGGACTCCACGTGGTCAGCGATGGACGCCATGTGACCAGCATGCGATGCAGTGGGCCCAAGGCAATTCTTGACTAGGAGGCGACCCGTCGGGAGATCCCCGGTATTGCTCCTCGCCGGCGAGCTACTTCGGGAACGCGGCGGAGGAGAGGTCTTGACGGAGGGGCTTAGATGTCAAAGTCTGGCCACCACCTGGCCGATGATGGCTGCAACATGGCCGATGATGGTCGCAGCCTGGTCGATGGAGGCGATGGAGAGTGCAAGACGGAGGGGCTCCTCAGCTTCGGTGACACCCAACCCGGAAGCGCAACCCTGACGTCCAGAGGAGTGACGCCGGCGATTTCGACGATGCCGAACACGACCGCCAGTGCCAGCACTGCCATCTGCCGACCCAGCCAAAGAAATCAGGCCCACCGTCGGAGACAAAGACGAGGAAGCCTCCGTAATCGGTGAGAGACGCCGCTAGACCGAGATACGTCCCCGCGACGAGGGAGCACCAGGGCAGTCAGAAGAACAGTGGGCGAGGCCCTTGCAGCGAAAGCAGCGGATGAGGCAATGACATTCCACCGCGTGGTGCGAAGCAAAGAAGCAGTTAAAGCACTTTCCGCGAAGGTCTATCGGAACCGGGCGCCGAGAGTCGCAAGGTGGGTGACGATGCCTTCTCCGATGTCGGCAGTGACCAACCACCTTTTGCCAACCTTCTTCGATCGGTCCTCGAGGCAACACCCGGTCGGCAAGGATGCGGGCTGGGCATGCACGCTGGCGAACCGGAGGCTACAGCCCAGGCACCACCGAAACCTCGCCGGCAGACCTGGGAGAGGACAGGACCACATCGCGGTAGGAAGGGAGCGAGGCAGGTCTGGAAGCAGCAGGGGAGGCAGGAGGAGAGTCCTCGCTCCAGCTTCGAGCGGCCGACCGTGGGGGAGGTCGGTGCCTGGGGATTGGGGGGAGAGGCCGGCGCTTGGGGAGGCGCGACCGTGGAGGTGGCCGCCGAGTCCGGGGTGGAGGTCAGCGTGCGGCTATGGGAGACATCCAACCAAACATTCAATGAGAGCCTTGTCTTGATATGTAATCTCCCTACTTTCTCTAATGTTTGATTATACACATGCATTACAAAACAAGATTACACAAGTACTGCCTCCACTAAATTGTCCAATATTCAAACTAGAATTACGATCTAATGTTAACTCATCTATGGATTATATAAAAAAATAACGCACCCCTAATAACCAAAGGTCAAATCTTATGGTTATTCTAAACACCAAGCCCATTCAAAAGAAAAGAAAACATGCAGGCTGAGGCCAGTACCATCTCTAGAGCAAAGCAATTATATTCATACCTTATCAGTACTATGTACAGTTTTTTATCTTTGTGCTGACTTGCCCATGCCTCAATAGCATCAGTTGAACCTATCCTTGGCATTCGTCCCCTTGTGCTCTCAACGTGAATAGATGATTCATTAATGTTTTCTCCTTTTTCTCCCTCAGATAGGTCTTCAGACATATCAGCAGCAGCATATCGACGAGCCTTCTCACGTTCAAGACGTTGTTTAGAAAAACGGGAGGCTTCCTCACCTTCAATCTGTATTGAACAAATTCAAGATGGGGAATAAACAAACAACATGCTGAAACCAACTCAAATTTTGATGGAAAAATATAAACATACATACTGGGGAATGAGAAGTATATGGAGTATTTTTCATATTTATAAATATCTTCTTTGCTTAAAATTAAAGCAGACCATCAAAGCAATATATCCCTCCGAATTTATTATTGTTTGTAAATTTGATAGCATACATGACATGAGACATAGGTATAGTCACTTGAGGGCTCAGAATGATGGAGAGCGCAATGTACCAGAAACAAAAGCTCCCTCCTGACCAAAAGGAATATTTCTTCTGTATGTGTGCCAGTGACCTTGGGGGTTTCAACCATTAATTTATATTTAAGTGTCAAGATGGGGCAGAAAAAATTATTTAGGCATATTCATCATCAAAAATACTCTCGTAATATTAATATTATAGTTCTATATTTTTGCTAATATATAATGACAAAAATTACCAGCCAAAGTAGTTCATTTAAGACAACATCAAATGGGAAAAAATTACTTAGACTGCAGGGAGTATCAAAACCCCAGTTTAAACAAAACGTACTTTCACATGACAATTGGCTGGTTTAAGCATCATGAGTTGCAACAGAAAACCTAGTAAGAAAAGCATTAGTTGACTAATCGGCTATTGCAGTTGCAATGTATGAAAACTTCGAGACATTTGAAGTTACATATGGAATTGGAGTATGAGACAAAACAAGATTGCTTAGCCATAAGAAGAATTTATTGGGATTAACAATGCACTAACCCTACGGTGTATTATAGTTATAACTAGAGTGCATTTAGAACCCATGAATTCTCATTACCTGTAAGCGTTAACAGCAGTAAAACACATCCCAACCTTAGATTTCAAATAGCTGGTTTTTTAATACAAACTGAATTACTAAGGCAAGAGGGCTATTTTTCAGGGGCACAAACAAGTACTACCTGGACAACCCCCTTTCCCCTGAAAGCTAATTGGACATGTCCACTGAATCATCACACCCAACACCTGACTACTATTGTTCGAATGGTAACATGAAACATCTCTTTGGATGAAAACTACAGTAGTTTTTCATAGAACTTTAGGGGGGAAACCAGCATACTTATATAGTTTCATTCACAATTTATCTATTTTATTTATTTATAAAACATTTAAAATAATCGATGCAACGCAAATACTTCCATCAGGCTGAACACCTGGATACACATTGGATTCCAACACCTGTGCATGTACAAAATCCTTCAAATAAGCATATGTGCTCTCTCACACGAGAGAAATCATCCAAACACACTAAAGAGTTGGAACTTTATAGTTAACAAGAAGAAACAGCAAAAGCAACAGATAGCAGACACATGCTCCAAAACGTGGACATCCATCGTATCATCGTAATAATCTATAACACCACCAGAAGAGTATCATACAAGGCCCAAGTAGGATTAAGTATTCCCCGCATGCAACCAAAGCTAACATGACACCCTCCAACGACCCACCACAACCCACATACGCACAAGAAGTCAACAACTAGCACTAATTTACCAACAGCAGTGAACTCCCCAAGAGCCAAAAGGTAAACTAAATATAATTGCCCAAAAAGTTACTACGCGCACAACTTGGTGGGTAAAGTTATACTACTAGGCATGCAAAAAGACGAGCAAATCAAACCATTAATAACTTTCTTAGTTAACCAGAACATGCAGATACCTGCTTCTTCTTCCTGGCGAGGTTCCAGATCCTCCACGACATGTTCTCCAGCCGCGTGTTCCTCTCCTGCGGGCTCCTCATCGCCGCCGTCTAAACAACAAAAAGTGCAAAACAATCACCAAAAATCACACCAAAACTTGAGCGATTAGCGCAAATCGGGACCGGTGTCCGATGGAGTCGGAGGTGACGCTTACCCGGACCCAGGTCTTGTAGAGGTCGGTCTCGTCGAAGCCGGAGATGACCTCCTCGACGAAGTAGCGCGCGGGGCTGAACCGACCGCGCTCGCGGAGCATCAGCGACGACTTGTCCCGCTTCTCCCCGGCGCCGCGGGCTGCGCCCGCGCCCGCTGCATCGCTGCCGCCGGCCCCCGCGGCGGCCGAGATGTCCCCCGCGGCGCCGCCCGCGTCGAGGATGGCCTCCAGGTAGCTGTTGATCCAGTCGTTCCCCGCCATCGCGGAGCCCGCGAGGTCGGCGCGCACGCCGCTCCCTCCCCCTCTCCCGCTCCGGCGCTCTCGCGCGACGAGGTGAGAGATTCGCTGCGATGCGATGGGATTGGGAGGTTGGGGGAATGGGTGGAGGATTGATTGGAGTGGAGGAGAGAGTCGGGGAGGGAAGGGAAGTGGTGAACGATGATGATGATTCGCAGGGCTTTTATCGGGTTGTTTCCTTTGGGGGTCAAAGTACAGCTGGTTAAAACGGGATTACAGTAATACGGCAGTGCGGGTGGGCAAAAGGATTCCCGTTCCGTCTAGGCTCCGTTTCACGCACTTCTCGCGACCGTGCGCCACGCTGCGTGCTGGCGGAGCAGCAATTCAACGCGCCCTGTATCCCAGGACCAACTCGTGTCACACAGCCATGTTCCGTGCCATGCGTGGCGTATTCCTTTATTTCCGGGGGTGCTATACATCTATGGAATGATTTTTTTTATATCATCCGAATTTCTAACATTTGGATTTGCTCGATGGTTCGTACTTTAGCTGACGACGACATCAAGTTGGGTGGAGAGTTGTCGGATTAGGAGTAGAGTTCACCCGGCTAGAATTCAAAATTCATACAGAGGCCAAAGCGACGGAGGAACATCATGGCTGGATGGTGGGGTCGGAAGGCAGTGTACGTGGAGCCTAGGGTGGGACCTAGCAAGCTGGGAGCCAGGGTAGCAATTATAGCAATGCGGACACATGGGATCCATTGGATTGAGATAGCAGAATGATCATGACTTATGATTTTTTTACTGTATTTGAGTTGACTTATTTGATATAATTAAATTTAAAAAATTTTAAAATAGAAAAAACATGTTAACCCTTCACGAATAATACAAAAGAATACAGAAAAAATACAAAAAAACAAAAATAAAAAATGAACAGAAAAAAAGCTCATCACTGCCACCGTTCACCAGCAGAAGCTAAGCACGGCCTGAAGGACATTGGGCACAAAATCACACATAAAAGTGAATGATACATAGGGCCTGTTTGCTGATAGCTGCGGTTGATGACTTTTTGGCTGTTTACGACAGAGATTGCGGAAAGAGAGATACTCGCTTACGATTTTTGATGGTATAGATATTAGTTTTTTAACGTGTACTACAATTAACTTGTAGACCCTATCTTAAAAAAATACTCCGTTTAAAAGTTAGTTACTGTAGCAAAAGTCAAAAGCAACTTTTAGAAGTCGCAAAGAACAAAGTCACAGACAATCCTTTTCTCTGCGCCCTCCGCCGAGAGAGAGAAACTTGCACAGTAGGAGCAATCATCTCTTCTGAGTATTTAGATTGGTCTTGGAAAATTCCATTAAAAAAGATTTGTCTTGGTGGAACAAACAAATTTGGCTAAAAATACATTTATAATATCGTGATCCTACTAAATTTACAAATATGTTATGATAGTAGTTGGTGATGAAGTCATGTTTTAGAGTCGTCGAGAAAAATATGTAATTAGAGACTGCATTAAGTTCCAAACTACACTTTATTTATATTGATGATTAACTTAGCCAAGATGCGGATAAAAAGAAAATATTGTTGTGTTTTTGTGGTAAAGTTAAATGCAAGCTCGGCCAACACAAATAAAAGGGTTGTTCGACGCTCGACGGAGGTTAGAAGGTGGGAAATGAGATCGAAAAATTGTTAAATGAAAAATAAAGAATGGGGTTAGAATTTAACGTAGTTGTTTTAACTCGTTTTTCTATGTTGAGCTCAAGTGTCCACAAACAAAAACAAAATTGAAAATTAGTATAATTATCAGTAGAATAAATATATCTAAGTGGTATAGGAATAGCTCCAGCTTTCTAGTGAAATCTAGGGAGCGCTCAGTTTAACAATGATTTACTTTTTTACTAACTAGTTTATTTTTATGTAACTGATGGTAACTTATTTAGCGTAATTAAATTTTTAAAAAATTAAATAGAAAAAAGTTAGTTTATCACAGACAATATAAAAAATATAAAAAATCAAAAAATCTCAAAAATTAAAAAACTAAAAAAAGATAAAATTAAGGAATAGTGAATTAAAATCTAGAAATCATTGTCAAAAGGAGTAGAGATGCGATCTTTTATCATGGAAATATAAATGTGGTATTTCGTGTAGTACCACTGCTGCTTTACGGTGGCTAGTTCGTTACGCAAGACATATTCCTGGAATTATGCTCTTCAGAATGATTGCTTCGGTGGTCCAATATCCGATGTTTTAGTACGCTTAAAGTATGCATTTCGTGAAGCTAAGACGACACATGTTTCCCTTTTTGTTGTTGAAAATCTAGAATAACTACGAAATACCCTAATTTCGAAAAGCATTTTCCTGGCCATGTGAACTTAAAGGTTGCATATGCCTCTTTGTTATAAGAACGAACATGATTAGTACTACTTAATGAAGTAAGCATATATGGGCATTTTTCTCAAAAAAAAAAGTGCACATATTCCCTCGCAAAAAAATGTACGGAGATTGGAGAAATTAACTGTTGTGTACCAACAAACGAGACCAATCAAACAAGACTTGTCAAAAAGAAAAACAATGGGTCAAAAAACAAAAGAATGAGTATATGTTTTTTAAGATCAAATGTTCGGATTTTACAGAATATTATCCATTTTTTAGAGAAGTGACCAGTTAGCTAGCTAACACATCTATAAGAATTTGTCTTTTAAGAGGTTTAATATCCATGCACTTGCATCACAGGACAACACATAATTATTTAAATTATATTAAATTGTATTTTGCACTAGATAGATTATCACTTATTTTACTTTACACCTGATTTTGATTATATTTTCACTTTGCACCAGAGTAACACAACTTAGTTGCAGTTTGCACTAGCACATGTACTTAACCCCTAACTGGCTCGGCCACATGCTGCAGATCGCACCCAACGGCGTCTAGGCCGGCTCGTCCATGCAGGCAATGAGTTGGCGCCCGTTCCACGTCAGCCACAAACCCTAGTCCCCAAATCAGTTCATTCCATCTGCTACTAAATCAAACCAAATGATTTCAATCCTACCAAAATCCAAACCAAATTGAACCCCGAACTGCATCCACACCTCGTTCCTGATCAAACCACGAATCTGCGAGCAAACCAGCAACCATACCTGTGTACTCGGGGAGATTAGGTCTTCCTCCTCACCGAGGATCGCCCACGAAACCTTCGCTATCACAATCGCGGCGTGTAGTCGCTTCGGATTCCTCTGCTGTCGCTTTGGGCCATCTCTGCCGCGTTGCTACTTCGGGACGTCCTCACCGCATCATAGCTCCCCATGCAACTGCATCGTCTGTGACTTCCACAAGCGAGGGGCCTTTTACCCCTTCGCTGCTCATATGGGGCGGCCGCCACATCACTACCCACAAGGGATGGGACAGTGTGGACTAGTCGGGTGCGTGCTAATGCAAAGTGATCGAGCCGGGTTCGGGTTAGGCAGGCTATGCTAGTGCAAAGTGAAACTCATAATGAAACGCCCTGGTGCCAACTAAAAAATGATCAAAACCTTGTGTAAGTGAAACTAGTGACGGGTTTGTTCTTTTCAGTTTCTCAAAATGACTTTTAACTTTTGCTACAGTATCTAACTTTCAAACGAAGTATTTTTTTAAAGATGGAGTCTACAAGTTAATTATAGTACACATTAAAAGCTCAATATCTGTACCATCCAAAATCACAAGCGATTATCTCTCTCCGTAATCTCTGTCGCAAACAGCTAAAATTCAAAAATTTTAACCATAAACCATAAGCCGTAGCTAAAAAGAACAGGCCTCATCTAGTGCAAAGTACAATTACTCTTTGAATTATGATCTATTAGAACATCAGGTGCCTAAATCAGAATGGTGAACACGTAAGTTTGTGAATCCACTAACTTAAGTTCGAGTCTAACTTCTATTTTAAATTTGAAGTGTGGAGAGAATGAGTCTTATCCCATCGAATCTCAAAGTGCCTAAATCAGTTTCTAACAAAATTCCTTTTGGCTTTCGTGATGCCAAGGCGAAGAGGGACATGAGCCTATGCAACTGAATGAAGATCTGAGTGAGACAGGCATAAAGTCATTCCCTTCAACCAGGGAATTTTGTAAGATCATATTTAAAAGTGTTGTGACTTTTGATTGATTGCGAGAGATATTGAGAAAATACGGAACACTTACGATGAGAACCCATTCTGTTCAAAATAATTTCTACAATGACTCCTACAAATACTTATAGAAATCACCTTGAAAAATCATTATATTCAAAAGCTAACTTCTAAAAGATAAAAGCTAGAAACTGTTTGGAAAAAGGTCAAAATATTTTGAAATGGGTATTGTTCTCGTTGATTAGGGATATGCCTTTCTTTTTCTCTAACACATGTGCCCCTCTTTCACAGGAACTTGACAGCAATGTGCCCCTCTTTCACAGGAACTTGACAGCAATTTCGCAGGAAATGAAGAAGTTCCTCCAAAGCGTAACCAATAATCCCTAACAAGGCCTTAACAGAGCATTTTTTGACGGATATATGGTCCAACCACTAATTTAAGTTGTAGGGAAATTGGATGCAAATTTCAAGTAAATGGACCCGATCGCACAGAAAGGTAATAGCCTACCTAGAAGTGTAGTTTCTGTGAAATGGCCGTAGAATAGAAAAAATAATTTTGAAGTATATATATATGCATCAAAACCCTAGTTCCAAAACTATTGTGATTTGGAAGTAGCCTACTCTCTCTCTCTCTCTCTCTCTCTGAAACTAGAAGTAGCCTATTCTGAACAAGCAGATATCTGCTGGTTAAAAAACAAAAGAAAAAAATGGCTACAAGATACCGAACTTTTATGGCATTTGTTTCAGGGCATCAGCCTTTTGTGTCTTTGCCCAAACACACTGCAAAATCATGTCAATTTGCCAGGAGACACTTTGGCCATTAAAATAATATATTTGGCTGAGACAGGAGAAAGAAGATGGGTGAAAATCCTGTTTTGCACCTATCAGTTGGAAAAGAGAAAAATATGAAATATAACCAAATTGTGCACCTTCTCTTCTCTTCTTCCTTCTAATCTCACGAAGGGGGCGATTTGGTTTGTCTCTCCCCTCTCGGCCAAATATATTATTTTGATGGTCGAAGTATCTTACGATAAATAGCCATGATTTTGCAATAGTGTTGGGGCAAATGCACAAAAAAAAACTAGTATCCTAGAGCAAATGAGACAAAAGTTTAGTGTCTTGTAGCCAATTTTACTAAAAGAAAACTAGCATGAATGTATTAAATTAGTAATTCATAATAATTTAAAATAAAATAATAATAAATAGATTTGAAACAATGGGCTTAACATGATCAATGGTCATAACTTTCCATGGCTTTGCTTAGTTACCAACTCTTGAACTTCAAGTCCTTCTTCTGCTTCTCGAAGATGTTATCTAACGATAGAGAAAACGAACGAAATACAAATAAATTTAAAAAAATCAAAAATAATAAAATAAAAATTAAAAGATAGAACTCAATTTTAGATGAATTTAAAAAGAAGAATAGGATCAATCAGAGTTCAGACGGAGAAGAACAGGTTCTCAGAAGATTTAAATCTAATAAAAAGAAAAAAAGGGTAGTACTTGGCTTTTCTAGAATTATTTTTCTAAAGAAAAATAGATGTGGGTCACTGACAATTGGGGCCATGGTCTATGGACCAAGTCCATGGGCTAGGGTTCACGATCTATGATGAGCCGGGTCTACGGAATAGTACTCATCTTAGTGGGCCCACACGTAAGTGTTTCGGCTCACGGTGAACTAAATCTACCAAACTAACATGGATACTAGGGCTGATGGATCATATGACGTGGCGCTGACTAAGGCAACACACGAGCAAAAGTGATGAGATGGCAATAACGTGTCAATGACATGGCATGTGGACATGGCCGAACATTGCAGTGGTGTGACATGGCACCGTGCGCTGAGGTGGCTGCTGACATGGCTTAGATTGACGGTCTACAGTGACGACACTAACGATGGTGAATGATGTCTCACCCAGGGTTAAATATTTCGTCTGAATTTGAACGAAATTTCAGAAATTTCGTTCATTTCGTTTGTTAGCGAAAGGAAAATCATACGGTTAAATTTTTGCTGAATTTGTCTCCAAATTTTGTTCAAATTTTGTCCAAATTTGATCAAATTTATCAAAAATTCAAATGAAGTTCAAAAATTTTCGTTCAAAATTACGAACAAAATCCAAAATTTTGTTTGTCCCGTTTGTCTCACTGGGTGGCGAAATTTTTTTGCGTCTGAAATATTTTCCCTGGTCTCACCAAATTTTGGTGAGATGCGCTTGAGCTTTAGCGTGCAATGGGGAACTCATCTAACGGCTCCGATCTGGAAGGGGTGGCGGCGGGATCAGCTTCATGGTGATCTCGGCCTCTAGCGATGCATTGACCGAGGCGTTAGGTGGATGAGGTAGGTAGCCTTGGGGATTCTTTGGAGGTGGTTGGTGCGAATGAAAGTTTACAAACACAAATGCAATTGCTCATCGAAGTTGGACAAGGCGGTGGGGCAAGAACCCGAATTTGGCACGAAGAAGGCGAGCGGCAATGGCTTCGACAACACAAGAGAATGGTGTGGCTTGGGGTACGGAACGGAGGGCTCGACCAAGGGTTTTATACACGGGAAGACATGGTCACGTTGGACTTCAATGGCTGTGCAGAGAAGAATCTTGGTCAGACATGTGAGGAAGAAGAACTCCAGGAGGGAGACAGGACACCTGATAGTTGGACCCCACCAGTCGGTGGCAAAGCGGAACATAGGGACGCAAAGCGATGTGTGTCGCACTCAAAACGATTGCGGCTGATCGGATGGTGGCGAGGTGAGGTGGCCGGCAGACTAGGCTAGGTCAGGATGGGCTAAGGAGAAAGGTTGGGCTGAGATGGGCCGGACCTTAGGGTTTCAGCTTTTTAAGGATTTCCTAACATTTTCAAATTTTAGAAAATGAGAAAAGAAATTTTGAGCTCTAAAAAATAGCAAATAAATCCATAAAAATTCAAGGAAATATAGAAAAATTCCTTGTAACATGAGGAATCCAAATAAAATAGATTTAGGATTAATTAAACTTTATTTTATTCACATTAAATTGTTATTGTTCCTAAAATTTAAATTAAGTTTTAATTAATTCAAGAAAAATCCAAATGGTAAATTTTATTTTGAAAGCTCCAAAAAAACTCTGAAAATCAGGATGTTACAATATTAGCTAGTGACACTTTATGCTCATGCAATCACACTAAATCACTCTAATTTATTTATTTTACCTAATGGAACATGGATTTACATTCAATTTAATATAGATACGAATAGTTCAGATAAAATAATATTTTAGATGGTAAATGTCCTTAATACATTTGTATCCATATTTTTATGCAAATTCGAATACAAAAATGAATAAGAGAGAATTTGTTAATCGGATGAAAAAATATATACCATATTCGTATCCTACTAAATATGGTAGTCATATAATACGGATAATTCTTGTTCATTTCTCGGTCCTACCACCGTGTGCATATGTGCCTTATGGTGGACTTGATCAAGGCATGGTGAACTAAAAGAAGCCCAGCCCAACATAGGAGATAACAAGGGCACATCCAAATGAGGTTAACAAGTGAAGCATCATACATAAGATTTAAATCAGAGAGCTTTCAACATGCATGGGATACACCTTTGGAAAATTTAAAAAGCCTATTTTTCATATACAACAAACTATGTACCATTTGGAGACGTATAACAAAAAGTTTAGCCATTTTAATGCAGACTATGCAGGTTGTCAAAGTTGGGCATAGGACTGTAAATGAGCCTAATTCGAGCGAGTATGGCCTCCCAAGCTCGAGCAAGCCTGAGTTAGGGTTTGAGCCCGGAGCTCAGCTCAAACTCGGTTCAAATAAGTTTGATAATAGTTAAAATAATTTAATGTGCACTAATTTTCAACAATAAGAAAAACTTGAGCTCGAACTCAGCTCGATTAAGCTCAATAATAGTATAAAATAATTCAACATACACTAATTTTTAACACTAGAAAAATTCGATCTCGAACTCAGCTCAAGTAAGGTCGATAAGAGTTAGTATGTATGTAGGCTGTAAAAAAAATGCTTGAAACTCAAGAGTTATTTAAGCTTGGGATTAAACTCAAGCTCAACTTGTTTGGAGCTTGTGCCGAGCTCAAATTGAACCCAAAAGCGAGCCAAGCTCGAGTAACTCATGAGCTTCGAGCTTTTCTACAGTCCTACTTGGGCACGAAAATTGAAGTGTCATTCCCATGCACACTTATGATGGTTGTTCGGCCTGGCTTGTTTTGTACACCACTTACTAGCTACAGTAAATGAAGTCACTTTATGTTCGCACCTCACCTAACTAGGAGGGTTGTTCTAGTCTAAATACCCCATTACTCCTTCCTTACAAAAGCACCACAAATTTGAGAAAATAGCAGAGAAGCCAAGTGCTCTGGATCTAAGGGATGCTATTGTTGCCCTCTTGAAATTAGGAGTGGTTATTTGCACTGTTGTTCTTGTGAATCATTGTGATTACAAAAGCATGTCTATCTTTGCGTGATTCGGTAGACGCATGTGGTTAGACAAATTCATTTATCGTAGATTGCTGTTTTAACATTGGTTGACACTATCAGTCTATCAGATTACACAAATAAATTACCATTTAACTGTCCTAGGTGGAAAAGATCAGACAAACCGCCGCATCACACAGCCTCGACAACATGAGCACTGCCAAATTCCTCTTCCCCAATCTTCCTCTATGGGAAGATTAATGCCTGGGTGGATTTTTTTTTTCTTCATGAGACCGTACCGGGCCGGAATGTCCTTTCCCCTTGTCATTCAAGCGCTCCTCTCGGGTGGACTGGGATTCTGGGAAATTTGCTACGGGCCAAGTTTCCTTTGGGGAATGGGCCAGGACAGCGCCTCAAGATTCAAATACCAATTCCCAGCTTGAAAAGCTCGTAAAGCCGAGAAAACGAAAAGAACTCTGGTGTAGCACTAATAACCCACTGCGCACAAGTCCATCTTCTCCCTCACAGCTACCAGGTTCTACTTCCTCCAGCCTGCTCTACTGGTGTTGCGCGGCCTAGCGACCACCAGATACACCGCCGGTGCTTCCTTTTCTGGAGTCGTATGACACGCATCGTTGTCTTATTGGCCAGTCGTGTAGCGCGGCGTCGTGCGGCGTCGTTCCATGCACTGTCTTGGGTCTCACGCGTGGCCGGAAAAAGCGTGCGCATTAAATTACAGCCTCCCTGTTAAGACATTGCCTACTGGACGCCCGTGGGTACCATGCTTTGAGTTAAACTTGTGAAAGGATGTCTTCGGAGGACCCGCGGGGCGATCGTCGGCGTCTCACCTTTGCTCTCAGGACCTCCTCCCTGGTCGATGTTTCTACGTTGTTCGCGGCGTCTCATCCTCGCTCTCAGGACCTCCTCCCTGGTCGATGTTTCTACGTTGTTCGTGAGCAAGTGTGCCATCGTCAGCGCCACCGCTACGGATCCGCTTGAGGGCGATCGACATCACAACGAGGTTAGCGATTTGAATTCTGATTTTTCTCCTAACATTGGACATTAGCCTCTTGTCGGATAATCTACAGGAGGTTAATCGCGTTCTTGGTACCCACGTCGCTGTGGCCGCTACCGACGAGACTTTCTTTTGCCGCAACAACGGCCGAGCAGAATCGAGCGAGGCGCCGGAGGAATTTTGGAGATCAATCGGCTTTCCCAAAGGGACCCGTTGGTGGGAGCAAATTGATCCAGTGGAGATATCGGATAGTCAGACCAAGGCAGTCGTACAGTCTACAACGAGTCAGGCAGTACATACGGATCTTGATGAACAACCCCGATCAAGGGGGAAGGGACGGGACCTTCCACGACGTGGATGTGCCATTCGTCCTTGGAAGGGCCCTCTTCCTTGACCACGACCGACGATCAGGACTTTGGCGGCGTTTATGCCACCAGAGCGCTTTCCCAAGTTACAGTCCATCTATGATCAACGAGCCGTTCAAATTTTGAACACTGTTGTTGATACGGATCGGATAGACTTGATTGCGCGAGCACAGAATTACGGGCGTTCTCGATTGGATCTGACGTGTAGACCGGCTGGCCCCTCTGTGCAATCAACTCGGTCCACAGCGGTTGTATCCCATACCCTAATACATGGGACGAGACTCGCTTCGCCAAACCACGCCACCGCCCAACCCTCGCACGTCGAGATGGCCTCTCGACCGCCGCCACCACCGCAACGCCGCTCGTCGCCACCACCGCAACGCCGCTCGTCGCCACCTCCTCACCGCCGCTCGTCGCCACCACCACTGTAATGCTGATCGCCGTTGTACCGAAATTGCCCTCAACGTCCACCTGCTGGCCGTGGCAACGGTCATCCTTGGGGAGGACAAGGGCATGCCGGAGACGGACCTGGTGCCGGGCGTGGTTCCGCTAGCGGACGTGGCGGGTATGGCGGCCGTGGTCGTGGATGGCAACAGCAACGCTATCATCTCCATGAGCCCCAACATGGTCGGGATTCTGCTCTGGCTGATGTAGCAGCACTTCTGCGTGACACGACAACAGTGGAACCACTGAATCCTCCGGGTGATCAAGGCGGGGCAAAGGCAAAAAAACCCAGGCCCCCCTTTTGCTGGAGGTGCAAAACTAGTGGGCACGTTGTGGAAGGCTGCAAGGCCGATTTGGATTGCTACGTATGCAACAAGAAGAATGCACATCTAGCAGCCAAATGTCCCATCCTCAGGATGCCGAAGCCAAATGCCAGCCTTCTCGAATATGGCACAAATGACATGTGTTTTTTGAGGATGCCTGATTTTGATTACAAGTTGGAGGTTCTTGACCTTGCGCCCACAGCTTTGGTTATGGTGACGGAAGGCGTCCTATCGGCTGAGGCCGTGCAGACAGAACTTGCTAAGCTAACACGGGCGGACTGGAATTGGGAGGCCTTACCACATGGGAAGGATTCATTCCTGGTTGCCTTTCCTTCTGTGGAGGAACTTAAGCGGATGGCTGATATTGAATTTCGCTTAAGGAATCATGGTGTCACATTGAAAATTTTAGAATGGCAAACTACAGCAGATGTCCAACCGGTTTATCAGCTGGATGAGGTGTGGGTACATATCACAGGAGTACCACACGCTTGAAGGCACTATCTCGCTTTCTGGGCTTTGGGATCCATAGTCGGAGCTACTTCAAAGGTGGATATGTTGACATACAGGAAAAAAAGGTATCATCCGTGTTTTGGTTGGCATGTTAAATAGAGATTTACTGCCATATACCACACACATGTGTTTCGGTTGGAGGGCTACAATATCACTTTCAATTTGGAGAGCAGTGACTTTGAACCGGCGACGCCACCCTCTGCTGATAATGACCCTTTAGATCATGATGGGGAGGGGGGGCCGGCAATGATGGTCTTGCTAGTTCTAATGATCTTGACCAGGCGGCAAAGAAGCCAAAGAGTGATGGTTCATTCAGCAGTACAGCGCCTACCCAACATGGTTCTGGACCAACTCCTATGCAGACGTCGCTCTGTGTGACCCTGCTCGGAAAGACCAGGCCAGCACCTTCCCAACGGCCAATTGTTTTTGATGGCATGCCGACTAAAATAATACTCATTGCCTTCACACCTCCACGAGCTCCTACCGGTACTGGGAATCCCCTAGGAGGCTCACAGCAAGGCTGTGAGAAGGGAGCACTGACCTCTTTCTGTCCACCAGATGTTAATGTGATGGATCAAGGAGCAGCGTTGAAAGTTTCCACAAGGACCGAGGGTGATTCTCTGGCTGTTTTCACACCGGCGGCACCACAGCATGCTGCGCAGTAGGGTGTTTTGGCCTTGGCTGTTTCTACTGCATGCGAGAAGCGGTGCAGCATAGATGGAGGGTATGGGTATTTGCCTGGAATGGAGTTGATGGCTGTGCCGATAGTGTACAGGCGCCGCCAGGTCTCTGATCCACTCTCTGGCGCAATGATGGAAGAGCAGCAGATTGCACATGTCTGGAGAGATGAGGGGCAGCAACCGGTTTTGGCCCTGATGCCAGAGCCGACCGGGGCACATTCCACTCTATTGGCTGCAGGTAGTTCTAGCCTGAGGCTCCCTTTATCTTCAGGTTTTGATTCCAGTGAGACATTGGGTGGGTCTATATATTTTGAGGTTAAGAGACGAAGCTTAAGAGCTAATACCCCTCTTTCCGTCCAAGGAATCGCGCCTGCAGATGAGGATATTCTACAGAGAGCAATGAACCATACGACATCTCGAAACTCGGACGGGCCGGTGGAGCACAAGACGGTGGTCGACTATAGAGCGTCACCACTTTCGCCTTCCACTCCACTCAACATGATGACCGATACGTCTCGTATTTGCTCAGACATTTCAATATCTACTATACCTAATGATAAATGTGCCTCCAATTTAAATAATTTGGGGTTCGTGCTGGGTAGCTATAGTAAAACCGTTAATATTTCCATTAATGCTCTCAAAAGGGTTGAAATTGATCGTATAACTGTGTCCCCTAGTTTGAAAGGAAACGGTAAACATAACATTAGCATTGTGGATCCTTTTGCGGCTAGTGATACGGATGATAATGAATCAGATAGTACCCTTCTCAGTCATTTACTAAAGGATATCTCGGATATTGGATATGAAGATGCGGACCTCGACACACGAATATGTGATCTGATGGTTATCGATTGAAAATCCAAATCTAGTACTAAAAAGAGTAGAGCTCGCAAGAAGGGAGCTACACTTAAAAAACAGAGTTCTTCATGAAAGGTTTCTATTGGAATAGCAGAGGTCTTTTAGACTTAGCTAAATATCGATACATATCGGATGCAATTAAAGATCACAATTTAGACTTTGTTGCTATCATGGAGACGGGGAAACAAGAAATGTCAAAGACGAATCTGTCTAGACTTTCTGGAGGGTTAGATTTCACTTGGCACTGTCTTCCCCCACGGGGGTGATCGGGTGGTGTTCTCTTAGGAATAAATGCAACCGTGTTAGACTTATCGTTGATTGTAGAAGGGGAATTTTACATTAAATTCCATCTCTGCAATAAGTCGGATAATTTCAAATGGATACTCATGGCGGTCTATGGTCTAGCCCAAGATGAATTCAAATCAAGTTTTTTAGCTGAGCTGGTTCGGACATGTCAGCATAATCCTTTACCTACTCTCATAGGTGGTGATTTTAATAGTATGCGACATAGTAAAGAAAAGAACAAAGATAATTTTAATATCTGCTGGCCTTTTCTGTTCAATGCTGTCATAGATAGCTTTGATCTTAGGGAAATTGACTTAGCGGGACGACAATTTACATGGGCGAATTCACACTCTGACCCTACCTATGAGAAACTGGATCGAGTTTTAATGTCGACAGAATGGGAGTTCAAGTATCCTTTGGTGACTGTACAAGCTCTGGATAGAGGAATATCAGACCATACCCCATTACTATTGGATATAGGTTTACCGGCTTACACGAGTATAACTCGACAATTCAAAATGGAACTTAGTTGGTTTTCTCAAGACAATTTCTATGACAAGGTTGTAGATGTCTGGAATAAGCCAGTGCCTGGAAGGAATTCGGTTCAGAGATGGAATAACAAGTTGAGTGCTTTACGCAAGTATCTCCGAGGCTGGGCATCACATACCAACGGGGCATTTAAGCAATAGAAAGCCAACCTCCAGTCTATCATTACCGATTTAGATGTTGCCGCTGAAACTAGAGACCTAACGGGAGTTGAGAGAGATCAACTTGCCCAGGCAAGGGATCATTTGACTAAACTCCTTCAGGAGGAGGAAATCAAATATTACCAGTGTGCCAAAGCTACCGACATTCTACTAGGGGATAATAACACTCGTTATTTCCAAATGATTGCCAATGGCAAACACAGGAAAAAAAGAATATTTTCCCTGGAACATGAGAATGGAAAGATCGAAGGCCAGGCTAACCTCAAAACTTACATTACTCAATTTTACAAAGACCTGTTTGGTGCAACTGAGGAAAATTCCTTTACACTGGACGAGTCTAGGAAGGATGATATTCCCCAGGTCACACAGGCAAAAAATGACTTCCTAACGGCTCCCTTTATTGAAAAGAAGATTCGGGACGCAATTTTTGATATGGAGCATAACAAAGCACCTGGTCCGGATGGCTTCCTTGCAGAATTCTACCAGAGATTCTGGGACATCATTAAAGGTGATTTGTTGCAAATGTTGTATGCTCTCTATACTGGTCACATCCCATTGTTTGGGCTGAACTTTGGAGTCATTACGCTAATCCTGAAAGTTCAAGATGCCAATCAAATCCAACAATACAGGCCTATATGTCTTTTAAATGTCAGCTTCAAAATCTTCACCAAAGTCGCTACCATCAGATTAAATTCAGTAGCGGATCATATCATTAGCCCAACTCAAACTGTTTTTATGCGAGGACGTAACATCCTAGAGGGTGTCATCATCTTCCATGAGACTATACATGAGTTGCATCGGCAGAAACAAAATGAGTCATCTTCAAGATCGACTTTGAAAAGGCTTACGATAAAGTACGATGGACCTTTTTAATGCAGACATTGTGGATGAAGGGTTTCTCACCAAAGTGGATTTCTTGGGTGTAGTCCTTCATCTCAGATGGTTCTGTTGCGGTTAATGTAAATAATGATGTAAGGTCTTACTTCCAAACAAAAAAGGGCCTTCGATAGGGTGACCCACTATCTCCACTACTTTTCAATATAGTCGCTGACATGCTTTCAATCTTGATCAAAAGAGCAAAAGTAGAAGGACAGATCAGTGGAGTGGTGCCGCATCTGGTAGAGGACGGCTTATCCATTCTACAGTATGCTGATGACACAATCTTCTTTATGGACCATGACTTGGAGAAGGCTCGTAACATGAAGTTATTACTTTGTGCTTTTGAGCAACTATCGGGTCTAAAAATCAAGTATTTAGGGATTCCTATACACTATAGGAAACTATCAAATGCTGATTGGAAACGAGTTGATGAACGATTCAAGAAACGACTCAGTAGTTGGAAGGGCAAACACCTTTTAACGGGTGGGCGATTAACGCTGATTAACTCAGCCCTCAACAGTTTACCCATGTACATGATGTCTTTCTTCACGATTCCAAAAGGGGTACTTCGAAAACTAGATTATTTCCGTTCTCAGTTTTTTTGGCAGAGCGATGACCAAAAATGAAAGTATCACCTCACTAGATGGAGTATACTGTGCCAACTTAAAGACCAAGGGGGCCTAGTAATTCATAATTTGGATATTAAGAATAAGGCTCTTCTCAGTAAATGGCTCTTTAAATTGTTGATAACTGATGGCACCTGGCAACAGATTCTACGAAATAAATACCTTCATTCCAAACTGGTTTCACAAGCACAGTGGAGAATTGGGGACTCACACTTTTGGGCAAGTCTTATAAAGGTGAAGGGAGAGTTTCTCCTCTTCGGCTCTTTCATAGTTAAAGATGGATCACAAATTAGGTTTTGGAAGGACAAGTGGCTAAGTCTAACAACCCTGCGAGAATAGTACCCTAGACTATATAATATAGGCCGACACAAGCAGGTTACTGTAGCAGAAGCTCTCAGCACCTCGCCCCCCAATCTCTCTTGGCGGAGAGATCTCATTGGTCATAAGTTAGTGGTATGGAATGATTTACTTTCATGCATTGCTGACATTGTATTGAGCCAGGAACCTGATGAATTTCGCTGGAAACTCCATCGAAATGGACTGTTCTCGGTGCAATCACATTACCTAGCCATGATTCATGTTGATGTCCCTAACTTGAATAAGAGGATTTGGAAGTTAAAAGCTCCTTTGAAAATCAAAATTTTTCTTTGGTACTTACGTAGAGGGGTAGTGTTAACGAAAGATAATCTCACCAAACGTAACTGGCAAGGTAACAAGATGTGTTGCTTTTGTCATAAGGACGAAATAATTCAACATTTGTTCTTTGAATGCCGTTTTGCTCGTGCTGTTTGGTCTATCATACGAGCAGCTTCAGGACTTTCTCAACCTCGTAGTGTGTCTCATTTCTTCAGTTCTTGGCTAGGGGGGTGTTGGGAAAGAATTGAAGCCTCTAATCTTGCTAGGGGCGGCTACTACTTGTTGGTCACTTTGGTTATGCAGGAATGATATGATATTTCAAAAAAAACATAATATTCCCCTTTTCAGGTTATCTACTCAGTCATCCATTGGCTGCGTACCTGGGTTATACTACAAACGCCATCTTCGTAGGATTTGGTTGCAGCGGCGTCTCAACAATTGGCACGGGTGGCCAAGGAGTTCTTTACCCAGGCTCATGGGTGGCGGTCTAGTCTGCGGATTGATTGTCATTAGAGTGCTTGTACTTTTTTTGTCTTTTTGGTTGTGTGCATCCTGGTTATGCAAAGGTCGGGATTTATTTTCAGGGTCTTGTATCTTCTCGATGTTAAAATCTTGAAAATTAATAAAATTTCCCTTATCGAAAAAAAGACATTGCCTACTGGCTCGCTCGCCATATCAGTCGACTGTTTGTAGCTCCCCCCTCTTCATCTTCTT
The DNA here is from genome assembly GCA_036346265.1 of Melocanna baccifera. Classification (NCBI taxonomy): domain Eukaryota; kingdom Viridiplantae; phylum Streptophyta; class Magnoliopsida; order Poales; family Poaceae; genus Melocanna; species Melocanna baccifera. The sequence continues at coordinate 4,952,624 of CM070699.1, read as the reverse complement.
GCTCTCCTGCGTAGCGGTGGCCATCATCGTTTGCTGTAGTTTTCGTGCCCACTTTGTCATTACCATCGATATTTAAGGATGGTTCATGGAGGTGATTCTTCCGCTCCGTCGAGCAGCAGCGGTGTCATCAACTGTGACGAGTTGATGGCCAACTCGCGGTGGAGCGCATCAGGGAAGATGAACGACGTGTGCGTGAACATGCTCGGGGTGACCATGGTGACAGAGGAGCTGGTTCGTGCGCTTTCCCATGATGGGAAGATCTCGAGTTGTGAAGTTGTCTGGCTCCCCGGTGACGGTGAGGTTGAGTCACAGCCGACGGAATTGGAGACGGTGGTCTTTGGCACATACTTTGATGCCGGGCTCTACATCCCCGCGTGTCCTTTGTTGGCGAAGTCCTACGGTTGTACGGGCTAGAGTTCACGTAGTTGACGCCAGATGCCATTGTGCGGCTTGTCGTATTTAGCTAGTCTTCTCACGTGAAGGCCATCCTGTCAAGCCCGACGCTGTTCGTCTCCCTTCACGACATGTAGTGCCAGTCGAAGCGACTCAGTGAAGGGTAGTACACCAAACTGGGTAGCATAAATTTCGTGCTTCATTTCGGTTGCACAAAGCTATTTCCTTCGAATTTGACATGGACAAAGTGGGAGTCGAACTGGATGCGGAGGTGATTCTACCATTGAATCGATCTTGATAGCCTTCGCTGGACAGGGTGGCTGATGGACTTCAACATGCCTCCTGCCATGACGCTCAACCATGAGGATGAGAAACGCGCTCGAAGGCGCTCCGTTTCAACATGCGAGATCTCACCGAAAAGTTTGGCATGCTTCGCATCTCCCCGTTGGCCCGGCTATGGTTGTGCAGCCTGGTCCCATTCTGTCCTGATGGCCTTTGCCCCATTGTTGCATCGCTGCCGAAGCCGACCAGCCCGGGTAAGTTGCCCACCCTTTGTGTACCGTGGCTTGTTCATGTCAGCGTTTGCTGAGTCCTTGTTGACCAGGTGCATGTGTTACTATGCACAGTTCTCTCCCTTGGTGATGCAGAGCGCACAGCTACTATCTTTCTCGATCTGTACATCCTGAGAAGGAGCATACTCTCCGAGCGTCAGCGACTTCAAATTGCGGTCGGGTTAACTATATGTGAAAAGCTCTCAGTCTCCCCTTGCCCGATCGTGCCGTGCCCTCTAGCAGCAGTGGACGTACTCATATGTCTTGCGATAGTAGCAGTGCAGACCCTACCACCCCGCGCGAAGGTTCCCAATCTCTGATCGTTGCTCGGTTGTTGGCCTCAGTGCCCCCCGTTCCAGATGACTTGGTGGCTCTAGACGAGGAGCTTGTCGAAGGGATCGAGCCAGGCTCCGATGACTATGCGAATTTCGCTGGTGACTCTGAGCACGATTGGTGTTCGAATGGCAGAGGCTGCTCTCCTGACGCGAACACAGTGAGGCTCATCAACTCTATGGCACGTGATGCCTCCGCCTCTCGTGGCATGGCTGCAAGTGATGGCGGGCTTGGTGTGAAGGTTGCAACGCCGTCGACAGAGGTTGGCGTGGCGTCGTCACCTACCTATCCCCTGAAGTCCACCCGGGTGTCAACTCCTCCGGTGGCCCCAAGGCCGGGGTTCTGTGTGGCTATGACAATAAATGACGAGGATCAAGCTTGAAGGCTAGGACCCCTCCACCGACTAGGGGTGCATTCGTGATCCCCACGACCGCTACACCATCTGGACCACCCCATAGCTTCGCAGAGGCCAACACCTCCTCGCTAGTCTCCCTGAGGGCCGTTCTAGGTATAAATCATTCCTTTTTCCTCTTGAGACTTCACGAGGCTCTGAGCCTGTTCTTTTCAGCTTCTCAAAATGGCTTTTGGCTTTTGCTACAGTACTTAACTTTCAAACAGAATATTTTTTTAATACGGAGTTTATAAGTTAATTATAGTACACGTTAAAAACCCAACATCTATACCATCTAAAATCGCAAGCGAATATCTCTCTCCGTAATCTCTGCCGTAAACAACTAAAATTCAAAAATTTTAGCTAAAATCTAAAAGCCGCAACCAAAATGTAGGATTGGAAATGGCAACAGGGGGAGGGGTGAATGGTGCCTTAAAATTTGCCCTCAAGGTATTTTCACAAATTTCTCCTCCTATAGCTAAAACAGCTATGAAGAAGGAAATGAATGCTTACTAACAATGCCAAAGTACGATCGACAAAACGACTAAACCAAGAATCAGTCTAGTGCTTGCTGCCCTTCCTGGTCAAAAGAACTGAACCTTAATTACCAAAAAGGAGCAACAAAGACAACAAACAAAACTGCAGCCAACTGAGGAAAGCACATGCTGAAAATCAAACTGAAAAAAGCCAGAAAGTGAAGACTAGAGTCTAGATCTGCAGCCGAAACCAGCAAAAGGATGCAGACCGAAGAGAGAATATTGCAGCTAGAAAACTGAACCGACAAGCGAAAACAGTAAATACTTTGCTGCTGAAAAAGACTGCCAAAATCTGCATAAACAGTAGATACTGCAGAAGGAAAACAACCATGAGAATTGCTGATCTTTGCTGCTGTTTTCAGGCCAAGGTATGCTGAAATTTGTATCAAATAGCTGACCCAAACAGTGCAGATTGGCAGAGATAAAAGCACATCACAAAATAGCAAATAACTAAAACTTTGGATTGGAAATGGGGTGAAAAAGGCAGCAGAAAACTGCAGGTTGGTGCAGACTGAAAACAGCAACCGAGAGCAGCAAAGATGGCTGCAGACTGAAAAGAAAAGGAGCAGATCGGCTGAGGAAAAGCAGAAAATGAGCAGCTAGCCGAAAACCAAAAGGATTTCTGCTGCTGCTAGCCGAACAGAAGAATAGAGTAGTTCCTGCTGCTAGCCGAACCAAAAAGAATTTTCATTCTTCTTTGGCGAAAACAGAATCAGAGGTCGCTGTCCACAAAATGACCAAGAACGATGGGTACTTCAACAACCCGAAATCTGAGAATTTGACAAGTAATTGTTTGTTGATTTCGAGTCCAATGACCTGGAAGAAGAGCTCAATAACACCAAGACCTTAGGGAACAAGAGAGATCATTAAGAGAACAAGAAATCAAAGATTTTGACAAAAAAACTGAAACTTGAGCAAAGAGAGGAGAAACTTCCAAATTCCTTCCCATTTCCTAATCCTTTGCTCATGAAATTTTGTAAGCAACTTAGCAAACACATCAGGACTTGAAAACAAAAATCTCGAGCGTTCCTAAGAAGGGAAATAGGAGATTCCCTCAATCCATGCCAAGAAACCCTAGAAAAGGGTGAGCAGAGGAAATTGAGAAATCCAAATCCTTGTGAGTGAAACTGCAACTAGATTCTTTTCATCATGAGAAAATATGACCAAGGTGGTCTTGAAGAGAAATCTAACTCAGAGAAGGGAAGAATTGTAGTCACTCAACAAGAATTCAAATCAACAGCACAAAGGGAAGAGCCAGCGCCGCCCGGGGAGCCAATCCCTTGATTTTCGCACCTCCTTTGCTTACCGTGACCTGCCTCTCCTTCTTTCTCCGCTTTTCCTTCCACTGGCAGCCATCAACGGCGAGAAATCCCAGCCGAAGCTTCCCCTCTACCCCTATAAACCCCTCGTGCATCCCCTCACACTGCATCGCTCCTTCTCACTCTCATTTTGTCCTCCCAAAGCACTAAGACACCCCATGATGCTCTTCCCCTCCACTTCACTGGTGAGCACGCCGACGAGCAATAGCCAAAGCCTTAGTCCTCCCCAGGGCTCACCGCCGCCACCTTTGACTTCGCCGCAATAAGGCGAACCTCGGCCACCTCTTCGCCAACACCACCGAAGGCCCCCCTTCGCTGGACCTCCAAACTGCGTCGTCGCCTTCTTCATCATTGGCCATCACCCGGCCACTTCTGGTTATGCACACAGGTACCATTGCAATTCCCTCACTCTCTTCTCTCTGTTGCGCCATTCACAGTCCGTCGTCGCTCGTTGTAGCACCAGCAAGCCTCAGTCCTAGCGTGCCGCTCACCACTAGCGACACCACGTCATACGATACAGTCGATGTGGCAAGCCACGCAGCTCCACATGGCACACCAGCTCAGACCACATGCATGCATGGCCGCCATGATAGCAATTCTAGCCCCGTCAGTAGCCATACCCTCCCCCTCAGTCCAGGTAGCAGCCAAGTGGCATGCCACCTTAGCACAGCTACATGGATGCCATATGGCCTACCATGTAAGCACCTAGCACTGCCCATGCCACGTCAGTACCACGTGTCAGTCACGTTAGCAAATTTTGCCATGTCATCCGCCACATGTAGGGATGACGTCACTATAACATCATAAATTAGGTTTTTCTTTAGAATTTAAATCAGCCGAAAATTAAATTCCCTACTAACATCATATTTCTGAATTTTCTTTAGAAAATTAATTCTTCAAATTCCTTGTTGACGTCATAAATATATTTTCCTTTAAAAAATAATTCTAGAAATTCTACTTTTTCCTTTTCTTTAGGATTTAAATTTTCAGAAGCCTGTTCTCCTTCATCCTAACTCCGATTAAGCCGTTTAAATTTCTAAATTCATCTAAAATCAATATATATCCAAATCTACAATGTTTTCAATTTTTTGAGTTTGAATTTTATTTGAATTTAGAGAGTTTTTTTCACGTGTAGGCTACGACGATTCCACAGAGTTCTATTTCGACGATTCGCATCAGACTGTAAAGCAAGGCAAGTCACACATCCTTGATCATATTGATCCTAGTTTACAACAAAAGTTATGTTGTTTTTAAATTATATTGCATGCTTAATTTTAATCATAGTATTTCAATACCTGTTTTTACTGTAGTTAATATCCAATTGTTAAGTCTCTTTTGATATTGTAAATTTTTGTTCCTTGTCACCTTCGATTAAAACTCTAGTTAGTACACTAGAATGGTTAGAGAATTTTTGTAGCACATGTTTAGACCTGCATAGAAATAAATTTTGGTTGGGATAACCTTTCCACATAAAATGATAAGCTGTTAAAATATATTCTTGACTTCGGTGAGTCAAGAAAGTCTATGGAATATTATAAAAACAAAATATAGAACTTAGTTTAGACTTAGGGCATGGATTGATGGTGGGTGCTTACTAGTATACATTGTAGCTCAATGGCTTAATGTGGATACTAGGCACAAGGGGTATGTGGTTAAAGCCTAAGTCAATTAAGGACTGGTCTATGAGCTACTGCTACAAAGTCCAATCATACTACCACAAGACTGGTATAGGACAGTCCTAGCAGGCTAATTAGCCGGTCCCAACCTAAGTCTCGCTACAGGCTGAATGTGAGTGTGGCATAAGCCACAAGAAGTCTCACATAGAACAAGAAGGGACCCTAATTTGGTGGATCCCTTATTGGGGTGAAACCTTAGTGGAGGTGTGGCCAGCTTGATAACTTAGCTTTGTAAAGGTTTTATTATGATTATTTAGTTATGTGCCTACAGAAGCCTGTAGTGGCCAACATAACGAGTTAATCATATCTTGTGGGTAAAACTGTACAGTTTCTGCATAATGTATAAACTATCCTAAATAGTCGTGCCTATGGTCATGAGCATACTGAGTAAGGTTTTTCACGGATTAGACTTTATTTTTTAAAAAACTGGATTTGGATAGAAATGAGGTATCTTTTGGAGAAAGATGGTCCGAGTGGGATATCCATGGTTAGATTAGTACTAGGTCAGTGCCTGCACTAACAGTATTACTTTGTTTAAATTATAATCTTTACTTACAGGATTAAATTTAGAAATTTTAATATATTTATTGAATTTCATTAAATGTTGTTTCATGCTCAAAATAACTATATAAGCCTTCCTTTGTTGCCTTTATAATATATTGTATTTTCCTGTGTAGTTTGCGGAGTAAAAGTTTGTACTCACTCTTACTTTATTATCTTAGAGAATGATGACTTCGATTACGGTGAGGACTATAACGAGTAGGCCAAATCTTACTGTCGGCTGCCTGTGGGTTGGCTTTGAGATTCACTTTTATCAGTTTGCTTCCGCTATTATTTTCCCTTATTATTGTTGCCAATGAGCGTTAATGTAAACTTAGGTCATAATGCCATACTCTTTTATTTAATAAAGTTTGTTATTTGTACCTGATATGTATCCCTGTTACCGTTGTGTGCACTAGCTGATTCTAGACTAGTGTGATTTACACAGAGAATCTGGACTCATCGCTTTGGGATCCAGCACATGCCTAGAGTTATTGCATCTACTGCAAGGTGCTGCGGAATGTGTGGATGACGGGCTTGATTACACAGAGCTACGTTCATGCGGCTCGGAGCTCCACCAAAGTGCTCCTGAGGCTAGCAAGGTTAAGGTACGTGCCACTTAGGGGTCTCATTGTTTGCTTCTTTGCCATTTTTCTCATTGTGGTTCATGTGGTCATATAGACACTGGCCTTGGCTCGTGTGCTCCAAGGGGTGACGCAGCGTGAGCGCAATGGCCTACAGGAGCAGCACAGAATATCATGGTGGATGCTTTAGCCATGGCAAGGGAAAGGGCAATGTGCATCTGCTTCCTAGAGTTGGAGGGTACGAAGGCTATTGTGGACGCGCGACTCCTAGTAGAGCAAGCTCACTCTATTGTGGCCGAAGAGAGCAGGAACTTCATGCAGCAGATCTCCGTGTTGGAGCAGGAGAAGATGCGTCTAGCGTCGGAGTTGGCCAAGAGGGACCATGTCCCTAGTGAGGTGTCATTGTTGGCCAGGGGGTCCATGAAGGCCCTGGAGCAGTGATGGCCAAATGAGCTAGCCCAAGGCACAGTACTATTGGCACGAGCCGTGGCATGGCCCAGCACAAAAGCCGATGGGCTGGGTTGGTACAACATGAGGCCATGGGTCGGAGCCACAGCCCACCATGCCGTCATAGCACGGCCCATTAGGCCCATCAGCAACGGTCGACAGATAGGCCTGTTTGGCATGATGGGCATGGGCATGGCTCGAAAAGCATGGACCATATAGCTTGTTTAGCCCTTTTAGCACGGTCAATAGTCGTTTTTAAAAAAATAGCTGATGCGGACACGCACGTATCTTGTCCTTTTCAGTTAAATATATTGTTCAACTGAAAAAATTATTGAGCCGCATGAAATATGGCCAGGTGAACTCATTCCAAACTAAACTTAAAGTTGTTATTCATAAGGATGGAATGTTACCTCATGTTATCATATGGTGCATTATCAGGTTTGTCAAATGGAAGATATTGGAACTGAGAGGGAGGAGCTAGAGGCTGGCGCCAACGAAAATGGAGAGGTACAAGGAAAAGGATGATCACATTAGGTGCCAAAGACATGAAAGAACAAAGCCCACGCAGATTGAGCCAATAAGAACAAATCCCATGTGGTTAGTTGAAGCACTTAAGAGAAAGACCCATGTGCATGGGGGAAGAAAACCCATGTGGTGGGAGAGCAAAAGGAGGGAACCCAAGAACTTAAAGCACATATTTTGGAGAAAATTTTTAGGCCTAATTTAGACCTCCCACAAGTCTAACCAAATTCAAACTCGGATTCAATTCAGAACTTAATTCGGATTCGGTTCGGGACAGCCTAACAGGCAGTTACTAAAAAGGTCATAACTTTCCCAAACAGAGTTCAATTAAGGTGTTCTTATACTCGTTAGAAAGCTTATTTTAAGACCTACACAATGGATAAGGCACCACCTCCAAATTCCTTTTGTGCGCACTGCAATTATCAAAACAATCTGACGCTAATTCAGCCTAACAGGGCCAACTTTAAATGCTCATAGATTTCGCATCAAGAGTCCATTTAGAATGTGTGAGTACAGCATAGAAAGCTTATCTTGTCCTCTTTCTAACGGATCTAGTCCCATCTAAAAATTCCTTCTGTGCACATCAGAATCATCAAAATAATATTTTGGTTTTGAAAATAGAGATTGAATCAGATATGATTTAATTACTTTCCATGTGTTAAAAACTTTTCATAAGCAAGAGCTTGTGTGTCCCTATAAATAGAGGCTCAATTGACCATATAATATAGACCACCTTTGAGAATTAATCTACTATTGTTCGTGCTTGAGTTATTCCTTTGCTGACGAAGTCCCATGAGGAATTAGGGAGTTTCTCCAATTAAGATCGTTCAGCTTTTCCGCTTAGAATTAGGTGCACGATAGATCTTCACTTGGTGGTTGGTAAAATCGACGCGAGTGTGTTTTGGCAGATTAAAGAGTGTTCGTCCCTTGTACTGGTATTGGAGGATCATTATGATTCAACAAGACTCTCACGAGTAGCCATCCTACGTCGAGAAGATTGGGCGACCCTATATCATCTTGATATCAGAGCACGGTTTACTCAGTAGGATCTTATCCCTTTACATTTCAGTTCATTACTTCCAGTCCTATAGTCCATATAACCGAAAATTTACAACAAAAAAATTCTAAACTCTAGTTTCACATCTGTTATTTTTGTGAGTTTTATTAAGTCTTAATCCATTAAAAATTTTATTTACGTGCTGATCATCCTGTCTTTTGCGTAGCTTAAGCTTTACATATCAATTTTCTTGAAAACCCGCTAGTTGATCTTTCAATTAGCATCCAAAAAAAGAAGATTCAATTCAGAATTCTAGTTCTTGCTGACCATGTAAGATTTTTACGCATCTTGAAAAAAATATAATATCCGAACACATTTAGGTTTCCTTTTTCTTGTTTGATTTGGCCGTAAGAAGTCCTAGCCGCCACGAAATTGTGCGCTGCAAAGAATTCTATCGAACACGTTTGGATCGTCCGAAATTTGTTGTGGTTTGAGTTCCGAGCATCTGTTAAGGTTTTCACTTAAATTCTTTGACCCTTGAGACAAGTCTTTGATAATGGCTTTAGGGCTGTTCTAGAATTATCTATACATTGTTGAACAACTTTGGACTTGCATACAATCAAGGAACAACAAAACTCTAGTTTGGCTTTGAGTAAAAAAAGAAAGCAAAAAAAAGGCAGCACTTTTTTTTTTAAAAAAGAGCCACGGCGTGAGCATATTTAAAAAAAAGAAAGCATTGTCCGAATTTGGGTGAGTTAACATTAGTCCATAAATTCAGATTGTGTATTTAATTTTTTTGAGCAATCTTGTGCCCTTAAATTTATATTATTGCAATTATCTAGTGCCTCTCCTTGTACTTGGTACAAAACGAGCTAATATTTTTCTGATTGTTTCTTTTAGCTCATTCCTTTGTTTGCATTGAATCACATTGATCATTGCATGTGTGTTCATACTCTTCACTTATATCTTTTGGATCAGCACATAGGCAAGAGTTTTCTAGTTTGGATTATTACTTAATTCAACGACATCGTAAAATTCAGATTATATAGGATAAATACTTGCATACCAAGATCCACTAAATATTCTTTGCTGTGCATTTGTGGGTCACTTTTAAATCCACTTAATCATCACTTGCTAGGTTATTCATAAAGATGAAATACTATCTCATGTTATCACATGGTGCATTCATAAGGATGGAATACTACGAAGTCTTGTGAGGAATTAGGGAGTTTCTTCAATCAAGATCGTTCAACCTTTCTGCTGGGAATTGAGTGTACGATAGATCTTCGCTTGGTGGTCGACGAAATCGACGCGAGTGTGTTTTGGCGGATTGAAGTATGTTCATCCCTTACACTGGCATTGGAGGATCATTATGATTCAACAAGATTCCCGTGAGTGTCCATCCTACATCGAGAAGATCAGGCGACCCTGTATTAGTAGCCATTTTTGACCGTTTGAGCCTTAAAAAATACAAAAAATTTTCCTATAACTAGTCACCATACCCCCTCACCAACCCACACTCAAATCAACATTCTCCTCTGCTCACTCTCTTATGAAAATTCTAAAGCTCTTTGCGGTAATTTGGCAAAATTTGAAATAATTTTGCCAAAATTTCAAAAATTTGAAATCTGGGCAACGGTCAAGTAAGGAGGTGAGAATACTTATTCTCATGTTCTTATATTATTTTTATTCCTATTTTATAATTTATTATAATACAAATTAGGTAATGATTTAATTTTATATTTGTATTTTGAAGTTTTGTGCGTTTTGAAATTTTGTCATGGAACATTTTGATGAATTTGCGGCAAGTGGGTACGGAATTGATCTGGAAGATCTTGCATCATTTGGGATGAGTCTGCTTCCACCTCAAATTACCATGGCCGCCGTCGAGCAAACCGTGTCGTACCATCATCAGGCTCTACGAGTACCTCTGCGTTGGCAAGCACTGGAGCTAAGAGGTCTAGACTGAGCACAACCAATGTGTGGGGAGATTTTGACAAGGTCATGAAGCAATTGCAGTTTGGAGAGTAGGTAAGAGTTGCTGTTTGCAAAACATGTAATCATGAATTGTCTGTAAAGTCTACAAGTGAAACCGAGCACTTGCACAGACATGCCTAGAGATATAAAGAAAAGCAAGGTATAACCATGAGGTTGATGCAGCTAATGTATAACCCCGATGGTACGGTATATAACTGGGATTATAATTCCGAGGTAGCTCGTGAATCTTTAGCATATTTAATTGCTTTGCAAGATCTTCCTTTAAACTTTGGTGCAACAGATGCATTCCAAAAGTATATTAGAACTGCTCATAATTCTAAATTTACTCATGTATCTAGATAGACAACCACTAGAGATTTAGTTAAATACTATAATAATAGTCGTGACAAAATTAAAGAATTATTTGGAGCATATACATTTTCTGTGGCTTTAACCTCGGAGATGTGAAGTGGGCATCATGTTAGGGGGATTATCTTAGTGTAATTGCTCATTACATAAATGATGACTGGGTATTGAAAAAAAGAATAATAGGTTTTACATTCATAGACGTAGCACATACGGGTGTGAATATAGCAGAATGTATTATCAAAGTAGTAGAAGATTATGGTCTTACAAATAAATTTTTTTGTAATTACCTTGGACAATGCAATGGATATCCTCACTCCCTTATTTGGTACATATGCTGATTCTTTCTTACTACATCAGCGATGCGTCTGCCATATTATTAATCTTATAGTTAAAACTAGTTTTTAAATGTTGGATCCATATCTTTAAAGTGAGGAGAGAACATATTAGCACAAGATGTGTTAACCATTCCTACCTCGATAATTTCTTCCAAGTCTATTTTTAGTCTTTCCGAAAGAATATTGGAGGAGAGAAGAACAAGACTCACAAGTGAGTTGGAGGAAATACTTCTCACAGTGAAAGACTAGGAACTTGCTGAGGTAGGTGCCCAACATAGTGTGGTGGATACGGAGTTGGAACACGCATTCAACAATTTGTATCTAGATGGTTGTGAAGGCAGTCAGGATGTCGACGATGATTCTTAGAGCATCCATATATATTGTATTTTTATGCTTTTCAACATGTAATGCTGAGCTACATGCTGTACTCTTTTTTCTTTGCCAAGATTTTCTCTAGTTGAGTTTTTACTTGACAAAGTTTTTAATGAGATAGCCATTTTAACATAAATAAAAGCTTACTATTATATTTCTACAATTTACTATGCCTTTTCCAATAATTTCTATAATTTAATGTGTCTTTTTCTATATTTTCTATAATTTAATGTGTGTATTCTACAATTTAATGTGCATTTTTATACTTTCTACAAATTATTTTGCCTTTTTTGAATCATACATATTTTTCTTAACAAATTAGCTTTTACTTTTTTTTGGGCCAAATGGGCTAGACGGGCCAAACCGGTGTGCCGTGCCGGCCTGGCCCGATGGGCTAATTGTGCCTCGGGCTAGCCAAGCACATCACGCCACCCTCCTGGCTATGCCTGGGCTGGAGGGTCGGCCCATGGACTGATATGGCATGGCCCGTTACTGGTGATGGGCCAAATAGGGTCATGCCTAACGGGCTCTTGCCTCGTCGAGCCTGGGTCACCCATTTGGCCACCACTATTGGAGGTGACCCTAGAGGAGCTGGAGGTAGAGGTCCCTTCTTCGGCGCACAGGATGGAGGACCTCCTTAGCAGCATCAAGAGAATTGATGAGGCATAGTCTCTCGCCTTCAATGCAGCCTGCCCATGTGGGAACCAGTTCTCACATGTGATGACACAGATCATTTCAGGCTGCTCCACCTTCGGGGCTGCTTGCATGTGGGCAAGTTGGCGAATCCCCGGCTTGACCTTCTCAAGGGGAACACAATGATGCTCCAGGCGTTGTATGCTATCAGCTATTCTACCCATGACTTTCATGAGCACATATGGGGTTACCTCAGCAATGCGGTAGTGAAGATTGCCCTAAAGCGGACCCTTGGTGTGGCAATGGACCTTGGGACATGGCTTGGTGGAGTCGTATGGCAGAGTCAAGACGGTGACCCTACCTCGGATCTTAGCCCGTCGATCAGTTGGTGTGACACCAACACCTTTTGTCCTGTAACGTAGTCTATCGAGTAGGGTGTATGTACCTCAGGCGAACGCCCTTACTTTTGCATGAGGTACTGGCTAACACCGGCCAATGTAATTCGCTCATTTGCAATGAAAAGTGCAGAGTGCCTGAAATCATTCTGTCTTGTATCGTCTACCTTGTGTCGTGAATAGGTACATGAAGAAGACTGACTCCTCATACTGGACCGTCTCCTCCGTCGATGAATATGGCAGTAGGTCTGGGCATAGGTGTCCCTGCTATTTTGGGCGGAGTGTCCTGCACAGCCACATGTTCACCTTGGGGACTTCGTAAAAGTAGAGAGATCTCAGGAGGACTAGTGAGTCCCCTTCACCGTTTTGTACGTTGCATGCATTTCTTATATACATTACTCCCCGCAAGGCCTATTGTTGATAGTGCATTATGGGTCCTCAAGTCACACATTTTGTCAAAACACCTGAGCGGGATAGTATTGATGGTAAAATTTGTGTGGTGGGCTATGAAGAGGACATCACTTCTACTGATATGAACACTCCTCTTACTGCTTCTATGAATAATGGGCAAGATCCGATTACTCAATTATCAGGTAAACTCATTTTTAGGAGTCAATAATATTTTCGCTGAGAATTCAATACTTTCTAAGACTTGTGATTTTCATGTTATTAGAAATCATGGAAAGGAAGAGACAACTCACGGCAAGAGGAACACATTAAGGACTTCACCTAATTCGTCTATTTCCACCAATTTGGCTACATTCATCAAGTCTACTTCATCAGACTGATGAATTTAGGTTTATTTTCCATGGTGCTGCGACACCTTTTGGACCGAGGGCCTTGTATCACCACTTAGATTTTTGGGCCGATACTGTTCATGGGCCGGTACTATTCACATGAACAGTATCGTAGCCGTACTGTTTACGTGAACAGTAACTATGAATAGTACCACACTATTTTCTTTAGGTAAGTGCGGCTTCGTCCTTCCCTATTTAAGGAGGTCGCACCCCTTTAGTTTTACTCAAGTTTTTCTTAAGAGATTATTCTACTTAGCAGTTTTACCGCACGTCCGGTTGAGGAACTCCAACTTGTGAACTTAATCTTTATTCGCAATACAATTTCAGATTGCATCTTTTACTCTCTTGCTTGTGTTCTCATTTCGCTTGCAGGTGATAGCCTTCTTGGCAAGATTAGCCGCGTTTGGCACGGTTGATAACCATCGGAGTAGTGGTGTAGTGATTGTGAGAGGTTCGATCTATTTTGGTCGGAGCCTTTGGATTATCAACGTCGAGTTCTCCACAATCGACTTATCAGTACCTTTCGGAAGATCAAGCCATCGTCACATTAGGTGGTATTAGAGCAATGGTTGCCCGTATGGTAATTTATCCCTTTTATATTAGTTTATGTTCATCGTATCGTCCTAAAAACTCCAGAAAATTAGCCTATAAAAAAATAATTGTTCGTAGTGTTCTTCGGCTGTCTTTGTAATTTTTCTTTTCAGTATTGCTCGTTCAATTTTTGGTTACATTATCGTGTCAAGTTGCTGATTGCTAGTTTAGTCAGAGTCCAGTTTATCATTGTCTAGTTGCATCTTATGTTCCTTTGCGTAGCTTCATCGTTGTGCGTTCTTGTTCCTTGCTGCGCCGCCATCCTTGCCGCGGCCTTCCATCCGTTGCCACCTCATCCATTGCCAACCCTTACCGCGACCCCCAAGCGTTGCCATCCTCTGCGACCCTGCCATCCCCTGCCGTGCCTCTCACTTGTCTCGTCCTGTGCAAGAAAAAAAATTAGGGTTTCGGACTCAGAGGAAAAAAAGAGAAAAAACAGAAAAAGGAGAAAACAAAGACAAAGAGTGTTCCCTCTGTCCGAAATTTGAAAGGTTACTAAACCTTTTCCAAATATAGTGAAATTTGGTGGAGTCCTTCTTGATATATCCATAAGCCTCTAAAAAAATTTGAGCAAGTTCGGCCATGGGATCAAATGTTATAGCAGTTTGAATTAAGATCGAATTGAATTCGACTCCGTTTTCGACCCCCCTTCAGTAAAACGGGCATAACTTTTGCATACGGAGTCAGAATTCGATATTCTTCTACTCGTTGAAAAGCTAACGATGGCACGCATCTAATAAAAGTGACTCTCTTGTGCTAGTCGCCCTCCAAGACCCACCAAAATTGGACATCTTTAGCTCTAAAACGCGTCGCAAGATTTCAGTTTTTTTGTTTTTGGTGTTTTATTCGGTCTTCCCTTTGGAATTTGGAGTTTGTCCAGTTGAAAAAGTTGTAGATACCATCGAAACCTTTCAAACAAGTATATACAAGCCATATAAAATTCTGTGTTTTCATCATTTGAGATTAGCTGTTGTATCTTTTCAATCTAGTGGGCTGTTCGCGTTTTACCGATATCGCTGTTTTGTGCTCTACATCGCACGAATAATCTTGTGCTCTTAGAAAGAAGTTTGAGTAGTGGGCTAGCATCTCTCCTAGTACTTGTTGTGAGGTTCTCCTTTGCTTACATCAAGTCACATTGATCGTTGCGTGTGCGTACATACACTTCCTTGCATAGGGCTTTAATTGGCTAGCTGTGATTAGGCTAGGATCAGCAACTTTTGACGAGTATTTTGAACAATCATTCAACTTGAATTTGCTGAACTGATTATTGCTGATCATTTTGCTACCATATTGTGCCTTCCAAGCTCCACCTACTCTTGATCAGAATAGGTTCCCTCTTGCAATCGTACCCACGCTTGACATGGTATCACGAACCAGCCACTGGCTGTACCACCTGCTGTATTGGTAAGTGTCGAGACCCGAATATGCAAATTCGGCATCTCTGTGTATTCTGCACTAGTTCCAGAATCATGCTAGTGCACACAGTCAAACATAGATGAGATCACAACCATACACACGATATAATAAAAAAAAGCTCAAATATCGATAAATCTAAAAAAGGTACGACCTTATGGTCAAACTTACAATAAACTGGCCCGAAGGCTTAACAAAAGCAGCCGAAAACAAAAAATAACGCGTAGTGGCCAATCGACAAGCCCACAGGCTATCGAGTGGAGAACGAAGCCTAAACCGCGAAGTCGTCATAGTACTCTCCTTCTGGAACCTCCTGCTGGTGAAACTCCTCTTCGTCAACTGAGCAACATTGGGCATAAAGCCGTGAGTACATTGGTACTCAGCAAGTCGTTTGTAACAAATGAATACAATATAATATGCAAGGCTTACCAAAGGATGGCTGAAAGGTTAATTTGCATAAATGACAGTTGAAATACAATAAATAGATTGAAGGCAAACTTTATGTAAAATAATAAATACATAATCAAAGGAATTGACATAACCACTTGCGGACATCCCATCCACAAGCTAAACCAACCACTTATGGACCTCCCATCCATAAGCTGAACCAACGGTGGATTAACTATCCACAAACCAACCACATTCCTCAAGTTTTCAGAAATAACTACCCCTCGTGTGAAATCACCGAGCATTGTCCATGACCGAGGACGCGGCTATTCGAATAGTTTTACACTCTGCAGAGGTTGCACAACTGTACCCACACGATGTGATAATCCTCACGTTAAAGAAAATCACAACAAGGTCTTTACAAAGTTCAGTTACAACTTAATCCGCCCGCTAGGGTTTCACATCATACCCCCCTTGCGCCACATGGAAATCAGCAACCATGTTCATCTCAATGGCAAGATTAAAGTTGAAACCTTCCAAATTAGTCAGCCAGGTCTGTCCCATACCAGACATGTGGTTTGCACGGTAAAACTCAGATCAATGGCGCACAAAGTTAAGTCCTTAACGATACCCGGGCGAGACTACCACATCCCCCAAAGTGCACCTGCACTTCCCCCTTTATTGCACGATCACTCGCCCGAGTGCAAAACCAAGTTTGTATAACCACCACCGATGACGCACCAACGTCATGGCACAAATTTTAGTATACGTGGCACCAACCACAGTTCCATATCTCATTAAGTCAAATTTATATTTCACATGTGATGATAAACCCGATCGTAACTATATACAATGCTAAGCAATTCTATCGTACCAGCCTATGTGACAAATAACTATCATCACTAGTATGTTTCCCAACCTATGGTGACAAGGCTATCATGGCATTCCAAATTATCAAGGAGGGACGAAATCAAATGGGATGATAACTACCAGATACAAGGGTTGAATAAAAATAGCGATGCAATGTACTTTAAAACAAAATAATTAAATAATAGATTGCAAACTGGGTTCAACATGATCAAAGGACATGACTTGCCTTGGTTATGCTCAGCGAGGTACTCCTGGTCTTCGGGCGTGAAACCTGCTCCTCCGGAATCCGAATCTAGCGAGAGAGAAAACGACCAAAACTAAAGAAACACATAAAATAATAAGCAAATAAACTCCAAAATTCACAAAACTAGAACCAACAGCTAGAGCTCGATTTTAGATGAATTTAGAAAAAAGAACGGGGTCAATCGGAGTTAGGACGGAGGAGAACGGGCTCTCGGAAAATTAAACCTAAATTTAATCGGCAAAAATCAAAAAATGCACTGTGCTGTGAACCCGGTCCACGAAATTACCGGTCCACCATGAACCCGGTGCACGGAACAGTGCGCCGGGGGGGGGGGGGGGAAGCGCTGACGCGGCGGGGCGATGCTGACGTGGCGCACACATATGCTGTCACGTGGCACCGGGGTGACGTGGCAGCTGACGTGGCTGCCACGTGGCTCGGGGGACGGCTCGGGGCTGACGTGGCGCTGACGTGGCATGTCCACGTGGCATGCCACGTCGGCTAGGGCTGACGTGGCCTAGGGCTGACGGCGGCTCGATCGGACGGTTGCGGGGCGTGCACGCGGCGAGATCTGGGGCGTCGGCCCAGATCCGTATGGGTGGTGGCGATGGAGCGGCGCGGGCGCGGAGACGGCGGCGATGGTTGACGCGTGTCCGGTGGGGACGCGTGGCGCGTGCTGGTGCCTCGCGGCTTCGATCTTGGGCGGACGGCGGGGATGCGCGGGCGCGGAGGCGGGAAGGCGGCGATGGGCGACGCGTGGCTCAGCACGCTGCGTGAAGCGTCGCGCGCGGGCGTGAGCGCTAGGGTTTGCGTGGTGCGCGATCGCGGGCGACGGGAGCGGCGACGCGGTAGGCGATGCGAGAGGACGGGCGAGGAGCGGCGGCGGCGGAGTTCGGGTGTCGGCACGCGAACCGAGTGCTGAACACGAATAAAAGCACTTGAACCGAGACATCCGGATCGATTACGACGCAGGCGTCGAACGGGTAAGGTTCGGACGGCCAGGATTGAGACGCGTGGATGCATCCAACGGCGGGGATCGGAAGCGGGCGCGAGATGGTTAGGGTTAGGGTTTGCGGGCGCGGCGCGAGGCGGACGGCTAGGATGAGGCCACGGCGCAGGTCGGGCGGATCGGACGGCTGAGGGAGGCGCGAGGCGCGGGCGACGCGGGCGCGGCTGGTGCCACCGCGTGGTAGCGCGGATGCGCGACGCGTGGCGGGCGGCGGGATCGGGCGGCGGAGAGCGGGTGAGGGCGGGAAGGTGTACGACGACGGCGGGTAGCGGGTGGATAACTGACGCGTGGCTGAGAGAAAGATCGGACGGCTGAGGGAATTTTCCCCGATTAAATGATTTTCAGAAATTCAAATAAAATTCCAGGAGCTTTAGAAAATAGCAAATAAATCCCAAAAATTCACCAAAAAAGCCAAAAAATTCCTTGAGACTTGAAGAATCCAAATAAAAAATTTTCAACTTATGTTGTTGTTTGTTTTAATCAGATTAAATTATTTTAAAATTTTAAAATTCATTTGAGGCTTAATTTAATTCCAGAAAATTCTAGAAAATTTCTTGTGACACAAGGAACTAAATTAAAATATTTTCAGCTAATGTTGAGGTTTAATCGTATTAAATTATTTAAAACTTTTCAAAATTTTAATTTAAGCTTTATTTAAATTCAAAAAAATTTCAGGAATTTATTTTTAAATTCAAGGTTTTGAAAATTCCCAAAAATCAGGATGTTACAGTAAGGACACTTGTAAGAGTGTGGTAAGACGCTTGAGAGTGTGATTCCACCTTTCGTCACCTAGTAGTTGATAGGAATAATACCTTTGTGTTATCTTTTGTTCTCTACTAACCATGACAGGTGAGTCGTTTGATGCGTAAGAGTGTGTTGTAAAGGGAGAGCTCATGACGCTCTTGGATGAACAACATGATACCATTAATGATGACATCGATCTGAAGCTTCAAGCTACGACGGATACATTGCAACGCTCCATCAATGAGAGTATTGCAGCACTGACTACACGCCTTAAAAGAATGATGAATCGGCCACCAAACAATAGACGCGAGTATGAACATGATGCAGTCCAAGATCTTGAGGTGGGAGATGATAATGAGAGGCGAAATCGTAACGCTCAAGATGCACGTCTACGACACCGCCTACAAGGCAACCGTTACGGTTTGAGAGGTAATGATTTTCAGCACCACAATGCTCGTGTAAATGATGATTCATTTGCTGAAGTTAAATTTACCATACCATCTTTTGCAGGTGTTTATGATGCTGAAATTTATCTAGATTGGGAGATGACAGTTGAACAAAAATTTAATGCCCATCTAGTTCCTGAAGTGCATAGAGTCAGACAAGCTACTAGTGAATTTAAAGATTTTGCTATCCTTTGGTGGTGTCAAGTAGTTAATTTTGGTTTAGCACCTGATACATGGGATAGATTGAAGGTACCTATGCATGCTAGATTTGTTCCTCCTGCTTTTAAACATGATATGCGTACGAAATTGCAGTGCTTACACCAAGATAATAAATCTATCGAGGAATATTATCAAGAATTACAAATGGGCAAGCTGCATTGTAATGTTGTAGAGGATGATAAGGATAAGATGGCTTATTTTTATGGGGGCTTAAGGCGTGAAATTCAGGACATAGTTGATTACAAGGAGTATAATGATATCAATAGGTTTTCCAGCTAGCTTGTTTAGTAGAAAAAGAATTGCAGGGAAGACAACAAAGGATTAGGAGCAACTTTGGCAGTACTTCTGCATCGTGGTCGACATCGGGGCAAGCCAAGGCAGCCCCACCTCCTGCTTTTCGGTCTGCTGCCCCCTCCGTGAGTAGGGCGCGTTCAGCGAACTCCCAATTCCCAGCGGAAAAGGTTGACCAATCTTAATTTCAGCGAACTCCCAATTCCCTCAAGTTGGTTTAGCCAATGGAAAGAACAAGAGTATTCTATTATCAAAAGTGGTTCCCCTTTACAATGGGGGTCTACCCCTCAATATATAGTCTCAGTCTAAGACTATTTAACACTAAATTTTCTATATGGTACTATTCACGTGCATTGTAGCACGGTATTTTTCATGGGCCTTGTACTGTTCACGGCCTGGTACTGTAGCGCAGAACTATTTATGGGCAGAATTCTATAGCATGTACTGTTCATGCATGGCACTATTCATAGGCCGATCATTGTTCATGCCGTGGACTTGTGCTTCATTAGATGACGGCCACATATCCTTGATCTCCATCCATTGCTGATTCTTCAAAACTGAGCACAAATAAAACATTGTTTTCAGGTAGTATAAAATCTCATTAAAATTAATGGCATATTCATTAAGGAGCAGGTTCACCTGAGATTGTAGTTTCTTGGCTTGTGCTCTTGTTATTGGTCCTCTTATTGAAGTCTCATTACTAGCTTTGGTATTACTAGCGATGTCCTCATCATCCTCCCCTTCTTGAAAAGAAGTCGACCTCGACTCTGTACAATCTTGTCCAAAGAAGGGTGATAGATCCGCAACATTAAATGTCGAACTTACCCCATAGTCATCACCGGGAAGCTCAATCTTGTATGTATTATCATTTATCTTGGCAAGAACTTTAAAAGGTCTATCGCCATGGGGCATCAATTTGGATCTACGCTTCTGCGAAAAGTGATCTTTGCGAAAGTATACCTATTCTAGATTTGTTAGCTTTGGAAGCATAAGCACGTACCTTCTTTTCAATTACCTCTTTGGTTGTGGCATTGAGTTTTTTTTTCACAAAATCAGCACATTTAGAAGCCTCCATATTTGCACGTTCTTGTAGTGGGGGAGGAAGTAAATCAAGGGGCGTGATTGGTTTGAAGCCGTACACCACCTCGAATGGACTCAATTGAGTTGTAGAATGTACCGCCCTGTTATATGCAAACTACACATGCGGTAGACAATCTTCCCACTCTTTCAAGTTCTTCTTTATCATGGTACGTAGTAACGTTGAAAGTGTGCGGTTCACTACCTCCGTTTGCCCATCTGTTTGTGGGTGACAAGTCGTTGAAAACAACCACTTTGTCCCAAGCTTGGCCCACAAAGTCTTCCAAAAGTAGCTCATGAACTTGAAGTCGCGATCTGAAACAATGGTTCTTGGCATTCCATATAATCTCTCAATCTACCTGAAAAACAAATCAGCTACATGCGACGCATCGTCGGTCTTGTGACAGGGAATAAAATGTGCCATTTTAGAGAACCTGTCCACAACAAGAAAGACTGAATCCCTTCCTCTCTTGGTCCTAGGCAGTCCTAACACAAAATGCATGCTAATATCTTCCCAACGAGCACTAGGAACAGGAAGTGGAGTATACAAACCATGTGGATTGAGTTTTGACTTCGTCTTATGGCATGCGATGCATCTTTGAACAAACCTCTCGACGTCTCGCCTCATCTTTGGCCAATAGAAGTGATCAGCCAATATCATGTAAGTTTTCTCCCTCCCAAAATGCCCCATCACTCCTCCTGCATGAGATTCCTGCAACAATAACAAACGCACAGAGGAATCCGGAACACATAGCTTATTCATGCGAAAGAGAAAGCCATCATGAATATGAAACTTATCCCACCCTTTCCCATCTTTGCAATTAGAATATGGAGCTACAAATTCTTGATCGGAAGTATATAAATCTTTTAAACTTTCCAACCCTGGTACCTTTACTTCCAACTGAGTCAACAGCACATGTTTTCTAGACAAAGCATCAGCTACCACATTCTCTTTGCCTTTCTTATATTTGATAATGTATGAAAAGGTCTCAATGAATTCTACACACTTAACATGTCTACGATTCAATTTCGCTTGGCCCTCTAAATATTTCAAAGATTCATGATCAAAATGTGTTATGAATTCCTTAGGCTAAAGATAATGTTGCCAAGTTTCCAACACACACACAAGAGCATATAGTTCTTTATCATTAACAGGATAATTCAATTGTGCTCCATTAAGTTTCTCACTGAAATATGCAATAGGTTTTCTTTCGTGCATCAAAACACCACCAATACCTATTCCATTAGCAACACATTCAATTTCAAAAGTTTTTGTGAAATCAGGTAAAGCAAGCAATGGTGCTTCACTCAAAAATTTCTTCAATTCAGCAAAAGCTTTGTCTTGTTTTTCTCCCCACTCAAAAATCACTCCATTTTCAGTTAACTCATTTAATGGGGGCAACAATGGTGCTGAAATATTTCACAAATCACCGATAGAAACTACTAAGTCCATGGAAGCTACGAATTTGACTAACATTCACAGGAATTGGCTAATTTCTAATAGCTTTAATTTTAGATTCATCTACTTCAATGCCATGAGCTAAACAACATAGCCGAGAAACATAACCTTACTAGTGCAAAAAGTACACTTCTCAAGATTGGCATAAAAGCATTCTTTCCTAAGCACTTCTAGCACTTGTTTGATGTGTTCAACATGATCTTCCAAACAACGGTTATATATCAGAATATAATCAAAGTAAACTACCACAAAATTTCCAATGAAGTTTATCAAAATATGGTTCATTAAGCGCATGAATGTACTAGGAGCATTGGACAATTCAAAAAGCATCACTAACCATTCATACAAGCTAAATTTCGTTTTAAAAGCAGTTTTTCATTCATCACCATATTTCATTCTTATTTGATGGTAGCCACTACGCAAGTCAATCTTAGAAAAGATAGTAGAACCACTTAACTCATCAAGCATATCATCTAACCTATGAATAGGATGACGATAGCGAACAGTTATATTATTAATAGCTCTATAGTCTATGCACATTCTCCATATACCATCTTTCTTAGGAACAAAAATAACTGGAACGGCACAAGGACTAAGACTCTCACGTACGTACTCTTTGTCCAAAAGTGCATGCACTTGGCGCTGAATCTCCTTTGTTTCTTCTGGATTTGTGCGGTACGGCGGTCAATTGGGAAGAGGGGCTCCCGGGACTAAGTCAATTTGATGCTCAATACCTCGAATAGGAGGTAGACCAGCGGGTATCTCCTTCGAAAACACGTCGTCATAAACCTGCAAAACTTGAGAAACAACACTAGAAAGAGATGTTAAATTTGTAAAATGCAATGCATCCTTGTACAGCAATATAAGGTGCATCAAAGTGGGATCATCTTTCATCTTTCTTAGATCAGATTTGGTGGCTATCATGATTAAGTTTTTCTCTCCCTCACTCTTGCTTTTACCTCTCGGGTTTGGCTTGTGGCTCTCACTCACCTTTTGTGGAATCACACTCTTTGGTTCTCTCCCTTTCTCACTCTCAACTTGTACTTCAATCTTCTGCACGTTATCATTTACAATTTGAGAAGGAGTCAACGGTAGCAGCACCACTTGTTTTTTGTTCTACCAAAACTTGTATTGATTAGTTCTTCCATCATGAATCACAGCACGATCATAATGCCATGGCCTTCGTAGCAACAAGTGACATACGTCTATAGGCACCACATCACACTCCACCGTATCAAGATAAGTGCCAATTTTAAATTCAACATCCACGGTGTATCCCACACTCAATGAACCTCTCTCATGTAACCACTGGATCTGATACGGATGTGGGTGTTTCTTGTACTTCAATCCAAGTTTATTGCAAAGTCCTTGGTAGCCAATTTACGACAACTCCCACCATCAATGATTACTTTGCAAAATTTACCATCTTTCCTAACTTGAGCTCTTGTATAGAATAAATTACAGCGCTGTTCATGGGAAGGCTTTGGTTCACACTTAACACTGTCGGAGCACACACAAGTATAGGACCAACACCGGGTTCACAATACTCTATATCTTGCTCCTCCTCATGTGCATCATCATATGTCCCTAAATCAGCATGGTGATAATTCTCTTCTTCACTTGCAGAATCATATTCCTCATTCTCTAATATCAACATCGCTTTGTTATTTGGGCAATCCTTTTGCATATGACCACGACCAAGGCATTTGAAGCATTGTATACCGCTACTCTTCGCTGTAGAACCCACAGAAGAGGAAACACTAGCTGCTCGATTTGATGGCTTCCTTGCACTTGGAGTGGCTTCTTCCTTCTTGATAGATGATGAGCGAAAGCTTGAACCACCACTTGGAGCTGTTCGTTGGCTTATTTGTGATTTGGAACCATATCTTCCTCCGCTGGACGGTGTACGTGCAGCAAAGGACGTTGATCTTGCAAACTTAGCATCCTCTTACAATTGTCGTTCTGCCTTTGTAGCTTGATGCACTAACTCATAAAGATTGGTATAAGGCTGAAAATTGACAATTCTTTTGAGTTGATGGTTCAAATCTGAGAGGAAACGTGCCATGGTTTGCTCTTCTTGTTCTTGAACCTTGGCTCGAATCATGGCTAGCTCCATCTCCTTGTAGTACTCCTCTACAGAATGTGCTCCCTACTTCATATTCTGCAATTTATCAAATTAGATCACGCTTGTAATGACGAGGAACAAAACGGGCTCTCATTTCCCGCTTCATCTCTTGCCATGTTGCAACAGGGTTTTCTCTATTCTTAGCTCTTTGAGTAATGACTTGTTCTCACCAATCCAAAGCATAACCGTCAAACTCAAGTGATGCCAACTGTATCTTTCTCTCATCCGTATAGTGATGCATACGGAATATTTTGTCAACCTTCAATTCCCAAGTGAGATACTTCTCGGGATCAGTCCCACCTGCAAACTTGGGTATGGAAAACTTGAGCTTGCCCAATCCATCATCTTCATTGCGTGGACGACGATTGTTAGTGATATGCCCTAGAGGCAACATGGAGATGTTGTATATATCACATACTATGTTTATGATACATTACTTTGTTCCTTGGAATAGACATCATCATTATTGATCAATGAGTATGTGACTTATTCATGAGACTCTTAAATACTAAGATGTTGCTATTTCTAAATGATCCCTGGTCGTATATCATATGAGGAACAAATATGATTCAAAGACAAAGATCAGCATATGTATTGATTGATGATCATGTCTCATGGATCATGGTATGGTGATACCAAATCAATAATATGGACATGTGTTAGTGAACATATGTTGATAGACTGCCATGAGACACCGCAGAGATTCCATGTGTCATCGCTGGTCTCAAGTAGTGTTTATGTAGAGTCCTTAGACTTGAGGTCATCATGGTTCCCAACATGAGTAGTAGCTTATTTTGGGACTACTAATCACTACTCCGTGAATCGGGTAGTCATAAAAGTAGTCTTGGGTTTGCCATGAAACATGTAGTGGGATGTGAATGATCAAGATAGAATTTGCCCCTCCTTATGGGAGAGATATCTCTGGGCCCCTCGATGTAATGGATTATGAAAGTGCATGGCCATGCCAAGGTGATTGAGGAGTCAATCACGAGTTTATAATCCATCACGGAATCGAGAGAGTGATTGAGCTATTAAGAGGATGACACAGGTCTCGCCTTGAGCTCAATCTATATCGTGAGGCAAAGGGATTCGTACATGAGAAGACATTACAGTTCACCGATATGATCTTTACATATACTTTGGGGTTAATATGTCTTACTAGAGACCGCTATTAACATGGTAACCGGAAAGGCGTTTCCGGGTCACGACCAAGTATACGTGAACCTACAGGGTCGCACGCTTAACGGGTTGGAACACTAATTCGAATATGATTCGGATATGGGCTCAATTCGGATAGAGATCCGAATAGACTCCTATTGGGCCTCGGTCCACGAGGCCCACGTGAGGAGGTCTATATATATGGAGGCGAGGGGCGGAGGGGAGGTGTGCCTGTTAACATCTAGCAAAACCCTAGCCGCCACCTCCCGAGCCAAACCCTAGCTGCTCACGAGTGCTAGTACACTCGCGATCGGCGTTCCAGCCCCGGACGTGTGGATACCGGTGGAGGCGCTGCTCGTTGCGATCTTGATCGGCGTGCGTGGAGGAGACGATCTGTTCGGGACGATCGGCTACTTCCACTACTACCTCGACGCGCGTGATTGGATCGGTTTCCAATTCTTCTTCCGCTGCGCTGCGCGTCTAAGTGGTAACGATCCATGATCCTTCCTTAGCATGATGTTCTTGGGTGCGCGGTAGAAAAGTTTTGTTTTCTGCTTCCGTAGCCTACGCGTATTCCGATAACGATAATGGTCATTGTAATGCAAAGTAAAATCACGATCCTCTTCCATCGCATGTGCAGCACCACCATGCCCACCACGGCCTCCACCTAGACCCTGACCACGCCCTCCATGGGCTCCTCCTCGTCCTCCTAGCTGTGGTGGACGCACCACGTTGGCCGCCACTCGGTGTTACGGTGCAGGAGGTGCATGTGCAGCAGCTTCTTCTCCTTGAACACTTGATTCATCGCCACCATTGCGAGCTTGTATGAGCCTTTTAAGGGCCTCAATTTCCTCCCGCAATTGGCGCACATTTTTATCAGCTTGTATCTCCATATTTTGCATATCCCTTACAATTTGATCAGCAAAAGCATCATGCTTCTCATAGAGTTGATTGAGCCCTTGGTGTGGCTCATGTTGAAAGTGGTCGCGGAGTACCCCAAATTGATATTGCTTGACGAATGCCTGAGTTTCATTTGTCCCACCACTCTCATCATGGTGTTCTCCTCCATCTGGCATGGTTAATTATGCAAGAAACAAATAGCTATGTATATTTATTGCTTTGTGGAAATCACTCAATCTCACTATGTCCTCTCTCCAAGTAAATTTCTTACCCTTCCGAAGTGAATTAAGGCTAATAAAAACTTACACCTGGTAGAAGTGACAACAGCACAGTGATGATCAAGCGAATTTAAGAGTGTTCACTACTTGCACAACAACGGTTATATGGTGGAGCTTGGTATGAAAGTGTTTATCCTACACAATTTGAATTTTACGATATTGTAAGATTAAGTAATAATCCAAGTTAGAAATTTTGCCCAAGTGCTGATCTAAAAGGTTTAAGTGAAGCATAAGAACGCACACGCAAAGATAAATGTGACTTAATGCAAATAAAGGAATGAGCTAGCTGGAAGCAATATGAACGTAATGATGAAATAGCTCGTTTTGCATCAAGTACTAGGAGAGACGCTAGCCAATTGCAAAGATATGAATGTAAGGGCACAAGATTGCTCCAGAAGTTAAATTACACAATCTGAAAATTATGATTAGAATTGGCTAACCCCAATTCGGCCAAAGCACATTTTTTCTCTTTGCTGTGGTACTGTAGCGTGGTACTGTTCATGGGCTCGCATCGTTTCACTACCGACATCAGAAGCGTGGTCTTCGTTCACGGCTCGCATATGTAGCGCAGAACTATTCATGGGCTGAATACTATAGCGCATACTGTTCATGTATTCATGGGCCGATCATTGTTCATGCCGTGGACTTGTGCTTCCTTGGATGACGGCCACATATCCTTGATCTGCATCCATCGCTGACTCTTCAAAACTGAGCACAAGTAAAATATTGTTTTCAGGTAGTATAAAATTCTCATTAAAATTAATGGCATATTCATTAAGGAGTAGGTTTACCTGAGATTGTAGTTTCTTGACTCGTGCTCTTGTTATTGGTCCTGTTATTGAAGTCTCATTACTAGCTTTGTCATTACTAGCGATGTCCTCATCAGACCTGCAGTACGCCATAGGCTGTCTCCTCGGGCAACTCTAAGATGTCATAAAATTTTCTTTATCGGTTTAGGTTATTCCAGAAGAATAATGGATTGTTCATACTCTTCTGAAGCATTATTTGTTTACAGC
The DNA here is from genome assembly GCA_036346265.1 of Melocanna baccifera. Lineage (NCBI taxonomy): Eukaryota > Viridiplantae > Streptophyta > Magnoliopsida > Poales > Poaceae > Melocanna > Melocanna baccifera. The sequence goes on along the minus strand of CM070699.1, from coordinate 4,925,233 downwards.
ATGAAACATTGTTTCAATAAATAAAGCGAGTTGCCTATTCTTTTGAGGCTTTATTCCTGCTGTATCATTATTTGATTGTATTATACTCTATATAGAATCACTCATCTGACCCGATGGCGGAGAAAGAGATTTGTCTGGTAGACAGCGGAACCACAAACTCGATACTTAGGGAAACAAAGTATTTCCATACGTTAACAAAGAAAACAGGAAATGTCATAACCATCGCGGGAAGCAATGCTCTAATTGTTGGCACCGGACGAGCCACAATTGTTCTCCCTATGGGTACGAAAATAGTGATTGAGGATGCCCTTTTGTATCCCAAATCAAAGCGTACCCTACTGTGTTTTAAGGATATCCGTTTGAATGATATCCATATCGAGACTGAACAGGAAGGCGGTGCAGAATACCTCCTTTTAACCAGACCTGACGGCAACCAGAAGAGAGTGGTTGAGAGAATTCCCTCCTTTTCCTCCGGGTTGTATTACACCTACATAAAACCCGAAGAATATGTAGCCATGAAGATAGAGTATAAAGCCTTAGAACCCTTTAAAATCTGGCATGACAAATTATGGCACCCTGGGATAGGTATGATGAGAAAAATAGTGACAAATTCTGTAGGTATAACTTGAAAACTCAATTCTTCCCTAAACCTGAAGATTTCTTATGCCCAGCCTGTGCCATAGGAAAATTCATCACTAGACCCTCTTACCTGAAGGTAGCAACAGAATCACCTACTTTTCTTGAAAGAATTCAATGCGACATATGTGGACCTATCCAACCCCTGTCGGGTCCTTTTCGATATTTTATGGTGGTTATAGATGCTTCTACTAGGTGGTCCTATGTATGCCTGCTGTCTACTTGGAACTACGCCTTTGCTAAACTAATAGCTCAAATTATCAAATTGAGGGCACACTTTCCAGAAGAAAGAATTAAGTCCATTCGGATGGACAATGCCGGTGAGTTTACATCTAAGGTATTTAATGACTATTGTTTAGTATTAGGTATTAAAGTAGAGCATTATGTACCACATGTTCATACTCAAAATGGCCTTGCAGAGTCATTTATTAAACGAATTAAGCTGATTGCTAGACCCCTACTACAGAATAGTAGGCTCCCCACCAGCTGTTGGGGACATGCAGTGTTGCATACATCAGCACTAATAAACTTAAGACCAACTGCATACCATGAGTTTTCCCCCTTACAATTAGTGCGTGGACAAGAACCAAGTATTTCCCATCTGCGCAAATTTGGTTGTGTTGTATATGTACCAATTTCACCACCACAACGGACAGCCATGGGTCCCCATCGGAAGTTGGGAGTATATGTTGGATTTGAGTCCCCGTCGATACTCAAATATCTTGAGCCTACCACGGGTGACATGCTTACGGCCAGACACGCCAATTGCATCTTTGATGAGGAAAATTTTTCGGCATTAGGGGGAAGAAAGTATCTAAATGATGATAAATGCCGGAAAATAGACTGGAATGTCTCAGGCATCCAGGCTTTGGATCCACGCACCACAGAATCTGAACTGGAAGTTCAGCATATAATAAACCTGCAACAGATTACAAATAATTTGCCAGATGCCTTCACTGATCAGAAGGGAGTGACAAAGTCTTACATACTGACAGTGAATGCTCCAGAGAGAGTGAAAATATCCCAGAAGGATATTCGAGCCACTCTAACCCCTCATGTGAGGAACAGGGGCAGAGCGCCAGAGTTTGAGGCCTCAGTTAGCGGAGACGTCCGCAGAAATCGAAACCAAATGAAAATAAGACATCTATCATATCAGTTGAAGAAGCTCAACCTGAAGTTGAGAGAACCCCTGAAGGGATTGATCCCAAAGATCGTAACCCCAGTATGATCACGCGCGCACAAACTAACACTGGGACTTCAGAACATTCAGACTCCGTCGTTGTGGGAAATCACGAGGAGCTGAATGAAATCAACGATGAAATATCCACAAATTTTGTTGAGTCAGGAGAACTATACAAGAGGAAAACTACAGTTGTCGACATATATTTCGCCTCAAAGATTGCTAAAAACTTTGAACTGGATCCTGAACCAAAGACCTTAGTTGAATGCCAGAAGCGTTCAGACTGGGGTAAATGGAAAGAAGCAATTGAGGCAGAGTTACTCTTGCTAAACAAAAGAAAAGTGTTCGGCCCGATAGCCCGAACACCACCTAAGGTATTACCTGTAGGATGCAAATGGGTTTTCGTCCGGAAGAGAAACGAAAACAATGAGGTGGTGAGATACAAAGCGAGACTTGTGGCACAAGGATTCACGCAGAGACCCGGTATTGATTATGATGAAACATATTATCCTGTTATGAGTGGAATAATGTTACGATATTTGATATCAATGGCAACAGGTATGAGTTTAAAAATGCAGTTAATGGATGTAGTGACCGCATACCTTTATGGGTCACTTGATTCAGATATTTATATGAGACTCCCAGAATGTCGAGACCCGAATATGCAAATTCGTTCTCTCTGTGTATTCTGCACTAGTCCCAGGATCATGCTAGTGCACACAGTCAAACATAGATGAAATCACAACCATATACACGATATAATAAAGGAAAAAAAACTCAAATATCGATAAATCTCAAAAGGTATAACCTTATGGTCAAGCTTACAATAAACTGGCCCGAAGGCTTAACAAAAATAGCAGCGGAAATCCAAAATAAAGCGTAGTGGCCAATCGACAAGCCCACAGTCTATCGAGTGGAGAACGAAGCCTAAACCGCGAAGTCGTCGAAGTACTCTCCTTCTGGAACCTCCTGCTGGTGATACTCCTTTTCCTCAACTGAGCAACATTGGGCATAAAGCTGTGAGTACATTGGTACTCAGCAAGTCGTTTGTAACAAATGAATGCAATATAGTATGCAAGGCTTACCAAAGGATGGCTGAAAGGTTAATTTGCATAAAAGACAGTTGAAATACAAATAATAGATTGAAGGCGAACTTTAAGTAAATCAATAATAAGCTAAATCAACCACTTATGGACCTCCCATCCATAAGCTAAACCAACAGTGAACACCTATCCACTCCCATTCACAAGTTTTCAGAAATAACTACCCCTCGTGTGAAATCACCGAGCATTGTCCATGACCGAGGATGCGGCTATTCGAATAGTTTTACACTCTGCAGAGGTTGCACAACTGTACTCAGATGATGTGATTAGCCTCGCGCTAAGGAAATCATAACAAGGCCTTTACAAAGTTCAATTCCAACACAATCCGTCCGCTAGGGTTTCGCATCACACCCCCCTTGCGCCACATGGAAATCAGTAACCATGTTCATCTCAATGGCAAGATTAAAGTTAAAACCTCCCAAATTAGTCAGCCAGGTCCATCCCATAACCTCCCAGATTAGTTAGCCAGAACCAACAACTAGAGCTCGATTTTAGATGAATTTAGAAAAAAGAACGGGGTCAATCGGAACTAGGACGGAGGAGAACGGACTCTCGAAAAATAAACCTAAAGTTTAATCGGGAAAATCAGAAATGTTACTGTGCTGTGAACCCGGTCCACGAAATACCGAGTCCACCGTGGACCTGGTCCACGTAACAGTGCCATGCGGGCGGCGGTGCTGACGCGGCGTTAGGGTCGGCGTGGCGGTGCTCGTCCGCCACGTGGCACGTGGGTGACATGGCAGCTGACGTGGCTGCCATGTGGCTCGGGGCGACGGCTTTGGCTGACGTGGCATGCCACGTGTCATGCCACATGGCCCTAGGGCTGACGTGGCGTGCCACGTGGGTAGGGCTGACGTGGCTCACGTGCAGGCGCGGGCGGCGGCGCGGGATCGGACGGCGAAGGGAGTGCCGCGTGGGCGCATCCAAGCCGTTGGTCCAGATCCGGATGAACGGTCGCGATGCGGGGCATGGGCTGTTGGATCAGCGACGCGTGGTGGCACGTTGCGCGAAGCGTCGCGGACGCGGGCGAGTGCGGTGCGCGCGCGGCGGCGCGGGACGGGGTTGGGCACGCGACCAAGGCGGGCGCGCCGGCGCGGTACGGTCGTGCACGCGGACCGAGGGGCGGCGCTCCGCGGGTGCGGGTGCGGGGGAACTCCGGCAGCGCGCGCGCGCGAGGGGAGGTGGTCGGTGTCACAGGGCGTTGGGAGAGCGCGCGCCACGGCGAGGAGAAGGCGAGAACCGGCGAACTCTCCGGTGGTGGAAGCCCTCGAGAACGGCGGCGCTGTGGGCTCCAATGGATGGCGGCGGCGAGGACGAGCGGCGCCGGGGACCGAGGGCGCGGGCGGTTTGCACGGCTCCGGCGAGCGCGGGTGCGGACGGAGACGCACGGGGCGGCGGCAGCGCAACTCTGGGACGGCGGCACAAGGCGAGAGGAGGCGGCGGCGGCAGCGGCGATGGAGCACGCGAACCGAGGCGGCGGTGGGTTATAAAGCGCGCAATCCGAGGCATCCCGATCGCGTGCGGCGCGGGCGAGGCCGGATCGGAGACGACGACCGGAGATGCCGACACGTGGCGTGGCCAGGAATCGGACGTGCGAGAGAGAGTCCGGGTGCGGGAGGCGAGCGAATACATGCGGAGTGCGCATATGCCGCCACGTGGCTAGGGTTTCTCATCGGACGGCTCAGCGCAGAGGGAGGCGGGTTGCGGCGAGGAGTGGGTTGGGCCGAGCGGGCGCGCGGGAGAGGGGCGGTGAGGATGGCGACGTGTGGCCGGATCCGACGGCGCGGGGCGGGGGAGGGCGCTAGGTTAGGCGGGCGGCTGCGCGCGCGCGCGGATTGACGCAGCAGTGGCGCGGGATGCGTGGCGGCGGGGATGCGAGGGCGGACCGGGCCGAGGGAGGCGGCGCGCGGGAGACCGGAGGGTGGGCGACGCGTGGGTGGGGAGGAGATCGGGCGGCGGGGAGCGGCCCGGGTGGGGGGGGTTTTATTTTTAATTTCTTTTTCCAGAATTCAAATAAACTTCAAGGAGCTCTAGAAAATAGCAAATAAATCCCAAAAATTCACCAAAAATACCAGAAAATTCCTTGAGATCTGAAGAATCCAAATAAAATATTTCCAGCTTATGATAATGTTTATTTTAATCATGTAAAATCATTTTAAAATTCTAAAATTCATTTGAGGCTTAATTTAATTCCAGAAAATTCTAGAAAAATTATTGTGACACAAGGAACTTAATTAAAATATTTTCAGCTAATGTTGAAGTATAATTTAATCATATTAAATTCTTTTAAATATCTAAAAATTCTTTTAAGCTTGATTTTAAATTCAGAAAAATTCCAGAATTTGATTTTTAAATTCAAGGTTTTAAAAATTCCCAAAAATCAAGATGTTAGAAACCTTACCCCCCTTAAACGGGATCTCGACCCCGAGATCTGGGCAAACTAGGAGAGGTGGGTTTACCGGGTGCGACGACGGAGCTGACGTGGTTCAGGCTTCCCCTTGCGACGCTCTGAGACTGCTGGCCGCCACGGCTTGCTCCGGGAGGAGGGGTCTTGGCAGGCGTACTCTCCAGGTTGAATGGAACAGGTGTGATGTCTCGACGCTTCTACGGGCAACTGCCAGCAAAATGACCTGACTCCTTGCAATTGTAACAATTAGCTGAACCAGTAGGGTTCGCACTCTTCTGGGGTTGATTGCTGACATTGATGGGGCATGGTCCCGAGTTTTCATAACGGGTCACTGGAGCTGGAGTCTTGAAAACTGGCTGCTGCTGCTGTTGAGGCACTCGTGCAGGCTGATAGGTGTTGAATCTGGTCTTCTGCGATTGCTGTGAATGAACTCCTTGCTGGCTCATCTTCCTTTTGTGAAATTCTCCCAACTCACGACGGGAATCCTCAATCAGTATGGCCTTATCCACCAACAGCTGTAAACTGGCATAGTCGTTGCCTACGACCTGCACCTTCAACGCTGGGTTCAAACCTCTCTTGAATCTTTTCTGACGAGCTGAATCTGTGGCTACGTCCTCTGGCGCGTAGCGAGCCAACTGAGTGAATTTATTGAGATATTCACTCACTGACAGGTTCCTCTGCTGCAACTCACGGAATTCATCCTTCTTCATCTCGACAACTCCATCAATGACGTGGGCGTTGTGGAAGGCCTTAGCAAATTCCTTCCAAGTAATGCAGGTCTGATCCTCATGGGCGGCACAGTAGTTCTCCCACCACTCTGCTGTTAGTCCCTCAAGCTGGTGTGCTGCATAGAGTACCTTCTCCCTGTCTGAACACTGGGCTAAGTTCAGCTTCTTCTCAATTGAACGAACCCAATCGTCGGCCTCCATAGGCTCTGAGGAACTGGAGTAGGTAGGCGGTCTCGTCCTCATGAATTCTGCATAGCTGGTCTGCTGGTGAGGTGCTTTGGTGGCGATATTGGCTCTGGTCTTTGCCGCTGCATCATAGCCTGCATGTTCTGCATCATCGTCTGCATCATCCGAATCTGGGCCACCAAAATCGACCGAGAGCGGGGTCCAAGCTGGTGGAACCGCTGCGCAAAGATGCTATTCTCTGGATCCGGGTTCGTCTGGCTACGACCTGAGGAGTTACTGGTTTCCACCATTTTGCTTCTGCTCTGAAAAAGGAAAACAACTGTTGACTGCCTTTGCCGGGTTTAAAGACGAGAGGGAAAAGCATAGAGGAGAGGTAAATTCGTCTAAGGGGGATTTTCTAATGGTAACCTAAACTAAACAAACACTTAGCCGTAAGGCTAACAACAAAACCGGGACAAATAACTCCAATAAAAAGTTGACATGATTGCAATGTAATGCTTTGAAGGCAACGTTTGCAGCTCACATCACACACAACTGCAAGAAAAAGCAAAACGGTATACACGAAGCTAAACTATGACCGGGTTTTAATCTGACAGCTCCTAATCCTCACGATAATCTTCCATCTTTTCTTGAAACCAACTGGACGATTGCTTGATCCAATCTTCATTGTACAACTCGAAGAATCCCGGGCCAACCTTCTTTTTGATTAATGGACTCTCGAAACATCTAGGGATATTATAGAGATAAGAGGTCAAATTAAACTTTTAAAAATAAATTTGTAGAGGAGACGAGGATTAAGAATCCTAAGGATAAGGTAAGAATAGAGAATGATTATATATTCGTTTTGTTGATTTGATTTAGAAAATATATATTTTGAAATTGGCTAAGACGACCATTCTATCTAGGGCTTCGTCCTACAGTCGATATGGCTCTGATACCATCTTTGTCGAGACCCGAATATGCAAATTCGTTCTCTCTGTGTATTCTGCACTAGTCCTAGGATCATGCTAGTGCACACAGTCAAACATAGATGAAATCACAACCATATACACGATATAATAAAGGAAAAAAACTCAAATATCGATAAATCTCAAAAGGTACGACCTTATGGTCAAGCTTACAATAAACTGGCCCGAAGGCTTAACAAAAGTAGCAGCGGAAATCCAAAATAAAGCGTAGTGGCCAATCGACAAGCCCATAGGCTATCGAGTGGAGAACGAAGCCTAAACCGCGAAGTCGTCGAAGTACTCTCCTTCTGGAACCTCCTGCTGGTGATACTCCTCTTCCTCAACTGAGCAACATTGGGCATAAAGCCGTGAGTACATTGGTACTCAGCAAGTCGTTTGTAACAAATGAATGCAATATAGTATGCAAGGCTTACCAAAGGATGGCTGAAAGGTTAATTTGCATAAAAGACAGTTGAAATACAAATAATAGATTGATGGCGAACTTTAAGTAAATCAATAATAAATACGTAATCAAAGAAATTGAAATAACCACTTGCGGACTTTCCATCCACAAGCTAAACTAACCACTTATGGACCTCCTATCCATAAGCTAAACCAACCACTTATGGACCTCCCATCCATAAGCTAAACCAACAGTGAACACCTGTCCACTCCCATTCACAAGTTTTCAGAAATAACTACCCCTCGTGTGAAATCACCGAGCATTGTCCATGACCGAGGACGCGGCTATTCGAATAGTTTTACACTCTGCAGAGGTTGCACAACTGTACCCACACGATGTGATTAGCCTCGCGCTAAGGAAATCACAATAAGGCCTTTACAAAGTTCAATTCCAACTCAATCCGCCCGCTAGGGTTTCGCATCACACCCCCCTTGCGCCACATGGAAATCAGCAACCATGTTCATCTCAATGGCAAGATTAAAGTTAAAACCTCCCAAATTAGTCAGCCAGGTCCATCCCATACTAGACATGTAGTTTGCACGGTATAGCTCAGATTAATGGCGCACAAAGTTAAGTCCTTAACAATACCCGAGCGAGACTACCACATCCCCCAAAGTGCACCTGCACTTCCCACTTTACTGCACGATCACTCGCCCGAGTGCAAAACCAAGTTTTTATAACCACCGCCGATGACGCACCAATGTCATGGCACAAATTTTAATATACGTGGCACCAAACACAGTTCCATATCTCATTAAGTCAGATTTATATTTCACATGTGATGATAAAACCCGATCGTATCCATAAGCAGCGCTAAGCAATTCTATCGTACCGGCCCATGTGACAAATATTTAACATCACTAGTAAATTTCCCAACCTATGATGACAATGGCATCATGGCATTCCAAAATATCAAGGAGAGATAAACTCGATTGGGACGATAACTACCAGTACAATGTTTGAATAATAAATAGCGATGCGATGTAATTTAAAACAAAATAAATAAATAATAGATTGCAAACTGGGTTCAACATGATCAAAAGACACGACTTGCCTTGGTTATGCTCAGCGAGGTACTCCTGGTCTTCGGGCGCGAAACCTGCTCCTCCGGAATCCGAATCTAACGAGAGAGAAAACGACCAAAACACAAGAAGCACATAAAATAACAAGCAAATGAACTCCAAAATTCACAAAACTAGAACCAACAGCTAGAGCTCGATTTTAGATGAATTTAGAAAAAAGAACGGGGTTAATCGGAGCTAGGACGGAGGAGAACGGACTCTCGGAAAATAAACCTAAAGTTTAATCGGGAAAATCAGAAATGTTACTGTGCTGTGAACCCAGTCCACGAAATACCGAGTCCACCGTGGACCCGGTCCACGTAATAGTGCCATGCGGGCGACGGTGCTGACGCGGCGGCTAGGGCTGACGTGGCAGCTGCTCGTGCTGCCACGTGGCACGTGGGTGACGTGGCAGCTGACGTGGCTGCCACGTGGCTCGTGGCGACGGCTTTGGCTGACGTGGCATGCCACGTGTCATGCCACGTGGCCCTAGGGCTGACGTGGCGTGCCACGTGGGTAGGGTTGATGTGGCTCACGGGCGGGCGTGGGCGGCGGCGCGGGATCGGACGGCGGACGGAGTGCTGCGTGGGCGCATCCAAGTCGTTGGTCCAGATCCGGATGAACGGTCGCGATGCGGGGCATGGGCCGTTGGATCGGCGACGCGTGGTGGCACGTTGCGCGAAGCGTCGCGGACGCGGGCGCGGGTGCGGGCGCTGCGCGGGCGAGTGTGGCGACCGGGGTTGGGCACGCGGACCGAGGCAGGGCGTCCAGCGCGGGTGCGGCCATGCACGCGGACCGAGGGGCGGCGCTCTGCGGGTACGGGTGCGGGGGAACTCTGGCGAGCGCGGCGCGCAGCGGAGGGGAGGTGGTCCGGTGTCATAGGGGCGTTGGGGAGCGGCGGCGGCTTACCGGAGAGGAGAAGGTGAGAACCGGCGAACTCTACGGTGGTGGACTGCGGGCTCCAATGGATGGCGGCGGTGAGGACGAGCGGCACTGGGGACCGAGGGCGCGGGCGGTTTGCACGGCTCCGGCGAGCGCGGGTGTGGACGGAGACGCACGGGGCGGCGGCAGCGCAACTCTGGGACGGCGACGCAAGGCGAGAGGAGGCGGCGGCGGCAGCGGCAGCGGCGATGGAGCACGCGAACCGAGGCGGCGGCGGGTTATAAAGCGAGCAATCCGAGGCATCCCGGTCGCGTGCGGCGCGGGCGAGGCCGGATCGGAGATGACGACACGTGGCGTGGCTAGGAATCGGACGTACGAGAGAGAGTCCGGGCACGGGAGGCGAGCGTATACGCGCGGAGTGCGCATATGCTGCCACGTGGCTAGGGTTTCTCATCGCGGAGGGAGGCGGGTTGCGACGGGGAGTGGGTCAGGCCGAGCGGGCGCGCGGGAGAGGGGCGGTGAGGATGGCGACGCGTGGCCGGATCCGACGGCGCGGGGCGGGGGAGGGCGCTAGGGTTAGGGCAGGCGGGGTGCGCGCGCGCGGCGCGGATTGACGACAGGTGGCGCGGGGAGGCAGCGGGCGGCGGGGATGCGAGGGCGGGCCGGGCCGAGGGAGGCGGCGCGCGGGAGACCGGAGGATGGGCGACGCGTGGGTGGGGAGGAGGTCAGGCGGCGGGGAGCGGCCCGGGGGGGTTTTATTTTTAATTTCTTTTTCCGGAATTCAAATAAACTTCAAGGAGCTCTAGAAAATAGCAAATAAATTCCAAAAATTCACCAAAAATACCAGAAAATTCCTTGAGACCTGAAGAATCCAAATAAAATATTTCTAGCTTATTATAATGTTTATTTTAATAATATAAAATCATTCTAAAATTCAAAAATTCATTTGAGTCTTAATTTAATTCCAGAAAATTCTAGAAAATTTCTTGTGACACAAGAAACTTAATTAAAATATTTCCAGCTAATGTTGAAGTATAATTTAATCATATTAAATTCTTTTAAATTTCTAAAAATTCTTTTAATCTTGATTTTAAATTCAAAAAAATTCCAGAATTTGATTTTTAAATTCAAGGTTTTAAAAATCCCCAAAAATCAGGATGTTACACAGAAGGAGTAAAGGTTCTGGACCAAGATAAATTAAATCGGAACATGTACAGCGTCAAGCTGGAAAGATCATTGTACGGTTTAAAACAATCTGGTAGAATGTGGTACAATAGACTTAGTGAATTCCTCCTGAAGAAGGTATACACAAATAGTGAAGACTGTCCCTACGTATTCATAAAGAAATCCCAGAAATGATTTTGTATTATTTCAGTATATGTCGATGATCTGAATATCATTAGGATGACAGAGGACATAAAGGAAGCAAGTTCCTATCTTGTTAAAGAATTTGAAATGAAAGACTTGGCCGAATCAAGTTTTGCTTAGGCCTGAAGTTTGAGCATCTCCCTGAAGGAATCTTAGTATACCAATCATCTTATACCAATAAGGTATTAGAGAAGTTTAATATGAATAAATCATATCTAGTGAAAACACCAATGGTGATTTGTTCCCTAGAAGCGGATAAAGATTCTTTTAGACCAAGAATAAAAAATGAGGAAATTCTTGGGCCAGAAGTCCTATACTTAAGTGCCATTGGAGCACTAATGTACCTAGCTAACTGCACGAGGCTAGATATTGCTTTTGCAGTAAATTTGCTAGCTAGACACAGTGCAGCTCCAACCAGAAGACATTGGGCTGGCATTAAAATATTACTCAGATATCTTCAGGGTACACAGGATCTTGGATTATATTACCCGAAGAACAAAGAATTGAGCATAATTGGGTATACAGATGCTGGATATCTGTCTGACCCACATAATGTGAAATCCCAGACAGGATTTATATTTCTTTGTGGTAGTACAGCTATATCTTGGCGGTCTTTCAAACAGACCTTGGTAGCCACATCTACAAACCACTCAGAAATAATCGCATTATACGAAGCCTCACGAGAATATGTTTGGTTTAGACGAATGGTTAGCCATATCCAGAAGTCATGTGGCATGAGCACCATTACAGACCCCCACTATTATCTATGAAGATAATGCTGCTTGTGTCGCGCAAATGCAAATGAGCTATGTTAAGAGTAATATCACGAAGCATATTGCTCCTAAATTCTTCTATCCCCATGAGCTCCAAAAGAATGGGGAGATAAAAATATTGAAGGCTAAGTCTTGTGATAATCTTGCAGATTTATTCACAAAATTACTACCTGCCACCAGTTTCCATAAGTATGTCCGAGGCATTGGTATGAGATGACTTAGAGAGATGCAAGGTTCAGGGGGAGTGAATCCCTGAATCAACAGCCCATATGTAAGACCAGAAGACTTACATGATCTTGAAGATCAATATGTTGCACTCTTTTTCCCTTAGTGAGTTTTTTCTAAAGTTTTCTCACATAAGGTTTGTAATAAGACAACAAGTAACACAAGCAACGGATGCAATGTACTCTTTTTCTCTATTCCTTTTTTCTCACTGGGTTTTTGAGAAGAGTTTTAAATGAGGTATGTGCATACCGTGGTATTCGCCCAAGGGGGAGTGTTACGAAACCAATTAGGGTTTCTGTAGGCAAATACCCAAAATACCCTTGGAGGTTTTTATTATAAATAGAGGTGTAATCCCCATTGTAAAGTGACTCAATCATTAATGAAAGCTACCTCCTGGTGTTCTATCTCCTGTGTGTTTGGTGTTCATCTATTGTATGATTGATTGTTCTTCGTCGGAGATTGGATTTATTGTGTTGCCGTTCATCGTTTTCATATTTATTCACAACAATGATGATGATCCAGAGGAATATAGCGAAGGCGAGAAAATTTTAGGTACCGCTGCTACGGAGAATTATAGGATCATAATTGTACAGCGAGTGTTGAGCACTCAAAGGGAGTAAGCGGAGAAGCTACAGTGCTATAATTTGTTTCAGATATTTCTCATTATCAAGGAATGTTGTGTTCATGTCATAATTGATGGTGGGAGTTGTAATAACTTGGTGAGTTTAGATTTGGTCAAGAAGCTTGGCTTGACCACACGTGCACATCCTCATCCATACAACATTCAGTGGTTCAACAACAGCGGTAAGGTGAAGGTAACACAATTTGTGAGAGTGCATTTTTTTCATTGATTCCTATCATGATGTAGCTGATTTTGACGTAATACCTATGCAAGCTTGCTCATTTTTATTAGGTCGTCCGTGAAAATTTGATACCGATGCAACTCATCATGGTAGAAGTAATAAGTACTCTCTTATGCACAAAGGAAAGAAAATAATTTTGCTACCTTTGGCACCTGCTGAAATTATGCAATGTGAAAAAGAGATAACTGCAAATGAGAGAAAAGAACATGAACATGAATATGAAAATCAACAAGTAGTGAAGAATATTTTTCCACCCAAAAAAGAGAAGTTGGCATCTAGTTCTAGAACTGAGAGAATTAAATTAAAGAGTTATGTTATGCTGGCAACCAAATCTGATCTTGCTGAAATTGTCGACAATGATATGTCATGCGATGCTTTGATATGTAAAGACACTTTATTTTCACTTGATGATGTATCTAGTTCTTTGCTGTCTGCTATCATTGACCTTTTGCTGGAATATGAAGATGTGTTCCCAGCTGAACTACCCCCGGGAGTGCCACCTATTAGAGGGATTGAACACCAAATTGACTTAATTTTAGGAGTGACATTGCCAAACCGTGTGACGTATAGAACCAATCCGAAGGATACTAAGGAAATTCAATGACAAGTCCAAGATCTTTTGGACCGAGAGTATATACGAGAAAGCCTGAGTCCATGTGTTGTTCCTGTTCTTTTGGTTCCTAAAAAAGATAGTAGTTGGTGTATGTGTGTTGATTATAAGGCCATTAATAATATCATAATACGTTGTCATCATTCTATTCCTAGGTTGGACGACATGCTAGATGAGTTGAGTGGTTCTATTATTTTCATAAAGATTGACTTGCGTAGCGGGTACCATCAGATTAGAATGAAATTAGGAGATGAATGGAAAACGATATTTAAAACTAAATTCGGGCTATATGAGTGGTTGGTGGTGCCTTTTGGTTTAATTAATGCACCTAGCACTTTCATGCGTTTGATGAACAAAGTTTTACGTGCTTTCATTGGAAAATTTGTGGTGGTTTATTTTGACGATATTCTGATATGTAGCAAGTCATATGAAGAACACCTGAATCACTTATGTACTATTTTTAATGCTTTGTGAGATGCACGTTTGTTTGGTAATCTTGAGAAGTGCACCTTTTGCACCGATCGAGTATTGTTTCTTGGCTATGTTGTTACTCCACAGGGCATTGAAGTTGATCAGACCAAGATCATCGCTATCTAGAGTTGGCCACCTCCTAAAACGATCACACAAGTGCGGAGTTTTCTCGGGCTCACTGGCTTCTATCGGTGTTTTGTTCGGGATTTCAGCACCATCGCTGCACCGCTGAATGAGCTTACAAAGAAGGGTGTTCCTTTTACTTAGGGCACCATGCAACAATATACTTTCGACGCTCTCAAAGATAAGTTGACACACGCCCCTTTTGCTTCAACTCCCTAATTTTTGTAAGACTTTTGAATTAGAATGTGATGCTAGTGGTATAGGTCTTGGTGGTGTGTTAATTTAAGAAGGAAAACCCGTTGCTTACTTTAGTGAAAAATTAAGTGGGCCTAGTTTGAACTATTCTACTTATGATAAAGAATTATATACTCTAGTTCGAACTTTAGAAATATGACAACATTATTTATGGCCCAAAGAGTTTGTAATACATTCTAATCATGAATCTTTGAAGCATATTTGAAGTCAAAACAATCTGAACCATAGACATGCTAAGTGGGTTGAGTTTATTGAGTCCTTCCATTATGTCATTAAACATAAAAAGGGCAAAAAAATGTAATAACTGATGCATTGTCTAGGAGATATACCACGCTTTCACAACTTGAAATCTTTCGATTAGCGACAATAAAGGAGCAATATGTGCATGATGCTGATTTTAAAGATGTGTTGCTCAATTGTAAGGAGGGAAAGGATTGAAATAAATTTGTGGTGCATGATGGTTTCTTGTACCATGCTAATAAGCTATGATTCCAGCTAGCTCTGTTCGTCTTTTGTTGTTACAAGAGGCGCATGGAGGAGGACTAATGGGTCACTTCGGTGTGAAGAAGACCAAGGACATTCTGACCCATCACTTTTTTTGGCTAAAGATGTGGCGCGGCGTCGAACGCTTCATTGCCCGCTGCACCACATGCCAAAAAGCTAAGTCACGACTTAATCCTCATGGTTTATACATGCCTCTTTCTGTGCCAAGCATACTTTGAAAAGATATTTCTATGAACTTTGTTTTAGATCTGCCTAGAACAAAGAAGGGGAAGGATAGTATTTTTGTTGCCGTGGATAGATTTTCTAAGATGACTTATTTTATACTATGTCAGAAAAGTGATGATGCTACAAAATTGTTGATTTGTTCTTTAAGAAAATTGTTCGCTTGCATGGTATTCCGAATACAATAGTTTCAGATCATGTTGCTAAATTTCTTAGTCATTTTTGGAGAACCTTATAGGGTAAGTTGGGAACTAAGCTGTTATTTTTCACTACTTGTCATCCCTAAACCGATGAACAAACTGAGGTAGTCAATAGAATATTATCTACTACGCTTAGGGCTGTGCTGAAAAAGAACTTAAAATATGGGAGGAATGTTTGCCTCATGTGAAATTTGTTTATAATCGTTCGCTGCATTATACCACAAAGAAATGCCCTTTTGAGATTGTTTATGGTTTCATACCTTGTGCATCTATCGACTTGTTGCCTCTTCCCGCTTCGGAGATGGTAAATCTTGATGCTCAATAATGTGCTGATTTGATACTTAAGATGCATAAGACAACTAAAGAGAACATTGAGCTTATGAATGCTAAATATAAAGTTGTCGGTAGTCAGGGACGCAAGCATGTTACTTTTGAGCCTCATGCTCTTGTATGGTTACACTTGCGTAAAGAGCGATTCCCTAAATTGAGAAAGTCTAAACTCATACCTCATGCAGATGGTCCTTTTAAAGTGCTTGCACACATTAATAATAATGCATATAAGTTAGACTTGTCTGCAGATTTTGGGGTTAACTCCACCTTTAATATTGCAGATCTACGACCATTCTTCGGCACAAAAGATGATCTTGAGTCGAGGACGACTCCAATTCAAGAAGGGGAGGATGATAAGGACACTACTTCTACTGATATGAACACTCCTCTTACTGCTTCTATGAATAATAGGCATGGTCCAATTACTCGGGCACGTGCTCGTCAACTTAACTATTAGGTAAACTCATTTTTAGGAGTCAATAATATTTTCGTTGAGAATTCGATACTTCCTAAGACTTGTGATTTTTTTGTTATTAGGAATCATGGAAAGGAGGAGACAACTCATGGCAAGAGGAACACATTAAGGACTTTACCTAATTCATCCATTTCCACCAATTTGGCTGCATTCATCAAGTCTTACCTAATTCATCCATTTCCACCAATTTGGCTGCATTCATCAAGTCTACTTCATCGGACTGACGAATTTAAGTTTATTTTCTATGGTGCTGCGACACCTTTTGGGCCGAGGGCCTTATATCAGCACTTAGATTTTTGGCCCGATACTGTTCACTTGAACAGTACAACGACTGTACTGTTCACGTGAATAGTAATTATAAATAGTATCACACCCTTTTCTTTAGGTAAGTGCGACTTTCCTCTTCCCTATTTAAGGATGTTACACCCCTTTAGTTTTCCTCGGGTTTTTCTTAAGAGATTATTCTGTTTAGCAGTTTCACCGCACATCTGGTTGAGGAACCCCAACTTGTGAACTTAATCTTTATTCGCAATACAATTTCAGATTGCATCTTTTACTCTCTTGCTTGTGTTCTCGATTCGCTTGCAGGAGATAGCCTTCGGCACGGTTGATAACAATCGGAGCAGTGGTGTAGTAATTGCGAGGGGTTCGATTTATTTTGGTCGGAGCCTTTGGATCATCAACGTTGAGTTCTTCACAATCAACTTATCAGTACCTTTCGGAAGATCGGGCCATCGTCACATTAGACTAAGTAAGCATTAGGTTGAGCTAGGTTTGTGCAGGCTCCATCCCTCATCAGATACATGTCGGTGAAGTCCACAATAGGGCGAAGTCAGTGGTAGAATAAAGTAGGATCTGCACGTGCTCTGTCCTCCACCCTTCAAAACTACGTCAATAAAGTTGGCGATAGGATGAAACTCAGATTCACCTTTGTACTCCGTCTCCCACCCTTCACAACTACATTGACGAAGCCAGCAGTAGGACGAAGTAGGATCTACACGTTCTCATCGTCTACCCTTTGAAACTGCATTGACAAAGTCGGCGATAGGATGAATCTCAGATTCGTGCGTGCTCCGTACCCTACCCTTCAGAACTGCATCAAGAAAGTCAACAGTAGGATGTAGTAGGATCCACACGCGCTTCATGCCCCACCCTTTGGAGTTGTGTCCATGAAGTCGGTGGTAGGACGAAGCTCGGATTCGCATGCATGCTCTATCCCCCACCCTTTGGAACTACGTCGACAAAGTCAATGGTAGGACAGAGCTCGGATTTGCGTGTGCTCCATCCCCCACCCTTCGGAACTACATCGATGAAGTTGGCAGTAGAATGAAGTAGGATTCGTGTGCGCTCCATTCTGCACCCTTCGGAATTGCATCAATGAAGTCGATGATAGGACAAAGCTCGGATTCACGCACATGCTGTCCCATAACCTTTGGAATTGCGTCGATGAAGTTGGCAATAGGACGAAGCTTAGAGTCATGCATACGCTCCGTCCCCTACCCTTCGAAGCTACGTTGTCAAAGTCAGCGATAGGACAAAGCTCGGATTTGCACGCACGCTCTGCCCCCACCCTTCAGAATTGTGTTGATGAATTTGGTGGTAGGACCAAGTAGGATCTACATGTGCTCTGTCCCCCACCCTTCAGAACTATATTGATGAAGTTAGCGATAGGATGAAGTAGGATCTGCACATGCTCCATCCCCCACCCTTCATAACTGCATCGACAAAGTTGACGATGGCATTTGGGGAAGGGGACACCCCTACTAGCACTAGCAAGAAGTGTCATTTCACGCTTGGGCGATGCACTCTCCTCTTGGCCTTCCTATTTAGACTCAGTAGCGGCACGTGGCTGTTGGGCTCCATGTCCGTATTTATGCTATGCAGAGTTGGCATGAATCCCGTGGACTCCGTGTCTTATTTATACTCTATAGAGGCCCGGGACGCGCAATAGTCCCGATGCTTTATACTCCACAGAATTGGCATGTAGCATGTGGTCTTCGTGTTCTTATTTATAGTTTGTAGAGTGGCCTAGGATATGCAATGGTTCGGTGCTTTATACTCCACAGAGTTGGCGTGGAGCCTGTGATCTATGCACTCTTATTTATACTCTGTAGGGTGGCCCAAGATGCACAATGATCCCAGCGCTTTATACTCCGTAGAGTTAGCGTAGAGCCTATAGACTCCGCACTCTTATTTATACTTCGTAGTGTGGCCCAGGATGCACGATGGTCCTAGCGCTTTATACTCCACAGAGTTGGCATGGAGCCTGTGAACTCTGCACTTTTATATATACTCCATAGAGTGGTTCGGGATGTGCAATGGTCCCAACGCTTTATACTCTGTAGAATTGGTGCGAAGCCTATGGGCTCCACGCTTTATTTATACTCTGTAGTGTGGTCCGGGACGTGCATTGGTCTTGGTGCTTTACACTCCATAGAGATGGTGCGGAGCCTATGGATTCCACACTTTTATTTATACTTCATAGAGTAGCCCAAGAAAAGCAAGAGTCCCAACACTTTATACTTTGTAGAGTTAGCGCGGGTGCACCTTCTTGTTGTAGAACACCAAAGTCATCCAAATGTACTTGGTAATGTTTTCGGTGGCTTGGACTCAAATGCTATCGAGGAGATCCAGCGACACTACATGCTCGTGAGTCGAGGCTTGGACTAGGACTCTTGGTAACCAGTCTTAATTTCTTTGGGTATCATGGCCTTATCTCCGAAGAGCAGCTTGAAGGGCATGAAGCTAGTTGGGCTTGTCGTAGTAGTGTGCATAGACCATAGTACACTCAGTAACTCCTGGGGCCACTTGCCTTTGGGGAGTTTGATGGGCCACTTCTTGATGCTAGTGGAGATGGTGCCATTGGCCCTTTTGACTGCTCCATTAGATTACGGGTGTCCTACGGAGGCATAGCAAACTTTTATGCCCATGCGCTTGCAAAAACATTTTGAAAGCCACCATGTCGAATTGCAACCCATTGTCTACAGTGACCTCCCTTGGGACTCTGAAGTGGCATATGATATTTTGCCAGAGTGGAGATCACCTTGGTGAGGGCAACCACATCGGGCCACTTGGAGAAGTAATCGTAGGCCACTATGACGAAGTGCAAGTTCCCAAGCACCCGTGGCAGTGGGCTGACGATGTCAAGCCCCTATCGTGCCAAAAACCATACTGGGGGAATGGGCTAACATTGGCTAGGAAGCCTGTGAGCCATCCTCTCCATCCATTGATAGCCTTAGCATTGCTTGATGAAGTCTAATGCATCGGAGGCCGCCATGGGCCAATAAAAACCCTGCCTGAAGGCTTTACTGATGAGGGCCCATGGGGCGATGTGTGAGCCGCATAACCCAGTGTGGATTTCAATGAGGAGGTCATGGCCCTCGTGGCACGAGAGGCAATGTAGGAGGGGGCACACACACCCCGCTTGTATAGTACCCCATTGACCAAGTCGAATCCTCTCGTGCGCTGCTATAGCCACCACAGGTCTTGCGAATGGTCTGGCTCTTTGGTCCCATGTAGAAAGGTGACGATGGGCCTCCTCCAAGCGTTCTCCTGAGTGATTTGGAGGACTCAAACGGGTTTGACGTGGTCTTGTGGAATAGCCACGGTTGTCAGTACTTTGACAAATGCACCAGTCAGTGGCTCTTTTCCCTGACAGGTAGACTTTGCCAGGGGTATGGGCTTGACAGTTATGCCCAAGAAGTAGCATTCCCTTGCCCTAACTGATGCTAAGTATCTGGCAAGGTTGGAGTCCGTAGCCTGGTAGGACTTGTCGATGTGGCCCGTGAGCAGGCGGGAATCAGTGGCACCAATGATCACCTTGCCTTGAGGCCCCTGAGCTTCCTGAGGCTGAATAGCAGGGCCTCATACTCGATCGTGTTGCTTGTGGCCAGGAAGTCGAGCCATGTGGAGTACTGCAACCTCCGCCCCTTAGGCGTTATGACGACTGCTCCAACATCTATTCCTAAGACACCATGCACACCATTCATATGTAGACCCCACACCAGTTTGGCTACCACTTCAGTTCCCAGCTGGGGTGGCGGAGTCCACTCCATGACAAAGTCTGCGAGGATCTATGACTTGATCACTATCCATGAGGTGTAGGTTATGGAGAATGGTGCCAGCTCGGCCGCCTATTTGCCAATAAGACATGTAGATTCCTTGCTCCGTAGTATTCCCCAAGGGGAATGATGAGGGCACCATGATGTTGTGCGCCAGAATGTAGTGCCGGAGTTTACGTGAGACCATAAGCAATGCGTAGGCCAGTTTCTCCAACTCATGTATCATGTCTTCGCTTCCTAGAGCACCTTAAAAACAAAGTATATTAGGCACCGCACTGGCCCTTGTTCTAAGACAAGGACTGTGCTTATCGTGCACGATGTGGCTGCCAAGTACATCAGTAGCAAAGCCTCCGGTGATGGACACACCAGCGTAGGAAGTTTGGCGAGGTACTCCTTTAATTAATGGAAGGCCTATGCATAGTTGTCTATCCAATGGAAGCCATTGGAGCTGCGGAGGGTTTTGAGGAATAGGAGGCCTCATTCCACGGCCATGGATAGGAAGCGACTGAGGGCGACCAAATAACACATTAGCCTATGGAGCTCTCGGACCATCTTAGGCAACTCCATGGAATGCATGGCATCAATTTTCTGTGGGTTTGCCTCAATCCCTCGACCGGACAACAAAAAGCCAAGCAGCTTTCCTGCTCGTACTCCAAAGATGCACTTGTCCAGGTTTAGCTTGGTACTAGCCAAGCAGAGGTTGTCGAAGGTTTCTTGGAGGTCAGCTCCATGGGATGTGGTCTACGTGCTCTTCACCACAACATCATCATCGTAGGCCTCGACATTTCATCCAAGCTAAGAGGCGAAGGCAAGGGCTACCAACCAAGTGAAGGTGGCTCCTACATTTTTGAGGGTGAACGAAGCAGTAACTTCCCCAAGTACTATGAAGCTCGTTTTGGCCTCGTCCTCCCTGACCATGCGGATCTAGTGGTACCCCACATACGCATCTAGGATAATCATGAGCTTGCACCCTGCCTGGCGTCCACCAACTAGTCGATTTGTAGGAGGGGTAGTTGTTCTTGGGGCATGTCTTGTTGAGGTTCATGAAATCAACGCACATATACCATATGCCATTGGCTTTCTTGACAAGCATCGGGTTGGCAATCCACTCTGGGTGGTTACCTCGAAGACGATGTCGAAGGTGACCAACTTGGATACCTCCACATTCGCAGCCTCTTGTTGGTCAAGAGACATGTATCTTAACTTCTACTTGATAGGCTTAGCGTCAGGACGTACGACGCCAGGTTGTGCTCGATGATGGACTGGTCTACCCTTGTGATGTCGGCAGGTGACCATGCGAAGACATCGGCATTCTTGTGGAGTACCTCGAGGAGTCCTTGCTTGGCCTCCGAGGTGAGGCCCTCCCCGATGTAAACTTGACAGGAGGCATCCGCCTTGACGAGTGGCACCCTTTTGACCTCACCATCCGGCTTGGGCATCCTCCCCGGGGACGACAGCGAGGATGATGTAGATGCTGCGGTGGTCTCACTCACAACGTGCACCTTTCGGAGGGGACCTCATGTGCCCGGTTCTATCTTCCCGTGAGGTCTTGATCCTCGAGCACCATGATGATTACCTTTGGTCCTGGGAGCTTCATGCATATGTAATTATGATGCGGAACCGCCCCAAATGTGTTGAGAGTTGCTCTGTTGAAGATAGCATTGTATGGGTAAGGGAGGTCCACCACGTTAAAGGTGACTTCCTTTTCCTCGCTTGGTCTCCTTAGCCGAAGGATACGTCAAGCGCCACCTAGCCCAGGGTGATTACCGGACGTCCTCTAAAGCCCTACAAGGGCACACCTGAAGGCTCCAGCTTGTTTCACGGGACGCTCATTTGATCAAAGACATTGACAAACAAGATATATGCTGAGTTGCCTCTGTCTATGAGGATGCACCTTATGTTGCATCCTGTGATGCATGCTTGTACAACTAGCGGATCTTGGTAAGGGAAGTCCACTCCCACCACATCCTCCTCTGTGAATGTAATGTCGACCGATGCCCACCTCGAGGGTAGCTACGCGGGGTATGTGGCGACATGGTGTAACTGTCGGGCGTAGGCCCTCCGCTGCCTTTCAAAGGAGAACTCCATTGACGAACCTTTCGTGATGATGTTGATGACCCGGCGATGTCTAGCCTCTGGGGCTTGTATGCGTAAGGTGTTGGGGTGGGCTGGATGAGCTAAACCTCTGAGGGCTACTTCATGTGGCCACTAATGGCGCCCTCGCATCCAATGTTTTCTCCCTAGCAACGCTTTCATGGAGTGTTATGATGGTGGGACAGTCATGGGTGAGGTGGTCCCCTCGATCGTGGACCTCGCACCATAATCCCTACTACCGTCCATCCTCTTGGCCTTAGTCTCTTCTGCAGCCGCAGTCCCTCCATCTGCGCCCTTGCCCATCGCGGGTGGCATTGCCCTCTCCACCCCCTTCGATATCAAGGACGTATTTGGATCAAGGCCCATTCCACTACTTGTGACTGGAGGCCTCCCTCGAAGCCTCTAGCATGGGCTTGGTCTCAAAAGTGTTGGCCTTGCGTCGTTGCACATCCTCTTCGGCCCTAGCGTATTTCTTCATTTTGTCGAAGAACTTCGCCACCGTTTTTATGGGCTTGCATGCATTATATTCAGTCAAGTGTCTGCTGTGGAGGCCCTGTATCACTGCATTGATGATGGTTGTCTTGTTGATGTCCTTCACTTGGTAGCAGACCTTCACAAATCGCCTGAAATATTCTCGCAGTTCTCAGTGGGCTTTTGCTTGATTGTGAAGAGTTGGTCAGCGTCGACCCACTCGACGTAGTTACCTTGAAAGTTATTGTGCATCTGATCTTGGATTTGTTCCCATAAATATATGGAGCCGGGCATGATAGTGAAGAACCAAGAGAGCGCTATCCCTTGGAGGGCGGGTGGTAGTCCCTTCGCTTTCATCGAGTCATTGCTCCTCGCGGCTTCGATGGCTATTTCGTAGATGTATAGAAACTCATGGGGGTCTGTATCACCCTTATATGGTTCTACTATGGGCATCTTAAAGTCCTCTGATCAGACATATTGCTACAAGCCGACGGGCAAGGGGGACTCTGCTTCTATTGGCCGGAGTGTGTAGGGAGCACCGGTGTTGGCCTCACGGCTGTCTGCCCTCTCCGTGGTGACCTCTGCCACCATCGTCGCAAGCATTTGCTAACTTTGAGCCTCCTATATCCCTCGCATGGTGTTCTACAGATCCGCTAGCTTGCGCTGTAGTGTCCTGAGGACCGCCAACAAAGCACCCTCTATTCACTGCGTGGGAACGATAAGGGTGCCAGGGTCTTCGGAGGTAATAGTGTGAGTGTCGAGGGTCTTTAGTGGTGACGACACAAGTGTTGGGATCGTTGGAGGTAACGACGTGAGTGTTGGGATTGTTAGAGGCGACGACGCAAGTGTCGTCAAGGTTGCCGGGGGGAGCCATCGTTGCGCCCTCTGCTCACGGGGCTCCTTGTGTCGCTGTTTTCCCTCCTTCTTGCGGATGTTCCTCGTCATCGATCACACCGAGGCATCACTGCCATGGAGGCGGGGGTCCCTCAACCACCGGCACCCACGCACTGGCCTCAGTTGTCGCTGCAGTCGTGCTCCTCTTTTGCTTAACCACCATTGTCGCCTTTTCCAGTGCCATCGCTCCTTCAAGCTTGTAGCTTATGTGCCATTCCCCACGGATGGCGTTAGCTGTTGTAGCTATGGGCTAAACAATAAACAAGGGGCTATGGGGAGCTCACTATGGGCTACCCAGAGTCTTACACACACACACACACACTAGAAGTGGGAGTGATTAATGAATTCACTGTACTGTCTCCTTCCTCCCCTAAGACTATATATATGGCCTTTAGTCTGGGTTACAATGGCCTTTAGTCTGGGTTACAAGAATGCCCTTGCTATGGTACACACAATGTTATAGATACAAATGTCCTTTTATATGCTTAATGAGCATCTCGACCCAGCAGGCCAAATGAGTAAAGGTGGGGGGGCACTCCCCCCAACAATATTCATCCCACAACACATGAAAGCTTCTCATGCCGCCATCGGTGTATAGTCACTAAAATGCATGTATGGTCACTAAAATTGTTCGGATGTGTCATATAGGTCACTATATTTTAAAAATACATACATATATGTCTGATGTGATGTAAGTAGATCATTAGCCTATCATAGCTACGTTGGCATATTTCATTCTTGTTGCATGACATATAAGATTCAATTCTTTAAAATTTACACAAACCCTCTAAATGTTATATTTTTTTTCTTTTAACCCTATCCTTTTGCCCTTATCCAACTCATGTCGAACCAGATTGAATCTGTTCGCACCAGTCACTAGAGGCCTTATCCTCTTCTTTTATTTGTATCCTCTTGTAATGAAACTCTTGAGGTGTGGCGGTGGAGTATGGCTTCATCCTCACGAAACTCATTGCGCTCTAGGTAATAAAGTCACGATGCTTGAACCATGATCTCCTTGCATGGGTCTCTTGAGAGTCGAAGAAAAAGTAATGAGAAGATATAGAATATGGTCTAGTTCAGGTAAAGACATATGGGTAGGGCTAAATGAAAAAATCGCACATGGTTTTTTTTTTTTTTTGCAAAAATGTTCATCCAACTAGTTTGAATCCTACGTGTCATGTCACGTGTATAAACTCTACCAGCGTAGGTAGTTAGAATGTACTAATTACATATTTATGTCACCTAGATATGCATTTTGAAAGTTGTGTGACTTAGTTAGATACCACATCCATACATGCTGAATGACTCTCCATACATTTTACTGAAGGGTTAATTATTATTATTATTGAAACAAGGGCAGAGCTCTACCCCATAACCTCGTTACATTAAAGAGAGAAATAGAATACAAACAGTGACCTAAGATGGGGAGACACCAATACCAGCTAAATATCGATTATCACTCCACTGCTCAATGCGTACATACAAGTGCACTTACATTGCAAGTGTTCTCCGCCGCATGGGATGGAACTCAACGGGAAGGGGTCCAATCCGATAAGCATCTTGCCGTCTTGTACTCGTTTCTTCAAGATTATATCATTTTGTTTTGCTTATACCCACAATCGATAATCACGGACCCAACATAGCTGACTAAATGGCCTGATCTGCCGCCCAAGACCTGACCCGCAGGTTGTTCATGTCCTCTACTCCTCTTCTTGCTGATCAAATGAGAAAAGCACCAATCATTTAGCCCCTCAAAAAGGACAGCATCCAATGCAGCAATCAAACACAGAAAACAGACGGTCCAACAAATCGTTCTTACCTAACTAAATGGTCTATTGAGCTGGCAAATTCATCCACAGGAATCACGTTCATATGGCCCCCAATAATTGAGCTCTGAAAAGAACATCTTGTCGCAGTGTACAACAATGACAACAGATGGAAAATGCAGTGGATGTACTCCATATGAACTACTCTTTCCTCTCAGAAATGAATGTACAAGCAAGAGGAGGGAAAGCAATTTGAATAACTGCGTCTTTGGGATTATCACCAGGTGGTATTACTTCACAAACGCACAAAAAATGATCCTCTCTGAATGTATACTCCATCTCTAAAAATCCTGCCAGATTGTAGGCGCGTGTGTTTGCTTCAGCGGCCGTTGGCGAGCCACATGAGGAGTGACCGGAAGTACTTGTCGACGGCGCCCTTCTGCCACCGGAGCCGCTTCCACTGGCTGCCCAGACGAGCGGGCTTCAGGCCCAGGATGTGCTCCGGCATGAAGTCGTGCCTCGTCAGGATCCCGACCACCGGTGACCTCTGCAATTTGATCATGGAAAAGAGCCTGATTCACCAACCAGATTATATATGCCCCACTTTTAGCGATGACTTCTGATTTCTATTTTTAATTTACTATTTCTTAATTTCATTTTTTCTATTTTTTTAGCTTTTTTGCCTGTTCTTTTTTTCCTATTCCTTTGTATTATTTGTGATAGGCTAATCTATTTTTTTATTTTTAAATTTAATTATGTCAAATAAATTATCTTAACAACAGTGAGAGCTACAGTAAAAAAAAGCCATAAATCATCGCCAATCTGAACGCTCCCGTGATCTTACTAGCAGAGGAAATATAATGTTTGGGTGGTAAATTTCAATCTATAACATTGGAAAAGTTGCAGTACCTAAAAGTACCACTGATTATGACCAATGCGGCCTGGGCACATACATTGTGAGATAATAGCGATATTATGTGCAGTCAAGAAGCATGGCTCCAAAGGAGCTCGGGAAGGGTTCCGACGCGTTGATCGTTCTGATTTTTGGGCATATTTGGAAGGAGGGTAACGCCCGGGTTTTTCAGAATAAGCATCTATCCTTGCAGGACACTGCTAGCATCATCCGACATGAGGGACGTGTTTGGTGTATGACGAGAGCACCAAAGCTGCAGGCTTGGTTGCCGTAATTGTGTCTTGGTAGTTTTGCTTCAATGTTCTCTTTGTTCCTGTGTCCTGACTTGCCGTGTGGCCTAATCCTCTCCACGTTGTATTATCCTTTCTATTTTTCTTTAGCGAAATGATGCGTAAATTTTTTACGTGTTCTCCGAAAAAATAGCGATACTATTAAAATTGCTCTTTGCCAACTTCTCTATTACCCCATTCAAAAATAGGTGTTAACATATAATGAGTGCATTAAGGCTATTTTAATTTTACGAGTAATTCCACATTGTTTTCGAGCGCTTATTTCAGTTCATTTTTTTTCACTTTTTAGGAAAAAGAAAATTACTGATTTTTTTCGCAAGTCTTGATATTTAGATGTTTTAAATTTAATGACTAATTTAGTACTAGTTAGTTAGTTAATATATAAGATATTTGAAACAATTTCTGAAAAAAAGAGTCGAATTTGAACTATTTAGGACCAATCGCCTAATTGACACTATTGAGAGACTAACAACGAAGCAATTTGTGAGGCAAAGGGATCTAATCTAATTGATGAAAGTGACAAAAATGGCCCATATAAGGTGCCACCATTTAGTCATTTCTATGCAAAAGAAGTAATGTATGCCTAATTTTGTGAAGTGAAGGTCTAAAAAAACGTGAAGTGAAGAAATGCACTTACATCGCAGGCCTTGGGCACGACAAGGAGGTGACGCAGGCCGACCTCCCGGAAGAGGATGAGCGCCTTGGCCAGCGACATGGTCTCCACGACGGTGTACGGCGACGTGTTAGTGAATGGGTGCAGGTCCACGTACATCTCCATCTCCTCCGGCGACAGCTCCACGTCGGCGATGGTGCCCTGTTTCCCGGACCCCCGCTTGTCGAAGTCCTCCGCCTCGAACCTCCCCGCAATGTACTCCTTCGGATACCGCTCAGGCGTCGACAGGAACTCCCTCTTCTTGAGCAGCACCAGCAGGTGCGCCCGCAGCACCAGCCCGTACAGCACCGACGCCGGCGAGAACGGCGGCTCGTCGACCACCGGGAACGCGTGGTGCCCCGTGGTCCTGAGCGTGTGCACAATGTGCCCGACCTTCTCCACGCCGTTGAAGCTCCACAGCGGGCCGGCGGCCACGTCCCCGACGGTGAGCTGCCGCATGTACGGCTCGGCGTGGCCGTCGAGGTGCGGCAGCCCCTTGAGCTGCAGGATGAGGTCGTAGATGCTGGAGTTGAAGGAGTCGGCAACGGTCTTGGAGATGAGCAGCACCAGCATGACCAGCGGCAGCAAGAGCAGGTTGTTAGTGAGCTCAAGGACGATGACGCAGACCGACACGGTCATCCGGAGCGTGCCGCCGAGGAAGGACGCCGAGCCGAGAATGGCGACGAGGCCGTGCTCGAGGCCGGAGTGGCCACCGAGAAGCATGGCGACGAGGCGGCCGTAGGTGGCGCCGGTGAGGATGATGGGGACGAAGAGCCCCGACGGCGCGACGACGCCGTAGCTGAGCACGCCGAGCGCGTAGGAGGCGACGAAGAATGCGAGCATGGAACCCGGTTGGTAGACGTCGTTGGTGCCGGTGGAGTAGAGGTTGCGGATGGCGTCGTCGTTGATGTTGAGGAAGAGGCTGGCGAGGTCGTTGTAGTGGCCCGCCGGGCAGTGGAACCGCCGGAACCGGTTCAGGGCGTGGCAGGTGCCATCGGGAGACGAAGGTGGCCCGGCGGTGGGGCAGGGCCGGCACGGCGCGAACCACGGAAGGCCGAAGACGCAGCACGACGTGAGGATGGACACGGCGGCCGCCAGCAGCAGCTTGTGCGCTCGGCCTCTCCTGCAAAGGAACAAGATATAAAGCAGATTGAAGGTCCGATTTGTCGTTGAGAGCTTATTTTCAAGAATTTGTGTGATTTTGTTTTTGGAAGAAGATGGAAAGGAGGAGGCATCGATGGAACATACTCGTTGATCATGTTGTAGACGCGCAGGACTTTGATCATGAGAGAGTTGTAGAGGCCACCCAGGACGGCGCCGATGACGCCAATGAGGATGACGGTGGGGATGTCCTTGAGATGATAGGTCATGAGGTCGTCGAATACGGTGCTGACGTCGTACATGATCAGGCCGCCCTTGCCGAACAGCCCACACTTCCCTGCCCCACACAACTCGATGAACAGCCGCAACACCACCGCCACCACCGCCGTCGTGAAGAACGACCGCCAGATCAGCGCGTTCCGCCACCTTAACGCACAACATACATGTTGTCACCCAAAAGATTAAGCTGACGGCGATCTACTTGTACTTCCACAGCGACGCCAGCTAAAATTTAATTCAGTGCGTGGGAAGAGGGGCGCGCTTCTTTACCACGAGGAGAGGGATTCGACGGCGAACAGAACGCCGCCGACGGGTGCGCGGAACGCGGCGGTGACCCCGGCGCCGGCGCCGATGGTCACGAGGTCGCGGCGGTCACGGTCGTTCTTGAAGTAGCGTAGCCAGCGGCAGGTGAGGCCGTACTTGCGTGAGCCGCCCTGGCCGAAGATGGCGGCGATGCACGCACCGGTGTGCACCATTGGTCCGGCCTTGCCAACGTGCAGCGAGGATGACACGGCAGCTATGTTGCCTATGATCTGCAGGGTTTGAAATTTAAGGTAGCGTTCGGAATAGCGTTAGGTTATAATTTTTTTTATTGTAGTTGGTTAGTTTTTTACTGTAGCTAAGTTAACTTATTTAACATAATTAAATTTAAAAAAATTAAAAATAGAAAAAATATATTAGTCCATCACGGACAATACAAAGAATATAGAAAACAAAAGAAAACACAAAATAAAAAAACAGAAAAAACAAAATTATAAACAGTGTAATAAAAGCCATCGCTCATCGCCGATCGCTGGTTTCTTTTGAAACTGAGCGGTTCTTCTTTTCTTTTTTAAATGTTGACGCATTAAACTGAAAGATGATTTTTTTTTTGTTCTTCCATCGAATTTTGACTCATCACAAAACACCGTTCCCAAAGTTTCTTTTTCGTCAGCGAAGCTTTGCACCAAATATAAATTTACCATTGCTGCGAAACTTAAATTTAGTAAGAAATTACCATAGTTATCAAGACGGCACATTAGTGATCAGCCTAAAGCTTCACAGGCAAATAAATGGTGGCATTTTGATGGTAAAACCAAATTAAATTTCCAAAATATTTAGTGTCATACAACTGTTTCTCTGTTTTTTAAGTTAAAAATGTCACATTTTTCTCCACAATGTTCGCTATAAAATAAACAAAGAAGTTTAGTGGCCTCAATTGTACTTATGCTATCAAAGGGATATATTATCTACAACATACATGCAATTTGTTAAAAAAAACTAACGGCAAAGTTGACTCCAGGACACTACAAAAGTGTGGCATTTACTGTAGGACGCTTGAAAATTAATAATTTGCCAATGGACACTACAAAATCGTGGTCATTTGCCAAAGAGACAACCTGAAACCTTTAAAATACTATTATTTTTAAATGTAGGAGAGAGAAGAGGCTGATTGTTTTATTTTTAAATAAACTTTTTAAAAATTGGCCATCCAGACTTCATAATTTGATTGTGGATAATTCATCTAAAAATTGTTGGCAAATAGGACTTTACACACTCTTCACTCTCCTATATCACAGTAATAGTATTATTTTAATAGGCCTAGGCGTTCTAGCAAATTACCACAATGTTGTAGTATCTATCAGTGAATTATCGATTTACTAGTGCCCTTCAGCAAATGTCATACTTTTGTGTTATCCTAGAGCCAATTTCGCCAAATATAAAGCACTGGTCATAAAAAGTAATAACTGCATAAACTTTGACAACTGATTTTCATCACTGTATATATGTGAACGTTATCCAGGATTATCACAATTATGACACCGACCATGGTTCAATAGAATCTTATGATCCCACAAAGCTAACACGATATGGATCGGTACTAACATCAAAATCTTGTAGGATCAGATAAGATTGAGTATGATCATGATATTGACAAGAAGCTATATCACCTCACCAAATATGATTTTGTTTCTATTGTTAATCTAAGATTTATTAGTATAGTGATCGGCGATGGAAAGAGGGCATCCTTCAACTCAGCCTAGGCACAAGGAAACCACTGCGGGACATCTCACTGGTAACCTACAATGCCTCTAGATAAAAGAATCACACCCTGCACAACAGTCTTACAGACAACAAATGGTTTCAGGACCATGACTTCTCTAATGGCATAATTGCACAATACATCCAGAAGCTTGTTGCCATTTGGGGCATAACCTCCACGACGACCCTATAGGAAGGGAATGAGGACATCGTCATATGGAAGCTCACTAAGGATACAGTCTACAACGCCTCCTCGGCATACAAAGATCAATTCCTAGGTGCGACACAAATATCCATGAACACCCTAGTATGGAAGACTTGGGCATCCCAGGAATGCAAAATCTTTGCCTAGTTAGTGACACAAAACAAAATTAGGACAATAGACCACCTTTCCAGGCGAGGATGGTAGAAACAACAAACATGTCCACTTTGCAGACATCTAGAGACTACTATTCACCTCCTAGTTGAATGCTGTTACTTTGCAAGAATCTGGACAGCCATTGCGTGATGGATAGCTTGCGGTTCCTTCAACCTATCAAACTGGTGGACCCCATCCTTGGTCTAACACTGGTAGGAGTCGACTATCCATATGCCTAGTGTCTTATGGAAAGCTATGGCGACACTCTTAATGCTGGTGACTTGGGAAATTTGAAAGGAATGAAATGCACAAATTTTTTGATAGACGGCGTCCACCCTGAAGTCCTTGATTACTCATGCGAAAGAGGAGGCCAACAGTTAGGTCCTTGCGGGAGCCAAGAACTTGGCGAAGCTACCGCTTAGTCTGTAATACTGTAAATTTATTTCTGGACGCCGCTGTGTGCCACCCACCCTATGGTTGGGCAGGGTGCCAGGGTCCCCTCTATAAGCTAACTTTGCTTCTTCCTCTTGATTAAATCAGGGCAGCACTCCTGCCCCCGTTTCAAAAGATTTATTAGTATAGTATGCTTCCTTTGAACTCTTTCAAAAAATTATTCTTCATATATTACAATTTTAAAATGTTTAACTTTTACCAAATTGAATAAAATAAGTTCATGTGATTAGGTCAATTGAACTAAAGATAAATAACCACACCCAAATTTATAAAATTTAATTAAACACTTGTACACGTGTATATCTCCAAACAGACCTAACTTTGTATGCGGAAAATATGTATTTTTCAAAATCTAGTAGGATCATGCTCCCATGACCCTATCCAGTTGAACGAAAACACATCCTACCTAGTATCACAACAATTATTTAGAAAACGAGCCATTGTTGTTCTTTGCTTTTGTCACCTCTAGCAAACGAGCCATTTATTTTCTGCTTTTGTCACCTTTAGGCTCAACGGAGATAAAGATTCCAGGAAAGGCAAGCATTAAAAGTTCAGGTCTTTGTTCTGTTGCATTTCACTTTCATTGAGATAAAGATCTCTTCGAAAAAAAGAAAAAAAGAGAAAAGGATCTAGAGATTCTTGCTTCAATACTTGATCCATTTTAGGGCATCTCCAATAATTACATCTCAGCGGTCTCTAAGCAATGCCATATCAGTAAAATCCTAGCTGGAGGAGAGAGAAGGAAGGTCATTGTTTCATCAGGCGACGATCCCATTACGTGACCCAATGCACGAAGTGATGACTACAAGTGTTGTGGAGAGTATCCTCCGTCACCCACGCGATTTGTGGGACCCACGTGGTAGTGCTGCTTGAACTCAGAGACACAACTGCTAGCTATAGATCCAGTAGCCACAGGCTCGGTCATGACCACCGGAGGATGTGATAGTGCCGACGAGTGGAGAGGCACTCGATCCGTCGGATCCGACTTACCGGTGATTGGATTGGTCAAGCCCGACCGGATCTAGACGTGGGTGGGCTAGATCTGACCGGGGTCGACGACGCGAGCTCAGAGAAGGCCATGGCGGTGGGGAAGAGGCGGTAGCCATTGTCGATGAGAGTGGCGAGGAGGGAGAGGGTGAGGGAAGCGGTAGTGGAAGCGGCATTGGGGAGAGGGCGATGGGCAACACCAGTGGCAGTGCGCGGAGAGAGCACCGGAGAGGGCGGTGGTAGGTTAGAGGATGGCAGGTGGGGAGGGAGAGGGAGCGAGGGTGACGAACGGTGCCGATGGTGGTGGTGGAGAGAGCACTGGAGAGGGCGGCGGTGGGGTAGAGGACAGCGGGTGGGGAGGGAGAGCGAGCACGATTGTGGGGGAGAGATGGCGTGAGAGGGGGATGGAGTAGGTGAAGGACTAACATATGGGGTTGACTTAAAAAATGTAAAATATTTAATATTGGAGATTGTGCTAGAGACAGTGTATTGGAGAGGTTGTCTCTTGTACTGTATTTAGCTAAGGTGGAGGTCTTAGAGATAACCTCAAAAAATGAACTATTGTACATGCCCATGTACATCTACATAATAAGAAAAGTATGGAGACAGTAAATGGCTGAGTGATGTAATGGATCCAAACAAAATAAATAAACAAGCAAGACCTCAATTATTAACGGTGTCCACGTCAAACAAAGGACCACAAAACAAATTATTTGCTGCAAGAACATGTCCTGCAGTTGAATCGTAAAGGATAGTAAATTCTTTGCAGGAACCTACAAGATTATTCTATGGATCTTGAAATTGAAGGAATTAATGTCTCTTTTATTAGTGGCTAGTTCAGGTATACAAGGGGCAATTGTGAGTGAATCGTGTGCTCATCCGTGGAGGTGATGAGCTGTAGGATAGGAACTCACCTTGACAGCGAGGGTTCTCAGCGAGAAGATGTTAGGCGCGTCCACGCCGTTCAGGTATGCCTTCACCTCCGGGATTCCCGATCCGCCGGCCGCCGGCGACACGAACGCCGTTATAGACGACGCGAACAGTAGCAGCATCAGGTTGGATCCGGCGAACACCCAGAACGCTGTCCAGTAGCTGCTTAAGAAGAAGAAGAGCAAAAAGGTTAAAGCACATAATGCTATAGCCAAAATCGAACAGGAACCTGAACCAAATGTTTGGTATTCCAGACAAATCCAGAAGGTAAAACAAAATATCGACAAAGCTGGTACTGAAATGTGGAGCAAGTAATACATTTAAAGATTTGATCTACTCGGTACAGAAAAAGAATTGATCTGATCAGAATCACAAAGAATAGAAATGGACATAGTAGAGACAAACAAAAAGACCATTTGTCTTACTCAGCAAAAAGAAAGATCCATATATTTTTATATATACAAGGTAGGAGCAATGAGCAGCACCTGCTGGATTCCATGAGGGCGGACACGGCGGCGTGCTTGAACCCGGCGACATTCTCGACGGCGAGGTTGATGACGAACCCAACGATGCCACTTAGGATGCCGATGGCGAAGCAGAAGGTCCACTTGAGCACCACGTACCGGACCTGGTCGGCTTTGGATCTCGTTCTCCAGTTCTGGTCGAAGAGGTCGTTCTCTATCATCCTGAAACACAAATCAAAACCCGAAAGGAAAATCAATTAGCATTAGCATATACCAAGAGACAGATTACAGAGCTATAAAACACAATATCACGAAATGACAATTGGATCAAGAAGCATGGCAATTTGAGCAAGAAGCTGGGTAGGTACATGAAAATGCCAAGTGGAGCAGAGAAGATTGGGCCGAAACATGAGCACACAACAGCACGAGCAAGAAAAGAAACAACATAGGTTCTTCAGAAGACAATTCGAACAAGGGACACAGACTTGACATGCCAATTTAAGCAAGAGGCTAGATGTTTTACAAGACAACAGGAACAAGAAACAAGATATGTTCTTAAGAAGACAATTGGATCAAGAAAGAGAGTGTAACTTGGCATGCCCAGCCAGGTATCCACGCTAAATGCAGGACAGGTTCTTGACAAGGCAATTGAATCAACAAAAGGAATCACAGGACCTTCAGATGCCAGCACGAGCAAGAAGCAAGGCATGCTAGATCTTGAGAAGACAATTGGATCAATACAGATAGAATTTTCACATGGTAACACGAGGAAGAATCAAAGATTGGGACAAGAGTGAAAGACAGGAGGATCTTGAGTTCTGGAGAGGAATGGAAGCAGATGTTGCTTACTCGTAGTCGAGGCTCTCGATGGGGCAGGGATTGGAGCCGACCATGGCCACCTGCGAAGTGTTGTTGGCCGCACTGCGGTGGAGCAGGGCCCGCGTGAGGGGCGGGCGCTGCTCGTCCTCCTCCATGAGATGGTCCTCCCGTGGAGCCGTGGACGCCATGGGAGGGAGGGAGGAGGGAACTTGCGGAGGGAGACAGGAGAGCAGAGGAGGTTTTTATTGAGAAGAGGGGGAGAGACGGATTGAAGGAGTTGGCGAGGCCTGGTCCATAGACCGGGATGTGTGACCTTCCAAAGGTTAATATTATCTTTACAATCATTTCTCATTAAAGGAAATAATCAGTTCGAAAGAAATCAATGTTTAAAAGGAAAGATATTTAACATCATCTTTTCTCCCTTGCCAGAAAAAAACTTCCTTTCAACAAATTGGATCAACCCTCAAGTTATGGAAATTAATAATGCATGATTACAATATGTTGCAAAAGAAAATTGCATTGACTTCAAATTGGTTTTTTAGAGAGGGGACTTCAAATTGTTTGGTACGAAATAAAATGTACTGCAAATATATTCTAACATTGATATCAAATTATTGTTATTCTGAAATTTTCAACTTAGTATTGAGTATAGTTAATTTCAAAAATGAAACTGGGTATTTTAGTCTAACCTATTATAAAAGAATTAAATTCAAATAATATCTTCAAGAATATGTATCATTTTAAATTTTGAATTAATCTGGAGTACATCTTTCAAACTTAACAAATAAATGACACATGTATATTGTTGATGTTTTAATACTGATCTTACGTATAATTTATTGGATTCGAGGAAACTCTTCGAGGACCTAGCTACAATCACACAGAAAAAAGACACAAGGATTTTTATACAGATTTAGGTTTTCTCTTGGAAGAATAACAACCCAATTCTTAGTTGGTTATTACTCCATGAACAGATTACAACTGGGAAAGTAATGCGGAATGACTTGCACTCTATCGAATCTCTCCCGGTTCTGTCTCGTTCTTCACCATCACTCTCTCTTCTCCTTGACACCAACCTTTATATAGCCTACAAAGCAGTAGCAGTCGTTCCACGCCAAAATACGCCTTAACACTTCGGATGACAACAGTCCAATGGAAGTTGTTGTAAGAGAGACATGGTATCCCGTTCGTCGTGCTACTGTTACTGTCAGAGAGAGAGAGAGAGATTATGCGTAGTTATTTCAGAGAATAAGCACATGTTTTAACCACCTTGTCAGACAGACCCACGATGTGGTAGGTTGTCGTAGACAAGCCAATCAGAGTAATGCTAGTCACATGAGAGCTTACGACCACAGGATGGTCGGAGGATAATTTACGACTACGTCATGCTACTAGGAGAATTTACGACCATGAAATGATCGTAGAAGAATTTACGACCATGAAGTGATTGTAAAGAAATTACGACTAAGGTGTGATCATAGAAGAGTTTACGACTAAGGTATTGTCGTAGAACAGCTTACGACTACCCTGTAAAGTCTCCCCTATATTGATAAGAGGTATATATAAAGAATATAATGATGTAATAATATCATTTATAAATAAATAATAATTTGAGGATTGTTATATCCTCATCATATATTTTTTTGCATCTATGTGAAACAAATTCATGCAAGTTCCATGTGACCATACGACAAGATTTTATCATAAACAAAGAACTTTCAGATGATATTAACCATTTATCCTTGCAAAATAAAAGGATAACGATTATTTGAATAGGATTGTGATTGTTTGGTATGGAATACTAGGCCAATTTCATATTGTAGGACCAGAAACGGCAAAAGAATGGGGTGAATGGTGCCGATTAAAATTTTTTTCAAGTATACTGGATTCTTTTCTCAAATAATTATAGAGTTACTAAGAATCAAATCCTAGGCCAAAAGAACAAAGCAAAACACTCAAGAACACCAAGTCTTGAATTACTCAGCTCTTAGAGGTCTAACCGCCAACTAGGGGGCAGTTTGATCTCTCTTTGACGGTCTGACCACCAATCTTGCGGTGGTCTGACCTCCGCGGGTGGTTTGACTGCTATGAACAGTGATTTTAAGCTTATAAACAGTAAAATCAGCATAAATGTGAGATTTCAAATCCACATGACTTTTGATTGGTTGATCTAAAAGCCGTGAAACTTTATACACATCTTACTTAAGGTCTAAAAAACTATTCCATTCATAAATCGCAAAAACCCACATTAAAGTTTAGACCTTTTTGAGATTTTAAGCAAGGATACACTAAAGTGACCTAAAACCAAAATAGGTGATCAAGACATGCTCGTGGGCAAAGAATAGCCAAGATGGCTTTGGATATATTCCCACAAGTCACAGTAAACAAGAGCACCAAAGAAATCATTCCAAAACCATCAAATCAAGAAATCACATGGAAGGTCAAAATATGCAAAAATTGAGTTTCTTGATGAACTTGCTACCCACGTGCCTTGATGGGGTGGAGGATAATTTCTAGAGGTATTCTCTATCTATTATACGTCCTTAGCACAGCAAGATCAACAAAAGGGTGAGAGAAGAGAAAAGACCAACCAAAACAAGAGCAAATCAATCAAATATAGAGATAGCCATGGAGAATATCAAAGATTGATTTTATTGCTACTTAAGAAGCAAAGTTTTATAGCTACTCTACCTTAGAGAACAGAAAGTACACAAAGCATTTACTCTCAAACCCTAACCTTAAGCAAGAGAGTACATGAGAGATGATTGGATGGTTAACCACATGTCTACATCTCAACCTCTTTTTATAGATAGGCTAGCTAGCTACATCCATCGCTTAGTGGATAATATCCACTTAGCACAATGGAAAAAACTTGGTAACCCCCACACATGGGTTTTACTTATATATATTCACTTATGCATGCTTTTAAAGTGCATAAGTTTAAATCCGCTAAATCTTTATCCTTGAATTATATTGCTCAAACTAGTTCCACCTTGACCTAAACCGCTCTCCGAAGCACTACTCATGTGTCACGGTTGTAATTTAAAGTGATTTCCAGTATTTTAGCCAAACTACCAAAATACCATTCGTTGACCCGGTCGTCACTATCCATTGCAGGCAATCGTGTATGCCACGTGTAGGTGCACCACTAGCTTGCGATGCGTCGTCAAGTCTCTTCCATCCCGGTTCTACCGAACCATAGCCTACTTGCCCTGTCCAAGCAACATGGTACAATCTCGCCATTTGAATTTGGTTTTAATATTTCCCGCTTTTCTTGTCCATACTTGGGCTCACCGTCTTATCCTGGCATTCTCAATCATTCTGGGTCTCAGTTTCTCTATGAGTATAGCCCTGATTCTCGCCGTTTATCATGGTTGACTTCAAGTGACTCTGTACATCTAAAGACAAAAAAATCGATTTTAAACGCATGTTCTTTACAGCTTGCCCCACGTTAACTGTAACATAGCTTATACAATATAAAACCACTGAGAAAAATAATTAAAACCTATTCTACAACTTAAATACCATAAAATAAAAATCTGCCCAAAAGCCTCTGTTTTAACCGGTCTGATCGGGTTCTAATTCCGGTCACACCGCTGTCAACATCCGGTCTGACCGGATGGGCATTTCGGTTCAACCGCCGCAACGTTTCATGCATGCAAGCATTAACCTGCCGACACCTGGTCACATGCTGCATGGCAAGTCAGTGAATGAATCAATTAATACAATCATGGCAGAGCCATTTATCAAACCGAAACCCAACATGAATTATCTCATTAATGCAGATGCATTCATTGCACAACAGGACAAGAAGTAAACAGCCAAGCTACAATGACTCAATGACCAAACTATCATGCAAAACAGAGAAAAAAAAATCCACAACCGATCAAACCGTCTTGCACAACTGGTTCAACCAGCCGAAATCACTTTAAAAAATTCTGATAAAATACAAACTCAAATTTTCAACTCTTTTAAATATAATGATTCATTACAATACAATCTAGAACTCTCTCACATGATCTTTCACACAATTTAATATTTTAGTTTTATTAACTTAATTAGTGGGTAGATGACTTCCTTCATAGTTATTTGCATTAGGCCAAAACGAACCTCAATCAATCAACTGATAAGATTTAAATATCCTCTTACCTCTAGAGTGGTAAGATGAAGCACCGTAAAAGAGCTCGTGGAAATAGTGGAATATATAATGCGGCAAATATCCACATCTAAGAAGGCGTTCAGTTATTTTTTTACTCAAATTGAGTTAGTTTATTTGGTATAATTGAATTTAAAAAATTTAAAAATAGAAAAAAAAACATGTTAGCTCATCACAGACAATGCAAAGGAATATAGAAAAAATAAAAAAACCAAAAAAGACAAAAAAAATAAAACTTGCAACACTGAAAAAGAACCTAACGCCAGCTTCTGAAGCTGGCTTAAAAACTAACATGAGTACGGCCTAAACATTGTTTTATCAAAATATTTACTTGCAAACACAGAAAACTAATTCGTGGTTGCTGTAACCCAAAATCTGTGGTGGTCGTGGTAGATACACCAAACTTTCATGTTGCTTGGAATGAAACTTGTCGATATTTTAATATCGATCTTATGTATAATTTATATGAAACTCTCTTAAGGGACAGGCTATGAGTACCCAGAAGACACAGAAATTTTTACACAGATTCAGTCATTCTTCTAGAGAATAACAACCCTATGTCCTCTATCACTATTGATCAAAAGGAATGATTACAACAAAATAATGCAAAAAGGATTTGCAGTAACTCTTGAATCTACTGGATCTGTCCCCTTTCTTCCTCCTACGTCAACCCTTATGTAGTTGACGAAACGATGGCCGTTGTCTCATGCCTAAAAGATGTCCTAACATTTTGGGATATAACCATCAGGAGGAGGTTATTGTTAGAGAGACGTGGTTAGTTATTCACCGTATGACGATTACTATCAGAGAAAGATCGTATGCAGTTATTGAGCATAAATGCATGTTCTAACTATCTCATCTGACAGGCATCATTAGTGGCAACATCCTCTAGTGCATATCGAGCTAGCTGAGTGAATTTATTGAGATACTCACTCACAGACATGTTCTTTTGCCGCAGTTCGCGGAACTTGTTCTTCTTCATCTCAATCACCTCATCTAAGATATGGGCATGACGAAATGATATTATAAACTCAGCCCAAGAGATACTCTTTTGGTCCTCATGTGTGTCGTAGTTGTTCTCCCACTACTCTGCGGTGGCTCACTTCAACTGATGGGTGGCGTAGAGCACTTTCTCTCGATTAGTGCACTGAGCGAGGTTCAACTTCTCCTCAACTGAACGAATCTAATCATCTACTTTCAAAGAGTTGGAAGATCGGGAATAGATGGACAGTCTCGTCCTAATGAACTCTGCAAACTTGGATTACTATCTAGCTGGCTGAGATGCAACTGCTTCTTGATTCTGCCAATTCATCATGTCATTCATGTTCTACATTATGGTGTGCATCAATTGTGTTTGGGCTGCCATGAACTAACTGAGAGCTGGACTCAATCCCATTGAGGTTGCTTGTAGTACTTGAATCGATGGTTCTGTGGTGTTGTTTCCTAGGCCTTGGTTCATCTGACTATGACTAGTTGAGTTTTGGGTATCAACCATCTTTGCACTACTCTGACAGGAAACATAACTGTTAAGAACTAAC
Organism: Melocanna baccifera; assembly: GCA_036346265.1. Taxonomy (NCBI): domain Eukaryota; kingdom Viridiplantae; phylum Streptophyta; class Magnoliopsida; order Poales; family Poaceae; genus Melocanna; species Melocanna baccifera. Next base: position 4,884,973 of record CM070699.1, on the reverse strand, counting down.
TTCACAAGGCTCAAAAGGTGAGAGGAAAAAGCATAGATAAGGGGTAAGCTCGTCTAAGAGGATTTCTAATAGCAAATCTAAACTAAATAAACACTTAGTTGAGAGGTTAACAAAAGAAGCAATTAAATTACTCAAATAAAGGCTTTAACATGGCTGCAACATGATGCTTTTAAGAGCAATACTAAAGCTCACATCACAAGCAATTGCAAATAAAACCTAAAATGTTCTACTTATACTTCCTAAACTATACAAGGATCTAGTCTAAGGGCTCCCACTCAGGTCCTACCAAGTAGGTCTCACTTGACTCTTCCTTCGAGTCACTATAGATTACCCATGAGTTGCGAACTTGTGGCGACTGCTCTTCGACTACGGATGGAATGAAGTGCCGAAGATACTCTGATGGTTGCCTACTATGCATTGTCTCTCCTTCGGACTCAATGGCGTGGGAGAAGGTAGAGGTACTGGTAGCTGCGGTTGAGGTCCCTCCATGGCTCCCTCCTGCTATGCTACAATGGGGGTAGCTACATATTGCTCTTTGAACTTATGAATGATCTTGGGCATGCTAATCTTATACATCTTGCAAAGACGTTGAATGGCCTTGTGTACAGCTCCTTGTGCGGACCACTTTCCACAAGCACCAATGCATTTGAAACTATAGAGTAGAACTTGGTTGATAATTCTTGTGGTGAAGTACAGCCTGGTGATGTATCTAATGCGTTGGCCCTTTGCCTTCTTATCCTTGGTGAAGTAGACTGGTGGTCTCTTCAATCCAAAACTCCGCAAAAAATTTTTAGAGAAGTTCTCACCATCCTCTAGTCTTGCTGTAGGAAGTTTGAGACATCTAAGGCATTATAAAGGAAAAAAAGTCAATTTAAAGATTTTGGAAAAATAAATTTTTGAATAAGGCAGAGAGCAAGAACCTTAAGAAAGGGGAAAGAAAGTAGAGAGTTTACTAAATATCTACTGTGGTTGGTTTGATTTAGAAAATAGATTTTGAATTTTAGCTAAAGTGATCACTCTAACTAGGGCTTCATCCTACAGTCGATATGGCTCTCATACCACCTCTGTCGAGACCCGAATATGCAATTTCAGACTTTCTATGTATACCACATTAGTCCAGTATCACACTAGTGCACACAGTGTAGCATAGATGAAATATCAACAATATGGCATAGATGAAATATCAACAATATGCGTGATAAATATAGGAAAAGAGTTAAATATTAATAATTATCATAGTACGACCTTATGGCTAGGCTTACAATTAATAGTCTAAAGGGCTCAAGAAACTAGCAGCAAAAAACAAAATGAAGTGTAGTAGCCATTCGACATGCCTACATGCAATCGATGGGGAAGCAAAATCCTAATATGTGAAGTTATCAAAGTATACTCTATCTGGTACCTCTTGTGGATATGGTTCCTCCTCTTCAACTGAGTAACTATAGGCATAAAGACGTGAGTACATTGGTACTCAACAATTCATTTGTAACAAAGGTATAATATAATATGTAAGACTTACCAATGGATGGTTGAGAGGTTATTTTGTATAAAGCAATAATTTAAAGTAAATATAATAAATAGGTGGAAAGTGAACTTTAAAGAAATCAATAGTAAATAAATAACCAAGGGAATTAAATAGACAATAAGTGAACTAACCATCCACTTAATAATCCACCAGTGAACTATCTGTCCACTTCCCAAAGTTATCGAACCCAAGTTTGATGAAATAATCACCCCTCGTGTGAAATCACTGAGCATTTTCCATAACTGGGGATACAGCTATTCGAATAACTTTACACTCTACAGAGGTTACACAACTGTATCCGCATGATGTGATCATTCTAACGTTAAAGAAAATCACAACAATACTTTTACAATGTTCAATTTCAACTCAATTCCACTTGCTAAGGTTTCACCGTCGAGTAGGTTAACTACCTAGTCGATAATTTTCTCCTCTTGTGCCTAATAGAAATCAGCAATCATGTTCAACTCAATGGCAAAATTAAAATTGAATATCACAAATTAATCAGTCAGGTCTATCCTATACTAGACATGTGATTTGCACAGTAAGCCTCAGATCAATAATGCACAAAATTAAGTCCTTAGACATTAACCAAGTGAGACTTCCACATCTCTCGAAGTGAGTTTACACTTCCCCTTTTACTGCGTGATCACTTGCCTAAGTAAAAATCAATTTTGTATAACCAACACTAATGATATGCCAATGTCATGGCACACAAATTTTGTAACTGTGGCACCAACCACTATTCAATATCTCATTAAGTTAAATTAAATATTTGTTCTCATGTGATGATGATTCCAATGAGACTATAAGCATGGCTATGCACGTTAATCATACAATCCATGTGACAACTAGTATTACATCACTAAATGAATACGATCATATGGTGACAATGGTATCATGACATTCAACTTATCAAATAAAGGATTAATCAACTAGAATAATAACTACAAGGTACAAGGATTTGTAATAAAATAGCAATGCATAATAATTTAAAATAAAATAAATTAGTAATAGATTTGAAAACTAGGTTCAACATGATCAAACGATATGACTTGTCTTGGCCTTACTCAATTATGAATTCTTGATCTTCTGGTTGTGCTTTCGCTCCTTCGAAGACGCGATCTAATGATAGAAAAAACAAACAAGGCATAAAAAATAAACCCCAAAAACTTCAAAATTAGAACCAAAAGATAGAGCTTGATTTTAGATAATTTAGAAAAAAGAACAGGGTCAATCAGAGCTAGGACGGAGAAGAACGGACTCAAGTTTTCCTTTCATATGAAACCTTTTAACACCTTTAAATGAGGTAACTCTGAGGTACACATAATCATCTAGCTTAAAACTCAAATCTCGACGATGATTATCTGCATAACTTTTTTTGTCTAGTTTCGGCTGTTCTCAACCGTTCCTGAATTAGGTGAACATTTCCTAAGCTTGTTTCAAACATTATGGCTCAAAAAACTTGTCCTTCCCTAGTCTCCTTCCAATTGAAAGGGGTTCTACACTTTCTTCTATATAAAACTTCAAATGGTGACATTGGCAAGCTAGACTAGTAGCTACTGTTGTAAGAAAAATCTGTGAAAGGCGAGCATCTATTCTTAACATCCGAATTTTTAAAGTTTTTCTAAAGTTTTTAAAATAAAACTCACCATTTGGATTTTTTGAAATTAATTAAAGTTTAAATTGAATTTTTATGAATTCAAAGGATTTAATATGACTAAATTAAACTTTAATTTTTGTTGAAAGTATTTTATTTGGGTTCCTTGTGCTTCAAAATTTTTTTGCAATTTTTTTTTTGCAGTTTTTGGGTTTATTTGCTATTTTTAGAGCTCTATTGATTTTCCATCAATTTCTAAAAATAGAAAATCCCAAAAAATCTCCTAAAAATCCTAGTGGGTCGAAGCCCTTAGCCCTGACCCATTTCTCTGGCCCAGTTCGGCCTACCTCACACATGCCTCACCACATGTCAGCCATCGGACCGTCCTCCTCGGTCGTTGGGTGAACGCCACGTGTCAACCATCTGTGTCCCCGTTGTGTGCATCATGGCCATCCACTCCCTCCGTGCCTCTAACCTGCTGGGCCCACCTGTTAGGCGGGCCTTCTTTGTCCCAAACTCCAGCCGGTTGTCTCTGCTCCAGACTCTTGGAGTCCATGTTGTTGCTGCCGTGGACTTAGTGTCCTGGTCCGTCCTGCCTCCTCGCCGTCCGCGCATAAATAAGCTGCACCACCCCTCAATCTTCCCCATCCTGAGCCTCTACATCGTCATCCATGCCGAGCCTTCACCGTCGTCGGGCCATCGCTTTCGCTTCCGGCCGCTTCGTCCTTGCAGTCGAGTTCGAGTAGCCAAAGTCATTGCTGCCGCTAGCCCGTGCATCATCATCCATCTCGCTGACACTGTCAACCCCAATGTCGGTGAGCCCTCCACCTCGCTCCGCCGTTCTACCCCATCACCGGCCGGCTCACTGCCACCTGGGTTCGTGTGCTGCCGCTGCCTTCTTCTTTCGCGTGCGCCGTGCAGACCCTTCACGTGTCAAGGAGACACCACATTCCACGTGCCCGCCTGCATCAACCTGCACTACACCGGCTATCGATTCATCTTCTCCATGGACCAACTTCACCATGCACTGAACCACTGACATGTGGGTCTCACACATTAGGTTCACTATTCTGTATACTCATGCATCGAGCTATATTAGCAAGCTATATCACCATGCTACCTCAGCTCAACCGTGCCATAATGTGTGCCATGTCACCTTCCACATGGCCTACCACATCAGCCAACATATGCCTTGAGTATGCCAGGTGTCATGCCACGTCAGCCCGAATGCCTAGTCAGCCGCCACATCTACCGAGCAGGCCACCTCAACGTTCGGTGCACTATTCCGTGAGCTGTGTTAACCATAGACCACACTATTCCATAGACCCGGTCCATAGCACAGGAGTATTTTTTTTTTCAATTTCTATTATTTTCCAGCCAATTAATTTTTTGAGAGCCCATTCTTCTTTGTCCTAACTCTGATTGACCCGATTCATTTTTCTAAAATTGAACTCTACCTTTTGGTTTTGCTTTTGAAGTTCTTGTAGTTTATTTAAATTTTATTTGATTTTATATGTGTCTCAATCATTTCTCTCTTGTTAGATCATGTTTTCGAAGGAGTTGAAGCAGGATCTAAGACCAAGAATTGTTAACTGAGCAAGGCCAAGGCAAGTTGTATCCTTTTATCATGTTGAACCTAATTTTTAAATCTATTTATTTATTATTTTTTTAAATTATGATGCATTGCTATTTTAATGCAAACTCTTGTATCATATAGTTATTGTCCAATTTGATTAATTCCACTTTGATAATTTGAATGCCATTTTTTTCATGATCACCACAAGATGGGTAATTATCTAGTGATACAATACTAGTTGTCACTTGGGTTGTACATTTTATTATGCTTAGCCGTACTAGTAGTATGTGAGCTTATTATCATATGTTGATTAATTAATTAATTAATTTTTACTTAAAAGAGATCTTGAATCATGGTCGTTAGCCACAATTATAAAATTTGAGTGCCATGGCATGGGTAGTGTCATTGGTGTTGGTTATACAAAATTGATTTTCACTTGGGCAAGTAATCGTGCAGTAAAGGGGAAAGTGTGGTTAGCACTTCGAGGGATGTGGATATCTCGTCTAGGTAATGTCTAAGGACTTAACTTTGTATGCCATTGATCTAAGCCTTTTCGTACAACCACAAGTATAGTATGGGATGGACTTGGCTGAATAATTTATGAAGTTTTAACCTTGATTTTACTATTGAGATATTGTGTTGGCGTAGGAAGGGGCAATTATTGACTAGGTGGTTAAACTACTCGACGATAAAACCTTAGCGGGTGAGATTAGATTGAGGTTGAACATTGTAAAAGCCTAATCGTGATCTTCTTGGTCGAAGCATGTTATACCGATGATATTACAAGATGGTCACATCGTGTGGGTAAAATTGTATAACCTCTGTAGAGTGTAAAACTTTTGAATAGCCATGTCCTAGGTTATGGACAATGCTCTGTTATTTCATACGATGGGTAGAGATTTCATGAAAATATAGTGAGGATAAATTTTGAAAGTGAATGGTTAGTTCACTGGTGGTTCATTACGTGAATAGTTAGTTTACGGGTGGTTCATTGGGTAAATGGTCAGTTCACTTGTGGTTTATTCAATTCTTTTGATTATTTGCTTATTAGCATTTTCAAAGTTCACTTTCAGTCTATTTAATATATTTACTTTAAATTATTGCTTTCTGCAAAATAACTACTCAGCTATCATTTGGTAAGCCTTGCATATTATATTACATTCTTATTACAAACGATTTGTTGAGTACTCTATATACTCACGGCTATATCCATATTTGCTCTATGTACTTGAAGGAGAATACTTCAATGACTACTTAGATTAGGGTCTCGCTTCCCAATCGATTGCCTGTAGGCATGTCGAATGGCCACTTTGTTTTGTTGTGTTTCCGCTACTAATTTTGTTAAGCCCTTCTGGCTGTTAAAGTGTAGACTTGGCCATAATGTCGCAACTATAATAATTAATAATATTTGAGTCTTTTCTTGGTTAATCGTGAATATGATTGATATTACATCTATGTTTCTACTCTGTACACTAGTGTGATCCTGGACTAGTGTAGAATACACAGAGAGTTCAGATTTACATATTTAGATCTCGACACTATCCTATTTAATTCTATAGTCTAGCACACAAACTCTCAATATGTCATTAAGAATCTGATTCACGCACTCAATTTGTCCATCCGTCTGAGGATGATATACCATGCTGAAATTCAAATGAATACCCATTACTTCATAAAAACTCTTCCAGAAACAAGAGGTAAATTGTAATCCACGATCTGATAATATTTTCTTAGATACTCCATAGAGACTTACAACTCTTGGCACGTTAATCTACCAACTTATCACCTATATAAATAGTCTTGACTGGAACGAAATGAGCAACTTTAGTTAAACGATCCACAATTACCTAGATTGAATTGAATCCTTCCTTTGTCCTAGGAAAACTTGTGGTAAAATCCATACCAATTTCTTCCCATTTCCACCTGGGAATTCTCAATGGTTGCAACAAACATGCTAGCCTCTAATGTTCAATTTTGATCCTATAGTAGACATCACAAAAAGCAACATACTTTGCGATCTCTTACTTCATGCCAGTCCACTATACTTTTCTTTGATATCTTGGTACATATTAGTATTACCAGGATAAATTGAAAAGAGATTTATGAGCTTTCTTGAGTAACAATTCCTTAAGCTATTTCTGATTTGGCACACATAGACATTTCTCAAACCATACAATTCCTTAACTATCTTCTATAAAACCTAAAGCTTTACCCTTTCCCATGTTCATTTTAATATCTTTGATATCCATATGATCAACTTGTGCTTTGCGAATCTGAGCATCCAAAGTAGGTTTTAACTTCAAAGTAGCTAGCAATCCTTCTTCAACCAATTCCAAACTAAGCTTCAAAAATTCCTCATGTAAATTGGCTCTCTCTTTAGTCATCATGGTATTATAATAACTTTTTCTGCTCAAAGCATTAGCTACCACATTGGGCTTTCCTGGATGAAAATGGATCCTAAGATTATAATCCTTGATCAATTCCAACCAACTTGTAACATCCCAAATTATAGGAAGTTCAAAAATGAGTAAAATTCAAAACTTTTGCTTGTATCTTATTTTCCCTAGCTTTTGATTGGAGTTTCTTTATAAAAATAACTTATAAATACAAATTTTGGAAAGGAATGCACAATGGATGAAATTCAATTTGAATTAAAAAATCGAATCTAAAAAGATTATACATAAAATAGCATAGAAAAATTTACAATAAAAACCATTTCAAAAACTCAAAAATAAGTTCATGGTGCTAAAAATAAAAATTTGAACATGTTCCTAAAATGTTTCAAATCAAAATAGTGTCTTTTTAATAAAATAGTGAACTTCGAAGAATTTCAAAAAGAATCTAAGAATGATGAAATCTTGAAAAATTACACAAGACTCTATGCTATGTTAGGAGCCTCCACAAAAATTTTATAATTTTTGAAACTCATTTGCTATGTTGAAAAATTCCACAAAACAATTAGCTAAACCAAAACCACCTTCACTTACCCTTTCTGCTTTCCATTTTGCGAATGCATATTTTTGGAAATGACTTAATTTATGGAGCTGGTCTAATCTATTTGGGCTTATCTCAATGTGAATTATGGAAGACCAGCAAGTCTTCAAGACCATAGAAAAACATTGTGTCTTCATTGTGATTTATCTCTCTTGTATTTACTTTCCGCATTTACATTTCTAGCAAGTATTGAATTATCTAATATAGCTAGAATTGTATCTAGTATAGACTTGGAGTTGTGGTGCATTAGTGAAATATAGAGAATTTAGGTCTTGTTTGTGAATTTTTTTTATTAAATTCTTAATATTAATTTTCTTTCACACGCATGCCTGTGCACAGACGCTGATACAATCAACCCACCGGAGCATCAGTTGCTTAGCGCTAATGCTTTCATCGCGTTGGCATTCGAGCAGGACGCTACGAACATGCATGGTGCTGGCCTAAGCATCCGTGATATGAATGGCCTTAGTAGTATTCTAGACCAAAAACCATAGTTTATGTATCTTTCCGTTGTTAAATATAGGAGAATCTCTCATGAAGTGATTCCACATCTACACAAATATTAAAATGTGAAGCCAATCTGGAACTCATAGAACATTGCACAAACATGTATTCAGAGTGGAAAAGACAGAACAAGACATGTATTTAAGAACACTCTGTTGTAGAACCTGAATATTTGTTTTTGGTTTTCTCAACGCATAGAACTTTTGGATGACAAACTAAAAGATCTGCAGAAAAATTAAAATTTATGAATGCATCAATAATAGAACTCTGATGTAGATTTATGCTATTGGATTGGCTGGAAAGAAAAATTCAATGAGCAAGAGACACGGAGGGTGCATTTGTTGACCGCTAGTAGATTTAATCAAGCTTCCATTACAATCGTCATAATATAATATTGCAATTAAACCAAGCTAACAAAGATCATGTTGATTCCTAATTTCCTATCAACCAGTATGGCTAGCATACCAGCTGACAAGCACCACTCTGCATTACTAATCAACATAGTTGGAGAATTTTTTTGTGCCCCCAACTTCATCAAGTACAACAGTAGCCCGAACAAAAAACTGATAAATAGCATATAACCCCTCTTCATAATATTTTTCACAGGGCAATGGTGTTATCTTTCTTCATCACACTAAATTGTCTGCTGTCAAAATATACCAGACGAACCCTTAGCACCTCATTCTAAGTTATGACAGATACCCAAGCCCAATTGTAGAACATGAGACTTCAGTACCTTGCATGATACTAATTGTATCAAGAAAAAACAAAGCAGATATAAATGGTTTGAAGAATAAATCTATCCCATCAGTGTGTATCTTTACATTTTCCCAAAGCACTCTATGCTTTTACCGCAATATTTTGTACAGGAACTAATAGCAATCAGAAATTACATGGTAACTTATGGTCCAAGTAATCTAGAAGAAGCAATTTAATCGATTAGAACAAGAGGGGTAAGAACAAGAAAATTGGTGTGTTTTCGTACCACTAAAACTTGTTGCTCAACAGTCCACCCCTCCACTCTAGAACTTCCTCCCATGAGTGCAAGACACCAATTTATGAGCCTGGATCTTCCTTGTCTCTCTCATACTAGTGCCACTTTTGCCGCTAAGTGTCCTGGTAGTAGCAAGTACTATTGGAAGCAATCAAGATTGGAAGCCTACACAGACGTGACTAAAATCAGTCCATCTGGATCACAGGATAACATTAGTTGTAATGCAAGTGCCAAGTGAACAAAGTAAGTGATGGGACAAGAAATAACCTGGCTTTTTAGTTGGCCTCCAAAAACCTACTTGACAATACTTTCTTCATCATCAAAAGATGAGGGCTTGCCCTTTGACATGGGTGGGATCAAGGGTGCATAAGTATCCAGCAAGCAACGTAGGAACTCATGTGCATCCTCTTGTTATCCTGGTCTAAAATCTGAAGATAATTTTGGGAAATCTTATCAAGAAATTCCACATCACAGGCAAAAGGACGACAGCAACGGGTAAAAAGGATCCAATGACTCGTCATAATATTTTAAATAGTAAGATGTACTGATTGAAATAAACATGGAAGGAAATAATTGTATTGATTTCCATTATGCAATTTGTGTCTCTCCTCCGTTGCCCTTCACCTCCGCAACCGCGCATCGCCGATTAAGTGTCCGTCAGGGACGGTGACGGCGGAAAGCAACGCGAGAGGAGGGAGCGGCAGGGGACGAAACGGGGAGGAGGCGAGAGAGTGGAGAGGACCGGGGCCGGAGCGGCGCGGCGGTGGTGCCACCCAGGCGAAGGAGGCGGGCGGGAGGGCCTCCCCGTTCTCCATTGACGCCGCTCGGGCTCCACTGTTACCGCCTTCTGTCTGATTGGAGGCCAATGATGGAGAAGAAGAGGCGAGGATTGAGAGGGAGTCTACTAATAAACCATGTGATTGGAGGCCGACGACGGAGAAGAAAAGTGCCTGCAGATAGGGAAAGGAGAGAGAAAACGACGTGTCTCATTAGCTCATAACTGTTTTTTGGGTTGGTGATGGAATTTTGTGCGTTGAGGTTACTAGTGATGCTCATGACCAAATGCAGAGCCATAAACACTGCACAACTCAGGCATCCAAATTTTCATGTGTCATTTGACCTTGATATGGGAACGTAAGATGAAGGCCTAAACTCTTCACAACTTGATATGCACTACGCAGTAAAGCGACGCAGCCGCACTCTTGTTTGTGGTCAATTGGTACGGTAGAGCAAACACATCACAGCGCACAAGTCCTCCGGAATGACAAGCCATGCCAACGCACTAACCAAGTTTCACGGAGACATAGCTGTTTAGGATCTACAAGATGATAATAACCAACTTCTACAGGTGACGCGAGTAAACTTCCACGCGCAAGGATAAACAAGCCAGTGACGTGTGTACAAAGCAGGCACTTGAGTTCTTCAGTGCTGTAACATCATCGGCAAGCAGAGCTTCCTACAGGCCAAGACCATCGGTTCGACCATCTCTCCGGCGCAGGCCTGCTATGTAATGCTTCTCCAGGTCAGTGTCGAGCTCCTCCCGTTTCTTGGCATCCACTGAGCTCCCCTCCTTGCCGTCAGCCTTGCTCTCTTGAGCCGGGCCGGAGGCGCTGCTCTTCACACCCTACAATATGCCATAGCCACCAAGGCATCCTTAGACTCTACAAAAAGTGTTAGTGCATCGCAGGGTAACGAGGTATATACGCTGCTGCTAAGAAAGACTCGGAAGGTTGGAATTATATAACTACAAAGAAGAACTTGAAGAAGCTCAAATTACCATGAGTTTGTTAAATTTCTCTTGGCGCTCCCGATCAGAAAATAAATTCGAGTCCCAGTGAGTACTTGTCTGCAGCATTAGGGATGAAATTAAATCGTAAAATAAGCAAATGATATGCGAGCCTAATGGAATGGAAACAAGATAAATGAAAATGTATGCAAGCAGAGTGGAATGGAAACAAGAGAAATGAAAAATATTCGACTGTTCTCTGAAATTTACCTCTGAAGGATTGCTCTTTTTGTTGCCCCAAAGCAGCTTTTTCTTCTGGTCAGTAGATAAGCGCCCAGTTCCAACTCCAAATCCTACAATGTTCCTATTCACTGCGATAGAAAACGTGGGGATGATCAAATGATGCAAACAGCAGATTACATAAATTAACATCATGATAGAATCACTGGACACCATCATGGAACCAAATTTATTGTCTCAACTTCAACTGTGAAATGTACACAAAGTCAAAATTAATAAAAATTGCTTTTCTTAACACAAATCAGCATTATTGATAGGTGCACGCATACATGCATCAAAGTGTAGACAAAGCACAGAAGAAGAAACCAAATCAGTTAATGAGAATACAAGTCCTGGAGATAATGCCAGAATGGAAGAAAAATTGCAGACAACAAACTGATGCAATGCTCACCTAATTCAGCAGCTTTCATAGCTGCAACTTTTGCCGCATTCACACTATTTATAGCACCCTCCTCTTTAATTCCCGATGCAGGGTTATCCAATGGGGTTGAGTATGGCTTGCAATCTGTGGAATTCCATAATTTCAATGTAAGACTAAAGCAAAGTGTGCAGCAACAAGAAATGTTAGGAATTTAAAAATCAACGAACCTCCTGAGTAATCAAGTGATGGTTTCTTCCCAGAGGTGTCAGACTTTTCCATTTGTTGTGCATTTTCAACATCTGGCCCAACAGAACTGAATAAACTTCTTCTCTTCTCCCTAGTTTCTACCTCAGGTTCTGTTATGTAGCTGTTTTTCTCAATTTCCTTTGCATTTCTCTTCTTTAGTGCCTCCTCCTCCTTGATAGTTTCCATCTTCTTACTTTCCTTTTCTTCTGGATGCCTTCTGGTAGAGTATATTTGCTTTCTTAAATCTGTATATTTGTCGTACTCTCCGCCATCATATCTAGGATATTCACGCGGGGACTCTTGCTTTTGTTGGTTCTTACTCCTCTGCTCTCGCTTGACATATTTGTCTCCGTACCTGCTGTCAACATTTCGCCAATCACCACATGGCCTATCAGATGTGCTATCACGATTTGAACAATCATAGTAAGTGTCAGCCCTTGATTGCCGATCTGACCGAGAGGTTCTAGGATGGCTCCTGTCATTATCATCAGCATGCCAATCGGGATACCTCCTATAATCATCATGCCTCTTGGATTCACGTGATGTTGCATAGGAATGCCTATCAGGCATAACAAATTCATGACCTGGTCTGGCATGACCTGATTCATTATCAAGATCTCTTGAGTTATCTTTCCTTCCAGAACTCCCACTCTGTTTAGTGTGGCCATCCTTGTGTTCAACTGGACTATGACTCCTCCGACGTTTAGAGTTCATCTTGCCCTCAGCAGCATCTACCAATTAAACAGCAAATCAATAGTTTAAATAACAAGCAGAATTTCTTGTTCACACCGAAAGGGGGGATCTTTCTTAACATTATCATTTGCTAGTAGCACCACCAGAATATATAACGTCTGTTTGTGGGGGAATACCATCTAGTGAAGACAGTTGAAGTTACAGAATTATTGCAGCCATCAGAACATCACACTTCAGTTTAAAATTTGAATCAATTTGCTCCTCTGAAACAAGTGATGTATAATGTAGCCAACAATAGTTTCAAGGAAGACTTAACAGTGGTACTGCCTTTTTGTTGTTAGTACTTGAATGAGAATAGAGATTAAACAGAAGTGGCAAATGCTGCATATAATTAGGGGCATTAGGACAAGGGGGCATTGTCAAGATAGAATTACATATCCTCACATGATAATGAGTTAGTGAAGTTGTTATGTTGACTATATATTATTTGGGTAACATCAGTTGAGAGCTTACAGAATGATGGATCTGTGCATGGTTCTTCAGGGGGCTGGACAAGTGCTGAAGTGCCCTAACATTTGGTACCTAGTTCAAAACAAACCAGGCCTTTGGGAAAGCAAGCAAAGAAAAAGAACAACTGAACATAGTTTGGTTAGTTTCCTTTGCCTGGTTTCCTGAACACTGGGTGGTTCTGTACCAGGTACTAAGTTGATGTGGCCCGGAGAATATTATGGCAATGTCACTCCACTGGCTGCTATAATTGTGTATCGGCACTCAATCACCAGCAAAAAGATAATGATGAAATCAGAGAAAAATAACCACTGAGGATTATGGATGCTAAAAGTGGTACATTCTCCATGAGATCAGCCTACATGACCCAATACTACAACATTTGGTTTGTCATGAAACTTTGCATCAACATCAAGCAGCGCAACTGCGGAGAAAATAACAGTAGCTCCACCAAAATCTTAATCTACGGAATGATCATTGATCCTACTAAACAAACGTCTCCTAAACAAAATGGTGCAAAACTAACCGCAAGCTGACATCCATGTAGGTGGTCTGTGGAACAACTTACGGAAACACAGACACTAAAATGATAGCGATTCATCCAAAAGTCATGAATTAACGGAATGACTGCAGAAACGTAATTCCGACCGAGTTCTGCATGACCAAAGCAGGCAAAGTTTCCACATAGATTGCCCTCAATCACCAAATATGCTAAACAAATCTATGGAACGTAGAATCAACCACAAGGTCCACAGGTACTGAGGAACAGTAACAACACGTTCTTGTTCAACGCTGGACCTACAATTTTTTATTTCTTTATAAATCCTTATCCTACAGACGAGAAATCCACACAAGCATCACCAACATCTTTGCACACAGCCACCGTAAACAAGGAAGGTATAGAGGCATGACCCGGGATTGCGACCCGCTTGAGGACTTGTAGCCCAGGCCGCGGCACAAGAACACAAATTGCAGAGGTAAAGGTAGATAGAGAGATAAGAGTGGAGGAGGAGGAGCTCACCCATGGCTGCAGCGAACTCTTGCAGAGGCGGCGGCGGAGATTAGGAGATTGGGTGGGAAGTTTAGGGTTGGAGCGCAGCCGCGGGGGTGGCTGCGCGTCGGGGTTCGGTGGCAGCGAGGACGGCGGCGGCGGCGAGAGACGTCGGGAAGAGGAAGACGGATCGGGGGAGTTGGAGACGATGGCCGAAGAGGCAAGAGAATGTCAGGGGCCTTCTTCTTCCTCGGGGCTCTGCCTGTAACTGTCCAAATGAAACCGTGCCATAGCGGATTGGCCTGAAACTCATCACTGTACCACATAGGCTCAAGCACGACATAGCCATTTAGATGATGGGCTAGGCCGTACCATACGACTCGGTGGACCATGTCATACTTGGCCGAGCAGACGGCATGCTGAGCGAACAGATAAAAAAAATTTTGTAATTTTTTTATAAAATTTCTTTAGTTTTTTTTAATTTTCTACCTTTCCAACAAATTTTTTGATTTTTTTCTTTTTTCAAACTAAACAGATCAACCGTACCAACGTGGCCCATTTAGTCCTAATTGTGCCCATACCGGCACGACACGGTCACACAGACCATGCCTAGACTCGGTCCTTAGCCTGTGGGCCGACACGACACGACACGTCCCGTTTATTATATGTGCCTAAACGGGTCGTACCTACGTCAGGCCTATGCCATGCTAGCCCAGCATAGCCCGTTGGCCAGGTCTGGCTCTACCTCCTCTTCAGCACTCTGGACTCTAGACTTGGGCCAACCTTGACTATTTTCTACCTAGGCCTATCACCCTCATAGCCCAAACTACAGCCCACAACCGATTTCTTTTATCTTTACTAGTCTTTCTCCTCCCCCTCTCCAAAGAATATTCCCAATTGGTTCACCAATTCCAAGTATACATGTAACTAAAAGATAGGCTCGTGAAGGCTATACCAAAAAAATGACATATTTTCCCCCACAAGTTAAGACCCAAGGGATATTTATGTAAACATCTTTATTCATAGCTATAAATATGACTTCTAAAGCACCATGGGTGAGGGAGAACATTTGTGTAAGAAAAAAACTTGAGTTGAGATTAAGTACGTTATATACACTACATCTCTTGAGTTAGTCTCCGAGTACTCCTCTTAGGCCTCCCAAAACTCTGATATCTACTGTTTGGCACATAACCACAATAGTTAACGCTGTCCGTAGGGAATGAACCTACAACCACGTATCCGGGAAAACCACGAGGCCCGGGCAAGGAGCGAACATGTCGGATGGAGGGGGCCTACAGAGAAGCCCATCCAGCGTGCACGGTAAGTCAAGCACAGTCCCTAGAGGCACTCTCAAGGACTACATGTAGAACAGGCAGCACAGCGGAGCTCATAGACCATCTCAAGGATCACAATGGTGGACCGAGGGGACAGAGTGGGCAAAAATGCGAAGGATATGGTTTTGGCCCTTGAACATAAG
Source organism: Melocanna baccifera (assembly GCA_036346265.1). Classification (NCBI taxonomy): domain Eukaryota; kingdom Viridiplantae; phylum Streptophyta; class Magnoliopsida; order Poales; family Poaceae; genus Melocanna; species Melocanna baccifera. Next base: position 4,869,482 of record CM070699.1, on the reverse strand, counting down.
AGGTTATCAGATTGTGGAGCCCTTGAACATAAGAGGTTATCATTAGAGAAGTGACCCCTACCTTAGCCCAATCAACCCACAATGAGCAAGCCCAAGTATTCATGTAACTAGAAATTAGGCCCACAAAGATTATGGCATAGAAATAACATGTTTGCTTCCACTAGTTAAGTCCCTAAGGAAGGTATTTATGTAAACACCTTCACCCATAGCTATAAATATGACACATAAGACACCATGAGGGATAACATTTGTGTAAGAAAAATACTTAAGTTGAGATTGAATATTATGTATGCACTGTATGCATCACCCTTTTTAAGTTTTGTTAAGTTTGGGGCTTCGGAGATCTCTCTTAGGCCTTCCGAAATTTCAGTATCCACTATTTGACATGTAACCACAACACTAATATTTTTCTTTATATTAACATAAAATACTAACTTGGTAAATCCATTGAGTTTTTTTAGGTAATTCAGAGCTTTATTACTCATCTACGGAAATTATATCTTCTCGTAGGGGAGAAGGAATCGAGGGCACGTAGACCGCCACTCTGAATAATCCTCTATTCAAAGGAGGGGGGATTCCGGCCCCCAGAGCACGTCCACGCGTCAGCCAACGCGAAAGAGCCTCTCAAGTTTTTGAAATTATAGATAGGTCCCTGGTTCTCACAAAAAAGTCCCTGGATTTTTTCAAAAAAACCCCTGCACATTTTTTCGTTGATAACGACCCGCGGTTTCCGAAATTACGTACAGCCCTCGGTTCTTTCAAAAAAAGCCCCTGATTTTTTTTTTTCAAAAAAGCCCCTGTACTCTCTTTTTTATTGTGAAAAGCCTCTCGATTTTTTTTTGAAAATGCTCCTATGCTTTTTTGCTGTGAATTTTTTCGGTGCACATGGTGTCTGGCGCGGCGTGGCGCCGCGCCTATGTGGCTAGTTCCCTAAATTACAAGCGAACTTAGCGCAAACATGAGCTGTGCCATTAGCAGAAACCCCCCTTCTAAGTTGGAGCTTAAAACCAACACAGCTCATAGAGATCTCTCGAATTTCTTACATGATACAAGCGATAGCTGACCTGTCCTCTTGCTGATTCCATGCACTCTCCAACTCCTGGCAGCCGTCTCCAAAATAACTAGTAGCATAAACGCGGCACCATACTACGCTAGCTACCATATGGATCGAAATAAAAAAAGATAATTTTTATGGGGAGGATTTTCTAGGAACATTAAGGACCCATACGTAATTCCAAAAAAAAGTAAAGGTCTTTCCCAAAAAAATAAGGAACTGTACGTATTTTGGAAAAAAAATACGGGGCTTTATCTAGTAAAAGAAGGGTTTATCTGTAAAATTTAAAGATTCATACGTAATTTTTTTAAAAAATAGAGGGTCTTTTCATGAAATCGATGACATGACAGGGACCCTGCTGTAAAATCCAAGGACTCTTATGTAATTTCAAAAACCTAGGAAGACCTCACGAACAAGGACTCTTACGTAATTTCAAAAATCTAGGAAGACCTCATGAACACCATGTACTCCACATCTACCGCATATCAATTCCGGGGGACTCCCTAGCCTCTCGCGTGTGCCACGTCGGCCCCCCTGCGCCCTGCCCTTGACGCGTGTGCCCTCTCGCGGCATGCTGGTAGCGCGGCGCAGCTTTGCGAGTTTGTCGTTCGCGCGCCGTGGAAAGCTTACAGAGAAAGCCTGTTTGTGAACGCGTCGCACATCACTGCTCTCGCGAACCTTCGTGTGCCTTTCCTCGTGGCGCTGCGTCCTCACGTCCTCCAGAGTTGCGCCTGCGTCCTCACGTTCTCTGCTCTACTGCCTCCTCCCCGCCCTTGCGCTCGCTTCCTCCCCGGTCGTACCTGTCGCCGTTGCTCCCTCTTACCCACCTACCATGTTGGTCGCACCATTCTCCCCCTCTTGCACATCCTCCCCTTCGCCGGTGTCCCATCCGCCGCTCATTCCTTATAGATAGGGAGGATTGGACACTCCTCAGCGAAGCCGTACGCCTCGTCCGCTGCCTTCCGACTTGGCCTACCTCGCACGCCTTCGTTCATCCCCTAGGCTGGTTGCACTGGTCTCTCTGTGCCGCATGGAGTCGACGGTACTGCACCGTTCTGGCCTGCTCCTACAGCGCTCGGCCTCGTAGTTTTCTTCCCTTCGGCGCTCCCCCCTCGCGCATGCACCCGCCGTCGTTCTCTGGATATGGGTTCCTTCTCATGAAACTTGCTATTTCTACATCCCATGCTTCCTATTGGGTTCTTCCTTCCTTTGTTGGGTTCTTCAGTTGTGTTGTCAGCCCTATTGGATTCTTGCTTTTTTCCCTCTCGGGTTCTTCATTTGTGGTCTCGACCCGTGTGTTCGGTTGTGGGTTCTTGGCCGTCATCGATTCTGTTTTGGGATTCTTCCTTTCTTGGCTCGGTTCTTCATTTGTGTTTTCAACCTGCTTGTTTGGTCGTTAGTTCTTCGCCATCCTCGATTCTATTTCGTCTGCTTTCGATCCTTGTTCTGTTCTTTCGGGCCGTTGTCACTGCTCTGGATTTGGTTCTTTGTCTGCTTTATTTCGATTGTGCACGGCGGTGTGGCCAGTTTGCTCTATTGTGCTTGTGCATGTTCTCTCCTGTACTAATTCTTTGCTTTTCCTGTCCCATCGATGCGGCTAGTTTGCTCTATTGCGTCTGTGCTGATTCTTCCCTTCTTCTGTTCGAATGCGGTTCGGTTCGATTGGTTTGCCTTGTACTGCTACTGCCTTCAGAGGTAAGGCAAGCATCCTATATCAGTTTGTTTTATTTGGTGTTTTTGTGATCTACCGGTTAGTCTAAGACTAGATTTATGTTTTACTGGTTAGTTCAACTCCTCTTTCCGTTTAAAGGGAAAAAGTTGTAGTCTTTAATTGCTTTTCTTCGCCTGTATGTGCGCCTCATGTAGTTGTATTGGGTTGGAGCTCCTGTAAGCTGCCCTACCAATTAGTAAGTTCATACTCTTGCTTTTTTTTCATTCTCATACAGAAATTAAAAGATTCAATTTTGTTTCTCTACACATCGAGTTTCGGTGTATGCAGATTAGGTGTTTGATGAATTGACTAGGAGACCTTTTGGTATATCTTCGGTTATGGTTCTATGGTTTCTGCACAACAAATGTTTGATGAATTGCTAGAAGAAATTGGATGGAGATTTTTTTAGTATGCTTAAGCTATGTAAAATCTATTAGCTATTGTTTTGAAAAAACTCTCATCGGCTAGGTGCAACAAATGACATTCTATGACATGCTTACTAGCAAGCAAATTATAGTCGTACCGAGCCATTTTCTCAGCAGCATTTGTGTGATCTCAGTGTGGATCAAAGGTCTTGGATTATCACCATATTTTCAGCTATAATCACAATAAAATGCAAATTCATCCTCCTTGCTTTTTTACTTTGTCTTTCATTGCCTAATCATGTGTGTGATTTGGAGGATTTAGTTGAGATGTGGTAATTAACATGGTTTCCAATAAGGTATGACCTTTGCTTCTTTCAGTTCATGTTCTGAAGTCTAGGTACAATCCCTCTATTATATTTCTGTTGCATTTGCTCAGCTCCTGGATCTTTTTCTTTAATTTTCCCTATGGAGACTAATGCTGCCGAACTATTAGCTTGCAGAAACCAGATATGGTGAGCTTTAATGGATATCAAATAACATTGTCGACAAGTTTAAAAGAATGGTAAAAAATACAATATTTCTTCACTCCTTTTTCCCTTGCTCAGCTGCATCTACTGATTTTACATTATTGGGGCTTCTTAATTATGCCTGCATCTAGATGGCAACATGTTGGGTCTCCATGCAGTATGTTGTATGGATCTGCGGAGCTTTCTTCTGGCAGCACTGCTAGGTACTTTTTATTCACAAGGATGCTTTTGTATCCGACTTTATGCCTAATGAATAATCAGTACATTTTTTGCAATTTATGGATGATCTTAGATGTATCCAGAGTAATCTCATATGTTCCTTTTGCATGTTGTGCTTTCAGATTCAACACTAAATGTGTGCATCGACTCAATTGTTCAATCATGTGGAGTTGTGGACTTTCAAATTTAGTGTTTCTTTTATACTTTCTGCTTGTCAGATCCTTATCCTCTCTTTCCCTTTTACGCTGCTCTGAATGATGTCTCCTGATTCACATTGTAGATGCTTATGTTATCATTCTCTTTTAGTTTGCTCTAAATGATCTCTCCTAAGTCCTAATTTACATAATACCAATTGTAGAGGTATACTTTGCAGAATTTTGGGCAATAATTATGCTTGATGATACAGGTGAACAGCTCATTTTTTGTTTCATTTCATTTTCAGATGACATCAATCAATAAATGAGAAATATGCCATTTCTTTATATAATTTGTGCATGAAATTATTTAATAGTCAATAACACAGTTCTGTTCGATTGGTTTGCCTTGTGCTGCTACCGCCTTCAAAGGTATTCACATTCGGCTGCTCGTCGGAACTTCCTGAAGCTCCCTAAATTGTTGTTACCTCTCCTTGCTTTCTGCATTGCCAAGCCCTTCTTACATTATCTATCCTTACATTATCTAAATTGTCGTTGCATGTGTGTAGTTTATTCTTCTCATGATTCTTACATTATCTATCCTTACATAACACTGCTTTGCTTTAACAAAATTAATCCTGCCTATTTGGCTCTACAGAGCTAAAAGACATTACTTAGGAATCCCATCGTTAGCATACTCATGTTAGATTAACTTGGTTTTCTAAATATATCAATGGAAGTAAACCAAACCGAATCCTACACCTAGACATGGTGTTACTTGATGAGCAGGTATAATCAATGCCACTTCGCTTTTCATTTTAGCATCCTGTTAAGTAGCTATTGTCCAACTGTTCTGCTTATATCTACTTATTTACTTCATTGAAATACTTGATGTTCTTCTACCAAGGCCAATCATATCGAGTGCTATGTGTGTTTTCTGTTAATAGCTTTGTCTGGCTGTTAATATCTTACTATGTCCAACTGTACGTTACGCACTGCTCATACCCCTTAATACAACCAATGTCGTATTTTCATTCATTCTTCTGCCTCCAGAGTACTATGATGGCAGCACAGGTGCCAGAACGCCATGTGCCATTGTTTGCTCCACTGCTGAAAGAAGATTCAGTATTCTATTGAATACTTTGAGGTTACAAATGCAAGGGCAAGTCACCGACCTGTTGACAATATCATTATAGCTAGATTCATTGCCCACACCACAGTTAGAGAAATTGTTCCTATTCCAAAAATATTTCCCATGTATGCATGCACTTGCTTCTTTCAAAAAGGCTCTCGGTTTTTTGCAAAAAAACCCCTCCGCTCTCCTTTTATTGTGAAAAGGCCCTCAATTTTTTTTTACGAAAAAAGCCTTTTCGCTTTTCTTTTACTGCGAATTTTTGATTTAAGGCAAAACTTCGAGAAATAAATGAATGCAAAACTCCATAATCAAATAAAACTATAGCAATAACTGAAGTGACTAGGAACTTACCAATCACAAGATTTGGCGCTGCTTGAGCCTCCTCTACGGTCACATGGTTCACTTGTCCATGCATGACTGAGTAGGATGCTCGACTGGCCTGGCCTAACACTTGGAGCGCCCCACGTCCTAATCATAAAGCAGGGGTCCAACCTGGTGTAACTCCCAGATTGAAGTGGACTGGTGTCGGGGCCTGTCTCTAAGGGCACCTACTAGCATAGTGTCCTAACTTATGACACTTGAAACAAGTGACGAATACTGCAGGATTGACATTCCTCTATTGTTGATTACTTGAACCAATAGTACAGGGTCCTGACATGAACTGGCGTAGCGCTGGGGCTGGCATCCTAAAGCCTGACTACTGTGGCACACGAGCGGGATGGTAGGTACTGGAATGAGCCTTCTGGGACTGATGCATCTAAGATCTTTGTTGCATCACCCTCCTCTTACGAGACTCCTCTAGCTCACAGTGACTTTCTTCAATGAGCATTGCTTTGTCTACCATACTCTGAAAATTGACATAGTCATTTTTCACCACTTGAACTTTGAGCACTGGGTTCAGTCCTTTATTGAACCTCTTCTAACGGGCATCATCAGTGGCAATGTCCTTTGATGCATAGCGAGTAAACTGAGTGAATTTATTAAGATATTTACTTATTGACATGTTCTTTTGCTACAATTCATGAAATTCCTTCTTCATTTCAATCACCCCATCCAAGACATGGGCATGACGAAACACTACTGTGAACTTTGTCCAAGTGATGTTGTCCTGATCCTCATGAGCGACGCAGTAGTTCTCCAACCACTATATGGTAGCTACCTCCAACTAATGGGTGGCGTAGAGCACTTTCTCTCGATCGGTGCACTGGGTGTGGTTCAACTTCTTCTCAATTGAAACTATGGTATAGAACTTGGTTGACGATCCTTGTGGTGAAGTATAATCTGGTGATGCATCCAATACGTTGGTCTTTTGCCTTCTCATTCTTGGTGAAGTGGACTGGTGATCTCTTCAATCCAAGACTCCGTAACAAGACTCGGAGAAGTCGTCACCATCCTCCAGTCTGGCTATCAGAAGCTTGAGATCTCTAAGGCATTATAAAGGAAAGAAGTCAATTTAAGGATTTTGAACAACAAATTTTTGAATAAGGCGGATAGCAATAACCTTAAGAAAAGGAAAGAGAGTAGAGAGTTTACTAAATATCTAGTTTAGTTGGTTTGATTTAGAAAATAGATTTTAAATTTTGCTAAGGCGCCCACTATAATGAGGGCTTCGTCCTATAGTCGATATGGCTCTGATACTACCCCTGTCGAGACTCGAATTTACAAATCCGGACTCTCTGTGTATACCGCACCAGTCTAGGAATCACGCTAGTACACATAGTGTAAACATATATGAAATATCAACCATATGCACGAATAATAAAGAGAAAATTCAAATATTAGAAATTATCAGAGTATGATCTTATGGCTAAGCTTACAAATATTAGCCTGTAGGACTTAAGAAACTAGTAGTAGAAAACAAAAATAAGCATAGTAACCATTTGACATGCCCATAGGCAATCGACTGGAAAGCGAAATCCTAATCCACGAAGTCATCAAAAAAATCCTCCTTCAGGTACCTCATGCTGATATAGTTATTCTTCTTCAACTGAGTAACAATAGGCATAATAAGTACATTGGTACTCAACAAGTCGTTTGTAACAAAATTGCAATATAATATGTAAAACTTTCCAATGGATAGCTGAAAGGTTATTTTATAGAAATCAATAATTTAAACCAAATATAGTAATAGATTGAAAGTGATCTTGAAAACCGTCTATCCAAAGAAATTAAATGAACCACAAGTGAACTAACCGTCTATCCAATGAACCACTCTTGAACTAACCATTTATGAATTAAGCTACTAGTGAACTAACCATTCACTTTTCAAAGTTATCCCAACCAAGTTTTATGAAACATCTACCCTTCGTGTGAAATCACTAAGCATTGTTCACAACTAAGGACACGACTATTCGAATAGTTTTACACTCTGCAGAAGTTGCACAACAATACTCATACGATGTGATCACCCTCGCGCTAAAGAAAATCACAATAAGGCCTTTACAATGCTCAATCATAACTTAATTTCGCTAGCTAAGGTTTCGCTGTTGAGTAGGTTAACCACTTAATCGATAATTGCCCCTCTTGCGCCTCGTGGAAATCAGCAACCATGTTCAACTCAGTGGCAAAATTAAAATTAAAATATCATAAATTAATTAGTCAGGTCTATCAAATACTAGACATGTGCTTTGCACGGTAAGGATCACATCAATAGCGTACAAAGTTAAGTTCTTAAATATTACTCAGGCGAGACTTCCACATCCCTCGAAATGAATTCACACTTCCCCCTTTACTGCACGATCACTCGGCCAAGTGAAAACTAAGTTAGTACCACCAACACCGATGACATACCAATGTTATGGCCCACAAATTTTATACTTGTAGCACTAACCACGGTTCAATATCTTATTAAGTTAAATTAATTAATTAAGCCCAGTGACAATGAACCCAATGAGATTATAAGCATGGCTAAGCATAATAAACGCATAACCCATATGACAACTACTATGGTATCACTCAATAATTTTCTATCCTATAGTGACAATGGAATCATAGTATTCGAATTATCAAATAAGGGATTATGGCAAATTGGACAATAACTATCATATACAAAGATTTGTAATGAATTAACAATGCATTATAATTTAAAATAAAATAAAATAAATACATAATAAATTTAAATTTTGGGTTCAACATTATCAAAGGACACGACTTGCCTTGGTCTTGCTTTAATTGCTCTTGATCTTCAAATCTTGCTTCAGTTTCATCGAAGACGTGATCTAACATGAGAGAAAACACAACGAAGCATAAAATAAATTCAAATATACTCTAAAAACTTCAAAACCAGAATTAAAAGATAGAGCTTAATTTTAGATGAATTTAGAAAAAGAATGTGGTCAACGGAGCTAAGACGGAGGAGAACGAGCTCTTGAAAAATTAAATCTAAAGGAAAATACTAAGAATTAAAAAAGATTACTGTGCTATAGACTCAGAGCATGGAATAGCTGGTCTACACTCATGGAACAGTGAATGGTGCGACTCGGCTAATGACGTGGTGGCTAGGGCTGACATGGTAAGACCAGTGGTAAGACACGTGGCATGCTATCGTCCCTCCGGGATGGCTTGGTTGGCTGACGTAGCATCCACATGGCATGACATGTGACAACCACATAGGATTAGAGCTTGCATGGCTATGACACGGCTGCTAACTCGGCAGAGGACGATTAGACCGGGTGAACGGCGCGGCGAATCCTAGACGTAGGGAACGATCGGACAGTCCAAAGAAGTGGCAACGTTCGGACAGTCCAAAGGGAACGACGATCGGATGGCTGAGAAGTGATGATGATCACTGTCCGAATGATGATGACAATCAGATGGTCCAACAACGATCGAACGACATAGGACGATTGGATGGGTCGAAGATGTTCGAATTGACGCATGTCGCTTGGTGGTTGGCTGTTGGAGGTGAAACGACGGTAGCTTTTCGTCCTGGCAAACGGCGCGATGCACATGCTGAATGAGGTAGTGGCAACTGGGGACCAAGGGGTGAAGGTGGATCGACAAGCTGAGCGACGGGGACAGTGGGGCACGGCGGCGACAAGGGACTCACCAGCGGCGGCGCACGGCGACTGGCAAGCGGACGACAGCGAGGATGAAATAGCGAAGCTGTCGACGGTGAAAGTGGTGAGGAAGATGACGAACGTTCTCAGCGGTGAAATCACAAACTCCGGCAAAGGGACCGACGGTGCAAAGCAAAGCGATGAGGCAGCTCGGGGTGCGGAAACTAGGGCGCGGCTCCGCCTTTTACGCACGGATGCTAAGGTGTTCGACTCAGAGACAGCGAGGAGTTTGGCTTGAGCACAAGAACTGAAGCAGCAATGGAGTTCGTCTGGGAGACGAAGATGACAGTAGCTCGGCGGGGCGATGTGCGACACGTTGCAGTGGAAAGGATCGATCGGCTAGCACAAATGGCACCGACGAACAGTGACGAGGGGTGGTGATGGCCGACACATGTCAAGGTAGGAAGGGATGCGGCTAGGCCGGCTGAACAGTGATGGGCTCGGCCCAATTGGTTTTAGGGTTTTCTATTTTCAGAATTCAAATAAAATAAAAAAAGCTTTAGAAAATAGCAAATAAATCAAAAAACCATAGAAAATACAGTAAAGTTCCTTGCAGCACAAGGAACCCAAAAAAATTTGGTTTTCTTTTATTTGTTATTTACTTTAGTCATATTAAATCTTTTTAATTAATAAAAATTTATTTTAAGCTTTAATTAATTCCAGAAAAATCTAAATGATGAATTTTATTTTAAAAGTTTTAAATATACTATGAAAATCAAGATGTTATAGGCCACCACTTGTGTGTGAGAGAGAGAGAGAGCGCTCTCTCCTTCTTGCCCTCTTGGGGCCCTTTATATATGAGTGGGGTATACAAGTAAATTCCTTTATATGTACAATACCATGCTCTTGGATTTACTCTAGGGCTCACTAGGCCAATCTAGATGGCCCAAGAGGTTGGGCTCCCTTCAACATTATCCAATTGATAGGTTTTGTGCACGAAATGTACTACATAGTTTACTTTAGTACATTGATTTAGTGCAAATTTTGAGTTTACGTTGTATTTTACTCAAACACACTCATTTATTTGTACATGGGATGAAAATTAGATGGTGCATGCCAAGTCCCTCGACCATCAGATGGAATCAAATGTGTGATCCAATGGTTGAGGACACATTAGCAATAATGACATTTTATCCCAAAATCCAGGCCCGGCCCGGCCAGAGCGGCGGGCGGCGCCCGGCCCCCAAAATCCAGGGGCCCCCGCCCCCCATATACTATGTAGAGTTGCTGCGGCCCAAGCCGGCCCAAATTAGTAACAGCGAATAAACAGTAGATCAGAATAGGGGATTGGATCTGGATCGGAACTGTAGACTCACCAGTTGGGCGATTCGGCGGCGTCGGCGCGGAGGCGGAGGGGGAGGGAGAGCCGGCAGCCGCGGAGGCCGGAGCCCGGAGGGGGAGGCGCCGAGGCGGAGGACGGGAGGCGGTCGGCGCGGTCGCTCGGAGGTGGAGCCGTGGAGGCGCGGTCGCGCGAGGAGGAGGGGAGCCGAGGCGCCGAGCCGGCAGCCGCGGGCCGCGAGGCCGGACGGGACGCGGGACGCGGGAGGCGAGGCCGGAGGGGGTCGGCCGGAGGTGGAACCGCAGAGGGGAGGCGAGCGCCGAGCCACGGAGGCCGAGTCCCGCTCCGCAATCAATGCCGCCACGCGCATGACCGCATCCTTCGCAGATGCGCAGCTTGCGCTGCTCATTCGCATGCTTTGGTGGGAGGCACTAGCACTGGGATCAAGTCTCAAGAAGAGGCCGAGGGCTTTGCTATTGGTCATTGGTGGAATCGGGATTATTCTTTATGCGGCTGTCTTTGTGGTGGATTGCTGGCTTGCTGCCTTTTAGTACTGCCGAACAGCCGAAGGGAGCCAGGTGAAGTGCAGCCGTGCTGTGGCCTGTGGACCTGTGGTACTGGCTGTGAAGAATCAACAAATTGTTTAGTAGTTGGGACGTGGGCACTCACCAGATTTGTTTAATAAGGTTTGTAATTTGTTAGTTTGTTTAGTAGTTGATTAGTTAATTTATTTAATCATAGTTTGTTTAGTAGTTGATTAGTTAATTTATTTAATCAGTGGATGACTGATTGTCGTTTAATTATCTATGGTTAATTTGTTTTCTCGATTAATCTGCTTATTTTATCGCACCACGTTAGTTTGTTTAGTATGTCCGGCTCTAACCTTTTCATATATTGTTCTTTAAATTTTCAGTACCATGTCATCTAGAAAATATGCATCCGTGATGAAAAAGAAAAAGAGGAAGCGAATAGATGAGTTGATAGAATCACGTATGGGATCTATTGACAAATTTTTTAAAAGTAATACGAGCAGTTCAAGAAATCCTGATGAATTGGCGATAGTTGTTGTGGAGGAAGATGCTAATGTGAATCTAGAAGATGAGAGCCCTATAGAAGATCATGTCAACATCAACACAGATGATAACAATGTGAGTGATCATGAGCACATATTTAATTCATCTACTACAGAATCTGCTAGTTTTGATGAACCAGTATTTACTACAAATATTTATGATCCGATAAATTGGGGTAATCTTGATAACAAAGCAAGAGACATATTAGTGGAGAAGGGGCCTATAAGAGAAGAAAATATTGAATTTCCTTTGGATGACAACTCAAGACATTTTTCGTACAGTCATTACTCTAGAAAAATGAGCAATGGAGAGGTACATGATAGAAAATGGTTAGTTTACTCAAAACACGTTGATAAGGTGTTTTGCTTTTGTTGCAAGCTTTTCAATTCTGATAATTGCAAGAGTTCATTAGGGCATGATGGGTTTAGAGATTGGAGGCATATCAATGAGAGGTTGAAAGAACATGAAGCTAGTATCGAGCATATTTCCAACATGAATTCTTGGAATGAACTAAGAGTTAGATTGAGCAAACATGAAACGATCGATAAAGAGCTACAACAAAGAAATTACAAAGGAGAAAGAACGTATAAGGCAGGTTCTATTAAGAATTGTTGCCATTGTAAAATTTCTTGGCAAACGTAATTTGGCTTTTAGAGGATCCAGCGAGCAACTTTACAATGATGTTAATGGTAATTTCTTAGCTTGTGTTGAGATGGTTGCTGAATTTGACTTGGTAATGCAAGACCACCTTAGACGTATTCAAAGGAAAGAGAGTCATTATCATTATCTTAGTCATAAAATTCAGAATGAGTTGGTTTCTCTTTTGGCTTCTGAAATTACAAATTCAATCATAAAGACTGTTAAAGAGGCCAAATATTTTTCTGTTATCCTTGATTGTACACCAGATGTGAGTCACCAAGAACAAATGAGCTTGTTGGTTCGATGTGTTGATATTTCTTATGGCAAAATAAAAGTTGAGGAGTACTTTCTTGGTTTCTTGAAAGTGGATGACTCATCTGGTTCAGGGCTTTTCAATGTATTGCTTGATGCAATCAAGTCTTTTGGTTTAAATGTTGATGATATTAGGGGTCAAGGTTATGATAATGGCTCTAATATGAAAGGAAAAAACAAGGGGGTGCAAAGACGGTTGCTTGATATAAATCAAAGAGCTTTGTATATGCCATGTGCTTGTCATAGTCTTAATCTTACCCTTTGTGATATGGCTAAATCTTGTGCTAAAGTTATTTCATTCTTTGGAATTGTGCAAAGGATATATGTATTATTTTCTGGTTCTACTAAAAGATGGAAAGTTTTGCTTGACCATATAGAAGGTTTAACTGTGAAATCATTGAGCAATACTCGTTGGGAGAGTAGAATCAAAAGTGTCAAAGCAATTAGATATCAAGCTCCTCAATTAAGGTCAGCTCTACTTGAGTTAATGGAAGATACGGAGACTGAACCCAAGGATAGGAGTGATGCAAAAATTTATATGAAGTGCTTGGTAGCTTTGAGTTTATAATTGGTATGGTTATTTGGCATGATATTTTATTTACTGTAAATACTGTGAGCAAGAAGTTGCAATCACCATCCATGTGCATTGAGTCTACCTTGCAACAAATAGAAGGCATGGTTAAATACTTTAATACTTATAGAAATGAAGGGTTTGCTTGAGTATGATCATTGCCAAAGATATTGCAGCTCAAATGAATGTAGAGCCATCATTTCGATTAAGCGGCGTGTTCTTAGGAAGAAAGCATTTGATGAAATTGATTGTGATGAAGCGGTTTTGCAAGTCGAGAAGGAATTTGAAGTTAATTATTTTTTGTTATGGTTGATATGGCAATCAATTCATTGAAAAGTAGATTTCAAGAACTCCAAACATTCGGAAGTATATTTGGATTTTTAATGAGTTCAACAACATTGAAGTCATTGGATCGAACTGAATTAAAAGAATGTTGTACAAAATTTGCAGAAACTTTCTCTCTAGATGGTTCATCTGATGTTGAGTTAAATGATCTAATTTCTGAGTTAAGTGTTATGCAATTGACTTTATCAGATAAACCAATGTCTGCTATGGAGATCTTTGAGTTTGTCAGAGAAGCGGATTGTTATCCTAATATTTCTATTGCTTATCGGATTTTATTTACTATGCCTGTGACTGTGGCATCAGCTGAAAGAAGCTTTTCAAAGTTGAAATTGTTGAAGAATCATTTAAGGTCAACAATGTCTCAAGAGAGGTTAAACGGTTTGGCAACTTTATGTATTGAGAAGAAACTATTGGATGAGATTGATATCAATACCATCATCAATGACTTCGCATCTAGAAATGTTAGAAGAAATTTTTAAGGTAATATCTATAAACTCTTTGATATGAATTTTTCTTTAATACATAACGCATTTTAAGTGTTTGTTGGTAAAATTATATATATATATATGTATGTATGTATGTAGATTTATATTTAGATATTTATATGAGGGCCTCTATTTCTAGTTTCGCCCTGGGCCCCTAAAATCTCAGGACCGGCCCTGCCAAAATCTAATCTCTCTCCAGCCCAATAGATGATGTACAGACTACACATTCTGTCATGTCATGAGAAGAAGTTTGTACAGAGAACCGTATAGAGGAGACAAAGTTGCAGCTACAGAAGTTACAACCGGTGGCTGCCTAGTTCTACTACCTCGTCATGTATTGGCTTTCAAGATCACTGTGCCAGCATTTCATGCTGTCGAAGTGGTACTATGCAAGTGTGCAACCATGTCAGTTCAGACTTCAGTCTGTCGTAGAAGTTCAGATAGCTGATGCTGCCCTACCGCCGGCCGTAGGGTGAACAGTGCTAAAAAGGCCGAACGCTGACGCAAACGCCGATCTGAGAGTGGCCTTTTTATAGTTTCAACTTTCAACTGCTCTGGGGTGAATGCAGGCATTGGCACAACTACACACAAGCAGCTCTAGTAGGAATTGCAACGTGATCCACACCAGTACACCACTATGCTAACCTGCTTAGGCAGTTAGGCTGATGTCTGTAGCCTGTAGGCTGTAGCCTCTCATTCATGGCATCTTCAGATGTAGTTGGAATATATGCAGAAGTGCTGGAGGTTGATCAGCAGGCTCCTGCTGTTATGCTAGATTTGTAACTCATGGTTAATTTTAAGTGCTAGATGACATGTGATCCACGCCTGAAGTGCTGTGTGATGCAGAATGGACGGGCTTATGGGAGGACTCCCGCAGAATGGTTAATAGAGTAGTTGGGCTTCAAGCCATGTACTCTATGTATCAAGTTTTGGTCGGCAAGCAGCAACTACATGACTTGTTTTACTATTTATCTGAACACTTGCACGAATTGACTGTACCAATGTCCAACTGTATGCTACAGTACAGTCAAGAAGGTTCTTTCCGTTTTTGAGTAGGTTTGATGCGACCTGTTGTGTCCAAGTTCTGATAGGCTCGGTGGAAGACTAGTTGCTTTCAGTGAGATCACTACAGTAGTTTCTAGTATACAAGTAGTGGGGGCAATGTAGACTGTAGTCCTATGTATGCATTCGTTGCCTTGACTCTGCATCACAAGGTATTCTACGTTCTCTAATTTCCTTCAGTTACACCCCTTGCATTACTGGTTTCCTTATTTGTTTGCTTTTGAGTTTCGTAATTTAGTCTGAAGAATGTAGCTTCTTTCACCACCTTTCTTTGCAAATTTTGATATAGGCATGATCTTGATTTTTGTTAATGATTTATTGGTATTGCTGACTTTAGGTAAGTTTGGACATGTAATTTCCAAAGTAATTCAAATCATTTCTATGTGCACGTAATGGCATCCCTTGATTACAGTGATGAGAAAATCAGCTTGCTGTCTGAAGTGGTACATATTTGCAGAGATAGATATTTCAGAGACAGAGTGCTTCCATTATCTGTTGGTTTCTTAAATATTATTTCAACTTTATACAACCCATTTAAGATATGAGGTCCTAGATAGCAAAGCAAACTACCTGAGTGTTGTATGGAAATCTTCAGGAAGGAATGCATTTTTTGTCTTATCTGCTTATGTATGTTTTCCTCAACTAACAGGTCTGAACTCTGAAGAGTAAGGTCTCAGTCTCAGTGGATGGAAGTCTTCATTCTGCCCAACATTTGTTCTTCATTTTGAAAGGCGAGCTGATAGTCTATTTGGGAGGTCTTGTTGCATTCGTTATTTTTTACTTATTGGGAAACAAGTATGTCTACACTAGATTGCATTGGGATGGACCGGATGGTTATATTGTACAATTCTCAGATTTGACTTTTCCTGTCAAGTTTAAGTACACTAATTATAATGCCATACTCTATTCCATGTGGACCTTTTTTGTGAACCTATCAAAGTTTAGTTTACACTTACATGTTTTCTTAGTTCCTTGGAATGTTTTCATCAAAAGCATGTGCCCCGTTTTGTTTATTCCTTGATTGGAGTTCCCCCATGTTCCAATTCAAAGCTTATTGGGAGCAGCGAACAAGCCATAGCTAATTCTTGCAAATTTAATTTCTGTAATCTGTACTTCCTCTGGTTACAAATTCTTGAAGTTTTTGATCTCTTACAGTCTTGAATATGCATCTTTGAGTCATTGACCATTAGTTCTACGTCAACATATATGGAAGGCAACATATATATCAGGTGCAACCATACAACCCAGTTTTGAGGGCACTAAATCAACATGAAACATTCCTACAAAAATTGATGATGTAATCTATATGGAGTGTTGTAACTCCCTTTAAAATTTCAATTTCAAACTCAAAGTTTATTAGAAGGAAAAAAATATTAGTTTGCTATGAGTAGTAATATTTATCATTTGGCTGAATTTTCTTATATTTGTTACTTTTCATACAATTTGGATTTAAACTTGAAATTTTATACCTAGGAAGAGTAAATTGAGATATACACATAGAATTGTTTTTCGGAATTTGTCATGTTGACCTAAATCGTAACACTTCTGAGTTAACTTTTTTGGGCGAAGTAAGGGTGAAAGCCAAGTAAGGTGCTAGGTACAAGTGGCTGCCCTGTGTTTAGGCTGTGCTATTAACGAATTTTGGGCTGCATTATGTTATAGGTGCCTTAACCACCAATCGAGTTGCATAATTACATCCTAAAGGTGGGGTCGCACCTGATACGTTGCTTGTATGAATGTAACAATATTATTTTAATATAAACAAGTTAAATATCCAAAAATAATATTGATCAAATATCACATAATTGCAAGAATTTGTGACCAAACGGAGACATGTCATGCAACCGAAATGTCCTATGTGTAGCTAAAGTCTAAACTCCAAGGACTTTGACTAACATCTTACTTAGCCTTTTTAAGCTGTCCTTTCTATCTTCTCTCACCTGGTATGTTGGTTAAGTTGATAAATGGGACACATCACGACTCCATGGCAAAAACAAAGGGAGCATTGGAAGGATGATAGTGCTGAAACTTTAGGAAGTAGGTAGGGCCTCCTCCACATTAAAGTCACAGCCAATAGAATCATACGTATATCAAAGCTGGGGTTCACGGCCTCAGCATGTCCACGTGTTGGCTCCTCCAAAAAAACCTCTAAGTTTTCATAATTATGTATAGACTCTCGATTCTTACAAAAAAGTTCCTGATTTTTTTTACAAAAAAAGTCTCTCCACTCTTCTTTTACTGGATAACGTCCTGCTGTTTTTCATAATTACGTACAGGCCCTTGGTTCTTTCGAAAAGACTCTCGATTTTTTGCGAAAAAGTCTTTCCGCTCCCCTTTTACTGGATAACGTCCCGCGGTTTCTTCGAAATTACGCGCGTGTTCTTGATTTTTTTTGGAGAGGCCCCTGGCACGTTATTTCTATACGATTTTTGTCTCTTTTACTTTGGTCCATATGGTAGCGAATTTTCGCTTCTTTTACTTCGGTTCACATAGTAGTTAACACGGTGTAGCGCCGCATCTATGTGGCTAGTAGAATGGAAGTTTGGTTTGGTCAAACAAAAGTTACTTGCCCCAGGTGTCGTGCTTTTGATAGATGTGCAATCTAGGAAGGATTAAAATTGTTTTTTCTTCTTCTGTATCTAAACATGGTTCGATTTTTATATATTATTCACTTGTGGAATTTCAATAATACAATCATTTTATAGTTGATTTCTCACGTACGAGGGATATAGACCCATTGTATTGTATATTGGACTTCTGCTTATGCATTTGCAAAACTATCAATTTTCAGAAAATACACGTCCAAAAGGAATTTGTCAACTAGAAATCCCCCCTAGAAATCTTGAGTGGGTGTTTTCGGCTTTTTGCCCCTGTCCCGTGAGAAGTGAGATTTCTTTCTTTTTTTACTAATTATTCTTTTCTTATAGGAATGATCCTCTCGAGGGCAATGCCACAGTTAGTTTTCACGGGTTTTCAATACTTCTCTCTCTCTCTCTCTCTCTCTGAAGGGGTTTTCCAATACTCGCAGGTTTTCACATTATGTTTACTCTTCCTAATACATCTTGGGTGAAGATGAACAAACAATATTTTCAGGGTTACAATGCCCAACAGACAACCTTGTACATGTTTAAAAGAACATCAATCTAGACCTTTTATACGTTCCAACTAACAATTTTGTTCTCATTGGGTATACCATAATCTAAACTGTAAAATAAACTAGTGGGCGTGCATGATAGGCTTGACTCTCTTTTCCATTACAGGTTCCATGTCATCAGAAAAGCTCTCGTCACTTGTTCTTGAATATAGATGGAGGCCCTTTGTTACATTAGGATATGGGTTGTAGGATTAAAAACCTATTACCGCTAGCTCCCTGCTGCATCCTGAGCTGACATCCTGTCATTAAAAACCTATTACCGCATGCAGGATTTCAGGGAGAAGGGCTCCAACTCACTGAAAGCAATAGAAGACATTGAAACTTAGGGGGTGATCGGAATAGCGATGGCTTTTGGCTTTTAGCTGAAAAAACACTGTAGCTGGCTGAAAAAACACTGTAGCTGAGTTAGTAGATAGTGTAGTGAATAGTGAAAAAAAAGCTGAAGCTAGA
This sequence comes from Melocanna baccifera, assembly GCA_036346265.1. Taxonomy (NCBI): domain Eukaryota; kingdom Viridiplantae; phylum Streptophyta; class Magnoliopsida; order Poales; family Poaceae; genus Melocanna; species Melocanna baccifera. The sequence continues at coordinate 4,850,909 of CM070699.1, read as the reverse complement.
AGCTGAAGCCGAAACGATCACCCCCTTAAGAAAACAAAAGGAAAGAAATGCTCCATGGCCACACCTCAGACATCAGCTTGATTAATTTGGTGATTCCAATGCGCTGACCACACGAGTGGGGGTGAGGATTTTTTTAAAATATATATATATATAAATTGTTAATAGAAAACAACATACGTATATTTTCCTCAATTTGCCACCATACGAGGGATGACTACTGCCTCCAGTACAAAACAGATGTGTTTCACGAGGCTGTTTTGGTTTGCAAATACTTATCTTTGGTTTTTATTATCCCGTATGTTCATAGGAAGCTAGGCTCAAGATCGATCACACAGTGTGAAATTTCTTCATGCATGTTAGGGCATGTTTGGATGTTGAAGGATTGGCACACACTACTACAGAAAACCGTATCACAGACGGTTCAAAAATGTCATCACAGACGGTTTTCTGAACCGTCTGAATTTATGGGTCAGTGATAATCGAAAGTTATCACAGACGATTTGAAAACCATCTGTGAAGTAAATATCACAGACGGTTTGTAATTAAAAACCGTCTATGATAGGTACCATCGCAGACGGTTTGTAGGAAAAAAATCATCTGTGATATAGGTATATCACAGACGATTTTTAACAAATAACCGTCTGTGATATATCAATATCACAGACGGTTTGTAACCAAAAATTGTCTGTGATACGTAAAAAAAACCGTCTGTGATATAAGCATATCACAGATGGTTTTTAACAAAAAATCGTTTGTGATATATCAATATCATAGATGGTGAATCACAGATGATTTTTGGTTTTTTTTTTGTTAAAAATCGTCTGTGATATGTCTATATCACAGATAGTTTTTTTCTTACAAACCGTCTGCGATGGTACCTATCATAGACGGTTTTTAGTTACAAACCGTCTGTGATATTCTTTCGTACCCCTAAATCTATTTTTGTTTATTGGCTAGCCTCAGGAAATGCTAACCATGCCCTTTGAAACAAACGGATCAACATGTACATGTATACAGACAATTCACATCTCAATTCATTTCAGAAACATATAACATCCAATTCACATCTCAATTCATTTCACAAACATAAAACATCCATTTCGTAAATCAATTAATTGAAATGAAGTAAAATATCCATTAACAAATACACAATTACAAAAGATATACATTGCATTTGCACTTAGATGGTAACATTGCATTTTTTATTGATTTATCACTCTGGAATTGAGGTCTCGCGAAAGGAACAGATCCATAATCAACGAACTTGTCAGGTTCCACAAGCAATACTTGGATGGTGCATGATTGCCATCCAAGTATTGCTTGTGTAGCTTGACAAGTCGTTGATTATGGATCTATTTCTTTCGCGAGACCTCGATTCCAGAGTGATAAGAGCAATAAAAAAATCATTATGCGTTGTGGAACTCTCCCTTTGAATTTAGGACTTGAGCCACCAAAAAGTAGGTACACTCTCCTAGAATTCCTTCAAGGTTGGCCTATTTCAATGCAGTTTTCGGGATGGACGTAGCCTGTCGATAGGAATATCAATGTGCGTATATATATAACTTGATGAGTATGAAGTAATTATGGGAATATTGACAAACTTTAGAATTGGGATTGGTGATCCTCTAGGAATCGAGGAGTAGTCTCATATGGTGGCAAACGTAGAATCCACACGTGTTGCCTGGCTACTGCTGATGGCACTGCAAAAAATAGAATGTGTTAATTCAAGAGGCATTACTATCAACTATTGCATAGGATTAATTAATATGTACTAGCGAATACCTTAAATTTTAGATCATGTGTCAGGGCTTTGGCCTTTTGCGTCGAGAGCTTTGCCATTTCAACGTACATCACGAATGCGCTACGTGATTCGAAAAAGTTGACCTTAGTCATTCGGAAGGAAAGAAAGAGTACAATATAGGTATGTATGGAGAAAATGTACTTACCTATCGATTACTTTGCCGACAACTATGTAGTTGGTTTTATTCTTACTTAGGGAATCAAGATATATTGCCTTGTTCTATTTTAGTACAATTACTATTAAAATCCAATGAAACTCCTGATTGTAGGGCATAAGTACATATTCCTTATCGCGGTAAGCCAGCAGTGCTGCTGCAATGTACCTCTCGACGAAGCCAGCATCCTCGTTGATGGTATAACTGGCGACCAAGTGTGGGTCCAAGAAACCAACCGATGATCTAGATAATCTAGCTTCAGTCACCATGTATCTATATATACACAGACGCAGTATTTAGGATATCATTGTCATGCTATTCTTAATTTGGATGTTGAAGGAAGGCTCAAGATGAGACAGTGTTCCGAAATTTTTGAATAATTTTCGACTAGCAAACTTGAAAGTTCATTGTTAGTCAAATTAAAAGTCAAAAAAAAAAAACGAGGGAATTAAAACCAAACCCACTGTTTTTTTCCTCTTCATTTTGTACTAATCCACCTAGCTATGTAACTTGTTTGTGTATTTGTAAGGCAAAATTAAGTTAATTGAGGCAGCTAAGCTAGCATTACGAAGTGAAGAGTGGGGCTTATAGAGGAGATTTGGGAGCTTGACTACGTAATTTTCAAGATTCCTCTATTTCGGTGCCGTTGGGTCCATCTCCCACGCGGTGTAAAGGTTGACAAGTACGGTGTCACTACCGTGGACCTTGAATGTGTAGGATACAAAGATGAACCATTCGTACTCGCGAGATATGTTGTTCAAGTATTTTATGTAACCGACCCGGCAAATAAGAAGCGCCATGTAGTTTTTTAGGGAAAAAGAAGGATTGTCGGAGTTGACAATGTTGTGGATGAGGAAGAATATAACCAATTTGATGATTTGCCTCCATTCGGAGACGGCATCAGGCTTGGGGAAGAACAAGGCGATGAAACAAGCTATATGCGTGTCGATCATCATGAAGGGCTTTATTTAAAATGAAATAGCCAAGTGTAATAAATGTAACTATATATGTTCCATTGTAATTGTAAAATGACTCAGGAACTGTGATGTATTTGTGAATTTGCATTTATATATGTATATGTGAAAATGTGTGATATATATAGGTGAATTGAATGCTGGTAGGTGTAGTTATATTCATTAGACTCTGTGAGAGGTCTTATTGAATGCTGGTAGTGTAGTTATATTAATTACAACAAACAACGGGCAAATGCTTATTACAGATGGTTCTAAACTTATAACCGTCTGTGATATTACTATCATAGACGGTTCTCAACTGAGAACCGTCTATGATAGTCATATTATCACAAACGGTTCCCAACTGAGAACCATCTATGATAATGTAATATCACATATGGTTTAGTTATAGAACCGTTTGTGATAGAACTATCACAGACGGTTCCTTTACAGAACCGTCTGTGATAGTTTTCCGTATAAATACCCGCAGCTAGGGCGCAGAGTCCGCACTCACGCACTCTAGATCTCCAGCGCCCCTGCTGTCGAGATCCGAATATGCACATTTGGACTCTCTGTGTAAACTGCACTAGTCCAGGATCACGCTAGTGCACACAGTCAAACATAGATGTAATCACAATTATACACACGCTATAATAAAGAGAAAACTCAAATATCGATAAATCTTAAAAGTACGACCTTATGGCCAAGCTTACAATATCTCTAGCCGGAAGGGCTTAAAAACTAGCAGCGGAAATCCAAAATAAAACGTAGTGGCCAATCGACAAGCCCACAGGCTATCGAGTGGAGAATGAAGCTTAATCCGTGAAGTCGTCGAAGTACTCTCCTTCTGGAACCTCTTGCTGGTGATACTACTCTTCCTCAACTGAGCAACATTGGGCGTAAAGCCGTAAGTGCATTGGTACTCAGCAAGTCGTTTGTAACAAATGAATGCAATATAGTATGCAAGGCTTACCAATGGAAGGCTGAAAGGTTAATTTACATAAAATGACATTTAAAGGTAAATACAGTAAATAGATTGAAAGCGAACTTTAAGTAAAGCAATAATAAATAATTAATCAAAGAAATTGACATAACCACTTGCGGACCTCCCATCCACAAGCTAAACCAACCGCTTATGGACCTCCCATCCATAAGCTAAACCAACAGTGAATTAACCATCCACTGTCCAACCACAATCCACAAGTTTTCAGAAATAACTATATCTCGTGTGAAATCACCGAGCATTGTCCATGACCGAGGACGCGGCTATTCGAATAATTTTACACTCTGCAGAGATTGCACAACTGTACCCACACGATGTGATTAGTCTCGATCTTAGGAAATCACAACAAGACCTTTACAAAGTTCAATCCAACCTAATCCTGCCCGTTAGGGTTTCGCATTGCACCCCCCTTGCGTCACATGGAAATCAGCATCCTTGTTCATCTCATTGGCAAGATTAAGTTGAAACCTCCCAAATTAGTTAGCCAGATCTATCTCATACTAGACATGTGGTTTGCACGATAAAGCTCAGATCAATGACGCACAAAGTTAAGTCCTTAATTCTACCCGGGCGAGGCTACCACATCCCCCGAAGTGAACCTGTACTTTTCCCTTTACTGCACGATCACTCGCCCGAGTGCAAAACCAAGTTTGTATAACCACACCAGTGACACACCAATGTCATGGTCCAAATTTTAATAAACGTGGCACCAACCACAATTCTATACATCATTAAGTCAAATTAATAATTCACATGTGATGATAACCCCATCGTAAAGTAAGTAAGGCTAAGCATGTTAATCGTACAACCCATGTGACAACTATCATAGCATCACTAGTATGTTTCCCAGCCTAAGGTGACAATGGTACCATGACATTCAAAATTACCAAGGAGGGATGAATTCAATCGGTCAATAACTATCAAGTACAAGTTTGTATTTAAATAGCGGTGCAATGTAATTTAAAACAAAATAATTACATAATAGATTGCAAACTTGGGTTCAATATGATCAAAGGACACGACTTGCCTTGGCTATACTCAACGAGGTACTCTGGGTCTTCTTGCGGTGCTCCTGCTCCTCCGGAATCGGAATCTAACGAGAGAGAAAACGACCGAAATAAGAAAAATATATAAAATGATAAGCAAATGAACTCCAAAAATCATGAAACTAGAACCAAAAGCTAGAACTCGATTTTAGATGAATTTAGAAAAAAGAACGGGATCAATCGGAGCTAGGACGGAGGAGAACGGGCTCTCGAAAAATCAACCCTAAAGGAAATTCAAAAAATTCAAAAAAGTTACTATGCTGTGGATCCGGTCTACGGGAGAACTGGTCTATGGTGAACCCGGTGCACGGAATAGTGTCACACCGCGCGCGTGGGCGTGGCTGACGTAGCAGGCTGAGGTGGTGACACGTGGCATTGCTGACGTGGCTTGTTGATGTGGCTGCCACGTGGCACCTGGGGGGCCGATTACTACTGACGTGGCCTGCCACGTGGCAGGTAGGGCTGATGTGGTGCGCGCGGGTGCGGCGGCGGCGACGAGTATCGGATGGTTGCGGGGTGACCACGCGGCGAGATCGGGGGTGTCGGCTCGGATCTGGATGAGCGGTGAGGATCAGGTGGCCAGTTCGGTGGACGGCGTGGATTGTCGATGCGTGGCTCGGGCGCGCCATGCGAAGCGTCATGGACGCGAGCGCGCGGGCGGGCGCAGGTGCGGTTCCGGGCACACGGACTGAGGCAAGGAGCGGGCGCGGGGTCCGACGAACGTGGGCGGCGAGAAGGCGATGCGGGCGACAACGACGACAGGGACAGCGCAGAGAGCTCACCGGTGGGGAGGCGGCGGTCGGGGCGGCGACGGCGGCTCCGAGAGAGTCGGGGACGACGGCGAGGCACGCGAACCGAGGCGGTGGCGACGTTTATAACGCGTGAACCGAGGCGGCTCGATCCAGAGGTGGAACGGAGTGGAGACAGGGTCGGTTTAGGACACATGGTCGGCCGGGATGGCATGCGAGAGATCGGATGGTCACAGTTGCGTGCGGGCGGCAGCGGGATAGGGTTAGGATGCTGCCGCGTGGCAGGGTGGAGCAATCAGGCGACGGAGGCGAGGCGTAGGAGTGGGCCGGGCCGAGGGGCGGCGGGTGGACGCGTGGCGCGGAGTGCGGCCGCCGTGTGGCAAGCGGGGAGGAGTGGGCCGGATGGATTTTGGCCCACTGGGTTTTTGGGGTTTTACTCCCGGTTTTCTTTTAATTAAGTTCAAATAAAATCAAAATAGCTCTAGCAAATACCAGATAAACCCCAAACATTCACCAAAAATACCAGAAAAATTCCTTGTGACACAAGGAACTCAAATAAAATATTTTCAACTTATGTTGAAGTTTTTTGTAATCAAATTAAATCCTTTTAAAATTCTAAAATTCAAATTAAGATTTATTAATTCCAGAAAAATTCTAAAATTTTATTTTTAAAATCCAGGTTTTAAAAACTTCTGAAAATCGGGATGTTACACCTGCTAGGTTTAATATATTGCTCTCTCCCGCTGCCCTTCCCTCCCGACACCGCCGCCAGTCGTTCCTGACGCAGCTCCCTCCTGGCGCCGCTCCCTCCCGACGCCGCTCCTTCCCACCACCGCTCCCTCCCGACGCCGCTCCCTCCCGCCGCCGCTCCCTCCCGACGCCGCTCCCTCCCCCGACTCTGGTGCTCTCCTCCCCTGACGTCGCTCCCTCCCCAGAGCCCGGTGCCCTCCTTCCCCGATGCCACTCCCTCCCCCAAGCCTGACGCCCTCCTCCCCTGACTCTAGCTCCATCCTTCCCCACGAGCCCGGTGCCCTCCTCCCCCGACTCTAGCTAGGTTTTAGATTTGTTTCATGTAGTTGTTTCATGTTTCATATAGAATAATGAAGATATGTTATTCATGTTTCATGTTTCATATATTGATATATATGCTACGTTGTCATATTGATATATATGCTACATTGTCATATTGATATGTATATATATATATATTGATATGTGTGTGTGTGTGTATATATATATTTACACATGCTGGATTGATGAGTATATTCAATTCATATGATTACATACATGTTATGACATTTGTATTTGGATTGATGTCATCTTTATGCTTACATAATCGTACTAGAATTATATTGCTATATATGAATTATTAGCAGCTATAGCTAGAGATATACCACACCTCACTGCGTCCACATAGTCATCCAAAATTTTTTAATATATGCCACATAGACCTTCAAAGGGCATGAAGCTAGTGATACACTCTAGTGTATCAGGTTCAATGAACTTAATACACTAGTTTGTGTCATTTGCTTCATAGAACTTTGTTTAGGCCCACACCTCACTGCGTCCACATAGTCGTCCAAAATATTTTAATATATGCCACATAGACCTTCAAAGGGCATGAAGCAAGTGACACACTCCAGTGTATCCGTTTCAATAAATTTGATACACTAGTTTGTATCATTTACTTCATAGAACTTTGTTTAGGCCCATACTTCACTACGTCCACACAGTCGTCCAAAATTTTTTAATATATGCCACATAGACCTTCAAAGGGCATGAAGCTAGTGACACACTCTAGTGTATCAGGTTCAATGAACTTGATACACTAGTTTGTGTCATTTGCTTCAAAGAACTTTGTTTAGGCCCACACCTCACTGCGTCCACATAGTCGTCTAAAAATTTTTAATATATGCCACATAAACCTTCAAAGGGCAAGAAGCAAGTGATATACTCCAGTGTATCCATTTCAATGAATTTGATACACTGGTTTATGTCATTTGTTTCATAGAACTTTGTTTAGGCCCACACTTCACTGCGTCCACACAGTCGTCCAAAAATTTTTAATATATGCCATATAGATCTTCAAAGGACATGAAGCAAGTGACACACTCCAATGTATCCGTTTCAATCAATTTGATACACTGGTTTGTGTCATTTGCTTCATAGAACTTTGTTTAGACCCACACTTCACTGCGTCCACACAGTCGTCCAAAATTTTTTAATATGTGCCACATAGACCTTCAAAGGGCATGAAGCAAGTGACACACTCCAGTGTATCTATTTCAATGAATTTGATACACTGGTTTGTGTCATTTGCTTCATAGAACTTTGTTTAGGCCCACACTTCACTGCGTCCACACAGTCGTCCAAAAATTTTTAATATATGCCACATAGACCCACACTTATTGCAGTAACTTCAATGAACTGGATATGCCTATAGCTCGCTACAGTTAGTTTTTTCTTAGAAGAGATATGGCGTCCACACAGTCTTCGTCGTCTTCATCTGGGTCTCACGCTCTCAAGATTGAGAAAACTAAGCGTGACCGAGGATTATCGAAAAGGCCAGATGGCCAAATGACTATCACGGTGGTCTCTCCGGATGGGGTCCCTCTGCAACCGAAGAAAGCAACGGCATCATTTCGGATTCCTGTGGGATAATTGGAAGGCAACGGGTCCCCATCACCATAGCAAGCTGGAAAGATTTGACAAAGGATCACAAAAATCAGCTATGGGAGGAAATTACAAATTTGTTCGAGATCCCAGTAGAAGTACAGGGATTCGTGCAACGGCACGCGCTTCTCGCAATTGGAAAAGCATGAAAAAATTTTAAGAGCACTATTGTGACGCAGTACGTGGCCAAGGATCTCACGCCCTTCACAAGGTATCCTTTCGTGTCATCAAAAACATGGGAGGCCTTTTGTGTAGATGAAGACAACGACCGAATTTGAACAACAAAGTGCGGCGCACAAGGCTCTCCAGTCACAAAACACTCACCCTCACAGACTCGGCACCGCTGGGTACGTGGGTAAAATCCCGCAGTGGAGGATGCAGGACGAGGTCGCAATCCGGTCGGAGGCCTCCCCGCCATTTGCCGGGATCACAAACGAGCGCGCTCGAAACTGGTTAAGAGCGAGACCATCAACCACATCTTCGGGTTTCTTTTCAAAAACGCCGCACATGAGGAAGTGTCCCAACGCCTGGTAAGATATGTTAAACTACATAGTTGTTAACACCTCTTGAACTTCATGGGTTCAAAAATAACATGATTAATTGCCTCTTGCAGCAATCATTGACTACAGAATCTTCTCATAGCTCCTTTCAAGAATACAGGGAGAGAGATTTACTATCACAGGCCTTGGGAAACAAGGAGCACCCAGGTCGCACACGAGGCTTGGGGGTTTACGTATCTTGGAAGCATAGATTTCCAGATTACTCCGAGACATATAGGAGTATAAAGATATCCAAGGCGTACCGCAACGAACAAATTAAACAGGAGCTTCGTGCTCAACTTCAGGAACAATTATCTGCCTCACTTCAAGAGTAGACTGCCTCACTTCGTGGAGAGATAGATTCATTGAGGAAAGAACTGAGACAAGTCCGCAACCAATCGCAACCCACCCCTACTACTGCGGTACCCAGTCCCCCTCAACGTCGCAGTAGCTGCGCGTCCACACCAATTACTGAACATAGCGATGCTCACTTACCTATCAATGATATTTAGGTAATGCACCTCTTTAGAATACTACATATATCTCTCTGATGGACGTCTTAACTCATCTTGTGTCATTATATAGGAGCCCATGCCTTGCATCCTCAGAGTCAGGCTTGTTGGCTTTATTCCCGTTGACGCTGGGCAGGGGATGGCGTATCCATTGTTGTCAAGGACGCTGGTGCACAGTGTACAAGTAGAGATCAGTTTCATAAAGGTCTAGGTGGACATAATTAATGATATTTTTAAGACCGTTCCTCTTGAGAAGCCCCCAAACGAAAAAATTAAGACATTAGGGGATGCTGTCCACACATTCGTTCAGTGGCCCAAGAGGGACATTGCTCTCGATTTGTCTGTGCCACGATCTCCACATCTAGTGTCAACCCAAGAGGGACATCGCTCTCGACTTGTCTGTGCCTTGTCGATCCAACAAGTCTGGCGATCGCGACAACCGGTGGGTTTCCTCGACCCTCACTTAGTCTCCGAGCAAGTTATCAACGATAATGAATCCTTCGTGCAAGATTACATAACGATGGGATTGCTTGCTCACATCGACAAGGAGTACGTCATATTTCCTTTCAACCAAGGGTAAGTGCTTCACTAGTTGCCACACATGTTTTATTTGTACTTTACATGCAGCATGAACTTAGGATTAATCACTATGGCGACACACATGACTAGGCAACACTGGATTTTGATTGTGATTGTACCAAAGTGTAGCAAAGTAATATATCTTAATTCCCTACTTAGGAGCAACCACGACTTCAGTCGTGTGCAAGAATTACTTAATAGGTAAACTCATTTCCTCCATACATAACTTTATTGTAATATCTCCTTCGTTTGCAACGGCTGAGGCTAACTTTTTTGAATCACATAGGTCGTTTACCCCTTATGTTGCCCACGGAGGAAGACATGACAAATCTAGTGACACGCTGCGACACAACACGCGATTTCTGGTACCCGCTACAACACAATAATCCTACATCATACTTTGTTATAATGCCTCTAGAATTGACAATACCTATATACATAATTCTATTTTTGCAGTGCCACTAGCAGCTATAGGGCAGCGTATGTGGATTCTACGTTTGCCGCCATATGAAGGAAATCATGGATAGTAAGATCAATGATCCAGAGGTTTGTCATGTCCTTCCAATAATTATTATTTTTTGATTATATATGTATATATATACACACACATGCTAATTAATGACTTATTGCTCCTAGCGATAGCGGGTGGATTTCGACGAAAGTACATATGACCTTGACCAACTCGTCGAAATTCGTGCAACACTTTCTAGGTTCTTAGTAGCACAGTGTATAAACAAGGCTAGAGAGTTCTACCCCGACAATGGTGATAATTAGATGTTGAAACATTGGATGTAATTGTACAGATCACTCAGTTGTGCTTAATCAAACAATTCATTTGTCAGAACAGTGTAACGATTTTCATTCTATATATGTATGTGATTTGCTGGCCCTTTGTTACATTCGTAATTCACTTTGAGTTGTAATTAACTTATCTGTGTACATTCGTAATTCACTTTGAGTTGTAATTAACTTATCTGTGTAACTTTGAGTTGAAATGTATGTGATTCATTTATCAGATCTGTGTAATCTGCAATGTATGTGATTCTATATATGCTGTAATCTTCTTGCTTACTTCCAGAGGGCATGGCTAGCATATCCCGAGGCTAGCCAAAAAATGGCAAATAAAACTGCTTTTGCAATTGCTATCACAGACGGTTCGTTGTTGAAAACCGTCTGCGATATGAACATATCACAGACGGTTCTTGTTACTAATAAATGCATGATACACACAATATCACGAGCGGTTTGTAACAAAACCGTGCGTGATATTGTATGTATCCTGACGGTATTTGTTTTTAAGCTATGCAGGATAGTCTATTATCACGAGCGGTTTTTATAACAAAGCATGCGTAAAGTTGACTATCACAGATGATTTTTCGCAAAAGCGATGCAGTAATGTAAGTTATCACGAGCGGCTTCTAAGTCATGCGTGATAACCACCTATTATCAGCGACACATAAAAGCAGGCGGTTGGCAAACCGCGTGATGACGATTCGAACCGTCTGTGATAGACCTGTCTGTAGCAGTGGGTGTCGGGAGAGGCTGGAATTGAGCGTGAGAGAGGAGCAAGCGGAGGCAGCTGCGGAGTGTGAGTGAGGCTTTTGGAAATGGCTTTTTGAAGCTAGATGTTTGATCGAATTCCGGCTTCTAGAAGATGAAGCCGAATTAAACGCCCCCTATATGGTTCCATGCATGCCTTGCATCCAATTTGATTAAAAACAAATCTATCATGGCCAATTAACTTGGAAGCAAAGCCTGTGAAGGCCCTATATATTCTTCCAGATCAGCAACATGGATCGGCTCTATATATTCCCTGTATGAACAATCTTTATTCTTCCTCTTTTTTTTTGAACCACCAGTGCAGAACTGCTTCCCAAGATGTTTATAAAACAGAAACAGATGACATCTATTAGCATATACATACAAGTACATATATCAGGCAAACGCTTCTATATATCGAAAATATTTGGTTGCCTAGAGGGTAACTACCTACCCAGAATTATTTAGTAGAAATTTAATATTTTTTGGTTGAAAGTTGAAAATTTTGAGCTAAAAGTAGGAAATTTTGAGTTGAAAGTCTTCGAATTTAAGTTGAAAGTTACCAATTTCGAGTTGATAGTTTTCAACTATTGTATTGATAGTTTTTTAAAAAAATTAAGTTGAAAGTTGATTTTTCGAAGTGAAAAAGAGAAATTTTGAGCTGAAAGTCTTCGAATTTTGAGTTAAAAATTTTCGAGGTTGATGTGGAGAAAGGACACAATCTTGATGCAAATTTCAACGATGAATGCCAGCTAAGTAGCTTTCCCCTAGGCAGAAAATCTTGTCTCTGAAACAAATTTGCAATTAATAAACTAATTAATTGGATCTTAATTCTTAAGCAAATAAGAGGTTGGGTTGATCTTTGTTCTCTCGTAAGTGCTTCAAGATTTGTGTGATTTATCTTAGAGTAGATGAAGCACTCCGTATAATATCTAAGCAAGAATTATGTAGTGTGCATGCTAACGACCCTAAAAAAGGATAGGCCCGTGCTTGGACGGATGTGCATGAAGCTAAATAGATTATACACGCACGATTGCCTGCATACTTTAACCAAGCACAGATGTACCGTGCTTCTCTTGTACTTATGCGCCACGTGCACGCGTAAATATTTGACCAATACAACTAACGTTAGTTGTATAGTGCAATGCAGACGTACATCGATAAGATCATCTTCTTTTTAGTTTATAATCTATAACTTATAATTTATAAATTCTCTAAATAAACAAATAAGATAATTTTTTATAGTCTTTTCGAAGCAGTTTATCATATTAGCCCTTTCAAAATAGTTTATTGGTTTATCAATATTCAGTTCTTTTATATAAACGTTCACATTAAGATCAAAGATCATCAACCGCAGACGAAAATAAGCCAAATATCTTTGTTTTTGTGTACATCATTTCATCTGTTCTGGAGGCCACGTTGCCTGTTAACGAGAGCCAACAATTTCACTCTGAGGAGCTGATCCGGCCGTCCAGCGTGTGTTGCCCTACCATCCTTTGCCTCCTCGTCTCGAGCTCAACTCACATAAATTGCGTCACCTCCCTCCTTTGTTTCTTCATCCTCCCAACCAGGATTAAATATTTCGTCCAAAATTTCGGTATGTCGACAAAATTTTGTCCGTTTCAGTGGGTGACGAAAGGCAAACAATTCGGCCAAATTTTGATCAAATTTATCCCCTTTAAAATTTGTGTAAAATTTGTCCAAATTTGATTCAATTTCATCAAAAATTTAAATGAAGTTCAAAAAATTTCATCCGAAATTACGAATGAAATCCGAAATTTCGCTCCTTCCGTTGGTTTCGCTGGGTGGCGAATTTTTTTTTTTACACTCGAAAGATTTTTCCCTGCTCCCAACATCCTCACCTCCCACTCAAGAAAAAAATGTCGCCTCTCCGCTTTCATTGGCCACCATTGGTCCACTCCGGTGCTCCTTGGCTCTTGCTCCAATCCGATTCCACCAATGGTGCCGTACCTAGGATTTGGGTGAGACCGTGGAGGAGCGATCCTATTGCTAGCACTATCGCTATCTTCGCCGCTTTGAGGCACCATTTTCCTTCAACGAGTAGTTGTATGTGAGGTGCTGCAGCGGGGGTAGGCATCCTGGCCCTGGACCTCGTTTGCTCCTCTCTCTACCTTCGCCGCTAGGTAAAGAGTAAAGACCCTTGAGTTCCCCAATTGTCTTTATATATTCTCTCTCTAATTACTTCTTTGGTCTAGGCTGGCAAGGACAATGTTGGCCTAGCTCTTGAAGACTCTTGGAGAGTATTAGAAAATCAGGGATAAGGGTTTCCGTTTAAACGGATTCTTTCCGTTTAAACGAATCTCTATCTATATTAGGCACCTCACCATCTCCTATAAATAGAGAGCCATATGGCTGATTTTGTCCCCAATACATATGAAGCAATAAAGAAAGATCAGGAGTTCTCTCTACCTCTCTCTGTGTTCAATCTATTATTCTGTCGCTTTGTGATTGATTCGTTCTTGTTCTAAGCAGAGGAATTGCTCGGACTGGTCGCCAGCGAGGGTTCCTCAACACGTTATCAGCACGAATCTCTCCGGTGAACGAAGGTAATCATCGAAGCACTTAATAGATTGGTTTTCTAGATCGCTTTGAATTTGCATTTTTTCTTTGCGTTCTAGATTGGTTTTCTACGGTGCAAATCCGCCCTAATCTACCGTGAGCAGACCTGAAGTCGCCGGCACAATGTCGATCGGTAGATTACGAAACGGGGTAGATGTTGATTGCACTGTAGAAACGATGCAAATCCGCCCTAATCTACCGTGAGCAGACCTGAAGTCGCCGGCACAATGTCGATCGGTAGATTGTGAAAAGGGGTAGATATTGATTGCATCGTAGATTAGAAACGAAAATTTTATGCATATTTTCTGTTCGATAATTGCACAAGAAAAGATTCGCAAGGGCGGCCCTGCATGGCCACTGCGCCTGTATGCGCATCGTCTCCCGGCATGAGGCAACACTCGGTCGCCGTCGCACCCGCATGTGCACTAACAGCCGGCCCCCGCACGGGCCTTCGTTGTCGTAGTCGTCGCATTGGCCCCGGCCGCACGCGCCCCGCATGGCACGCCACCGCCGGCCTCGCGCCGCGCGCCCGCGCGCGGCGCGCGCCGACGCCCGGCTTCTCCGCTGCGCCGCATGCGCCGCCACGGTGGCCTCGGCTTCGCGACGAACGCGCGCGCGCGCCATCGGCGCCTCGGCTCCTCGCTTGCGCTGCATGCGCGGCCGCCGACGCCGGCGTCTCGACTCCCTCCACCGCGCTGCATGCGCGCGCGCCGATGACACCTCAGCCCCTCCGTTGCGTGCCCGCACGGCGCATCTTCCGCCGCCGCCGACCTCCTCGCTGCGCTGCCGCGCGCCGCGCTGCCGTTGGCCTCCTCGCACCGGCCCCACCACGCCGGCCGCCGCTGCGCCGCGCGCGCGCCGCCGCGCGCGCGCGCGCGGCGCTGCGCGCGCCCCGCCTCCACCGTGCGCCGCGCCGCCTCACCCGTGCTGCGCGCGCGCGCGCCACCGCCACATCTGCGCATGTCCTGCACGACGGGCCGCCGCAAGCCTCGGCCGCGCCACCCCCACCACGCCGGCCGCTCGTCGCCCCGCATGGCGTCGCCCCGCCTCTCGTGCGGCCGCCCGCATGCCGCCGCCACCACAGGTGTGAACGGGCCGAATGGGCCGCATGGGCCGGTAACAGGCCGAAAAGTGGACCGGGCAAAGAAAAAAAAGGGGGGTAGGGGCCGACGGGTGAAGGGTAGCTCGGGAAAATTTGCAGTAAGCCCCTCGAAAATTCTAGAAATTACGTAAAATTTCTCTGAATTGAAAATTTTACGTATAGACCCCCAGAAAATGCAAAATTTGCTGAAAATTTGTATTCTAGCATAAAAGGGTCACGGGAACCCGAATTTTGCATTATTTTCAGCATTTGAAGTTTGTTTATTTATGCCATTATTGTTTTATATATTTTTTGTATTTATTTACTGTTTTTGATTAATTGTAATTATTTAATTGCTTTTAATCACTGAAAATTAGCAGTAAATTATGGAAAATGTATAGAGAATTATGGAACATTACGAGAATTTATTGTACCATTTATTTACCTGTAGTAAATAATTTCATGCATGTTTACCTGAAGTAAACTTATATGTTCCATTCATCACATGTAGATGACTGGCATCACGAACCGGGAGTTCGAGGAGCTTGCCCAGCATGGCAAGAACTATCTGACGTGGGCATCCGATGTCGAGATAGTATTTGGAACCAGAAAGCTCCGCGCAGCTATTGGGATTGGCGGACGGCATGACGCCAAACCTACACCTGAGGAAAATGATCAGGCACTTCATTTCCTCAGGCACCACCTCTGCATTACTCTCAAGAATGAGTATATGGCGGAGAAAAGCGCGCTAGCACTCTGGACCACACTCAAGAAGCGGTTTGAGAGGCTAAAGTACACCATTCTTCCTCAAGCAGAGCAGGAGTGGATCGGACTGAGGTTTGTCGATTTCAAGACGGTCGGGGAGTACAATTCTGCCTTGCACAAAATTTGTATCAATCTTCAACTCTGTGGCAAGCAGATCACAGATGAGCAGAAGATTGAGAAGACCCTGTCCACCTTTCACCCCAATGCTGTGCAATCTGCCCGCAACTATCGTCAAGACGGCTACAAGGAATACGCCGAATTGATTGATATGATGCAGGTAGCGGAGGCTCAAGACGAACTTCTCCGCAAGAATTACGTCACTCAACCATTGGGAGCTCATTGGCCGTGAAGCCAATCTTTGGGAGCTACAAGGTGCGAAAGCCCTTGATGAAAAGAAGGGGGAAGAAGGGTAAGACCGTTGCCCAGAAAGGCAAGTCAGATGCTCCAAATGACAAAAGGGCTAAGGAGAGTGGCAAAACCTATGGCCAGCAGAACCAAGGTTGCTACAAGTGTGGCAAGTGGGGGCATTGGTCGCGGATCTGTAAAGTACCGCAACATGTCATTGATGCCCACCAAGCCCAAAAGAAGAATGGCAAAGGGCGACTGAAGCTCACTTTGCAGCGATTGAGGGGAGCATATTGAGCAGTTGCCTGAAATGATGGAGGTTGAGTCCATCCCGGCAGCAGCACCCCCTTACGACCTAAAGGCAGCCACCTCCATGATTTCTCTCGAAGAGAACATCACTCCTGAAAAGATAGCCGAAGAAGTCAATGACTTTCTAATTGATTCCGTCTGATGCACAGAATGCATGAGACGTTAATTGTCATTTTTTTTGCATTAAATGGACAAGTTAGATCTTGCATGATGGTACTTTATTTTTGTCTTCTCGTAATGGTTGGATGATTTTGAAATAATTCATTCATTTATTCAGTTTATAATGGCATGAACATGTGTGGCTATATTATACCAACATTAAGGCGCCTGCAGCGTATACTGTTCTGAAGACATTATTCAAAAGCTCTGAACTATTCTGTCTCTGGCATGACAGATTAGGCCACCCAGATCTTAGGATGATGAGAAATATAATTAACAATTCTCACGGGCATAATATTAATGTGAAGAATTTCCCGAATCATGAAGATTTTGTATGCCCTGCATGTGCCACCAGGAAATTAATTATTAGACCCTCCACTGAAAGTGAAGGATGAAGTCCTCGCATTCTGAACGCATCCAGGGAGACATTTGCGGTCCTATTCAGCCCATCTCAGGGCCATTTAGGTATTTCATGGTGCTCATTGATGCTTCCTCAAAGTGGTCATATGTGGGTTTATTATCCACAAGAAACCATGTTTTCGCCAAATTGATCTCGCAGATCATTCGCATCGAAATGTGTTCCCGATCATCGCATCAAGTCCATCGAATGGACAATGCGGAGAATTTACTTCAAAGGCATTTAATGATTAGTGCATGGCGATGGGGATTGCGATTGAGCATTCGGTACGCATGTCCATACCGAACGGTTTGGCGAGGCTTTAATCAAGAGAATTAAATTTATTGCCCGACCCTCTTGCGAATTGTAATTTGTCACTACATGTTGGGGACACGCAGTCCTACATGCAGCGAATCTCATCAACTTTAGACCTTTGGCCTACAACATCCATTCACCTATGCAACTAGCGCAAGGGTCACTACCGAAAAATTCTCATTTCAGGAGGTTTAGTTGCAAGGTTTATGAACCTATACCACCTCCGCAGCGAACTGAAAAGGGCCCTCTCCGTCAGACTGGGATATATGTTGGTTGTGAGACTGCATTCATAATCAGGTATTTGGAACCCATGTCGGGAGATTTGCATCTTGCCGCACGATTGTGCATTTTGATGAGGATAATTTCCGACATTAGGGAGAAATCAACCCCTTGATGAAGAATGTCGAAAAATTACGTGGAAGCCACGGGAATTCCTGCACATGACCCGCGCACTAGTAAAGCAAATAGAAAAGTCCAGAAGACAATAAAAGTCCAGAAGACAAGAGAAGTCCAGAAGATAATTGATTTGCAAGCATTAGCGAATCAACTGCCTGATCACTTTAGTGATTTGAAGAGCGTGACTAAGTCGCATGTGCACGCACGCTTTGCACGGAGAGGTTGAAATACCAAAGAAAGCGAAGGTATCCCCAATCTCGCCCGGAGGCCTCGAAAAAAAGAGGACGAGAACTCCGGCTCCTCGAACCCTAAGTAACCGGGGACGCCTGGCGAAAAAGGATAAGAAGGACTTATCACAGCCGATCACCGAAGTCCCCCAGAATGAGAAGGGGAGCCAGTTGAGACCTAGCACAAGTATGACACCTGTTGAAAAGGACATACCGGATCTGAATATCCCCATCGGCATGGATGTGTGTGCACACATCGGAGCCGAACAACTAAAGGGACTTGCCACCGCAATTGAAAGAAGCGATGCGTAAGATGAAGCTCCAGAAGAAGCAACTCATGAAGAAATAGCTATAAATTATGTGCACACGGGAGAGTCCCTGAACAGGACAACAACCAATGTCGATATCTACTTCGTAAAGAAACCACAATCATTGATCTTGATCCTGAGCCTGCATCGCTCGCTGAATGTAAGAAAAGATCAGATTGGGAAGATTGGAAGAAGGCAATAGCAACCGAATTGCTATCTCTGAACAAAAGAGAAGTGTTTGGACCTGTATGCCGCACTCCTCCCCATGTGCACCCCGTAGGGCACAAGTGAGTATTTGTTCGAAAGAGAAACGAAAGAAATGAAGTAGTGAGATATAAAGCAAGGCTGGTAGCACAAGGTTTCACTCAACGTTCTGGAGTTGATTATGAAGAAACCTACTCCCCGGTCATGAGTGGAATTACCTTTAGATACTTGATCTCAATGGCAGTGAACTTGAATTTAGAAATAAAATTGATGGATGTTGTGACTGCATACCTTTATGGTAACTTGGATTCGGAGATTTATATGAAAGTCCCTGAAGGAATTCCTCTCCCGAACCAAGACAGAGCAAATAGAAATATGTACAGTGTGAAGCTTAGAAAGTCCCTATATGGACTGAAGCAATCTGGCAGAATGTTGTATAATCGCTTAAGCGACTTTCTCTGCAAGAAAGGCTACACGAACAATGAAGACTGTCCTTGTGTATTTATACGGCGATCCCAGAATGGATTTTGCATAATCTCAATGTATGTAGATGATCTGAATATCATCGGGACAGTGGATGATATAAAAGAAGCAAGCTTCTACTTGGAGTCAGAATTTGAAATAAAAGATTTGGGCAAGACCAAGTTCTGCTTAGGCCTGCAGCTTGAGCATGTCCCTGGAGGAGTCTTGGTACATCAGTCGACCTACATCCACAAGGTGCTAGAAAGATTCGGCTTTGAGAAAACATTCCCATCAAAAGTACCGATGATCGGGAGATCTTTACAGCAAGAAAAAGATCCTTTCCGACCTAGGGAAGAGGGGGAGGAAGTCCTGGGACCAGAATTCTCATACTTGAGTGCAGTTGGAGCACTCATGTACTTAGCGAACTGCACTAGACCGGATATTGCCTTTGCCGTGAACCTATTAGCAAGGTATAGTGCAGAGCCCACCAAAAGGCATTGGCAGGGCATAAAGGACATCTTCCGATATCTCCAAGGAAGCAAGGACCTTGGATTGTTCTACAGAAAGAATCAAGATCTGAACTTGATTGGCTATGTAGATCTTGGGTACTGTCGACCGCATACCGCAAAGTCACAAGCAGGCTATGTATTCTTGTGTGGTGGGCGCAATTTCTGGAAATCGTCTAAGCAAAGCCTTGTAGCTAACTCGACGAACCACTCGAAATAATAGCGCTGTATGAAGCCGCACGTGAATGCGCAGCTCGCCGAATGGTTCACCACATCCAGATCATGTGGGATGAACATTGTGCAAACCCCACTATTATCTATGAAGATAATGCCGCTTGCGTTGCACAAGTACAAGCGGGCTATGTGAAGAGTAATCTCACAAAGCATATCAACCCCAAGTTCTTCTATGCTCATGAATTGCAAAAGATGGGCGAGATTAAAGTATTGCACACTAAGTCTTGTGAAAATCTAGCGATTTATTCACAAAGTCCCTCCCGTATCTAGTTTTGAAAGGTGCGTGCGAGGATTGGTATGATGAGACTTAGAGAAGTGCAGAGTCGGGGAGAATTATCTCAAGCTCGTTAGTGAATCTTGATCCGAAGATCAAGTACCCGGAGGATAAAAGTCTGAAGGCTAAATGAAACTGGGTGAATTGTACTCTTTTTCCCTTGACGAGTTTTCCTGAAGTTTCTCGACCAAGGTTTTTAATGAGGCAATTCGTGCAATCGCAGCATAACATGCATCATGTACTCTTTCTCCAAATTTTTTCCACTGGATTTTTATGGAGTTTTAACGAGGCATGAGTATGTCGGATGAGTGCCCAAGGGGGAGTATTAGGAAACCAGGGATAAGGGTTTCTGTTTAAATGGATTCTTTCCGTTTAAATGAATCTCTATCCATATTGGGCACTTCACCCTCTCCTATAAATAGAGAGCCATATGGCTGATTTTGTACCCAATGCATATGAAGCAATAAAGAAAGACCAGGAGTTCTCTCTACCTCTCTGTGTTCAATCTATTATTCTGTCGGTTTGTGATTGATTCGTTCTTGTTCTAAGCAGAGGAATTGCTCGGACTGGTCGCCAGCGAGGGTTCCTCAACAGAGAGAACTCACACATCGAATTTACTGTGAAAGAGAACAAGAACATACACACTAGAACTTTAGTATTCAGCTGCAACTGACTAACCAAAGCTTTTCTTTTTATCTTTTATCTTATTCTCTTTCTCATCTCAAATTTTCTTGAAGTTAATATTTATGGTACATGTATAAATCTATCTATGGAATAACTTAAATAAGGAAAGACTAACAAAAAAAAAAAACAAATTAACCAATTTTGCTTTGATGTCGATTGTATCAAGATCCTAACATCCTATTACTTGGCAAGTCAATATTATTTCCAATATTCTCTCCCCTAATCTTGACTCGACATACTCCTAATTTAGTCTCAACGCATGATCCAAACTACCAGCTACGCCTCCACATAGAGTGATCTACATGCAAACTAAACATATAGTTGCATGCAAAAACTCAACTCAGCTAGTGCACGTCCATCTATATGCAAAAACTCTAACTCAACATACTCCAATTTGCTGAGGCAGTTGGTCTTAACTACAACTTGCCTAACTCATACTCGACATAGGATAGCGAACACATCTTTTCAATACCATGGACTCAACTCTACTTACTCTACTCAGGATGACAGGCACATATCCTAAACATCCAAGACTCAACTATACTTACTTGACTTAAGATAGCAAACACTTCTCCTTAACGTCCCGCATGTTCTCGTTGGCAAACTAGACGTAGTCGTACTTCTCCATCAGGCATTCGTACCCCGTCGACTCCACAATAAATACCCTTTTACTTTGTTTCTTTCACACAATTGGTGTCAAGATGCATCATTTTCAGCGTCTTTTAAGCATCTTTGACTGTCTCCTTTTTGACCAGTAGGAAGAGTGTCTCCTCTACGATGCCCTGATAGATGGTCGCCAATGCCATCTGATCCTTGCGCTCATTGACATTGTTGTTCTCGACCGCGTATCACACTCCTTGAGCCCTCATATACACTTCATCTTGATTGCCTAGACTACATAATTACTCGTCGTGAGCATTGAATCTGCAGCGAGATGGTGGACCTCTCCTTCGCCATTGCACCTAATGTTGCCACTTGGTCACCAGTATCGCTTCTCCCTTCCACCCTCGACATCTCTATCTGGGCACGAATGGATTAAGAACTCAGGCTCTGATATCAATTGTGGCCCAGCCCCTGGAGAGAACTCACATATCGAATTCACGGTGAAAGAGAATAAGAATATGCACACAAGAACTTTAGTGCTCGACTACAACTGTCTAGCCGGAGTTTTTCGATTTTCTCTTATCTCTTGCTTATCTTAATTTGAAGTTAGTATTTATATATATATATATATATATATATATATATATATATATATATATATATATATATATATATATATATATATATATATATATATATAGGAAGCTTCTTTTCTACAACCGAGTGTAATTACACTCTATATCGTATCTCACAATGTAGAGAGTATCTTGAGTAACGAAGAGTGTGTACGTATAGTATACGAGTATTTAAGATCATCTAGGTGGTATGAACAATTTTTCAGAGGTAGTATGTGCATTTTTTTGACATACTCCTTTTTATATGCGTATATAAAGGTATTTACAAAATATGCTAAAAACTATGGACTCCTTTGCAATTTTTTCATGTGGTTCACATTGTAGTATCTTATAATTAGTATATGAGTATATCCAAGGTGATAAAGGAGTATTTCAAATTCGTTTAGGTGGTATATTAAAGATGGGTGTAATTACACCCGGGTGTAAAATATATTTTTCCTATATATATATATATATATATATATATATATATACTTATTTATGGAATAAGCTCAATAAGGAAAGCCTTACAAAGAAAACAAACTAACTAATTTTAATTCAATACTGATTATATCATGATTCTAATACTCTATTACTTGGCAAATCAAGATTATTTCCAACAGACGACAGCGGGTGCTTTTCGCATCAAAACTGTGAAGGCAAACTAACTATGAAGGCAAATGAACAAGAATTTTGTCATGTAAAAACAATGTCTATTCTATAGAATAGTCTTTTTCAGTACACTCTCCATGCATAACTAGAGGCACAGGAACTGGAGGACCCTCCCTGGGCTTATAGGTCTTGTGAACTGAGCCCAAGCCACCTCGGTATCCAATCTTCTTGATATCAGAGCCATAATATATGGAGCATAGTTTATTTTCCTTACACTCTCATTCTTTGAAGTCGCTATCTCTCTTATAATGAGATCAACTACATCAAATCTTCGTCCAGTCATCACGTAATTGATTAAGTTCCAAGCATAACCACGGGTAGCATCAAAGTTGTCGCTCTTAGGGAGAATTGTGTGATTAATAATCATGTTCACAAGACTGGGAATAGGGAGGAGTCCTGATAATTTGCCTGGCACATATCTCACATTTTGATCATAATACTTGGTGCAGGTGGCAAGTTGGAGCGCCGATCTGTCATATACCTTCTCATAAGCACGAGACTCTGTATGCAAAGTTTCTTCAAATTCTCATTTGTTAGAGTCCAAGTACTAGTGTCCCGTCATCCAAGAGATATGCTCATAGTTGGGGGAGATGTAGAGAGTGGCATAAAACTGCCTAATCATCTCCTCATTGTATCTGACTTAAGAGCTACAATGTGTTGGATACCAGCTCTCTAAAATAAACGGAATGCACTCTCATATCTGTCAATTTGCCCCCAAATGATCCCAGTCCACATATTTATGATCAGCAAATTACTTGGAAGGTCCATAGGTCTGCTCATAGACTTGCTCCTGAAACTTAGTGTGGAACTTGGGGTTCTGGCTGTTCCTTGGGAGCACGAACTAACTACGGTGTCTCAGAATCACGTAGTCGTCACTGGAGATCATTCTGAGATCTACCTATTGCTCCTCAGGCTCTTGCATCTCCTCATCTGAGGACTCATGTACTGGGTTGTCTAAAGCGTTGTTTTGATGTTCAGTCTCAGTCTCAGAATCAGAAGCTATTCCCTTTCCCTTACCCTCTCTGGCCTTTTTGTGTTGACTCAACTTGAGGTATTTGGACTGAGGGGGACATCGGAACGACATGAGATTCTTGCTGTGAGGATGCTTGACCAGAACCACTGCCCCTTGTATAGATCTTCTTAGCGGCATTCCTTGTCCTTGGCATCTTTAAGAAGGTGGAAATGAAGTCAAAGATATGATAAGAATTAAGTAAATTTGGTTAGAGATGAATGAAATAACAATGCTATTTTATTAGGACAATCGGTACTGCCAGCGTTCAAACTGCAGTAGTATCGGTGTGAAAACTCCAGTAGTACCGCTCTGTAGTAGTAACGCATTCTTCGCGCGGTAGTTATGATTTTCCTAAATTTTCTAGGGCAGTCAATGTTATAATTTGAGTGATTGTTTTCTTGGATTGAATCCATAAGATAGATGAGTAATCATCATACATCACCAAAAATGATCATTTGCCCAAGAAAATAGTATTCATTCATTCGCATTTCAAATCTAACCTAATTTTGACCTAGGGTTCATAAAAATGAGATAAAAAGCGAGATTTGATCCAAAATTCCTTAAGAATTCCAAAATTCCTTAAGAAAATCGCCATAGAACCAAGAAATCCCTAGGGGATTTGGAGATCGAAGAGAGCACAAGTGGAGGTTCTTTGGGGGAGAGAGTTAGTTTTGGTGCGCATAGGGGAAATGGAGGTTGGAGAGAGAAGGAGAGACAGGAGAGAGATAGAGAGGGGTCGGACTCAGGAGTTACTGCGCATTTCACCTGAAATCGGTAGTTTCGTAGTTAACATGCCTGTAGTTCCGAAAATCGGTAGTACTGTAGATTTAACATCGGTAGTACCAGATCCCGGTAGTACCACAAAATGTGAGGTGGTAGTTTTGATTTTTCTAATTTTTATGAACATATGAGATTTTAGCAAATTTTTTTGAAAATACCCTTTTAAAAATAGCTCAACTAACACCAAAAGAACACAAAGGCATGAGGTAGGTGTTCAAGCAACATTTGAGTAGTCTAGGATGTTTAATTCATTCCTCAATTTGTAGAACTGGCTTTCATCTAAATGTTTGGTGAAAATATCTGGAAATTGGTCCTTGGTTCGAATGTGGCTAATTTCAATATCCCCTTTGCTCACATGTTTGGTTTTTGAGTGTTGAACAAGGTTATTGGCTATTTTCACCGTACTTTTATTATCACACAAAAGAGATGTTTTGTCAAATTTAATTCTATAATCCATCAAAATTCGCTTTATCCATAGCAATTGAGTGCAACAACTACCTGCGGAAATATATTCGGCTTCGGCGGTTGAAAGTGTGATGGAACTTTGTTTCTTGGAGGACCAAGATACTAAGGACCTTCTTAGAAGTTGACAACTACCCTACGTGCTTTTTCTATCCACTTTGCAGCCCGTATAATCGGAATCCGAATATCAAATTAAATCAAATTTAGCATTTTTAGGGAACTATAAGCCTACACTAGATGAATGCTTTAAATATATTAGAATTCTTTTTACAGCCGTTAAATGACACTCTTTTAGATATGCTTGAAATCTTACACACATGCAAACACTAAATATAATATAAAGCCTAGATGTGGTGAGATAAAGTAAACTACTAATCATAGATCTATAAAGTTTTAAATCTACCAATTTAACTCCTTCATTGAGATCTAGATATCCATTTGTTGCTATGGGAGTCTTGATGGGTTTTACATCCTCCATGCCAAACTTTTTGAGTAAATCCCTTGCATATTTTGTTTGGCCTATAAATGTCCCATCCTTGAGTTGTTTGATTTGATATTCAAGAAAATAGCTCAATTCTCCTATCATGGACATCTCAAATTTTCTAGACATCATTTCACCAAATTCTTTGCAAAAGTCTTGATTAGTTGATCTAAATATAATATCTTCAACATAAATTTAACATACAAAGAATTCATTATCAATAATTTTGGTGAACAATGTTGTGTCGACCTTCCCAATTTTGAATCCTTTTGAGAGTAGAAAATCCCGAAGGCACTCATACTATGCTCTAGGAGCTTGTTTTAATCCATATAGTGCCTTTGAGAGTTTATACACATGATTTGAATTTTTAGGATCCTCAAATCCAGGAGGTTGCTCAACATAAATAAGTTCAGTTATTTTGTGTCGAGACCCGAATATGCAAACTCGGTCTCTCTGTGTAAACTGCACTAGTCCAGGATCACGCTAGTGCACACAGTCAAACATAGATGTCATCATAGTCATACACACGATAATAATAAGGGAAAACTAGAATATCGATAAAATATCAAAGTGCGACCTTATGGCCAAGCTTACAATATCTCTAGCGGAAGGGCTTAACAAAATAGCAATGAAATCCAAAATAAAGCGTAGCGACCAATCGACAAGCCACAGGCTATCGAGTGGAGAACGAAGCCTAATCCGTGAAGTCGTCGTAGTACTCCCCTTCTGGCACCTCCTGCTGATAGTACTCCTCTCCCTCAACTGAGCAACATAGGCGTAAAGCCGTGAGTACATTGGTACTCAGCAAGTCGTTTGTAACAATAAATGCAATATAATATGCAAGGCTTACCAAAGGAAGGCTGAAAGGTTAATT
Organism: Melocanna baccifera; assembly: GCA_036346265.1. NCBI lineage: Eukaryota > Viridiplantae > Streptophyta > Magnoliopsida > Poales > Poaceae > Melocanna > Melocanna baccifera. The sequence goes on along the minus strand of CM070699.1, from coordinate 4,824,617 downwards.
TGCATAAAGGCATTTATTGATGAAATATATTAAATAACTTGAAGGCGAAAGTTAACTGAAAACAGTAATAATAGATAATCAAAGGGGGTAAACATGAACCACTTGTGAACACCAATTCACAAGTTAAACCAATAGTGAACTACCTGTTCACTCCGACATAAACCACCAAGTTATAAATGAAACACTAACCCTCGTGTGAAATCCCCGAGCACTGTCCATGACTGAGGACGCGGCTATTCGAATAGTTTTACACTCTGCAGAGGTTGCACAACTGTACCCACACGATGTGATTAGACTAGGCCTAAGGAAATCACAACAAGGCCTTTACAATGCTCTACCTCAACACAATCCTGCCCGCTAGGGTTTCGCATCACACCCCCCCTTGCGCCACATGGAAATCAGCAACCATGTCCATCACAATGGCAGAATCGAATTGAGATATTACAAATTAATCAGCCAGGTCCATCCCATAATAGACATGTGGTTTGCACGATTAAGCTCAGATCAATGGCGCACAAAGTTAAGTCCTTAGCATTACCGGCGAGACTACCACATCCCCAAAGTACAATGTACTTCCCCCTTTCTTGCACGATCACTGCCGAGTGCAAAACCAATTTGTATAACCAAGCCAACGTCACACCAATGACGTGGCACAAATTTTAATACACGTGGCACCAACCACAGTTCCATATGTCATTAAGTCAAATTAATAATTTAACAAGTGTGAGGAGACCAATCGTAAATATAACAGGCGAAGCAATCTAATCGTACCAACCCATGTGATAAATTAACTAGCATCACTAATAAATTTCCCAACCTATGGTGACAAAGGTATCATGGTATTTCAAAGTGTCAAGGAGGTATAATTGCAATTGGGACAATAACTACCTGTGCAAAGGTTTGAATAAAAATAGCAATGCAATGTAATTTAAAGTAAAATAATTAAATAATAGTTTGTAAAATTAGGTTCAACATGATCAAGGGACACGACTTGCCTTCGTTATGCTCAGCGGGGTACTCCTGGTCTTCTGGCGCGAAACCTGCTCCTCCGGAATCCGAATCTAACGAGAGAGAAAATGACTGGAAACAAAGAAACACATAAAATAACAAGCAAAAGAACTCAAACATTCACAAAACCAGAACCAACAGCTAGAGCTCGATTTTAGATGAATTTAGAAAAAAGAACGGGGTCAATCGGAGCTAGGACGGAGGAGAACGGGCTCCCGGAAAATTAATTCAAAATTAATTCGGGAAAAACGAAAAAGTCATCATCTTTGTGAACCCGGTCCACGAATACCTGGTCCACGGTGAACCCGCGCACGGAGCAGTGTGCGGGGAGAGAGAGGCGGCGGCGGGGCGCGGCGTGGCGGCGGCATATCTTTGCCACGTGGCGCATCCGGCGTGGCGGTGGCGTGGCTGCCACGTGGCTCGGGAGGCGGCTAGGGCGGCGTGGCGCGGCGTGGCATGCCACGTGTCATGCCACGTGGCCTAGGGCTGACGTGGCACGCGCTGGTGCTGCCACGTGGCTAGGCTGAGCTGGCGGCTCGGGCGCGGGCGGCGTCGGCGGGATCGGACGGGCGAGGGTTGGCCACGTGGCGCGATCGCGGCCGTGGATCAGATCTGATCTGCGGTCGGGATCGGGCGGCCGTGTCGGTGGGTGCGCGGATTGCCGGCGCGTGGCAGCTCGGCGCGCTGAGCATCGCGCGCGGGCGGCGCGGATGGAGTGGCGCGGGGCGGCGGTGGCGATGCGCGGCAGCGTGGCGGCGTCGCGGTGCGGCGTCGTCGCGCGCGCGGCGCGCGCGGTGTGCGGTTTTGCGGCGCGAGGACCGGCGGGCGGCGGGCGTGTCGGCGGCAGGCGGCGGCGGGAAGCGGCGTGGCGGCAGGCGGCGAGGCTCACCGGCGGCAGCGGACGGGCGCGCGGCGGCAGCGCGGGCGACGGCGCCGTGAGGCGGCGGTGGCGGCGAGCAGCGAGCGCCGGGGAGCGAGGCGAGGTTGGCGGCGGCGGCGGCGAGGCACGCGAACCGAGGCGGCGCTCGCGTTTTATCACGCGAACCGAGGAGCTCGGATCGATTCTGGCGGCAGCGCGGACGCGACGAGTTAGACGGCTAGGATTGGGCCACGCGGCGAGATCGAGCAGTGGGATTGGTTAGGGTTAGGGTTAGGGTTCGCGCGGGCGCGGAGCGACGGTGTGATCGCGCGCCGCGTCGGGCGCCGAGGCGAGGCGAGGGCGGGGCGGCTGGTGCGCGCGCGCGCGTCAGCATGATCGCGCGACAGCGTGGCGTGAAGCGGATCGGGCGGCGAGGTGGTGAGCGCGGGAAAGATGCACGGCGGCGGCGGCGTCGGCGGGATGGGTGACGCGTGGAGGAGAGAGGGTGATCGGGCGGCGGGGATTAAATCCTTTTCTTTTCTTTTTCCAGAAATTCAAATAAACTTCTAAAAGCTCTAGAAAATAGCAAATAAATCCGGAAAAATCACCAAAAATACCAGAAAATTCCTTGTAACACAAGGAACTCAAATAAAATATTTTCCACTTATGTTAATGTTTATTTTAATCACATTAAATCATTTAAAACTTTAAAAATTCATTTGAAGCTTCAATTAATTTCAGAAAATTCCAGAAAATTCATTTTTGAAATCCAGGCTTTAAAAATCTCAGAAAAACAGGATGTTACATTTTGCTATTCAAGAAGGCACTTTTCACATCCAATTGATAGAGCTTAATATCAAAACTTGAGACAAATACAAGCAAAATTCTAATTAACTCAAGTCTAACAACGGGAGTAAATGTTTCATCATAATCTAACCCTTCAACTTGAGTATAATCTTGAGCGACTAACCTTACCTTATTTCTTACCATAATACCGTGCTCACCTTGCTTGTTACGAAAGACCCATTTTGTGCCAATTATGTTGTGCTCCTAGGGTTTTCTACTAATGTCCAAACATTATTTATCGTAAAACTATTTAGTTCTTCATGCATGACATTTAACTAATTGAGATCATCTAGAGCATCATCTACAATTTTAGGTTCAAGAGAGGAAACAAAAGAGTAATATTCACAAAATGAAGCTGCTCTAAATTAAGTTTGAACACCCTTACTAACGTCACCCAATATTTGATCTATTGGATGGTTCTTAGATATGGCGTTGTGGATCTTAAGTGGTAGACATTGCTCTTCTTTTTCTTCCATATCTAGGACTTGAATATTGCTCGTTGTGATAGAAGTAGAGGGTTCAACTTTCTTTGATGAAGGCAAATCGCTTGTATCCTTCTTTGGCTTGATATTACCGATGTGCATATTCTCCATTGCTTATCTTAGTCCTTCATCACCTACATCATCCAAATTTTCTTGCTCAAGAGTTTTATCAAATTGAACATCACACGATTCTTCAACTAAACCGAAGTTTTTATTGAAGACTCGATACACTTTGCTATTAGACGAATAACCAAGCAAGAAGCCCTCATCATATCGACTTTAAAACTTAGAGAGTCGAACACTTTTTCTTAAAATATAGCATTTGTATCCAAATACTCTAAAATAAGAAATGTTCGGCCTCCTTCCAATGAGAAGTTCATAACAAGTCTTTTTCAAAAGATGATATAAAAAAAGACGATTTATGAAATGACAAGCGGTATTAATAGATTCCACCCAAAAGGTGTCGAAAGTATTATATTCATCAAGCATTCTTCTAGCTATTTCAATTAATGTTCGATTTTTCTTTCTACAACTCCATTTTGCTCTGGAGTGTAGGTTGTGAAAATCTCATGTTTTATTCCAAGTTCATCATAAAAATCTTCAATTTTGGCATTTTTGAACTCGAAATCATTGTCACTTCTAATTTTTTATTTTGAAATCAAATTTATTTTGGATCCTTTTTTAAAAACTTTTGAAAATTTCGAAGGCTTCACCTTTGTCATTTAAGAAGAATACACATGTATATCTCAAGTAATCATCTACAATGACTAGACAATAGCTATTGCCCCCAATGCTCTTATAAGTTGTTGGCCCGAACAAATCCATATGTAAGAGCTCTAATGGTCTAGAGGTTGACATGATACTTTTGGAAGAATGTGAGTTTGCCACTTGCTTCCCGTCTTGGCAAGCGCTATAAAGTTTATTTTTCCTCAAACTTCACATCTTTCAAGCCAACAACTAGATCATGTTTGAAAAGCTTTTTGAGCTGAATCATACCCACATGACCTAACCTTCTATGCCATAACCAACCCAAAGAGGTTTTTGCTAATAACAAGTTTTTGACCCCGAATTACTTGAGGAGAAATCTACCAAATAAAGATTTTCAAATCTAAAATCTTTAAAAATAAGTTCTTTTTCTTTTTCTGCTGAAATTGTAACATCATTTTTAGGAAAAGAACATATTATTTCTAGATCACACAATTGAGTAATGTATAACAAGTTAAAATTTAATGTTTCTATTAGAGATACGTTTGAAATTCAAAGGTCATTTGAGATAGCAATTTTACTCAATCCTAATACCTTTCCTTTGCTATTGTCACCAAATATGATCTTCTAATTGCTTCCACTCTCAAATGTAGAGAACATCTCCTGGTCTCCGGTCATATATTGAGTGCACCCAATGTCGTTCACCGATTTTGTAGTTCACCTGAAAAAGAGCTAACATCTTTTAGGTACCCAAATTTGTTTGGGTCCTTGAAGGTTAGTGATTAGTATTTTGGGCACCCAAAAGCATTAGTTTTAGCATCTAAGATTGAAGTTCCCATAAATTTTACAACAACGCTACCATTTTTGGATTTCCTAAGCATGTAACAAGAATCAAATAATCCAACGAAGGGAGTCTTACCCATAAGACAATTTTATTGCACATGTCCTATTTTCTTGCACTTTTGGCAATACTTACCATTTTGTCTAACAAATCTTATAGATTTGTTTGCCGGTTTCTTACCTTTAATGGGTACATACCCAAGACCTTCTTTGTTAAATGAACACATTTGTTCACTTAATAATTTATCAAGGATATCCTTGCCCTTGTAGCACCTTTTCAACATTTTGTTTAGCTTGGTCACTTGCTTTTTCAATTCATTATTTTCAACAAGTTTAGCATTGCATGATCTAGCATTTAAATCAATTTTAGAACATGGCATGTTAATCAAATCATCATATGAAGTAGATATGCTAGTTCTAGATATTTTTACACTAGACATAGTTTCATGAATATCATAGGTAATTCCAATGCTAGGGCTAGTTTTTCTAGATTTTTTATGCATAAGCAAATCATGAGATTCTTTTAATTCCTCATAAGAGTTCTTAAGGGAGATAGGCTCCTTATTCAAGATCTTGAATTTAGATTTTTATTTTTCAAGGAATTTATTTAATTCAATTAGTATATCCATTAATTCATCATAAGAAGGTTCATTGATTGCATAAGGTATGTTGGAGATGAGAAGAGGGATGGAGCTTCATTGATTGCAGTACCTACTAGTCTCTTCTTCTTGGGGGACTCCTCATCGGAGTCGGAGTCTGTGTACTTGTCATCAGAGTTCCACTCTCCAATGTGGGCTTCATTCTTGCCCTCTTTGCGAAGCCTTTTGAAAAGCTTATTCTTGTCATTGAAATCTTTGTTCTTTGATGATTTGCCTTTGTCATTCTTCTTTGTCGGGCATTAAGAGGCAATGTGCCCCTTCTCATCACATTCATAGCATCGAATGTTGCTATAGCGCTTTTATCGTGTGATTGCCCCTTCTTACTCTTCTCATGACTAGTACTTTGATATGAATGTTTTTTCATGAGTTTCTTCATTCTTCTTACAAGAAGAGCCAACTCCTTCTCGAAGTCCTCTTCGGACTCATCGTTTGATACCGCTTTAGCTTTGAAAGCGGTTATCTTCTTCCCCTTGGAAGAAGATTGCTCGACAAGCTCCTTCTTATCCTTGTACGGCTCATTGGTGATAAGATTTCCCAAGAATTGTGTTGGATCATTCTACCCAACTCGGGAGTGTTGAGAAAGAGTGTCACCAACGTCTCGTATTTCTCCGGCAACGCTCTAAGCATCTTTCTTATAATATCAACATCGGTTAGTGATGTGTCAAGGCCTTTGAGCTCATTCACAATGTTGTTTAGTGATAATACATTTCATTTATAACCTCATGAGGCAACATTGTGAATGTCTCATATTTGATCCGAAGCCTATACATTTTAGCTTCTTTAACTGTGGATGTCCCCTCATGTATTTCAGAGAGGAATGTCCAAATATCGTGAGCAGTTTTCTAATTGCTCACTTTATTGAACTCATCCGTGTTTAAAATGCCAAATAAAGCGTTCATGACTTGAGCATCTAAATGAGCGTTATGCTCCTCTTGATCCGTTGGGTGTGGTGGATCAAGAGGCATGACATAGCTCTCATTTACAATTTTTCATATTCTCGAACTCACGGCCTTAAGATAAATTGACATTCTAGTTTTCCAATACAAATAATTTGAGCCATCAAAGAGATATGCCTTTCCTATTGCAATTTCCTCACTAGCCATCCTTTTCTTTTTAGACGGTTAAGTCTAATAAATGAGAGACCAAGCTCTGATAACACTTGTAAGATCAAGGATGACTGACTAGAGGGGGTGAATAGGAGGTAATAAAATTTTACAAGACAATAATATTGTAACAATTTTGAAGCACAGTTCAAACCCACACAATTCTAGTAATCCTAAGGCACCATAAGAACGGTAACTATAAATAACTCTAATACAGTTAATTTGCATAATAAATTGAATATATAAGAGTTAAAGAGAGACAAAAATAATATCAAAGTGACATACGATGTTTTACCGTGGTGATCGAAAATTTGCCAGCTTTCCCTAATCCATGTTGAGGTAAACCCAAACAAATTGGATTGGCTCCACGAATTAAGCCTTCTGCCTCAAATCCACTAGTAATTGTCCTTTCTCTGCTCCAGAGATGGTGGACACCAAACCACTCATAAATCAACGTCATTCTCATCACAAGCTTCTTGAAGATATCACCTCGCAATCTTTCGCCTAGCCGTCTATGTACCGGTAAGCACCAAGAGTAATGAATCGTAGTTTCGCTTGATGACAATCAAGTGCCAAGGATCAATCTAAAATGGAAATGCACTTTATATGGCTCAACCACCTCAAAATGAATGCATAATGAGAAATGAGATGTGGAATAAATGCTTAAGGCTCAAGGCTATTCAATGCAAGCTCAACACTCCGTCCTTGAGCAGGTGCGGGTATTTATACCCTCACCAACCAAAACTAGCCATTGCATAAAATAATGCTGAAAAATCAAGAACATCGGTAGTTCCGCTATGTAAACTGTGGTACTACCGCATTATACTATAGCACACAGTAACAACTATGTTAGAACATCAGAACTAGCCGTTTGAAAGTCGGCGTTGTACTACCGCCGTTGAAAACATGGTAGTTCTAATTTCTGACGCGGAACTACCATTTGCATTGGGGCCAAAAATCAGCCCTCTCTTGAAAAATGTACCACTGTATTTTTCTAGTGCTTTTGAAGTCTAGTAGTTCTGATTTGGGGTGCGGTAATACCACTCTACGGTAGTTCTACCGTTTAATTTTTTGTACTACCGATATCGGCAAGCCTAAGTCTTAAAGGGGTGCTCTTCGGAAAAAAACGTATTGCTCAGGATGCCGGTGCTACCGAGTTTCGGTAGTACTGCAATTAATATGTCGGTACTTTCGGACTTTGGTAGTTCTGTAAAATACACTCCGGTACTTCCGATTTTTCTGACAGAGTACAGTTGATTTTTAAACTTTAATTTTAAGTGCATGGATGATCCTAGATTGATCCAAATGGTACAAGAACATGCTATTAATTTACTTTCTATGATCCCTCTTAATAGTACGGTAACTATCCTATAATCCGGTTTTCCAACTTTCTCCTAAGAGCGGTAAAATTTAAAAAGGGATCCTATACTACTTGTACCTATGTTTTTGGACCATCTTGATCCTTATTTCGCTCTTTAGCATATACATTACCTTTGACATGCTCAATTTTGAGACTTAACCTATGTAATACTCAACAAACATATTAGTCTCATATTCACACATTGTTATTAATTACCAAAACCATCTTTAGGGTCCTAGATGCTTTCAGACATTCACATGCAATTTTGATAAATAAAATCACTATAATGCATACTACAATCGACTGTAAACTCTGTCTTAAAAAGACACTTCATTGAAAAGCTATGTACTATAGAAAAATTATTTACTGTAGAAAAATGCTTATAGAAACCAAAGCAAATAGGCTATTACTTGCAGTTGGTCGTGGGAGCACATGTGCATTTGTTGATGGAGCTATTGTTCCCAACCAAAGCTGACAAGTGCAACAATTGCTTTGTTTATGTGGTTTAGATCTGTTTTGCGTATTGGTTTTACCAGTAATGTCTCTGAACAATTTTAGTTTGCCATTTATTACCTACAATTTTGTTATTCTATATTGTTGCAAATAATACATAGAAAAATAGAGATAAGAGACACAAATTTTTTACATAAAAAACATTTGCGATAAAAAACCATAGACGCTCAAAAGCAAATCATTATAATGAGAAAAGATTATAATAGAGTGCTTGCACTTTCTATAGGCTACTGAGGTACATATATAGCACGAGGAAAATGATCCACACAGAAAAGTAATCAAATCAGAGTCGGTTGCTGCAGATTGACACTACGTCTATACAACCTGTGCATGGCCTAAACATCTATTATACCTCGTCTGGCATGAGACGATGAAGTATCCTACACGAATATAGTATGTATTCAGATCAACTTCAATATATATATATATATATATATATATATATATATATATATATATATATATATATATATATATATATATATATATATATATATATATATATATATATATATATATATATATATATATATATAAGAAATCCATTGGCATCCTCTAGAGATGCCTAGATGCAAATATCTTTACTATTTAAAAGAAGAAGTTGGTGGTTCTTTGTCACGTCCACCCTCCCTCACTTCTTAACCATTCGATCTTTCTCCTCTCTTCTCAGCCACACGATCTGATTAAACCTAAAATCCCAACATCACCCCTCCGCCCCACGCCTACCCTCGCTCTTCCCCGCCGCCCCACGCCTCCTCCTCGCTCTTCCTCCCGCCACCCCACGCCTCCCCTCGCTCTCCCCGCGCCCGCGGCCTCCTCCCCCCCCCCCCGCGCGCGCCGCCGCCCCGCCTCCCCCTCGCTCTCCCGCCGCCTCGCTCTCCCTCCGCCCCGCCTCCTTCCCCTCCCCACCCCGCGCCGCCGCCTCGCTCTCCCTCCGCCGCCCCCCGCCTCCTCCCCTCCCACCCGCGCCGCCGCCTCCTCCCCTCCCTCCCACCCCGCGCGCGCCTCCTCCCCTCCTCCCTCCCAAGCACCGCCGCCTCCACCTCCAGCCCCGGCGCCTCCTCCTCCTCCCCAACCCCACGCGCCGCCTCCCCCTCTCCGTCCCCCGCACCGCCGCCTCCTACCCCCCATCCCTCTCCCTCCTCCGCCGCATCCTCCCCTCCCTCCGCGGCTTCGAAGACTTCGTTCCCGACGGTGGCGCCGGATAAGAAGCCGGCGGCGGCGCGGAGGTGAACGATGGACAGCTGGAAGACGAAGAAGGCGCTGCAACTCCCCGAGTACCCGAGCCAGGAGGAGCTGGAAGCGGTGCTCAAGACGATCGAGACCTTCCCGTTGGTGGTGTTCGCCGGGGAGGTGCGGCACCTGGAGGACCGACTCGCCGACGCCGCCATGGGCCGCGCCTTCGTCCTCCAAGTGGTGATCCCCCACCCCACCCATGGCGGCCCAACTGGTGCTCCTCCTCGTCCTCGCCTACTCTGCCGGCGCCGCCCGCGGGTTCTACCTCCCCGGCGTCACTCCCACCGATTTCCACAAGGTCCCGCCCTTTTCTTCTCCTCCTGCTCTCCCCCCGTCTCTCGCGCACTTCCTTCTGGGTTGGGTTGGTTCTTGATCCGGGCGAGTCTTCACGCGCTGAAATTACAAATGAATCGTGCGTTTGTGTTGTTATGTCGTGGTGATTTGCAGAAGGATCTGCTCGCCGTGAAGGTGAACCAGCTGAGCTCCGTCAAGACCCAGCTGAAATTGTTGAAATTGTTATGCTCTACAAGGTTGCAAAACTGTTTGCTGAAATTGTTAGTTTGCATTAGATTTATTGTTTAATATAGTTGTTGATATAATGACATGCTTATGTGCTATGTGCCTGTGTCATATTCGATTCGCATGTGTCTGAAGTGTTAGCAAGATCCGATCATGCAATGCTCATATTATCCAAGTATTCGATATCTGAGAAAGGTGGTATGCTGTATCTTAATATATTATTCTTGTGTTGTATTTTGGCTAGATATATATAACCTTATTGAGTAATGGGTAGATGATTTGCTGTAAGTGTTTCAAAATTCTGTTTAGCATGCATAATACAACAGTAATGTATTCAGAAGCCACTGTAATGTTCCATAAATTCATTCAGAAGCCACTGACTGAAAAAGTAATGTTCCATAAATTCATTCAGAAGCCACTGTAATGGGTAGATGATTTGTCAGTTACCGGAACATTACTCGGTGTTTCAAAAAAGTAGTGCACCTGTTTTTTGATCACTTCATTTGGGTAGATGATTTGCTGTAAGTGTTTCAAAATTCTGTTTAGCATGCATGATAGTTGAAAAATTAATCTATTATTAGGTGTTAGTTATAAACATTTATGCATGGTGTGCTTTGTTTCATTGTTCATGTTCCTTCTTGTTTAGAGCATGTAAAAGTTAAATGTGTTCTTGTAATAGCCAAATTATATATATCAGGAGTTGCTAATAATTTGTTTGAGGTAGCTTTCACAATCCACATTTTTATTAAGCTCTTTTTGTGATGTCATGCAGGTTGTACTCCTTTACATTGGGCTGCTATAAGAGGAAATTTGGAAGTTTGCTTTGTTCTTGTACATGCTGGTACCAAGGAGGAACTCACATTAAAGGATAGCGGTGGGTTTACTCTGTGCAACTTGCAGCAGACAAAGTCATCGACACCTTTCCTATATCCTTATCGTTCCCCTAGCATTCTTATTTAACTCTTAAGAGCTAGCCCTCTTTATTTGCCTTAGAAATTTCATAGCTCATACACTCTGCAGCTATCTAGGTGTGGGATGTGGTAAATGGTTGCAATCAAGCATATATATTAGTGTGGATTAGAATTGATTTGATGCACTCACAATTATTCTTATTTCCTATTTTTGAACATCTCCCACTTCTTTTGGAGCTGGTTCTCCCAAGTACTTATTCAAGAGTGTGTGCATTAGGTGCGATTTCAACTCCACTAACGGAAGTTTCATTCTCTCGCTTTTAGTCTAATGCTACAAAAGTAAGCTTTGAAGAGAAGTCTTGCTCGGGAGGTCGGGAAGATTGGATATGCCCTATCTGTTTTGTTTTGTTGTTATCCTCATCATCCTGTTCTGAACTCGATTATTTTTGGTGAGGATTGCTTGTGAGCTTTTATTATGTATGTTCAAACTTGAGACTTGTGAAGCCTTTGTTCATCATCGACTGATCTTAAAACCTCTTGACTCCTAATTTTTCTAGAATCACTGTGTGTGTAATGAAATGGCTAAAGGTAACCAAACAAGGCAATGTGCAGATTAAATGAAACCATAAGGCCAGATAATTTCACTAAAAGCTACCCTGCATCTTAAGTTATAGAAATAATCAAGGAATTTGTCTAAACATTACAGTACTAGACAACATTCGCCACCCAGAAGCTAAAAATCGCTGATGATGAATCACCCAACCGTCGTACCCAACCGTCGTACTGATTTTGTATTATGTATGCATTTAGAATGGGGTAATATAGATGTTGCTACCAGATTTTGTATTATGTATGCATATTTGATAGTATGTATCACTTTTATTTAGTTTTCCGTTGCAACGCACGGGCACCTTACTAGTTTGTTTATACGTGGCATCTGTTGTGTTGCTAATTGATGCCAATAGCAATGCTCTAGAACTTAGACTAGTTTAAATTATTGTATATAGTGCAAATGGATGTGTATATTTGTTAGAAAAGACATGGCACAAACAAAGATAATCACAGAATAAAAAACTTGAATTTAATGTGTAAAATCCTTGTGAGAACCAACCACATGGGCATACAAGCGGCGACAATCAATTATATTATGAGAGTTACAAAGCAAGGGACTGAAACACCTCAAAAATTCAAAAGCATTTTAATTCTTTTTGGATTTTGGTTGAATTCTCAATTCCTTTCCAATTTGGCAATTCACCTTGAATTCTTCCCTTTCCTCTTTTACTTCTCCACCTCCTCAATTCGTTGGCACCCTCCTAGAAGTCACTTCCCCGCCACCTTCTTGTTTTCCCCTCCCACGCGGCCACTCGCTCCAGCTTTGAATTGCAGCTATGATCCCCACTGGCGTTCACACCACACTGTTAGATGTTGACGCCGTGGTCCCACCCTCCAGCGGCTCGCCCCCTCTACTGACCTCACCCCTCCCTCGCTTGGTGCGCTGGGTTTGACACGAGCTCACTCCTGCTGTAGTTCTTTGCCTCCCCTCCCCAATGCACGCTCCCTCACTGTACCAGCTACCATCATCCCTCACCAACTTCTGCAAAGGTCGTACGCCACCTCGCAAATGCTCCTACTCCCCTGGCAAAGCTCATGTCGTCTTTACCCTCCACATGTAGGCAACGCCTGAAACCACCCTACTGCTCCCACCACCTCTCCGTGGCTTTAAAACCCAATTAGCTGCATTGAGAGCCCTGCACCACTCTCAAGAACACAACCAAACCCCCTAATTGAGCTCTCCCTCACTACGGCTCCCCTGCCATGCTCCCTTAAGTTTGGTGAACCCTAAGTGCAAACTTCCTACTCCCTCAATTAAAACTCGATTGCATTAGTCTATAGCATCTCCTTAGTATCCCGAACACACCAGAGAACCCGCTCAAACATGAGCATTTCCCTAGAGCCTAGACACTGTGAGCCACCATCGGCGAAAACACCTCTGCCGCGGACAGCTCATCTGAGAATCTCTCAACCCAAATCACCACCATCTCCGTGAAACACATACCCCGTAGATGGTCAAATCTCTCCCCACCTCACCAGAAGTTCATCGGAGTAGCTCTATGTCGCAGTAAAGGCCGCCACCTTCTCTCCTGTCACTGACCACTATCACTTTTCCCATGCCTCCTAAACCCAAAAACGGAATCCCCAAAGACTTTAGAACCCATTCATATTGATGGAGACCACCGGAGAGTCCCACCAACGCTGTATCTCAACGGAGGTTGCCACTACTATAGAAAACCATATTACAGACGGTTCGAAAACGTCATCACAGATGATTTTTAGTAAAAACCGTCTGTGATATTGATATATCACAAACGATTTTTAGTTAAAAACCGTCTGTGATTATCTCCTATCACAAACAGCTTTTACTTACAAACCGTTTGTGATTATCAGCTATCACAGATGGTTTTTAGTTACAAATCGTCTGTGATATTCTTTTCTACCCCTAAATCTATTTCTGTTTATCGGTTAGCCTCAAAAAATAATAGCCAAGCCCTCTGAAACAAGCAGATCAACATGTACATGTATACATACAATTAACAGCTCAATTCATTTCACAAACATAAAACATCCAAATCACTTCTCAATTCATTTCATAAACATAAAATATTCAATTCACATCGCACTTCATTTTAGAAACATAAAACATCCATTTCGCAAATCAATTAATTGAAATGAAATAAAATATCCATTAACAAATACATAATTAGAAAAGATCTACATTGTATTTGCACTTAGATGGTAACATTGTATTTTTTTATTGCTCTATCACTCCAGAATCAAGGTCCCACGAAAGGAACAGATTCATAATCAACGAACTTGTTAGGCTGCACAAGCAATACTTGGATGGCAGTTCGTTGATTATGGACTGTTCCTTTCGTGAGACCTTGATTCCGGAGTGATAAGAGGAATAAAAAATTATTCTACGTTGTGGAGCTCTCCATCTGAGTTTATGACTTTAACCACCAAAAAGTACATGCAATCTTCTCGAATATGTGAAAGGTCGGGTTGTTTCAATGCAGTTGACAGGATGGACGCAGCTTGTCAATAGGAATATCAATGTGCGTATATATATAACCTGGTAAGTATGAAGTAATTATGGAAAGATTGACAAACCTTAGAATTGGTGATCCTCGAGGAATCGAGGAGTAATTTCATATGGTGGTAAACATAGAATCCATATGTGTTGCCCGACGACTGCTGGTGGCACTACAAAAATGGAATGTCTTAATTCACGAGGCATAGCGAATACCTTAAATTTTTGAACATGTGTCAGGCCTTTGGCTCCTTGCGTCGAGACACCTGCCATTGCAACGTACATCACGAACACCCTACGTGATTCAAAAAAGTTGACATTAGTCATTCGAAAGGAAAGAAAGAGTATAATATAGGTATGTATAGAGAAAATGTACTTACCTATCGATTACTTGGCTGACAACTATGTAGTCCGTTTTATTCTTACTTAGGGAATCAAGGTATATTACCTTGTTCTATTTTGGTACAATTACTATTAAAATCCAATGAAACTCTTGATTGTAGGGCATAAGTATATATTCCTTATCGTGGTAAACCTCTAGTGCTGCTGTAATGTACCTCTTGATGAAGGGTGTATTCTCGTTGATGGTATGCATGGCGACCAAGTGTGGGTCCAAGAAACCAACCGATGATTTGAATGATCTAGCTTTAGTCACCATATGTCTATATATACACACACACGAAAGCAACAAATTATATATGACATTTACCGGTATGACATAAACGGAGACTGTGATTGTACATACTTACAGCGTCCAACATCGAATGAGTGAGACGTCGAGAGCGTTGAGCATGTAAAGATCAAATAAATCCTCAAATGTTACCGCGAAGACACAATCTTGAATATTGTGTTGTAAATGATTCGGCCCGAATTTGACTGTGATACCTGAACGCCGTTCTCCCTTTGGCTTATTGGACTGTTCTATATACCACATGTGTAATTGCAGGCAACTAATTGGTAGGGTTTGGAGGCGCGTTACCGAGTCGACCAGCGGCTTGCCAAGTACGAATTTGCGAGCCAATGGCAGGTACGGAATATCATCATCGGTCTTGTTTGCTTTGCCCTTGCTACCTCGGCTGTCCTTGCTACCTCGACTGTAAGTCGACTGTAATGGTACCACCGATGGAATTTGCTGCACTGGGAATAGCGACATGACACTAGTGCAGGTAGTGGTGGTAGAGATAGGCCTTATGGAGATGGCACCAGTGCAAGTAGCTCTTGTTTGGATTGCTCTTGTGGACCTGCCACCGGTGAAGAAGCCTCCAGGCAGATGTCGCTTTTGGGCCACTGGATGAAGGTTTCAATGGCTTACCCTAGAGTTACGAGCTTGTCGTTAGGGGGCTTCGGTAGCGGGACGACCTCAAAATTGGCATGCACACCATCCACATTCACTTTTCTAAAGCCTGACGCTAAAGGTGCACCGTGCACCCTGGCCCCTTGACTGGACGGATATGCCAGTCCCCAAGCAGCATACAAGGCAACGGAGGCATATCCCACTTGGAGCTTGTACTTCGTAACCACCTGGATGTCGTCCATAGAAAATCTACCATCGCTTTCTGTCATAGGATTGGACGCGTGGTACTCCGATGGTTGGGGGACTGGCTAGCATAGGAGCGATGACGACGGTGGCTTGCTGATTTTCTTCTGTAAATCTTTGCACCTCATCTCTGACGTAATCAGCAAGCTCCTCTCTAAGAGATGCCTTGATCTCCTCTCGTAGCCGTGCGTCATGCTCAGCCTTGTTTCTCTTCCTACTCTAATACAATTAAGAGTTATCTGAGAAATCTTGTTTCCAAGGAACATAAAGCCCAAGGCCTCTTGTACGACCTGGATGCTCCTTGTTTCCCAGTGCTGCAGAGAGTATATCTTTCTCTTTAGTTGACTAGAATGATCCCTGGAAAGATTCGACACTCAGTGTATCCTGCAAGAGCCCGATATATCATTTCACTTCATACGAAGTTGTGGAGTAATTACAATATACGTAGTTCGATATCTTACCAAGTGGTGGGACACTTCCTCGTCTGTAGGGTTCCGGAATGAGATGTCCCCCGATGACGTGGTAGATAACCTCGCTCTAATCCAATTTCGAGCGTGCTCATCTGGGATCGTGGCAAATGGCGGGGCGGTGTCCCGTATGATTGCCTGTTTGTCCTCTTGCCTCCACTGCGGGATTTTACACGCATACCCAGCTGTGCCGAGTCTGTGGAGGTGTGTGTGTTTTTTGCCTGGAGGGCCTTGTGCATTGCACTTGCACTTCTGAAAGCTTCGGTCGTCTTCATCGCCTTAAATGTTTCCCATTGTGGTTTCAGAAATGGGTACTTATCAAACGGCGTTAGATCCTTCTCCACATACTGCTTGATAAGTATACTTTCGAAGTTCTTCCATGCTTTGCACGCCGCTAGCAAGGCATGTCGTTGCACGGAGTCGTGATGTTCTTCTGGGATCTCGAATGATGCAAAAAATCTCTGTCAATAGCTCACGTTTCTGAGTCTCACTCACGCTCTTCCACGAATTGAATGTGATCTCAATTCGTTCTTGTGCAACTATTCCGATCGGTCTTCGAAATGCGCCCGCTGCTTGGCGAGGAAGGAGAGGGGTCCCAGATCTATCGACCTCTGTGATGATAAATCGGCCCTCAGGCTTTTTCGATAGTCATCTTCCTTTGCGTGTTGATTTTGGAGTGGACGCACTCCGGCGATGATGTTAAAGAATGCGCGGATGACATGCTGGCCTTCTCATATATGAAAAGTAAGCACAATGTAGCATATACGTAAATAGCGCGGTATAAGCACATACTTAAATTTAATTTCAATATAAACAATAATGACAAAGACGGTTTCTGAGAACACTCAAGTTCCATTAGTTGGAGCTGGTTGGAAGCTTCCTACTTGCTAAGATTTAACAACATATATATACATATACATATACATAACAGTAAGATTTAACAACAATAAAATTTATGAAACAACAACAATATATGTATACATATATTCAAGTATACATATACATATCTATGTTCATTAGCAACATATATATGAATATACATATACATAACAGTAAGATTTAACAACAATAATATTTATGAAACAACAGCATTATATGTATACATATATTCAAGTATACATGTGCATATCTATGTTCATTAACAACATATATATACATATACATATACATTCCCAGGGCTCTGCTAAGTAAAAGCATTATTTTCAAGTGCCTATTCTTTCATAGATATACAACATTACTTACAGATCGATGGCCATTACTTAGATATACAACTTTACTTACAACAATAACACAAATGGACATCTCAACTGCATCTAAATAACCGAAATTGAAGATGGACTCACCGAGGGGATTCTGGCGATGTTAGAGGAGCTCGAGCATGGACGAAGGCGGCCAACGGGCTCGAGCGTCGACGGAGGCGGACGGCGATGGGCTCGGGGGAACGGAGGCAGCCAGCGATGGTCCCAAGGGAGGAGAAGGGAGACAGGCTCAGGGGACGGCGACGGCCTCGGGGGGATGGAGGCGGCCGGTGACGGGCTCAACGGAGGTGGCCGGCGACGGGCTCGGGGGACGGCGACGGCCTCAGGGGGACAGAGGCGGCCGGCAACGGGCTCGAGGGACGGCGACGGGCTTGGGGGCTCGACGGAGGCGGCTAGCGACGGGCTCGGGGGACAGCAACAGCCTTGGGGGGGATAGAGGCGGCCGGTGACAGGCTCGGGGGACGGTGGCGGCAACGGGCTCGCTCAGGAGAGCGACTAAGTCTGTCCTTGGTTGGTATTGCTAATAACTATAGTGTATGCGCAAAACCCTAGCTGGGAGTTATATATAAAGGCTTATTATAGACGGTTCTATTTAAGAACCGTCTGTGATATCAATATCACGGACGGTTTTAAACTTAGAACTATCTGTGATAATAAATATCACAAACGGTTCTAAACTTAGAATTGTCTGTAATAAGCCTTTGCCCCCCTCGACTGTAGTTATTAATATAACTACACCAACCAGCATTCAATAAGACCTCACAGAGTGTATTTCTTTACAACAGCTGGGTTTATTTCTTTACAACAGCCCAATGAACATAGAGACGCATTTGTATGGCTCATTCTCAAAGTTCACCTATATATCACACATTTTTACATATACATAAATGCAAATTCACAAATACATAACACACATGTATTGTTGTATACATAAATGCCAATTCACATGTACATCACATACATCCATTGTTGTATACATAAATGCAAATGCCAACATATATGTCGCATATTCTCATTCCACTTGCTTATTTCCTTTAAAAATTAGCCCTTCATGATGATCAATGCGTACGTAACTAGTTTCGTCATGTTGTTCGTCGTCGACCCTTATGTCATTTCCAAAAGGATGTAACTCGTTAACTTGATTGTATTTTTCCTCATTCACTACATTCTCTACTCCGACAATTCTCCTTTTTCCATGAAGAACTATATGGCATTTATTATTTGTCGGGTCGGTTACATAGAAAACTTTAACAACTTGGTTGGCGAGTATGAATGGTTCATCTTTGTACCCGACACGTTGGATGTCCATGGTAGTGACACCGTACTTGTCAATCTTCACCTATGGGAGATGCACCCAATGGCAGCGAAATAAGGGGATCTTGAAAACCACGTAGTTGAGCTCCCAAATCTCTTCTATGAACCCTAGTACGAGTTTCTCAACTCATCGGCACTGAACGCATCTATGCGGACACCACTGTTCTAGTTACTACTCTTTATATCCTGAGCCTATGTATAGAATGTGTACCTGTTGTAGGGGTGGCCCCCACCTAAACCTAGGTAGCCTGTTGAGAAGGTTATAAGCCATGTAAATGACGTAGCTTGTCCTCGAAGGAAGGCTCGGTGTATGGTTACAATGGTAAAAACGCTCCTCACGAGGGAACGCATATATATCATGACCAGCCCTTGGGAAAGACCCAAGAGGTCATTTGCTCACCTAACTCTCCACTACCATACCCCTCTCTCTCTGCTTGGTCTGTAGCCACAACAGTTGGTGCCGTCCGTGGGGACGACGGAAGCAAGAAGACCTCAAGATTGCAGAAAGGATGGCACTGAAGAAAGCTTCATCATCGGTGGCGAAGAAGAAGGAGGTGATCGTGGCGAGGCCCCGCGTCAACACCAGGGCTTCGGCGTTGGTGGTCGGGGGTGAAAATGACGATGATCATCGCACGACCACCGACCTCGCCACCACCGACGCCATCGACCCCGCCACCACAGACGCCATCGACCCCGCCACCACCGACCCCGCCACCACAGACGCCACTGACCCCGCCACCACCAACGCGACAGCCGACCCCACCCCGTGCGTCACACGCCACCCTGCCGCCAGTGCGACCGTCAACCCCGATGATACCGGTCGGGTGCTAGGGAGCGGTAGCCCCGACGCCCACCGAGGCGCGACCACCGCTCCTACACCCGGAGCGGGAGCACCAAGTAGCCCCACCGGCGACATGGGCCCTGCTGTCGGCGCTGGAGTCCACCGTGCGGACAGGATGAGCAACCCAAGAACACAAGCGGTGGTTGCGACTACCTCGACCGTGCGACCGGACGCGCCCATTGCCCTACCTATGCCCACAGAAGAGAACGCCCGCCGGCAGCCTGGCACGCTTCCAAAGCAAGCGGCGGATCTCGTGGAGCCGCGCGGAGAATGCAAGAGGCTCGGGTCAGCCGACCCACCGTGGTCGACGAAACCCACGCCAGCGCATGGATAGCCGGACGCCCCACATCCGGGCCGCGCTGCTGCGGCGTGTGGACCCAGAGTCCCCGCTATCGGCTGGCCTACAGCAGGCAGCATGGCTGGAGGATTTTAAATTCCCCAGCTTCATCACATCGTACAAGGGCGACACGGATCCCCGAGAGTTTGTACGCGTGTACAACACCGCCATCGAGGCGGCAGGGGGAGACGACAGCACCAAGGCGAAGGGCTCCCGCTCACGTTGCACGGAGTGGCGCTCTCATGGTTCTTCACCATATAGCCGAACTCCATATACGCATGGGAGCAGATCCGCGACCGCCTCTACAACAACTTCCAAGGGAACTACGTCGAGCGTGTCGACTCGGATCAGCTTTCGCAATCAAGCAAAAACCATCGAAAGGGCTCCGTGAGTACTTCAAACGCTTTGCGAAGGTCCGCTGCCAGGTCAAAGACGTCAATGAGACAACAATCATCAATATAGCGGTACAGGGTCTCCGTCTGGGGCCGCTAGCCGAGTACAACGCACGGAAGCCTATCAAGACAGTGGCAAAGCTCTTCGATAAGATGGAGGAGTACGCTCGGGCGGAAGAAGACGCGAGGCGGCGCCAGGACAACGAAGCCGATGTCAACCCAGCGGGAGGTGCCATGAAAAGCGTTGACCCGTTGCAAGCAAGTTCCTCGCGGAGCAAGCGTAGGCAGGAGACGTCAAAGGACGCCTCCCAGCACAAGGACGCGCTGGCGGACAAGCCCCAGCGCGGCCGCCAGACGTCCCAGCTCACCCGGTACGTCTTTGACGTCGAGGGCGGCTCCGAAGACAGCACCCCCGCCAACCGTGGGGCCAGAGCTCGACGAGGCCGGGGGCGAGGCTGAGGCCGGGGTCGTGACGGTTGGGCTCGCGCGGAGTATGGAGACCAACACCGCCCACAGTGGTGCGAGGTGCACGGTCAAGGCAACCATGACACCCGCTCCTACACCACCATCGCGGCACTTCGACAAAGCGTCGCCAGGGACAGGGATCTCAAGGCACGCCCACCTGTCGTGGCGCACGTTCAGCAGCCATGGGACGGCTCCCTAAGGATTTGGGATCAGGAGCCGCAGCCCCAGGAGAGCCCCTTGCGGATCCATGCCCTTGAGGACGCTCCGCGTAGGGTCATCAACGTAATCTCCGGAGGCTCCTCCTTGGAGTTCGCCTCAGAGCGACAGCGCAAGGCCTACGTGCGGAAGCTACACCATGTGGCAGCGTACCAGCTCACGCACTGCCAGATTGGGCGCAGCATGCGATCACCTTCACGCCTGTCGACGCCGAAGACGTGGAGTTCCCCCATCAGGATCCCCTAGTCATCCAGGTCGCGGTTGCCGGGTGCGACATCCGGCATGTCCTGATTGATGGGGGCAGCTCCGCGAACGTCTTGTTCGCATTGTGCCTTCACCGCATGGTGATCCTCAAGTCGCCTAGGCCCTCATGAATTTCGCCCGTGGCTTCAAGGTCGCGCCGCTATTGGCGCCAAATATGTTTACAGGTCTCCTTCGGCCAGGATGACAACGTGGCGAGCAGGGACGCCACCTTTGATGTCGTTGATATCCAGTACCCCTACAACGCCATTTTGGGGAGACCGACCCTTAATTCCTTTGGGGCAGTACCACACCGTGGCTTCCTATGTGTGAATCTTCCGGGCCCGCGAGGTGTCATCACCATCCTCGGCGATCAGCACGTGGCTTGGCACCTAGAGCATGGAACCCGAAGCCCAGTGCGTTTCTTAGGTCAGGCGCGCCCGTACACGCCCTACGGCAGCCCAAGCACCAGAGGCTTTGCATCTCACCACCACGACAACAAGCCCAATGGTTAGTTCATAACCTTTTGTACTCGCTCACCCGCGCAAATGGAAATTTAATAAAGTTCGCCGTTTGCGAAGCTATTCATGCCCCCCACCAAAAATGTGCGGAGGCTCGCCTCCGCATGCACTCCCCGGAGTATAAAAAAGACAAGGACGTTTTCCCTGCGCACTCTACTGAGTATAAACAAGATGCGGAATTCCGCGCACGCGTCGGTGCCACTACCACGCGTACTCCCCGGGGTATAAAGACGTGGTCGATGTTCCCACGTACCGCACGGAGACCCACCTCCGCACATGCACCGCACGAAGACCCACCTCCGCACATGCACCGCACGGAGACCCATCTCCGCACATGCACTGCACGGAGACCCACCTCCGCCCATGCACCGCACGGAGACCCACCTCCGCACATTCACCGCACGGAGACCCACCTCCGCACACACACTCCACGGAGGTCCGCCTCCGCACGCACTCTATGGAGTATAAATAAGACGTAGCATCGAGGTCCGCCTCCGCACGCACTCTACAGAGTATAAATAAGATGTAGCGTCGAGGTCCGCCTCCGCACGCACTCCACAGAGTATAAATAAGACGCAGCAGGGGGACGCCTCCGCGCGCACTCTACGGAGTATAAATAAGACGCGGATGTTTTTCCTGCGCACTCTACTGAGTATAAACAAGACGCGGATGTCCCGCGCGCGCGATGGCGTACCCTCCGGAGCTTAAGTAAGTCGTGGTTGATAGTCCTACACATTCTCCGGAGTACACACAAAGACACGGATGTTTTCCCTGCGCACTCTACTGAGTCTGAACAAGATGCGGACGTTCCGCGCACGCGATGGCGCACCCTTCGGAGCTTAAGTAAGTCGTGGTTGATAGTCCTGCACATTCTTCGGAGTACAAATAAAGACACAGATGTTTTTCCTACGTACTCTACTGAGTCTAAACAAGACGCAGACGTTCCGCGCGCGCGATGGTGCACCCTCCAGAGCTTAAGTAAGTCGTGGTTGATAGTCCCACGCATTCTCCGGAGTACAAACAAAGACGCGGATGTTTTCCCTGCGCACTCTGCTGAGTCTAAACAAGACGCGGATGTTCCGCGCGCGTGATGGCGCACCCTCCGGAGCTTAAGTAAGTCGTGGTTGATAGTCCCGCACATTCTCCGGAGTACAAACAAAGACGCGAATGTTTTCTCTGCGCACTCTACTGAGTCTAAACAAGACGCGGATGTCCCGTGCACGCGCTGGTGTTATCACCACGCGTACTCTCCGGAGTATAAATAAGATGTGGACGATATTCCCACGCACTCGCCGAAGTCTACATACAACGGCGCATGGACTCCGGAGGCTTCTCGCGCTTCCAGCAAACCGCGTGCACCGCATGGACGGGCGGCCGTGAGTGCAGGAGTGAGGCGCACGAGCTCAATGGCCTACGCCTCTGCAGAAGAGCCGAGAAACCAAACGCGCTCGGCGAAGGCGCCCACACGGACGCGGTCTCCCGATGCAGGAAGGTGCCCCAGCGAACGTCCATTGACGTTCGAGCTTGGGACGCAAAGACGCCCCAATAAGGCGCGACAGACGAGAGCGCCAAGGTCCCCCCTGCATGGGCGCCCGAGCCGGAGAAGTCGGAGCCCGTCCTTGGAGCAGCACGGCCCCCTACAGCACCGCAAGCGCCAAGCCCCCCTCCTCCCCTCATCCCAAGTGCCCAATAGCCAGGGGAGGAGACTGGGGGAGAGAACAGGCGCCTGTACGGGACAGCATGGTGGGACCTGGCCTCGCCGGCGCGCCATAGCAGTCTATTCCTGAAGCTAGGAGCGGCCTTGATGAAGTACAAGTGAATTGCCCACTACCCCGCACCAACCGCGGCTCTTCGACGCACGGGTGAGGGGAAAACACATCGCGGCGTCGCATCCCCCCACATGGGCGGGATGTCCGACCCCACGATCGCCCAGGCGGCATTAGCCGCGTTCCGGAACCCTCCACGCTACTGGGCGAAGCTGGAACACACCGAGGACCGCAATTTCGCCACAAGTTGTGGGGGTGCGATGTTTGGGAAGGCAAGTGCCGCTCCACTGGGACACTTGCCCCCTTTTAAAGAGCCCCGGAAGCAAGACCGCAGACATCACGCCTCAAGAGTCCCATCGCCCGCCCCAGGGGCACGTGGTGTGATAGTGTTGCCCCACTCTAGTTACAGCGCTCCGCCAGCTACACTCCACGCGTCCCCCCTATCCTGCGGGGCCCGAAGCAACAGACGACGGCCAAGGGACACCTCCCTCACAGCCGTACAGCACCATGTACGGACCTCCGTTGATCCTACCTTAGCTATCCCATCGACGTCTGGGAATGCAGTTAAATAGTGATGCCCGTGAGGTCCCCCATCGACCGCCAGGGACAGGACCTACGAGGCTAGGCCCCTGTCCCTTCCCAAGCTTATCTTATCCTGTCCAGCAGTAGAGGATGGAGCACTCGTGCGTCGCTGCCTCCACTCCGGAGGGTAGGGGACGGAGCGCTCGCGCGTCTGCCGTCTGGCGTCGGCTCGCCGCCACCACCGGAGGGTAGGGACGGAGCGCTGCCGACGTCTGCCGACCAGGTGTCGGCTCGCCGCCACCACTTCGAAGGGTAGGGGATGGAGCGCTCGCGCGTCTATTTCGACTAGACGTCACCTCCGTTGCCACCACTTCGGAGGGTAGGGGACGGAGCGCTCGCGCGTCATGCCGACCAGGCGCCCGGCCCACGCCACCACCTGAGGGTAGGGGCGGAGCGCTCGTGCGTCTGCTTCGAATAGGCGCCAGCTCCGCTGCCACCACTTCAGAGGGTAAGGGACGGAGCGCTCGCGCGTCTACTTCGACTAGGCGCCAGCTCCGCTGCCACCACTTCGGAGAGTAGGGGACAAAGCGCTCGCGTGTCTACCCCAACTAGGCACCAGTTCCGCCCCTACCCCAAGCGTCTACCCCAACAAATCAACAAACTCCGCAAGAAAGGCACAAAGCGGGCACATCCAAAAAATGACGGCGGGGATGAGCGTTCCGACTTATCCACCACGCCCATTACAAAGTTCTTACAAAACCCGCCAGACCAACTCTACTCGTCTGGCTTCGCCTGGACGACCTCCCGCGCCAAAGCCTCACTCGCCGAGGGTTGATTCGCCCAGAAGTTGAGTGAGTCTTCGGCCCACCACCAACGACACAAATAGCACCGGGTTACGACGTCAGAAACAAGCAGCAGGTCCCCATCGGGCAGCTGCTCAGAATAAAGTGGCATGGGGGATCAAAGAAGGGAAGCAATTTTCACTTCATTTATAGCATTGAGTACATCAGGTTAAAACACACACCGGCGTACAAGAACTCGGGGTCACACCTACTTTGAGACGTCGGCCCCATCATCGTTGCGCTGGGCAACTCCATCCAGCCACTCGCCAAGGTTCCCCTCGCCATACATGTTCCACCGCAGCTCCACCTTCGCCGCAGCCTCCCCGATGTACTCCCAAATCCGTTCGTGGAAAAATCGAACGGCGGGACGAACGGCGCGCACGGCATCAGACATCACCCCAGCCCCAGCAGGCATTTCCAGCTGCGGATCACCCAATTCGTCAACATGACGGCAACCCCGGTGTCAGAGCAGGGCACACACCAAGCATGCAGCCACATAGGAGTAGTGATTGCCAAAGGATGTCGCGGCCGCCTGGGCAAGATCGACCGCTTCCGCAATCCGTTGAAGTGTCCGTGAAAGCTCTTTGGGGCCAAAGGAGTGGGGTGGCACCTTGGCAACTAGATTTTCAAGGGTACCCTCCAGGGCCAGTATAGCCTCCCACGCCATCGCCGAGGCGGCACCCAATGCCTCATCCCGCTCCCTCACAGACGCAGCGAGGCGGCCGTTCTCTTCCTCCAGTACAGCAACCTGCTGGAGCAACCCGTCACGCTCCACCACCGCTACCTGCTGAATCGATGCCACATGCTCCGTGGCATATGAGATGGCCCCCGCGCGTTCCGCTTCCAGGAGCCACATGCGGTCATCCTTGGCGGAATGCGCCTCCTCCGACGCACGAAGAGCTCCTTCGACGGCGCGTAGACAGTCCTCCAAGGCCTCCCGTTCCCGGACTTTGGCCGCCTGCAGCGCCCGGCTGAGGGCGAAGGTCTACGCAATAAAGCAATCAGTACACCTCCCAATGGCTACGTGCTGCTCGGGGTCAGGCACTCACCCTCAGTTCGGAGACCTCCAGCACCCCCTCAAGCAGTTCAGGCCCGCAAATTTGCAGCGCATCATGATCTAAGCTCGTGGCTGCATTATCCGCGGCCCCCCGCCACGCCGCCAACACCTCTGCTCGAGGGACAAAGTCCGCTAGACGACAGGTGGCATCCGCGGTAATAGCCTCGGCGGCGCCAGATACCCCTCCCAAGCGGCCGTCCTCGAGCTCCGAGGGCCGCCCGCGTTCGGGGAACCATGTTGCTGCAAAGGGGACACGACGGTCAGCCCCGCGACTACCTAGCAGGTCACATCAAGAAATGTTTACCTTCAGCCCCGCCCGAATCCGCAAGGACCTCCGCATCCCCACCCACATCGCCAAGCGGGGGAACTTCGGTGTCGGAGCTTAGCTCCACCAACCCCTCGCCCCCAGTAGCCGCAAACCTGATCGGGGCCGTGGGGGCACCGAGGCACTCGGTGTCTGAGTTGGAGTCCCATAGGGCTCCGACCTGGCTCTCTACAACGAACCCCCCTGATGAGCAAAGGGGTGATCGTATGCGGGGTCGCTTCGTCTTTGGGGAATAAGAAGGCGGCCCCACCTCGAAAACCGCTGCAGAAGGAGCTCCTACGGTCGCGAGAATGAACTCCGTGAGCGTGGGCTCCGCCCCAGCATCCTCCGCGAGCGATGGCTCCGCCCCAGCGCCGGCTGGCAGCGAGGCAGCACTCGCCCTTGCCTCCAAGTCCGCATGTTCCGCTGAGTCAGAACCCGCATCCGCTAGTACCCCCTCCCCTGTGGAGTCGCGGTGAGGTGGGCTGGGGGCCAGAACAGCGTGCTCTGGCACCCTAATACCCAAGGCTTCGCACACGCGGTTCAGCCGCCCCAGACCTGCCTCCGCGGTCGTAGACACACGCAGCGTATGCTCCCTGGCTGTGTACGGTCCAAGGAACGCACCCACCGCACGCTCCACGTCCTCCAGGGAAGCACTTGCGAAGGGCACGGGGGCACGTTGTAAAAACAACAGCCCTGACGATTAGCACACGAAAGCACACTCCAGGACAATTTACGCGGACCGAAGGGTCTTGGCAGCGAAGACATGGAAGGGCGGACGTTGTCGCGCCGAAGTCTCCCAGGAGTAACACGCCACTCCGCGGCAAGCGGCGCCACGCCATACATGACGAACTCCTCAGCGAGGTCGCGCATATTGAAGCGGGCGGTGATCCCCACAAGCCTCCGTGCTACCCACTCATCATCATCGTCTATGGGCGCGCCCGGCGTGGTGTTAACCGCCACTGGCCGCCCCGAGCACTCAAGGCCGCTGCCGCTCGCCACGCAGTGGTAAAACCACCGCCTCGTCCAGTTCGGCTCCCACTCCGCCCGACTCGACTCCGCGGGAAATATCTTCTCGCACTGCGGGCGCAACGTGAGATCGACGCCGCCGAAGATGGGCAGCGCCCCGTCCCCCTGATCCTCTGCCGCGCACTAGACATCGTGGAGAAACGTGAACAGTGACGCAGTCGACCAGCACGCCTCCGTGCGCAGCTTCCAGCTGTACACGGCAAGATGGGCTATCACATTCGGCGTTATCTGCGCCAGCTCAAGCCCAAAGGCCCGCAAGACGTCCCCGACAAGTCTGGCGGCTGGAATGCGTAACCCAGCCTCGAAGTAGGCGACGAACACGATCGCCTCTGATGTTTCGGGGTGCGGTTCGGTCTCATCGCCCGCGGGCAGTCGTACATCCCGGCGGTCCGACAGCTTCCCCTCACGCAGAAGGCCACGGATCGTCTCTTTCGTCACCAGCGTCGAGCCCAGGATGCGGGAGCACAGTCCCCCTACTCTCTTCGCCGCCATCCACCACTTGTCCACAGGCGCGGAGCCGCGCCACTCGAGGGTGTACCTCACCTCGAGCGGCGACACCCGCCGGAAGACGGCGTTGTCATCGGCCACCCGCGCGCGCGCCCCGTCGTATGCCATCGTTCTCCTAGAGCTGCGAGGCGTCGGAGGAAGCAAGGAAGACAGGAGATTGGGGCGTGTGACCGCGAGCTAGATGGCAAGGCGATGAAGATGCAACTGGCGTAGCGCAAGGGGTATTTAATACCCCTGTGTCTCTCACGCCATCGATGAACATAACTGCTGGGAGGCGAACCGCCCACCTTCCCACGATCGCCACCGTAGTGGCACACCTACCCGTGCGCGCCACACCCGGTCAAGCGGCGGTCGCACCAAGGGGCCTGACAGCGCACGACGCGCAAATAGCGCCCCACCACGTGTCCGCTCGGGAATCTAAGCAAAATAACCCGGCTCCGCCTTCGGCGGCATCTTCGCCTTCGCAAGACAGTCTCGAGTCTGCCCCCGACGACGACACGCAATCGCGCGCCGGAGGGGCGCGCTAGGAGACGCCCCCCGCCTCGGGGAGCTCTCGCGGAGTAGTCCGTTCAGCAGACTCTGCGCCCGTCAACGCAGAGCCAGCCTGCGTTGCGCGCCCAAGACGCGCCGGGAGCTCAATCTCTTGCAGTGCAATGGCCTCCCTCTCCCGCGAAGCGCGCGGCGGCCGGTGGTCGTCGGAATATTGCGCTCAAGAATAGGCCTCCCTCAGTTCATCAACACGGCAGTATCCCTCTGCATGTTCATGAACTGAAGAAGGCATATTCTTGAAATCAACGACCATCTCAGCTACGCCCGGGAGACGCTACGGCCCTTCGGGTATGTATATAT
Source organism: Melocanna baccifera (assembly GCA_036346265.1). Taxonomy (NCBI): domain Eukaryota; kingdom Viridiplantae; phylum Streptophyta; class Magnoliopsida; order Poales; family Poaceae; genus Melocanna; species Melocanna baccifera. The sequence continues at coordinate 4,796,023 of CM070699.1, read as the reverse complement.
ACAGCTGTCCCCCGCGCGGAGAAGCACAATCGGCGGAAGTCGAAGCATCATCCACGCGTGAAGAAGCCCAATCGATAGAAGTCGCAGCGACGCGGTCGCCCACGCGCGGAGAGGCGCAATAGCTGGAAACCGAAGCGGCACGGCCGCTCATGCACGGGCAGCGTCCCCGCTTGATTGCAGCTGCGCATCTGGCCGCGTCGACGAGGTCTTCGCCCCCGCAGGCCACATGCGACTCCGCCAACTGACCCCAGCCTCGCCTTCCGCGCGAAGCCTTTGCCTCAGCGGAACGACTCCGGCTCCGCTCTCGACGAGACCTTCGCCCTCTCGGGACAACCCCGGCGCTTCCTGCACATCATCCTTCTTCACTCTTACCACAACCGTTTTCGTACCCTAATATGTCCCATGCCTTTCCATGGATGCTAGGTTGCAGAGAGCACTGGCACAGCGAGTCAGTCGGTGGGAGTCTGCATCGACCGACGCGAAGCCAGCCGCCAGAAAGGTGCACGCACCCGTGGTCGTTCGACCGCACGCAGCGCCCCGACCACCGTCACCTCGGGGCGTAATGCACCGGCACGCCCCAGGATCGAGGATACCTCAGACGCAGCGCCCGATACTTCTTCATCAGCGCGGGGCGCGAACCTCTCTGCCAACTCAAGAATGTACCTTCTTCCGTCCACAAGCATGCACAAGAGCACCTTGGCTGATGCTAACCCTGTCGCATGCTCGTGAGCAGAAGAGGTATATTCTTGAGACAAGCCGTCCCAGCGGTCCTTCGTCACGCCGCTACGGCCGCATATATAGCCGCTCTTGGGAAGTGCAACCGGCGGACGCTCAACCGTCGCGGCCGATCACACGCGTCCAACCAGCGGGAGTCGGACCGACGCGGTCGCTCATGCGCATGAGACGCCCCAACCTCCAATGCCTGCCTGCTCCTCCCGCATCGGCGAGGCCTTCACTTCGCCCACAATCACACAACGTCACAGGCCGCAGGGATGGAGGGGGCCAAAGGGCTCGGCAACATGGCTTTAGCCTGTGAAGCCCTTCACCATGAGAGGCTCCTGTTGTAGGGGTGGCCCCCACCTAAACCTAGCTAGCCTGTTGAGAAGGTTATAAGCTATGTAAATGACGTAGCTTGTCCTCGAAGGAAGGCTCGGTGTATGGTTACGATGGTAAAAACGCTCTTTACGAGGGAACACATATATATCATGACCAGCCCTTGGAAAAGACCCAATAGGTCATTTGCTCACCTAACTCTCCACTACCATACCCCTCTCTCTGTTTGGTCTATAGCCACAACAGTACCCACTTATGTCATATCCTTGCCATATCACAACTGTAAATGTTGACCCTTTTGCCAACCATATCAGCATCTCACTTGACGAGCTCCTAGCGATTTGCTCCTTCAACCATTGGTTTAACCGATTGTTGTGTTCTTTATGATCCAAACATCCGACCGCTCCGGATTCTGTTGCCGAAGCACATCCTTGTGCTGGTCGACATAAGGGGCCACTTAAGTTATGTGTTGCAAGACCGTGAAATGGGCTTGAGCATACGCGTTCAAATCTAGAGTGATTGCTTTCCTTCTGATAGTTCCGATACCCTTGAGCCTCCCCTCATGACGAGATTGAGGCGCACCTATCGGTTGAATCTGAGCCATATAATCGACACATAACTCAATGACCTCTTCGCTTGCATAACCTTTGACGATGCTGCCCTCCGGCCGAGATCGATTCTGTACATAGGATTTGAGAATTCCCATGAACCTCTCAAACGGGCACATACTACGTAGGAATATGAGCCTGAACATTTTTATCTCCCACACAACGTGAACAATGAGATGGACCATGATGTCAAAAAACGAAGGATGGAAATACATCTCAAGATGACATAGAGTCATCACCACCTCGTCCTGTAGAGCATCTAGTCCTTCGGGATCGATGACCTTCTGAGTAATTGTGTTAAAGAAATAACATAGCCTCATGATTGTCTCTCAGGCTTTGATCGGTAAAATATTTTTAATTGCAATAAAGAGCATCTGTGTCATCAACACATGACAATCATGAGACTTCATGCCATTTAACTTCAAATATTGCATCCAAACAAGTTTCTTCACGTTGCCGGAGTAACCAGACGGAACTTTGACACCATGCAAGCACTAGCACAGTTCTGTTTTCTCAGCCTTGGACAAAGTATAACACGCAGAGGGAAGGTACGTTCGTCCATTATCTGTTTCTATCGGTGCTAACTCAGGCCTGATGTCCATATCAGCCAAGTCAAGCCGTGCGTTGACGTCGTCCTTTGTTTTATCATGAATGTTCAGTAAGAGACCAATCAAGCTGTCACATATATTTTTTTCTGCGTGCATAACGTCGATGCAGTGTTAAACATCTAGGTACTCCTAATAAGGTAAGTTCCAAAATATTGATCTCTTCTTCCAAATGTTCTTCTCACGAGCCCTCAATTTATGTTCCTTTCTGAGAACAACATCCAAATCTTTAACCATATTGTAAACCTCTTTTTCGCTTAAATGCCTTGGAACTGAACCGTTCTCCTTCTCTCCGTCCAATTATTTCTTCATCTTACGGTATGGGTGAGCCCTCCGAAGGAACCAGCGGTAACACATGTACACTGTTTTACGTGAGTGTTTCAGCCACACATTATCGGTACCATCTAAGTAGTGAGTACAAGCTTTGGCACCTTTTGTACTCTAATCCGACAGGTTAGTAAGGGCAGGATAATCATTTATGGTGCAGAACAATAAGGAGTACAAAGTGAAGTTCTCTCATTTGTATGCATCCCATACCTATACCCCTTCGTTCCACAGTACTTGTAGATCTTCCACCAAAGGTGCTAGGTACACATCAATATCATTCCAAGGTTGCTTTGACCCTTGGATAAGTATCGACAGCAAAATATACTTTCGCTTCATACACAATCAAGGAGGAAGGTTATAGATGCACAGAGTCATGGGCCAAGTGCTATGTTGGCTGTCATACTACTGAAAGGATTCATTCCATCTGTACTCAATCCAAACCTTATATTCCTCGGTTCTGCACCAAAATCTGCAAAACTCCTTTCTCTACTAGCTGGAATCAGTAAGGTGTCTCAGCATTCCATCCTTCTTGTGCTCCTCCGAGTGCCAACGCAGCAGTTTTGCCTCCATTAGATTTGCAAAAAACCACTTCAAATGGGGAATTATAGAAAGATACCATGCCAATCATCATCTGATTGATTGTTACATTTTTATTTGGATGTGTTACACACCGGACAGACATGCTTGTTTGCATACTCTTTACGGTAGAGGATACAGTCGTTCGGACATGCATGTATTCTTTCTATTTTCATTCCCAATAGATAAAGAACCTTCTTGGCTTTATATGTGGTTTTAGGCAACTTATTTCCCTCTGGAAGTATGTCTGCTAAAAGACCTAGCAGCGCCATGAAACTCTTGTCGGACCAACTGTTGCTTGCCTTCAATTTCAACAGTTCAAGCACAGCTGACAACTTCATGTACTTTGATGTCGGACCCCGGAGCAACGACTCTAGGATCATCTGTATAAATCGCACTAGTTCAAGATCAAGCTAGTGCACACAGTAGATAACAAAGATTCATATCACGCATAATGACATTTATTCATTAACTAAATATGGGCTTGATGGCCAAAGTTTACATCAATGGTTCATAAACCAAAATTAAATATAAGCAGCGAAAAAAGAACCATAAAGCAGCAGCCCATCCTGCCTGCCCACAAGCGAATGACTGTAAGACGTGTCCTACTCGTCGTTATTCTCATCGAAGTTGATGAAGTTCTTCTATGAAAATAGTGAATAAAGCAACATGAGTACATAAAGTACTCCACAAGGTACACCAGGAGGTTTAACAGAGTTCATGAATGCAAAAGGATTGACAATGGAAGGCATAATAGATTATTTGTGCATAAAAGTGGAATTAATGTAAATACAGTAAATAGATCCAAAAGCTGAATTTGATACAATAAATAGAAATAGTAATTTAACAAAATAATATCGTTAGTGCAGGCTCCGACCAAACACTAACTTATTCATAGATATCCCACCTAGTCCATCTTTTCTAAACGATCTCATACGGATTCCATCCATCCATATGCTTTTTAATATCCCACGGGTTCTATCCATCCTTAGGCCTTTTTAGAAATTATTTTTTTTAAAAAAAATCAAAGTCTAATTCATGAAAAACTTTACTCAGCTTGCTCATAACCGTAGGTACGGCTATCCAGGATAGATTATACACTCTATAGAGGTTGTATAGCTTTACCCACAATATATGATTATCTTGTATTGTCGGCCAGTACACGCTTCCATAGGCGTGCGATAGAGAAAATCATAACAAAGCTTTTACAATACTAAACCTTCAACCTGGTCACACTACCACTAAGGTTTCACCACAACTTAAATTCACAAGTTGGAGCCCCCTCTTATGCCGTGTGAGACTTCTCATGGCCTACGCCACGCTCACATTCAACCTATAGCGAGACCAAAGTTGGGACTTCACAAATTAGTCAGTCAGGACTGTCCCATACCAGTCTTGTGGTAGTACGATATGGCTTTGCAACAGTAGCTCACAGACAGGTCTTTAACTTGACTTAGGCTCATTCCACATATCCCTTGTGCTTGACAATCAACATTGTGTCACTGAACAACAATGCATGTCAGCACCCACCACCTAACCATTAGCCTAGGTCCAAACCAAATTTTTATATTTCCCTTTGAAATATTCATATACCTTCTTGACTTACCGAAGTCAAGAATACATTTTAGAAAGTCATTGTTCTGAAGTGAAACACATATTCCCACTTAAATCATTCTAAGCATGGCTAAGTAATTCTATAAAATTTCTAGTCAATACTATTGTACTGACTAGGTTTTCATCTAAGGTGACAGGCATAAGGAAGTTCAATATCAAGTTTGGCCATACACAAAGGATTTGGGTATAACTAGAATTTAAATCGAATTCAAACTAGATTTGAATAAAAGTACGTATGCATAATAATTTTAAAAATAACATAAATAATTTAAATTACTGGAAGCAACATGATCAAAGGTGTAACTTACCTTGCTTTGAAGTTTGCTGAGGTTCGTCGAAGTTATACTCTCCGAATTAGTCGTAGTCTACACGCGAAAAAGCCAAAACAAGCTAAACTCAAATAAAATTCAAATAAAATCCAAACAAATTATAAAAATATATACTATGAGATAGAATATGAATTTAGATGAATTTAGGAATTTGAATCACCAGATTCGGAGTCCGGACGACGAAGAACGAGTCATCAGAAGATCGGTTGGAAAGAAAATTGTTGGAAGAAGCCAACCAAAGGAATAGTCTTTCAAAACTTCTTCTTGGTTGGGTTTCTAGTTTTCTAGAATGCAAAACAAGTGGGGGATGAGGTGAGGAGGCTGGGGTTCAATCTATAGGTGGAGAGGAGCAAGCGAATGGCCGGAATTGAATGCTAAAATAATGGCCGAATTAAATGAAATGTCGGTTTCAATTTTGCATGTAAGAAACTGAAAATTTAATAGATAAAAACTGAAAGTAATTGATTCTTGGCAATGACTAAAGGTGTTATCGCTGCATGCAAATTAATTTGGAAAAAGGGAATTGATTTTTCTTGTATGCATTCGTTGCTCACGGTGGCTTTAGCTGAAAAACAGACTGCTTGCTGGTCGGATGCGTGAAGATGAATAGCGAAAGAGGGAAGAATAAATATTAGGATAAAAGAGAATATCCAAATACCTGAAAAGGAAAAGATCTATGGCACTTGATGAGGTGAGAACTATTAGCTGAGCGTGCTTAAATAAAAGAAGATTTTGGTCTGGAGAAAGTCTCCTTATTTTCTTTTGAAAGAGAGAAATGCCAGAATAATATTTGGACTCAGAGAAAAAATAGAACAAACATTTTTATGCAGGTTTTAAAATTTTGCAAGATTTGAATTTGAATTTTGGATGTGAACTGAAAATTTGGAAAGGAATTGAGGTTAAGAATGAACTTGGAATTATAATTTAAAATTTAAATCTTAGGGTTACCAAATAATATTGAAAATAAAAATCAAATAAAATTCAAGAATTCAAAAGGAAACTAGAAATGGATAGTTCATGACTTTAGAAAAATTTAGAAATTTGAACGGGTCAAATCGGAGTTCAAATGAAGTTATGGCCTTCTAAAGATTAAATTCAAGAAAAAGAAAATACATTTTTCTAGAATTATTTTTATACTGAAAAAGGAATTATGTCGTCAGCAAGCAATTAAATGAATTAATTTTCTAAAGGAAAACTGGGATTATGACGTCAGCATAATAATCAATTTCGGCCAAATTATTTTTAAACAGAAAGTCGGGTTTATGACGTCAGCATGACGTCAGCCCTAAGATTAAATTAATCGAGTGAGAGACTGACAGGTGGGGCCGGTCTACGGTGGACAGAGTCCACAGACCGGGGCGAGGCTGAGGTAGCATGTGGGCACACGGGGAGGTGAGGTGGTGCTACCGTGGCACAATTTGGGTGACGTGGCCGCCACTTGGCACCACATGTCTGCCTCGTGGCTGCCACGTCACGGCATTGTGCCGACGTGGTCAGCCCGTGCGGCGTGGCTGTTGGGCGCCCGCGTGCCCGTGGCATGGCGTCCGACTGGTGTCCACCTAGCCGCCATGTGGTCGCCACGCATGCACGTCTACCGATGTGGCACGACCGCCGGAGGGGAGGTGCACGGGGCCCGATGGCCACTGGCGCTCCTATGGGCGGCGGTGCTGGCTGATGGTCCCAGAGGGTAGAGGGAGTCGAGGGGAGTGTGGAGGTACCTTCAGAAGTGACGGAGAGTGATCGGAGAGGGCTATTGGTAGTGAGGGGCAGCGGTCGGAGAAGGCTTGACGGCGGCAGGGGTGCTTCGGTGGCGCAAGTGCTCGAGGAAGAGGGGGCTTTTCATCGTCGAGGCATGGGCAAGGTTTCTGTGGCGCCGGCATGGAGTGAGGAGGCCCGAATCCACCCCAATTGCTCGCCGAAGTTCGAGAGAGGCCGGTGGAGGAAAAAGGGCGCGGGGAATCTAGAGGGCTCAAAACCCGAATTGGAGGGTGAGGGGAAGGGCGGTGTGCCGAGAGGGAGATCAGGGGAGGGTTTATATGGACCGAGGGGGGAGGCAAGAGGGGTAACGACTTGCCAGAATTGAAACAATCGTTAATGGCGCGTAACCGGCAGTAATAGGCTTTTAAGCCGAAGGTTAACGGTGAAAATTGAATGCACGTGAATGGGGGAGCACTCACGGGCAAAAATGGCAGGAAATAACGGCTGGGAGGCGAAGATAGCGGAGTTCGGTGGGCACGAGAATGGCGACGGTGTCAACGGGCCGGGGAAGAAGCAAGGAGTGGAGAAGATGACCCTGTCAAGCGGGCCCCACCTGTCGGCGAGAGGGAAAGAAAGGAAAGAGAAGGCGGCGGCTTGGATCTTCTGATGCGTGGAAAAAGGGGAAGAGGACGGCCGTTTGATTTGGAGTGAAGCGGTAAGTGACTAGGAACGGGTGAGATGTGATCTGGCAAACTGAGTTTAGATCAGGGCCGTTCAAGAGATGGGCGAAGGGTTAAGTGGTTGCGGGCGGTGGGGATTCAATCCGGTAATGGCGAATGGTTCAGATCAAGCTACTTGTCAGCCCGAGGAAAAGAGGAGATGGGCGAACGGGTAAGTGAAAAGGGGCGGTCGGGATTGATCGGCGCTGGAGTTTTAAATCTGAGCCGTTCGATTGAAGTGAAGTGGGGTAAGTGAACGGGTGCGGCCGTGATTAGCTCGAGCGGCGGCGGGATGGAACCTGCGCGCGACACGCGGCAGTTTGAGGGAAGAGGGAGGCGGTCAAAGCGGTAAGTTGGAGTGGGCGGCGTGGATTAGATCGGGCGGAGGTGGGGTGGTCCGATGCGCGACACGTGTCGGCCGGAGGATAAAGGAAGGCGGGGAAGGTGTTTAAGTGAGAGTGGACGGTTGCGAATTGATCTGGCGGGCGGGATTGAACCCGCAGGTCACACTTGTCAGCTCAGGAGGGTTCTAAGATTTAAATTTCCTTTTAATGTTTTCAAAAATGCTAGGAGATTTTATAAAGCTCAGAAAAATAACAAATAAATTTTAAAAATCCCAGAAAAATTCAGAGAACCTTCTGGAACTATTTTAGATTTATTAAAAATATGTTGCACTTATAATAGCATTTATTTTTCTTGTAAAACACAAATTAACTTTAAAAAGTGTGTTTTTTTAATTTTTAGAAAATCCTAAAATTTATTATAATTACATAAATGACTTAGGAAAATTGTAGTGAGTTTATTTTGACCTTTATAAAATAAAATAATTTATTTTTTCTTACAATGCTAGAAATAAAATCTAGTAAGTCCAATCAAAATGCAAGAGAGTTCAAATAATTAATTTGAATTAATTTTATACAAAAATTTGAAATATCCTTTTAACAATTTTATTTTATTTTATTTTTACTTTATTTAGTTTTCTTAAGAAAAACCTTTTTTAAAAGCAGAAAATCAGGCAAATAAATTTTAAAAACTTAAGTAGCCAAAAGTAAATGTTTTATTCTAATTTTTTTTGGAAGAAACAGTTGGGCTATTACATTTGACCTGCAGTACGTGAACAAAGGTTTCTCTAAGTCCTCCATTGTCAGGACCCGGAACAACAACTCCGAGCCCCTCTGTGTAAATCGCACTATCCCAGGAAAAGCTAGTGCACACAGGTTTAACAGCAATGTATATCATGCAAAAATAACCACGAGATATTATTAAACGAAAATACAGCCTTAAGGCTAAGTCTTACAATAAAGCCACAAGGCCAACAAAATAAACAAAAACAGCGGAAAGATAGTAAAGGTGGCGGCCATGACCTATCCGACCTCCACGAGCGAATGATCGTAAGATGCGTCCTACTCGCTGAAGTAGTCCTCACCGTCGTAGTCGCCCTCGAAGTCTGGCAACAGATTTAGCAAGGTGAGTACAGGAGTACTCCCAAGGTAAGCAAGTAAAGTACATACGCAAGTTACACCAGGAATTATAACAGAGTTGATGCATGCATAATGGATTTCAAAGGAAAGCTTAATAGGGCAATGTGCGGAAAGCAATACTTGAATTTAAATATAATAACGTAAATCTGAAAAGCTGAATTTTCATACGATTATATGAAACATGTTTTTAACAAGTAATATCGTTAGTGTAGGCTCCAACCCACACTAACCTATCCACGGGAATCCACCCGGACCATTACCAAAACCAACGTTTGTTTGCCAAAACCAAGTTTCATGAAATTCAAGTCTAATCTGTGAAGACTCTACTCAGCATGTCCATGACTGTGGACACGGCTATCCAGATAGTTTGTTACTCTGCAGAGGTGTACAACTTTACCCACAAGACATTCCCTCTCACTTGAGCCACGCGATCAACACACTGCCTTAGGTGTGCGGCGGAGAGTTCATGACAAAGCAGTTCCAATGTTCCATAGCCAACATAATCACGCCGCCACTAAGGTTTCACCACAACTCGAATCCACGAGTTAGAGCCCCCTCTGGTGCCATGTGAGTCTTCCCACAGCCTACGCCGCGCTCACATTCAGCCTATAGCGAGACTATTATTGGAACTTCACAAATTACTTAGCCAGGTCCGTCCCATACCGGACTTGTGGTAGTCTGAAGTGACCGTAAAATAATTCACGAAACGGTCCTTAAGTTGATTTAGGCTCAACCACATACCCCGTGCACGATAATCAACAGTGTCACCAAACACGAGGCATACCGGCACCCACCACCTAACCATTAGCCTAAGTCCAAAACATGTTTTCTATTTTCATTTTTTTTAAATAATTTCCGTAAAACCACCCTTGACTCTCCGAAGTCAAGTCTCATTTTCAAACTGACATTTCATGTGAAAGGTTCGTCCCACCTACAGTTATACTAAGCCAGGCTAAGCATTTCTACAAAAATTTTCTAGTCAATACTATGGTACTAACTAGTTTTCAGTTAAGGTGACAAGGTGTATGATTTAGAATTTCAAATGGGCTATAATCAAAGGATTATGGGTATATCTAACATTTAAACTTGATTTTTAAATTAATTTGAGTAGAAGTACGCATGCATATACAGTAAAGCAACATACATATATTTAAAATACTGGGTTCAATATGGTCAAAGGTGCAACTTGCCTTGATCGAAGTCCTGCTGCGATTCGTCGAATTCAAACTCTCCGGAATCGTCAATATCTAACGAAAGAGCCAATTCAAACCAAAATTCAAACGAAACCCAAATAACATCCAACAATTATAAAATAAACTGGGAGACAGAATTTTGAATTTTGGATGTGGACCAACAACTCTTGGAAAGGAATTGAGGCTTTTAAAAGAAATTGGAAGTTTTAATTTAAATTTAAACCTTGGAATTACAAAATATATTCAAACAAAATTTAAATAAATTTCAAACTTTCAAAATTATTCCATAAATGGATAGATCATGATTTTAGAAAAATTTAGAAATTTGAATGGGTCAATTTGGAGTTAAAATGCAAAAGTTATAGCCTTCCAAAGTATGAATTCAAAATAAAAGAAAAAGGGTATTTTCTGGATTTATTTTTAAACCGAAAAGGATTTATGACGTCAGCACGAATTATTTTTCTAAAGGAAAATATAGATTATGACGTCAGCCCTAGGATTAATATATTCGGCAGAGGTCGCGGTGGGGCCCGGTGTGGTGGACCGAGTCCATGGACCCGAGGGAAGGGTGAGGTGGCAGACGGGCGCTCGGGGGCGAGGTGGCGGCGGCGTGGGCGCCGCGTGGCGCCACTTGGCACCACGTGGTCGCTACGTGGCGCCACGCCACGGCTTTATGCCGGCGGCGCGGCTGCGCGTGAGTGGCGGCGCCAGTGGCGGCGGCGTGGCGCCGTCGCCGCCACTGGCTGCCACGCCAGCGCCAACTCGGCCCGACGGCGGCGTGCTTTGGCCGGCGGCGGCGCTCGGGGCCCGATGGTCGCCGAAGTTCCGGTGAGCGGCGGCGCCGGCCGAGGGTATTAAAATGACGAGGAGAACGCGGGGAGTGCATCGGTACCTTGCGCGAAGGCCGAGGGTGACCGGAGAGGGAAATCGGCGGAGAGGGGCGGCGGGAAGGGTTCACGGCGGCGAGAGGTTCCGCGGCGCGGCTTCGGGGAGAGGTCGCGGTGTTCGCACGGGCACCAGCAAGGTCGGGGAGGCGTCGGCGAGGGGCGAGGGGGCTTGAGCTGGCCGGAATCGCTCGCCGGAGTAGCTGGAGCCGGCGGAGGGAAATCGGGCGCAGGGGGACCCTCGGGGCTGGATTATGCGCTCTGGAGGCTCGGGGTGGCGGTGTGGGAGGAACCTCGGGTGCGGGTTTTATAGGTCGGGAGGGGGTAACGCGTACAATCCGCCGGTTTTGAAAGCGGACGGGAGGTTGAATGCGCGGCGAATGGGGGCGTAATTGGGGTTTTATGCCCGCAGCGGACGGGGAGGTGCTAATTGGAAACTGCGGTGATGCGGGGGAATGAATCGGCAAGAAACCGAAGCTTTCAAAGCTTCGGTTTTCAATCAATGGCGGCGGCAGCGGCGGCGATCGCGCGAGGAAGAAAGGAAAGGGGCGGGGCGAAGGGCACGGCAGGTGGGGCCCGCACGTCGTCGAGAGAAAGAAAAGGAAAGAGCGAGGGGCGGTTGGATGCTTGCCGGTGGCACGGGAGAGATCGAGACGTGGCGCGTTGCGAAGGGTAAGTGAATGGGGATGGCGAGATTCGATCCGACAACGAAGATCGGTCGGGGCGGTCGGTGCGATAAGTGGGAGGCGGTTGAGATCGGATGCGGCAACGAGAGGGCGGCGTGGATTAAGCCACGCGTCGATCGGGGATGAAGCGGGCGGCGGTAAGTTGGGGAGCGGCGGGATTGAGGCAGGCGGGAGAAGCGGGCGGCTAGATACGCGACACGCGTCGCCGCGAGGTGAGGAAGGCGGGGAGAGGTTTAAGTTAGATCGGACGGTGAGGGGAATCCGGCGGGCGGAGGACGCCGATGCTTGACACTGGCGGCGGGAGGGGTTTTGGGATTTTCTTTCTTTTTAATTTTCCAGAAATGCTATTAAGCTTTAGAAAACTCAGAAAAATACCAAATAAATTTTGAAAAATCCAGAAAAATTCAGAGAACTATCTGGAGCTATTCTAGACTTAATAAAAATATTTCCCACTCATTTTAACAAGTATAATTTGCAAAGGTACAATTTGATTTTAAAGGGAAGGTTTTAATTCCTCCTAAAATCTAGAAAAATTAATATAATCTCATATTTGACTTAAGGAAGCTGAAATACATTTGTTTTAACATTCAGTAATGTAATAAATTCATTTTTGACTTTTTTAAAAAAAAATTATAATCTTTCTCAAATCAGGACTTTAACATAACTCCAGAAAATCCAATAAATTCCAGATTTGATTTTCAATAAAGGAACAAAATTTTGGGATGTTACATCCATTGAGCTTCCGAATTTAATATACTCTCTCTCATCATAGTTCTCTTCTACATCACGAAGCATCTGATCCAGATTGTCATCATGCAGCCTCTCCGAATCCAAACCACAATCATCATCTGATGGCATTTCATTGATTTCACCGACGATGTCATTCAGCGGCATATTATTGACTTCACCGGCGATGTCATCTGGCGGCATATCATTGACTTCGCCATGAGGTCCAACACGTATACCCCTTTTTCAAACCCCTCCAAATCAAGTGCGCTTCAATCTGCTCTTGATTTTTAAACATCTTTAAATTCTCACAGTCAGTGCATGGACAATAGATATATTCCACCCCCTTATTCAACATATCCTCCTCAGCAGCTCTTGTAAAAGCAGACACACCATTAATGTACTTTTCACTCGCACAGTTTGCAGTATACATCCAGCTTCGGTCCTATATTATGCACATATATAACAACTTAGTTAAATCTACATATATACTACATATATACTACATGCATTGAGGCTAGCTAAATCTAAATTAGCAAGATCTTCAAAGTATATAGATATAACAGTCACCGAAAATTAGCTAGATCTAAATTTTGATGCAACGAAAAACAAATTTCATTACTAACCATATCTAGGGCAACCAAGAACTTGATGAATCTTCAAAGCTCTCCTGCCAAATATGCCTCCTTCCACCAAATAAAATGGCCTGAAAGCCTTACCGCCTCCAGCTGCAGCACCGGCTAGATCTGGATCGAAATGAAGACAGATGTGGTCTGAGTGACGCAATAAATACATAACAGGATTATCACAGACGGCTTTTAATAAAAACCGTCTGTGATACTGGAATATCACAGACGGTTTTTAGTTACATATAGTTACATATGTACAAAAACTGTATGTGTTATTTTATGTGTTGGTGTTAATTCCAAGTATTCTGAAGCTGTCTGTTACTATTCACGTAGGAATATTCCAAATTCCTTTGGAATATTCCTGATTTTTCTTTTTCCAGAATTTTCTCATCCGGCAATCTTCCAATCGCTCGTTCTCCTTTGTCTGAACTCTAAATCCAGTTATTGAAGAGTCTAAATTCATATAAATTCATAATGTATTTTTCAGTATATATTTCATAATTTTTGAATTTTCTCGACTGCTCTTGGCTGAGTCTCCTCACCGCCGGAACACCGTCGCCACCGCCGCCCGAGTTGCGCCACCACTTCACCTCGTCACCAACCATCTTCCAGCCACTTGTGGTAATGCACAAGAGCACCAATGCACTTCTCGCAGTCCCCTCTCTCTATTGCGCCCCTCGCCAACCCCGCCGTGCCCCGTACCGCCAGCGAGCCCACGGTCTTTGTGCGCCGCACCGCCATCCATGTTCTCGGCTCCACTATTCCCCTCACCCAATTGCTCTGGTTTCACTCGTAAACCTATCGCACCGAGCGACTTCTACCTTCTTCGTCTGAGGAGCTTAGGTGAGGAATTGCCGGTGCCTCAGAACTCCTTGCGCCTCGTCGACGCCACTGATAATCGTACCCCGCCTCCTCTACACCCTTGCCGCCAGCCAACTCTATGCAGTCCAAAACCTTGGACCAAGGTAAATCCGGAATCATACTCTTCTCCCCCTTTTGTACACCTCCCTGGTCTTCACTGCTGTTGGACCACTCGAATCTCGTCACGTGAAGTCGTCCGACTTCTCCCAGCCATCCGATTCTTAGACTCCGCCATCCGATGGCTCATCAGACTTCAGCGTCCGAAGGCTCATCAGACTCTACCGTCTGAAGGCTCTTTAGACTCTGCTGTTCAGAGGCTTCTTAGACTCCGACTGCTTGGAACCTTCAACTTTGACTTCAACCTTCAACCCTAGAGAATTCAATCTTCGGAGATTCCAATTTTGACTTTGATCTTTGGAGACTTCAACTCCATCCTTCAACCTTCAACTCTAACCTTCGATCTTCGACCTTAAAGACTTCAACTTCGGCCTTCGACTTTGACCTCCATCTTCGAACCGACCATGGTTGTTTTAACATTTTAACCTCTGCACCCTCCGACCTCTCTGAACCCTTCGATCTCTTAGTCCACTCGAAGCCGTCTAACCTATCCAAGCCATCCGATTCTTTCGACCACTCTGCATAAACCCAATCCTTTTGACCACAATTGTTTTTCCGACTACGGCCCCTCACGACCACAGTCGCTCCCAACCTCTGCGGTCTCCATCTACCTCTGACCGTAGTTGCTTCCGACCACTGTCACTCTTCGCTCAAAGTCTCCGAGTACCTTCGCTTTTTTAGTGAGGAGTAGTTGGAGGAATACTCAGTAATTGAAGTTGTAGCCAACTCTGAGTACCTTCGCTTTCCATCATAGTTGCTTTCGACCACTATCGTTCATTGCCACCCCGACCACTCAACTCCGACTACCTTTTGTTCTCAACTGCTACACGAATATTGATTCGACTATGGTTTTGGTCATGTCTTCGACTACGCCTTCGATCATGGTTTCAACCATACACTAATATTGTAGCTTCCGACCACTCTTCCTTCACAAAGAAAGGAATTCCAATAATTCTTTTTATTCATTTATTTGAAATTCAAACTACCAGAAGTCACTCTCCTTCATCCTAACTCCATCTGGACCCATTCAAATTCCTAAATTCATATTTTATCTCCTAGTATATATTTTATAATTTCTGGATTTTATTTGGATTTTATTTGTGTTTAGTTTGTTCTGGCTTTTCACGTGTAGACTACGACTAATCCGGAGAGTATAACTTCAGCGAACCTCAGCAAACTTTGAAGCAAGGCAAGTTACACATTTGATTATGTTGCTCCTACTAATTTAAATTAATTATGTTGTTTTCAAAATTATTATGCATGCATACTTTTATTCAAACCTAGTTTAAATTCGATTTAAATTCTAGTTATACCCAAATCCTTTGTGTATAGCCAATTTTGATACTGAATTCCCTTATGCCTTGTCACCTTAGATGAAAATCTAATTAGTATAATAGTATTGAGTAGAAATTTTATAGAATTTCTTAGCCATGCTTAGAATGATTTAAGTGGGAATATTTGTTTCACTTCAGAACGATGATTTTCTAAAAATGTATTCTTGACTTTGGTGAGTCAAGAAGGGTTATGATGTTTCAAAGCAAAATATAACAACTTGGTTTGCACCTTGGCTAATGGTTAGGTGTTGGGTGCTGGCATGCATTGGTGTTCGGTGACACAATGTTGATTGTCAGGCATAAGGGGTATGTGGATTGAGTCTAAGTCAAGTTAAGGATCGGTCTGTGAGCTACTGTTGTAAAGCCATATCGTACTACCACAAGACTGGTATGGGACAATCCTGGCTAACTAATTTATGAGATCCCAACTTTGGTCTCGCTATAGGTTGAATGTGAGCGTGGCGTAGGCCATGAGAAGTCTCACACGGCACAAGAGGGGGCTCCAACTTGTGGATTCAAGTTGTGGTGAAATCTTAGTGGCGGCGTGACTAGGTTGAAGGCTTAGCATTTAAATGCTTTGTTATGATTTGCTCAGTCGCACGCCTACAGAAGCGTGTAATGGCCGACAAAATGAGATAATCATATATTGTGGGTAAAGTAGTATAACCTCTGCAGAGTGTATAATCTATCCTGGATAGCCGTGCCCACAGTTATGGACAAGCTGAGTAAAGTTTTTCATGGATTAGTTTTTAGTTTTGAAAATGGTTTCTAAAAAGGCTTATGGATGGATGGAATCCATGGAAGATTAAAAAAAACATATGGATGGAAGAAATCGTATGAGATCTTTTGGAAAAGATGGACCAGGTGGGATACCTATGAATAGGTTAGTGTTTAGTCGGAGCCTGCACTAACGATATTATTTTGTTAAATTACTCTTTTTATCTATTGTATCAAATTCACCTTTTGAATCTATTTACTGTATTTACCTTAATTCTGCTTTTACGCACAACTAACCTATTATGCTTTCCATTGTCAATCCTTATGCATGCATGAACTCTGTTAAACCTCTTGGTGTAGCTTGTGGAGTACTTTATGTACTCATGTTGCTTCATTCACCATTTTCAGATAAGGACTTCATCAACTTCGGTGAGAATAACGACGAGTAGGCCACGTCTTACAGTCATTCACCTGTGGGTAGGCAGGATGGGCTGCTACTTTATTGGTTTTTCTTCTGCTGCATAAATTTTTTTTATTTATGAACCATTGATGTAAACTTTGGCCATCAGGTCCATATTTAGTTATTGAATAAATGTCATTGTGTATGATATAAATCTTTGTTATCCACTATGTGTACTAGCTTGATCTTGGACTAGTGCGATTTACACAGAGAATCTAGGAGTCATTGCTCCGGGGTCCGACAGAGATGGTATTAGAGCTATAATGAACCTAAGACGTGACCGTAGATAGAACAGAATGGTTTTACCTTAAGGACTTAACTTAAATAATAAAATATTTTCAAGAAGCTTTGCTTATCCTTACCTCTCCATCTATGCTTATTCTTATCTATCGAATCTCTCTCATCTTTATGCGATTACATGAAAACATATTTCTAGATCTCATTTTGTTCAAACCACTATAGATTGATGTTTATCAAGATACATCGAATGATGGATGGAGTGTAGACCTTCATCGACTATTCTGTCAGTTGGGATGCTAGCGTCGACCTATCTACATGCACCGAATAGATGGCCATGGAAATCAAATAATAGGACACCGCTTTGCTGTACTCATCACCAAGCAAACTAAACAGAAAATTTTCTTGAAATTTTCCCGAATTTTCTTTTTCTTTTTCTTTTTTTTCTTTTCTCTCTTTTCTCTCTCCTACTTTTCCCTTATTCTTCCCATCGTGGAGAACACAGCAGCACGCAGAGCCTCCATGAACGCCATTTTTGAGCTTTCTTCAAACCTCTATAACTCGTGATTTACTCAACGATTTTTAACGAAATAAATTGCATTCAACTCCCCTCATCAAGCTCTTTCATTTCCCATTGTTTCCCCTCTCATTTATGAGCTATTTTCGCGGGATTTAAACCATGTCATTCAAAGACATGCCCGTTGATCTTCCTCCTCGGTCCATCTCCACCCCTATAAAAGGGAGCCCCGTGAGCCTCTCCTCATCCACACTCAACCCCGAAAATCTCAAGTCCCAACTCCCTCTCTATTGGCCGCAATCGGAGTTTTACTTTTGTAGTTCAAGCGGCGTTCTTTGACCTTTTGTGCCTCATCCGGTGGAGCGCCGCCGCGTTTGACCACACCATTGGCTTCGCATCGCCGCGTTCTACACGGTGCTCACCTCGCCTTCGCCGGAACTTCACCGGAGCATCGTCGGCACCGTAGGCCACATCCGGTCCGCGTTCCTCGCATCGCCACCAGCCGACCGTGCATACCCGACCAAAACCAAGGTGAGCATCACGATCCCCACGCTCTACTCTTCGATTTGCCGCAACTCTCGCATGTTAATTCCTCTCCGTTTGCCCGGAACGCCGATGTCAGCCTGTAGGCCGCATAAAGTCTTATCCACCGTGTTTCGCTAGTCCGTTGGTCGAGCCGTTTGCAGCGTTGAGTTTGTCTCGACACGTTCTACGCCGTGCTCCCCTCCGTTTGTCCAAAAACCTTTCCTAAATTTTTGCGCCCGACACCTTGTCATGGCCGCAAATGGCACTGCGCGTCCCCACCTGTCCGGGAATGCTTTCAACAATCCGTTTGCGTCAAAACGTGCCAAACCATCCCAAGAGGCTACGTTTCAGACGGTTTTGGATTCGCCGCACCGAGCGCGAAGATATTAAGTTTTTTGTTTTTCGGTACCGACGTCGTTCAAACGACAATTGCGTCGCCTCCGGTGAGTTTCGGCTTAGCCGATATTTTTTCTAGACTCTCCTTACCGCGTTCTACGCCATGGTTACCTTACTTCATCATATTCATGTGGATAGCATATGGATAGATGGAATCCATGTGAAAGCTTTTGAAAAGATGGACCAGGTGGGATACCTGTGACTAGGTTAGTGTTTGGTCGGAGCCTGCACTAACGATATTATTTTGTTAATTTATTATTTCTATCTACTGTATAAAATTCAACTTTTGCACTTATGTTATTGTATTTAAATTCAGTACTGTTTTTCGCACAAATAAACTTAATAAGCCTTCCTTTGTTATCCCTATGCATGCATTCACTCTGTTAAAACTCCTGGTGTAACTTGCGTAGGTAATTTATGTGCTTACCTTGGGAGTACTTTATGTGCTCACCTTGCTAAAATCTGTTGCCAGAGGATGATGTCAACAACTTCGATGAGGATGGTGGCGACTAAGCGCGTCTTCTGATCATTCGCTTTGTGGGCAGCGGGATGGGCTCTTTGCTTCATTGGTTTTCTTCCGCTGTTTATATTTATTTTTGGTTTATGAACCATTGATGTAACCATTGGCCATCAAGCCCATATTTAGTTAATAAATCAATGTCATTGTGCCTGATATGAATCTTTGTTATCCACTGTGTGCACTAGCTTGATCCTGGACTAGTACGATTTACACAGAGGATACTGGAGTCGTTGCTCCGGGGTCCAACAAATTACCTCACGGGCAACCGTTGCTCTGATACCATCTAATGTGATGATGGCCCGATCATCCAAGATGTACTGATAAGTCGATTGTGGAGAACTCGACGTTGATGATCCAAAGGCTTCGACCAAAACAGATCGATCCCCTCGCAATCACTACACCACTGCTCCGATGGTTATCAATCGTGCCGAACGCGGTTGACCTTGCCAAGAAGGCTATCTCCTGCAAGCGAATTGAGAACACAAGAAAGAGAGTAAAAGATGCAATCTGAAATTGTATTGTGAATAAAGATTAAGTTCACAAGTTGGAGTTCCTCAACCGGATGTGCGGTGAGACTGCTAAGCAGAATAAACTCTTAAGAAAAACCCACAGAAAACTAAAAGGGTGCAACCTCCTTAAATAGGGGAGGGGGAAGCTGCACTTAACTAATAAAAGGGGGTGCGGTACTATTGAGGGTCGGCCAACACACTTGGAAGCTGAACAGGACTCGATTATAAGGCCCAAGGCCCACTTTGACTCGGACTAAAAAGGTGACACAACTTCTTTGCAGTTTATGATCGACTCGGATGGAATTTTGAGGTAAGACAAGATTCATCTGAAAGTACACTCCAAAATCTTTCCAACGAGTACTCACGGGCCCCGAGAAACCTTCTAGATCAAAAGTTATGGCCATTTGAAGTAGGCACTATCAAGCAGTCCGAATTTGAGTCAAACTCGCGAATATGAGTTGGATTGCGCTTAACGGTTCAACTTCTACACTCAAGCTCACGTGGTTCTTTTCCATGGTTCCTAAGAACAAGAAAATCACAAGCCTTAGGAAGTATCGAATTCTCAGCGGAAATATTATTGACTCCTAAAAATGAATTTACCTGATAGTTGAGTTTACGAGCACGTGCCCGAGTAATTGGACCTTACCCATCATTCATGGAAGCAGTAAGAGGAATGTTTATATCAATAGAAGTGATGTCCTCATCAGTTATATTCTTACATGTCATCAGTTGATCTCATATATGGTGTATGTACAATCCTTAGATCTGATATCGTCATTGTTTTCTACATGCATAATAGTTTGCTTAGGGGTTACCAAACACTAGTCCATAACTGGGTGGTCATAAAAGTAGCTTTCAGGTTTACTACGAAACATGCGGAGGAATATGAGCCATCAAGATGGAATTTGCCCCTCCTATATAATACGAGAGATATCTCTAGACCCCTCGATGTGGTTGGATTAAGGAAGTTCATAGCCATGCCGAATGTGGTCGAAGAGTCAATCACATCTGAGTAATCCATCACAAGTTCGAGTAAAGGATCGAGCTATCATAGGATGGTGCGCTTCTCGCCTTGAGCTTGGTCTAGTATCCTGAGGTAAAGGGGTCGGTACATAAACATTATATAGGTTCGTCCGATATGATCTTTATGTATATTTGGAGGTCGTTATATCCTGCTAGGGATCGCTACCGACCTATGGACTGGAAAGGAGTTTTTGGCCCATGGCCAAATGTACATGAACATACAGGGTCACACACTTAATAGGCTGGAATGATAAGAGTCCAGATGATATTTTTCGAGTGGGATTCGATCTCCACTCGTATCGGATAAGGATCTGATTGGAGGCTATATAATAAGAGGTGCGAGGGCTGAGGGCGACATCCCAAAAATCCCTAGCCGCCACCTCTCATAACCCCTGCCGTGCACGCTGGTGCTAGCACACCAACGCACGGTATTCCCTCCCTGGACGTGTGGACCTCAGTAGAGGTGCTGCTACGATTGCGGCGCTGATTGGGATGATTGCAAGGAGGAGACAGTTTGCCGAAGGACGATCTACTACTTTCACCTACACCGACACACTCTTCGTTGAATTGGCTGTTTCAACTCTACTCCTACTGCATTACGCGTCTAGTGGTAATGATCTATGATGTCTTACTCATATGGCTTTCTGGTTTACACGGTAGAAATTTTAATTTGCACTAGTGTAGCCTACCCGTATCCCAACATCTTTGCCTTAAAATTTTAGGAAATTTTGATTGAAATTATTTTTCCTGGAGGGAGATCACCTGCAATAACCATGATGATCTCTGTTTACTATTTGTATTGTTGTTTGATTGTGGCCTGAGGGCCCCCCGGGAGCATGAGGGAGGAGTTGGAAAGGATCGGTTTCCTAGTTAGAGCACGATGTTGTTGTGGTAAGTGAGCATGTCTGCTTGGTTTTGGCTTCTGCCAAGCTCAAACTTCAAGTAGCACTGCCTTTGCATAGATGGCAGCCATTGTAGACTTGTGCTTTTGATTCAAGAATAGAGTGTTGCTAGCTAGCTTTATTTTACAACTATGTTGCTAGCTAGCTAGAAATATTAGAAAGAGAAGTACGTGTGTTTGCTTGTGTTTTGATGCTGAGTGATGAGGTAAATGAAGTGTAGAACCACTTATAAATAGGAAACTTGTCCATCCACAGCTCTGACCACCAGCGCCCCAAATCCCAACGCCGTCATGATCTTCTAAGTGGTACTAGGCCAGCAGCCAAGGGGTTGCGATCATGTGGGATTGATGGAAATATGAAAGGGTGTTAGTGAAAATTACATGTGCCTCTCATGTGTGACCTTGGCCACAGTGGCACTGCCATGTCATCACCATAACCAGGCTGGCCAGGCAATGACCTGTAGTGATTCACTTAAGGGAAATGATATGACCTATACGGAGGTCATAAGTAAAGTGGCGAGACCTCACTCCTCCTTGTCCCCTCACATCTCTAAGCTGCATATCCCTTGTTTCTCTCTCTTCTCTATTTGGGCCATTGAGCAAAGGGCGGTGTGATGGACATCGAGCAAAGGATCCATGACAGTGGATGTTAAGCTAAGGAGCGTGGTTAGGGGATGGCGACCAGAGTATGAGAGGCATGGTGATAGTATAGGTCAGCGATGACGCATTGGGCTAGCCCAACCTCACCAGATCAGGGCCTAGCAACAATGAGGCAAATTGGCTCCTCTGCCTTTGGCGATCGCCGTCCTGCATGCCTCCTTCTCTAGGGGCTATTTTGTTGCAGATTTTTACTTGATTTGTTGTGGATGTTTCTTCGAGTTGTTGCAGTTGTTTACTTAACTTGTTGCAAGAGTTTATCCAAATTGTTGTATGTGTTTACTCAATTTGTTGCAAAAGTTTGTTCAAATTATTGTAGGAAGTGTTCTCATTTGCTGCAATGTGTGTCAAAGACTTCGAGGCACATGGAATAGGATTTAGGGTGCCACGCTTACTCTTCGTCCCCTACAACAGCGATCTCTCATAGACAGTAAACTCAATAGTGACACGGCCAAGGTCGGGGGGTGACAAGGATGTAGTGTCGGGGCCACTAGATCCGGCCGGCGACTTGGTGGCCTGTGGAGCTAATTTAGTAGCTTTTCATTTTTGTTGCAATAATGTTTTAATTTTTTTGCAATAGATTCTTGTATCTATTGACATAGTAGTTCTCATTTTTGGCATAATTTTTAGTTTGCATTTGTTGTATCAAATGGGAGTTTTGTTGCAACAATGGAAACTAATTGTCATGGTTTACATATTTTTGTTGCACCAAATCAGGAATACTGCCATCCAAATCCTCCTTCTCCTGCTTCCTCCCTACTCCTCCACCAATTTAGAGCTTCGGTGAGCCAATGGCACCTGGCTCGAGGGAGATCGTTCACCACCGCGTCCTCCATCGGTAAGCTATAGCTTCGGTGAGCTAGCGTTGGCCAGAGATCACTACCTGTGATGAAGTTTTCATGATCTTATGATTGCGCCAAATCAGATGGCTGAAATCTATCTAAATGTGACCTAACGGCTAGGGGGAGCGCACAATGGGAACCCTCCCATCATACATCTAGGCACTAGTCGCTCCCTTCACTTAAACACGTTTAGTGATCTAAATGTGCACTTTGAGAGTTCAGTTACCTACTTGAACCAACATAACAAGTTTAATAACCCACAACATAATTTACTCGTTTGGTAATGTCGTAACTAGATAAATAAACTAAACAAAACTCAATTTTAATGGCATGGAGCCACATAGGCCTATAAACTTCAAGATCATCATGGCTAAATTTTGATAAGCATCTCACTTAAGTTATTACAGCTATTTTAATGGCATTAGCTAGGTATCCATGTGCACGTATCAGCCTAGTCACTGAGGGCATGTACAGTGCAAGTACATAGAGATATGCTTACGAAAATAAAAATATCACTACTACAGAAAGCTTAATACTAAACGCAACATCACAGATGGTTTCACAAAACTGTCTATGATGCATACTATCACAGACGGTTTTAGTTTAGAGACTGTCTATATTGTTGCATTTCTAAAAACCGTATGTGAAGATTTAATATCACAGATGGTTCATAGTAAAAAACATCTATGAAGTATCACAGACAGTTTTTGCCATGAAACGTCTTTGATATTACCAAATATCATAGACGATTTTTAGTTTGAACCATCTGTGATAATTAAGTTATTACAAATGGTTTGTATTAAAAATCATCTGTGATAATTCCACTGTATTAATTGCACACAAAACCGTAGACGTACACTCTGTCTTGAATTCCAGATTTAGGCTGCTGCTTTGAGTTGGAGGCAAGACTTTTAGGCCATTTAGTGAAAGGAGACTATTTGGTAAAAGTGATTGAAGATTCATCAAGTTCTTGACCACCTATGGTTAGTAATGTAATTTATTTCTCATTGCATTAAAATTTAGATCTAACTTTTGGTGACTAGAATTGAAGATAGTTTACATTTACTTGACGATGCATAATCAGTTCTCATCATGTGGGCAGGCCAAATTGGTCAAAATTATTGGTTATAATTGGTTCCCAGGAAAATGGCTTTTGTGTTAATTAAGCTAGCAAAGCCTCAATGCATATGGTATATATCTAGTATACTAACTAATTAATTTAATATTTAATACTAAATTATTATATATATGTAACACAGGACCGAAGCTGGATGTATGCTGCGAACTATGAGTGCAGAGTACATTAATGGCGTGTCTGCTTTTACAAGAGCTACCGAGGAGGATATATTAAATAAGGGGGTGGAATATATGTATTGTCCATGCATTGGCTGCGAGAATCTAAAAATGTTTAAGAACCGAGTGCAGATTGAAGCGTACTTGATTCGAAGGGGTTTCAAAAAATGGTATGTGTGTTGGACTAGTCATGGCGAAGAGGAGATTACACAGGAAGGTAATAATAATAACATTGCCAGTGAAGTTAATGATATACCACTGGATAATGTCGATTGTGGTTTGGATTCGGATAGGCTGCATGATGTCAATCTGGATCAGATGGTTTGCGATGTAGAAGAGAACTATGATGAGAGAGAGTATGCTAAATTCTGGGGCTTGATGTAGGACTCGGAGAAACATTTGTTCAAGTGCTGCAAGTCAAAGTACCTGAGGTTGTCAGTCGTGTTTGAAATGCTAAATTGAAAGCAAGCAACGGTTGGTCCGACAATAGTTTCATGGTGCTACTAGGTCTTTTAGCAGACATGCTTTTGGAGGAAAATGAGTTGCCTAAAACCATGTAGAAAGCCAAGAAGATACTTTGTCCATTGGGAATGGAAGTAGAAAGAATACATGCTTGTCCAAACGATTATATCTTCTACCGTAAAGAGTTTGTAAATATACATGTACGTCTAGTATGCAATGTATCCTGATATAAGTGTAAGAATCAATCAAATGACAATGAAAGAATAGAGGTGAAGAAAGGACCTCCTGCTAAAGTGGCATGGTATCTTCCTATAATTTCCCGTTTGAAGTGGTTTTTTGTGAATTCAAAGGAGGCAAAACTGCTGTATTAGCACTTGGAGAAGCACAAGAAGGATAGAATGCTAAGACACCTTACTGATTTCACTTAGTAGAGAAACATCGATAGAAGGTTTGCAGACTTCGGTGTAGAACCGAGGAATATAAGCTTTGGATTGAGTACAGATGGAATGAATTCTTTCGGTAATATGAGCAGCCAACATAGCACTTGGCCCGTGACTCTTTGCATCTATAACATTCCTCCTTGATTGCGTATGAAGTGGAAGTATATTTTGCTGTCAATACCTATCCAAGGGCCGAAGTATGTTGGAAATGACATTGATGTGTACCTAGCACCATTAGTGGAAGATCTAAAAGTACTGTGGAATGAAGGGGTACAGGTATGGGATACATACAAATGAGAACTTTACTTTACGCTCTTTATTTTTCTACACCATAAATGATTATCCTACCTTCCTAACCTGTCGGGCCAGAATACAAAAGGGGCCAAAGCTTATACTCAATGCTTAGATGGTACCACCCATACAGCAAGATGAAAAAACAATTTGATAGAGAGAATGAGGATAGTTCAGCTCTAAGGCATTTAAGCGGAAAAAAGATTTATAATATGATTAAGGAATTAGATGTTGTCCTCATAAAGGGACGTAAATTGAGGACCCATGAGAAGAATATCTGAAAGAAGAGATCAATATTTTGATACTTACCTTATTAGGAGAACCTAGAAGTTCGGCACTGTATAGACGTCATGCACATAGAGAAGAATACATGTGACAGCTTGATTGGTTTCTTACTAAATATTCACGATAAAACAAAGGATGGTGTCAACACATGGATTGACTTGGTTGATATAGATTTCAGGCTTGAGTTATCACCGATAGAAACTAATAAAGGACGAACGTACATTCCCCCTGCTTGTTACACTCTATCCAAGGTCGAGAAAACTGAACTGTGCTAGTGCTTGCATGGTGTCAAAGTTCTATTTGGTTACTCTGGTAACATGAATAAACTTGTTTCGCTGCAAGATTTGAAGTTAAATGGCATGAAGTCTCATGATTGTCATGTGCTGATAATACAGATGCTCCCTATTGCAAATAGAAATATTTTTCTGATCAAGGTCTGAAATACAATCATGAGGTTATGTTATTTATTTAACACAATGGCTCAGAAGGTCATCGATCCCAAGGACTAGATACTCTATAGGGCTCAGAAAGTCATCAATCTTGAGATGTATTTTCCTCCGTCATTTTTTGAAATCATGGTCCATCTCATTGTTCACATTGTTTGGGAGATAAAAATGTGCGAGCCCATATTCCTATGTAGCATGTACCCACTCGAGAGGTTCATGGGAATTCTTAAGTCCAATGTACAGAATCGATCTCGTCCGGAAGATAGCATCATCAAAGGTTATACAAGCGAAGAGGTTCTATGTCGATTATATGGCTCAGATATAACCGATAGTTATGCCTTAATCTTGCCATGAGGGAAGGCTCAAGGATATAGGAACCATCGAAAGGAAAGCAATCACTCCAGATATGGATGCGTATGCTCAAGCCCATTTCGCGGTCTTACAACACATAACTGAAGTGTCCCTGTATATTGACCAGCACAAGGATGTGTTTTGGTAATAGAATCCGGAGTAGCCGGATGTTTGGATCATGAGACAACACAACAGTCGATTCAACCAATGGTTGAAGGAGCAAGTCGCTAGGAGCTCATCAAATGAGATGCTGATATGGTGGGCAAAAAGACCAACATTTATATATGTGATATGGCAAGGATATGACATAAATGGGTACATATTCTATACACAGGCTCAAGATATAAAGAGCACTAACCAGAACAGTGGTGTTCACATAGATACGTTTAGTACCGATGGGTTAAGGAACTCCTATTATGGGTTCATGGAAGAGATTTGGGAGCTTAACTACGTAGTTTTCAAGATCCCCTTATTTCGGTGTCGTTGGGTCCATCTCCCACAGGTGAAGGCCGACAAGTACGGTATCACTACCGTGAACTTCAAACGTGTTGGATACAAAGACGAATCATTCGTACTCGCTAACCAAGTTGTTCAAATTTTCAATATAACCGACTAAGCAAATAAGAAGCGCCATGTAGTTCTTCATGGAAAAAGGAGAATTATCGGAATAGAGAATGCAGTGGACATGGAAGAATACAATTAATTTGACGAGTTACCTCCTTTTGAAAATGGCATAAGAGTCGAGGAAGAACAACGTGATGAAACTAGTTACATACGCGTCGATCATCATGAAGAGCAAGTGGAATGAGAATGTGTGATATATATATGTGTGAATTTGCATTTGTGTACATAAGAATGTGTGATATATATGTGAAATTGCATTTATGTAAATGAGAATGTGTGATATATATATGAATTTGCATTTATGTATATAAGAATGAGTCATATACATGTGAATTTACATTTATGTATATTTATCTTCATGGATGGTTGTTAAGAAAAACCGTCTGTGATTTCTTATTAGAAACAGTTGTATTTGAGAACTATCTGTAATAATAAATCTTTATAGACGGTTCTAACATAGAACTATCTGTAATAAAAATCTTCACAAACGGTTCTATGTTAGAACCGTCTGTGATGGTAAATATCACAGAAGTTTCTCAAATAGAACTATCTGTGATTATTACCCCTATATATATTGCATTCTAGGGTTATTTGCACTATACTTACGCCGCCTCCCCCGACTCCAGTGGCTCTCGTCCCCCGCGCCCGATGACCTCCTCCTCGCCCAATCCCGGCGCCCTCCTCCTCTCCCGAGCCCGTCACCGCCTCCCACAATCTTCTCACCGCCTCCCCCGACTCCGGCGCCCTCCTCCCCCCACGAGCCTAGTGCCCTCCTCCCATACACCCGGCACCCTCCTCCTACCCAAATCCCGGTGCCCTCCTCCTCTCCCAAGCCCATCGCGGCCTCCGCCAATTCCGGCGCCCTCCCCCCCAGCGAGCCCCGCGCCCTTCTCCTCCCCGCACCCCGCGCCCTCCTCCTCCCCCGAGCCTTGTGAGTACCAATTTTACTGTCTTCCCCAATCCCTAGTACCTCGGTCTCACGCTACCTCCCCCTAACCATTTTTTCCATCATGGTGGCTTGAAGTGCCGCCGCTCTATGAGATCTCTCTCTACTTATTTTACTGTATATTTTGCATTTGTCAGATGTGCTAGTTATTTTTTCTGAAATTTTGCGGTAAGATCTAGCACTGTGAGGTCATTTGCATAATAGATTGTAGGCTTTTAGTTACTCGATGACGATCTCTGTCAAATTAAGATTACATTGAAAAATTAGACTCATATGTTAGTATGATCTTTTTTATACGGTTGATTACTGCTTTTATTCTGTCCATCATACTGTTATTGATCCATTACCGAATATACATATGTACATGTTGTTTATGCAATTGTCGAATATACTTGTCATCTCTGTAGTAGCATAAATTTGTTATTAGTGATTGATTTTGGCTAAAGTCTACTAGCTATCTTTTATGCTATTGACATTGTACTGCACTGATGTAATATTTGCATAATCAAACCAGTAGAAGTGTAAGGAGTTGTCAGTGTAATTGCTGAAAATTGACAAAGAGTTGTAGAAGGCTAAGTTTCCAATAACTTGTGCAACTCCTCAAACTGAGAGCACAAGACAATCACTAATCTATGGATTATGCAGAATTTATATGCTCACATGCTTATTCTATTGAATATATTGCAATATGTTAATGTTCTGAATTGTATATATGCTTTGAGATGTAATACATGTACTTTTATATCATTTTCATATTGATATATGCTATCGTATGCTTAATTTTCATATATGAGAAAGCTAACATGTAATTCACGCATTCTTCATCATCGTCGTTGGATGCGTGTGGTGCACTGTCCTCTGAAAAATCCAAACGTCATAGAAGAGGATTATCGAAAAAGCCCAAGGGCCGATTTACCATCACGGATGTCGATACATCTAGGACCCCTCTCAATCCTCGTTGAGCAGTGTCTGTATTCTGAAGAATGGTCAGAATAGTTACACGAGAAAAGATTAAGCTCACATTCAATTCGTGGAAGACCATGACCGAAGCTCAGAAAAGTGAGCTGCTGATGGAATTTTTTTCATTGTTCGAGATCCCGGAAGAACACTATGGCTCCGTGCAATGACATGCAATGCTAGCGGCATACAAAGCATGGAAGAACTTCAAGAGCCTTCTTGCATACAAAGCGGCATACAAAAAATTTTAGGAGTGCAAGTGTGGCGCATAGGGCCCTCAAGGCAAAAAACACACACCCCCACAGATTCAGCACAGTTAGGTATGTGGGTAAAATCCCACAATAGAGGAAGGAGGATGTGCAGGCAATCCTGCGGGACACCTCCCCACCATTTACTACGATCCGTGCTGAGTGCGCTCGAGATTGGATTAGAGCGAGGTCATCTACCCTGTCATCGGAGGACATCTCCTTCTGAAACCCCACAGACGAGGCAGTGTCCCACCTCCTGGTAAAATATCAAACTACGTAACTTGTAATTACTACATAACTTCATAGGAAGTGAATTGACATATTGGGCTCTTGCAAGAAGCGCTGAGTGTAGAATCTTTCTAGGTATCATTCCAAGCAATTAGGGAGAGAGATATACTCTCTGTGGCCCTGGGAAACAAGGAGCACCTGGGTCGCACGACAGGCCTTGGTCTTTATGTTTCTTGGAAATATGATTTCTCAAAGGACTCTGAATCATACTGGAGTAGAAAGAGAGCCAAAGCTGAGTGCAAGGTATGGCTGCGAGAGGAGATTAAGGCATCCCTCAGAGAGGTGCTCGCTGATTATGTTAGAGATGAGATGAGAAGGTATAGAGAAAATTAGTAGGATGCCACAGCCGCTTCTATGCTAGCCAGTCCCCCAACCATCAGAGTAGTTGCGTGTCCAACCTTACCATGGAAAGCGACCACGGATTTCCTATCGATGACATCCTAGTAATAATTATTATCTCTGGATTGCTCGATCCATTGATAGGCCTATTGGAGTAGCTAATTTTGTATCGTTATGTAGGTGGCTATGAAGTGCAAGCTCCAAGTGAGATATGTCTCTGTGGCCTTGTGTGCTGCTTAGGGCCAAGTATATCTGTCTGGTCCCGGGGCCTTGGTGCATGGTGTAACTTTAGTGCCAAGTTTCGAAAAAGTGAATGTGGATGATGTTTATGCCAATTTCAAGGTCGCCCCACTACAGAAGCCCCCAAATGATGAGGTTGTGACTCTAGGGCAAGCCATTGAAATATTTATCCAGTGGCCCAAAAGTGACATTTGCCTAGAGGCTCCTACACCGGTGCTAGGTCCACAGGGGCTATCTGAAATAGAGCTACCTTCACCGGTGCCAGGTCCACAGGGGCTATCCGCAACCGAGCTACCTGCACTGGTGCCAACACCACGAGTGCTATTCGCAACCAAGCAACTTGCACCAGTGCAACAACCACGGGGGTTATCGGCACCAGAGCTACCTTTACTGTCGATTACCATGAAGTTGACCTACAGTCGAGGCGGCAAGGGAAAATCAACGAAGACTGATGTTGATATCCCGTACTTGTCGTTGGCCCAGAAATTCGTGCTAGGCAAGTCGATGATCATCCTAAAAGAGCGCCTCCTAACCCTAGGACTGCGTTACTAGATATTACATACATGGTATATAGAACAGGCCAATAAGCCGAAGGGATAACGGCACTCGGGTCTCACTGTCAAATTCAGATTGCATCATTTTTGTAGCACAATGTTCATGACTGTGCTTTCACAGTGACTTTCGAGGATTTATTCAATCTCTTCACACTCAACGCCCTCGATGCCTCACTCCTTCGATGTTGGACATTGTAAGTGTGTACAATCACGGTTCTACGTTCATATAATACCAATAAATGTCATATATAACTTGTTACTTTTGTGTGTGTGTGTATATATAGATACATGGTGACTAAAGCTAGATTATCAAAATCACCTATTGGTTTCTTCGACCCACACCTAGTCGCCTTAGATACTATCGAGGAGGATGTATCCTTCGTCGAGAATTACATTACAACGATATTGGTGGCTCACCACAACAAGGAATTTATACTTATGCCCTACAACCAAGAGTAAGTGCTGCATTAGTGGCTATACTTGTTTATTTCTACTTTATAAGCAACACGAGATTAGGCTTAATAGCCATGATCACATACATGTGTAGGTTCCACTGGATTCTAATTGTAATTATACCAAAATGGAACAAGGTAATATACCGTAATTCTCGAAAGAAGAACAAAACTAACTTCACAGTTATCGTCTAATTAATCGATAGGTAAATACATTTTCTCCATACATAACTGCATTGTAGTCTTTCTTTCCTTCCCAATGACTAAGGCTAACTTTTGGGAATCACATAGGTCATTCACCACGTACATTACAGAGGTATGAAAATCGAAGGGAGGGACCAACACCCAGCGACATGTTTAAAATTTTCTGGTATTCGCTAGTACACATTAATCCTATATAACACTTTATAGTAATACCTCTCGAACTAACAAATTCTATTTTTATAGTGCCACCAGTAGCCACCAGGCAACACCTGTGGATTCTATGTTTACCGCCATATCAACTACTCCTCGATTCCTCGAAGATCAACGATTCTCAGGTTTGTCAATCTTACAATAATTATTTCATACTTATCAAGTTATATATGAATGCACGACATTGATATACCTATCGACAGGCTACGCCCATTACTACAACTATGTTGGAACAGGCCGAACTCACACAAATTCGAGGAATGTATGCATACTTTTTTATGTCTAAAGTCATAAAATCAGATGGAGAGTTTCACAATGTACAATGAATTTGATTGGGATAAAATTGAACTTAATTGTACATGTCCATATTTGTTAATAGAAAATTTATTTTATTTCAATTAATTGATTTGTGAAATAGATGTTTTTATTTCTAAAATGAATGAATGTGAATTGGATGTATACTTTGTTGATTTGCTTCTTTTAGAGGGCATGGCTAGCAATTCCTGAGGCTAGCTAATAAACAGAAATATATTTAGGAAAAAAAGAATATCATAGACGATTTCAACTATAAACCGTGTATGATAGTTTAATATCACAGACAGTTTCAACAACAAACCGTTTGTGATATTTCAACATAAAAGATGGTTTCAACTATAAACCATCTATGATAGTTCAATATTACAAACGGTTTACAGTTGAAACAGTCTCTGTGATACTTATTTATCACAAATAGTTTCGACTGAAAACTGTCTATGATAATTAACTATCACAGATGGTTTGTAGTTAAAATCATCTGTGATATTTGCATTACAGACGGTTCAAAAGCCATCTGTGATGACCTCATTTTATTACTGACCTATAAATTTAGACAGTTAACAAAACCGTTTGTGATGATGTTTTTGAACTGTCTGTGATAACGTTTTCTGTAGTAGTGGACTTTTCCTTGCCACTTAAGATAAGGTAATTATTTCAAAGCATCAATGCTTAATATGTGTTTATGCATACAACTACAACTAATTAATAGAGAATGCAACCATCTAAACACCTAGAAAGAGGTGCTTGTAATAGAGGAGACAAAACTTACATGCACTACTATAAAAAGCCTAATACTAGATGCCACATCACAGATGATTTTCCAAAGCTGTCAGTATTAAATATACTATGATAGACGATTTTAGTTTAGAGATCGTCTATGTTACTACCAGTGCTAAAAACCATATGTAAAGATATAATATCACAGACTATTTTTTCTTTGAACCATCTGTGAAGTATACAGATGGTTTGTATAACAAACCATCTATGATAATTAAGACATCATAGACCTCGAGCACCCCTTCAAGCAAATCAGGCCCACCGATCTACAAAGCGTCGCGATCCAAGCTCACGGCCGCATCATCGACGGCCCCCCGCCATGCCGCCAACACCCCTGCTCGAGGAACGAAGTCCGCTAGACATCGGGCGGCTTCCGCAGCAACAGCCTCGCTGGCGCCAGGCGCCCCTCCCAACAAGTCACCTTCGGGCTCCACAGGCCCCCCGTGCTCGAGAAACGACGTGGCTGTCAAGGCACATGAGGGTCAGCTCTGTGAATATCTACCAGGTCACAGTCAAGGACATTCTACCTTCAGCCCCGCCCGAATCCGCGAGGACCTTCGCTCCTCGCCCGCCTGGCCAGCTGGGGGAGCTTCGGTGTCGGAGCTCAGCTCCATCAAGCCCTCACCGCTGGCAGCCGCAAACTCGGTCGGGGCCGCGAGGGCACCGACGCACTCGGTCTCGGAGTCGGAGTCCCATAGGGCCCCGACCCGGCTCGCTACAACAAAACCCCCACCTGACCGAAGCAGCGACCGTGTGCGGGGTCGTTTCGCCTTCGGGGAGCAGGAAGACGGTTCCGCATTGGAAACCGCCGTAGACGGAGATCCCACAGCCGCGAGCAATGGCTTCGCCCGAGCATCCTCCGCGGGCACTGGCTCCACCCCAACATCTTCCGCGGGCACTGGCTCCGCTCCAACATCCTCCGGGAGTACTGGTTCCGTCCCAACACTGGCTGCTGGCGATGCGGCACTAACCCTTCCCTCCAACTCGGCATGCTCCACCGAGCGGGAACCGGCCTCCGCCACAACCCCCTCCCCCGCCGCATTCCGTCGAGGTGGGCTGGGGGTTGGAACAACGCGCGCTGGCACCCTAATACCCAAGGCCTCGCACACGCGGTTCAACCGCCCTAGACCCGCCTCCGCTGTCGCGGCCACGCGCAGTGTGTGCTCCCTAGCCGTGTACGGTCCAAGGAACGCACTCACCGCACGCTCTGCGCCCTCCAGCGAAATACCTGCGAAGGGCACCGGGGCACATTGTAAAAACAACAGCCTCGGCGAGCACCACACGAAAACAAGCACCGGAGGGCCCCAGCAGCGAAGACACGGAGGGACGGACGTTGTCACGTCGAAGCCCCCCAGGAGCTAGGCGCCACTCCGCAGCAAGCGGAGCTACACCAAACATGACGTACTCCTCAGCGAGGTCGCGCATATTGAAGCGGGCGGTGATTCCGACAAGTCTCCGTGCTACCCACTCGTCATCAGCATCTAGAGGCCTACTGGGCATGGCGCTAACTGCCACCGGTCGCCCCGAGCACTCAAGGCCGCTACCGCTCGCCACGCGGTGATAAAACCACCGCTGTGTCCAATCTGACCCCCACTCGGCCCGACCCGACTCTGCGGGAAATATCTTCTGACACTGCGGGCGCAGTGCGAGGTCGACGTTACCGAAGGCGGGCAGTGCCCCATCTCTCCGATCCTTTGCCGCGCATCGGACATCATGAAGAAACGCGAGCAGTGACGCGGTCGGCCAGCACGCCTCTGTACGCGCAGCCCAACTATACACAGCAAGCCGAGCAATCACATTCGGCGTCACCTGCGCCAGCTCAAGTCCAAAGGCCTACAGGACGTCCCCGACAAGCCTGGCGGCCGGGATACGCAACCCAGCCTCTAAAGGAATACGCGTAGGCTACGGAAGCAGAAAACAAAACTTTTCTACCGCGCACCCAAGAACATCATGCTAAGGAAGGATCATGGATCGTTACCACTTAGACGCGCAGCGCAGCGGAAGAAGAATTGGAAACCGATCCAATCACGCGCGTCGAGGTAGTAGTGGAAGTAGCCGATCGTCCCGAACAGATCGTCTCCTCCACGCACGCCGATCAGCACTGCACCGAGCAGCGCCTCCACCGGTATCCACACGTCCGGGGCTGGAACACCGATCGCGAGTATACTAGCACTCGTGAGCAGCTAGGGTTTGGCTCGGGAGGTGGCGGCTAGGGTTTTGCTAGATGTTAACAGGGACGAATCCCCTCAGCCCCTCGCCTCCATATATATAGACCTCCTCACGTGGGCCTTGCGGACCAAGGCCCATTAGGAGTCTATTCGGATCTTTATCCGAATTGAGCCCATATCCGAATCATATTCGAATCAGTGTTCCAACCCGTTAGCGTGCGACCACAGCAGGTTCACGTATACTTGGTCGTGACCCGAAACGCCTTTCGGTCACCCTGTTAATAGCGCCTCTAGTAAGACATATTAACCCCAAAGTATATGTAAAGATCATATCGGCTGAACTCTGTAATGTTCTCTCATGTACGAATCCCTTTGCCTCACGATATAGATTGAGCTCAAGGCGAGACACGTGTCATCCTCTTAATAGCTCAATCACTCTCTCGATTCCGTGATGGATTATAAACTTATGATTGACTCCTCAATCACCTTGGCATGGCCATGCACTTTCATAATCCATTACATCGAGGCCCGAGATATCTCTCCCATAAGGAGGGGCAAATTCTATCTTGATCATTCACATCCCACTACATGTTTCATGGCAAATCCAAGACTACTTTTATGACTACCCGATTCACGGAGTAGTGTTTAGTAGTCCCAAAATAAGCTACTACTCATGTTGGGAACCATGATGATCTCAAGTCTAAGGATTCTACATAAACACTACTCGAGACCAAGCGATGACACATGGAATCTCTGCGGTGTCTCATGGCAGTCTATCCAACATATGTTCACTAACACATGTCCATATTATTGATTTGGTATCACCATACCATGATCCATGAGACATGATCATCAATCAATACATATGCTGATCTTTGTCTTTGAATCATATTTGTTCCTCATATGATATACGATCAGGGATCATTTAGAAATAGCAACATTTTAGTATTTAAGAGTCTCATGAATAAGTCACATACTCATTGATCAATAATGATGATGTCTATTCCAAGGAACAAAGTAATGTATCATAAACATAGTATGTGATATATATACAACATCTCCATGTTGCCTCTAGGGCATATCACTAACAGCCTCCAGGTAGGAGACGAACATGATCGCCTCCGAAGTGCCGGGGTGCGGTTCGATCTCGTCGCCCGCGGGCAGCCGCACATCCCGGCGGTCCGAAAACTTCCCCTCTCGAAGAAGGCCGCGGATCGTCTCTTCCGTCACCAGCGTCGAGCCCAGGACGTGGGAGTGCCACCCCCCTCCTCTCTCCGGCGCCATCCACCACTCGCTCACCGCCGCGGGGCAGCGCCCCTCGAGGGTGTACCTCACCTCAAGCGACGATGCCCGCTGGAAGACGGCGTCGTCGTCAGCCGCTCGAGTGCGCGCCCTGCGGTGTGCCGCCATTCTTCTGGAACTCCGGGATAACGAGGGAAGAAAGAACGTCAAAAGATAAGAGATGGGGACACGCGATTGGGAGATAGAGGATAAGGCGATGAAAAGGCAAGTGGCCTAATGCAAGGGGTACTTAATACCCCTCTGCCCCCCACGCCATTGATAAGTGTAACTGCCGGGAGGCGAACCGTCCACATCCCCACGATCACGGCTGTACCAGCACACACATGTGCGCACAGAGCCCAGTCAAGCGATGGTCACACTAAGGGCCCCGGCAGGGCACGGCGCGCCAATCGCGCCTCGCTACGTGTTTGCTCGGCAGTTTAGGCAGTATAACCGGCGGCATCTCTGCCTTCGCGGTGCAGTCTCGGCTCCGCCCCCGGCACCGACACGCACCCGCGCGAGACCTCCCGCACGTCCGGAAGCACAATCGCTGGAGGTCGGCGCGTCGCCCACGCGTCCGGGGGCGCACCCGGAGGAGCCCGCCGTAGCCCGGCCGCTCACACGCGTACGGCATCCCCACCAAGCTGCACGTGCGCGCATGGCTGCGCCGGCCAGGCTTCCACCCACGCAGGCCACATGCGGCATCGCCAATGGCCCGCCTACCCGCCTTCCGTGAAGCCTTCGTCTCAGCGGAACGACTTCAACTCCGCCCTCGACGCCATTTTCGTTGCCACAGTGCAGTCACGCCTACACAAGCCGCGCCACAAGGGCTCCCCTTTTGCTCCAATGGCTCGGGACAACCCCGGAGCTTCCTGCACTCTATACTTCTTCGATCTTACTACAACCGTTTTGCTATTCTAATGTGTCCCATGCCTTTCCACGGACGCCAGGTTGCACACAGCACCGACGCGGCAAGTCACTTGGTCCAAGCACGCGCCGGTCACAGCATGGTCAACCGGCGGCCGACGAGGTGACACGGGAAAAATGCGCACGCGGCGCACTCATCAGGATGCGGGACAACGCAGGACACGTCGGAGTCGACCCCCCCGTGCTGCCACCGCACATCCGTGGCCTGACGAAGCACGACCGCCCCAACATGCGCCGGTACCACGCCCCCACAAACATATTGCTCCAAGCTCGGAGACGATCTTGTTCTCATAAACAGGCGCCGGAATCGACAAAGCCCTATTTATGAGAACAAGACCATCGCAGAGCATGGAAGCACGGCGCGCAAGTCTGGGAAGCACAGTGCTTCACCACGGCCATCTATATACACCAGCTTTCCCATTGGGAAACGTAACCGACGGGAGTCGAACCGGCGCAATCATTGCGCGTGCGCGCGTCGTTTCAACTTGCCACCCCCGCATATCCCTCCTGCAACGGCAAGATCTTAGCTCTCGAAGCGGCTCGGCCCGCCGGCGAGGTCGCGCTCTCGGGCGGCCCAGCTCCGCCCTCAGCGATGTTGCAGCAGGCATCGGGGCCGTACATCGGGAAGAGGGCGTCCACACCGACCACCGCAAGGCCAACCACTCGACACGCGCTCAAGGACGCAGAACCCAACCCCGTGCTTCGAGGACGTTACGGATGCCCTCAAGCGGTCCCGCCGGCCACGGCCCGGTGGTCCACCCCCTTCACGCGAAGAGCCACAAATCTTCTCGCCAGCTCAAGAATATACCTTCTTCCTTCCACAAACATGCACAGAGCTGCTCAACCGACACCAGCCCTACCGCATGTTCGTGAGAGGAAGAGGCACATTCTTGAGACGAGCCGTCCCCAGCAATGGTTCATCGCACTGCTGCGGTTGTATATATATAGCTGTTTCCGAGAAGTGCAATCGACGGGAGTCCAACCGACGCGGTCGCTCACGTGCATGAGACGTCCCAACCTCCAACGCCCACCTGATCCTCCCGCATTGACGAAGCCCTTGCCTCCGCGGCACAATTGTCGAGCTCTTCGCCTTCGCAGCGCAGATGTGACTCCGCCTGCAGCCGTTCAGCGCAAGACTCGGCGGTGGCCAGCTGCGAACCCCGGCCGACTCGCTTTGCCCACAAACACACGACATCACAGGCCGCAGGGACGAAGGGGGCGAAAGGGCTCAGCAACATGGCTTCGGCCTGTGAAGCCCTTCACCATGAGAGGCTCCTGTCATAGGGGTGGCCCCCACCTAAACCCAGCTAGCCTGTTGAGAACTACGTACTAAGGAGGGCTTCGGTGGGAAGCCACAGTTGTAAAGACACTCTTACGAGTGTGTATATATGTATATATATATGATGATATCGAGTCTTGGGAAGCCCCAAGAGGTCATTTGTTTACCTAACTCTCCACCACCATACTCTCTCTGTTTGGTCTGTAGCCACAACAATGTATATACGTCACAACAGGTAGGGCTCACCCATACTGCAAGATGAAAAAATAATTCGACGGAGAGGAGGACAGTTCAGCTCTAAGGCATTTAAGCATAAAAGAGGACTATAATATGGTTAAAGATTTAGATGGTGTCCTCTCAAAAAGACATAAATTGAGGACTTATGAGAAAAACATCTGGAAGAAAAGATCGATATTTTAGGACTTATCTTATTAGGAGTACCTAGAAGTTCGGCACTGTATCGACATTATGCACATAGAGAAGAATGTATGTAACAGCATGACTTGTCTTTTGCTTAATATTTGTGATAAAATAAAGGATGGTGTTAATGCACAGCTTGACTTGGTTGATATGGACATCAGACCTGAATTAGCACCGATAAAGACTGATAAAGGATGAACGTACCTTCTCCTACTTGTTACACTCTGTCCAAGGTTGAGAAAACAAAACTGTGCCAGTGCTTACACGATGTCAAAATTTTGTCTAGTTACTCTGGCAACATGAAGAAACATGTTTCGATGCAAAATTTGAAGTTAAATGGCATGAAGTCTCATGATTGTCATGTGCTGATGACACAGATACTCCCTATTGCAATTAGAATTATTTTTTCGATCAAGGTTCGAGATGGTTGTGTTATTTCTTTAACACAATTGCTTAGAAGGTCGTCGATCCCGAATGACTAGATGCTCTACAGGATGAGGTGGTGATGACTCTATATCATTTTTAGATGTATTTTCCTTTATCGTTTTTCGATATCATGGTCCATCTCATTTTTCACATCGTTTGGGAGATAAAAATATGCGGACCCGTATTTCTACGTAGCATGTACCCATTCGAGAGGTTCATGAAAATTCTCAAGTCCTATGTACAAAATCGATCTTGGTCGGAGGGTAGCATCGTCCAAGGTTATGCAACGAAGAGGTCATTGAGTTCTTTGTTGATTACATGGCTCAGGTTGAACCAATATGTGTACCTCAATCTTACCATGAGGGAGGCTCAAGGGTATCGGGACCATCGGAAGAAAAATAATCACTCCATATATGGATGTGCATGCTCAAGCCTATTTCACGGTATTGCAACATATGACTGAATTGTCCCTACATATTGACTAGCACAAGGACATGCTTCAACAACAGAATTTGGAGTGGCCGGATGTTTGGATCATAAGACAACACAACCGTTACTTCAACTAGTGGTTGAAGGAGCGAGTCAGTAGGAGCCCATCAAGTAAGATGGTGATATGGTTGGCAAAGGGTCAAAATTTACAGTTGTGATATAGCAAGGATATGATATAAATGGATACACATTCTATACATAGACTCAGGATGTAAAGAGGACTAACCAGAATAACGGTGTCCGCATAGATACGTTCAGTACTAATGGGTTGAGAAACTCGTACTATAGATTTATAAAGGAGATTTGGGAGTTTGACTATGTGCTTTTCAAGATCCCCTTATTTCAGTGTCGTTGGGTCAATTTTCCACAGGTAAAGGTTGACAAGTATGGTGTCACTACCATGGACCTCAAACATGTCCAATATAAAGATGAAGCATTCGTACTCGCTAACCAAGTTGTTTAAGTTTTCTATGTGATCGACCAGGCAAATAAAAAGCTCCATATAGTTCTTCATAGAAAAAAAGAATTGTTAAAGTAGAGAATATAGTGGATAAGAAAAAATACAATCAATTTGATGAGTTGCCTCCTTTTGGAAATGGCATAAGAGTCGAGAAAGAACAATATGACGAAACTAGCTATATACGCGTCAATCATCATGATGGACTAATTTTTAATGGAAATAAGCAAGTGAAATGATGAATAAAAAATTTATGTGTAATATGTTACATATTTGCATTTATATATGTATATGAGAATGTGTGATATATATGTGAATTTGTATTTATATGTATATAAGAATGTATGATGTATATGTGAATTTGTATTTATTATATGAGAATGTGTGATATATATGGTTCCCTGAGAAGTATTATCACATACAGTTATAAAGTAAAACCGTCCTGTGATGTTTTATTATTACAAATGATTTAAAAAAAATAACTACAATTTAAATCGAATTTAAACTAGATTTGAATAAAAGTATGCATGCATAATAATTTTAAAAATAACATAAATAATTTAAATTACTGGGAGCAACATGATTAAAGGTGCAACTTGCCTTGCTTCCAAGTTTGCTGAGATTCGCTGAAGTTATAATCTCCGGATTAGTCGTAGTCTACACGCGAAAAGCTAGAGCAAACTAAACTCAAACAAAATCCAAATAAAATTTAAAAATTATAAAATATATATTGGGAGATAGAATATGAATTTAAGAATTTGAATTAGTCCAATGGAGTTAAGGCAAAGGAGGACGAATTCTGCAAGTTTGAATTCCAAAGAAATGAATAAAAGGAATTCTTGGAATTCTTTTATCTATGAAGGAAAAGTGGTTGGAAGCTACAATATTTGTGTATAATTGAAACCCTTATCGAAGGCATAGTCGAAGCCATGGTCAAAACCATAGTAGAATCAATGGTTGATGTCGTGGAGGTCGAAGTTGAAGATAGAGACTCCAAGGATAGGTGAAGTTGAAGTCGAAGATTCAGTCGAAGACCTAGTCGAAACTGTACAGTGGTCGAAGAACACTGTAGCAGTTGAGAACAAAAGGTAGTGGAGTTGAGTGGTCGGAACGACAATGAACGATAGGGTCAAAAGCAACTATGGTGGAAAGCGAAGGTATTTAGAGTCGGCTACGACTTCGACTACTGAGTACTCTTCCAACTATTCCTCGCTGAAAAAGTGAAGGTACTCGGAGACTTAGAGCGAAGAGTGACAATGGTCGGAAGCAACTACAGTTGGAGGTAGATGGAGACGGCAGTGGTTGGGAGCGACTGTGGTCGTGAGCGGCCGTAGTCGGAAAAAAATTTATGGTCGAAAGGATTGGAGTTTATGCAGAGCGGTCGAAAGAATCGGACGGCTTCGAGTGGGCGGAGAGATCGAAGGGTTCAGAGAGGTCGGAGGGTACGGAGGTTAAAACGGTCAAACAACCATGGTCAGTTTGAAGACGGAGGTCGAAGTCGAATGCTCCGAGATTGAAGACCGAAGTCGAAGTCTTCAAGGTCGAAGGTCAAAGGCTAGAGTCGAAGTCTCCAAAGGTCAAGGTCAAAGTTGAAGTTTCTGAAGGTCAAAGTCCAAGGCTCCGAGCAGTCGGAGTCTAAGAAGCCTCCGAACAGCAGAGTCTAAGGAAGTCTCTGAACCGTCGGTGTCTAAGGAACCTTCTAACGGTCGGAGTCTAAAAAACCTCCAAACGGTGGAGTCTAAAGAGCCTCCGGACATCGGAGTCTTATGAGCCTTTGAATGTCGAAGTCTAAGAATCGGATGGCTGGAAGAAGTCAGACGGCTTCACGTGACGAGATCCAAGTGATCCAACGGGGGCGAAGACTGGGGAGATGTACAAAAGAGGAAGAAGAGTATGGGTTCTGTTTTACCTTGGTGCAAGGTTCGGGCTGCATAGAGTTGGCTGGCGGCGAGGGTGTAGCGGAGGTGGGTACGATTATCAGTGGCATCGGCGAGGCGCAAGAAGGTCCGAGGCACCAACAATTCCTCGTCGGAGCTCCTTAGACAAAGAAGGTAGAAGTCGCTTGATGTGATAGGTTTACGAGCGAAACTAGGGCAATTGAGTGAGAGAAACAGTGGAGTTGAGCCTATGGACGGCGGTGCGGCGCACGAAGCCCGTGGGCTTGCTGCCGGTGTGGGGCACGGTGGGGGTTGGCAAGGGGCACAAAAGAGATAGGGGACTGCGAGAAGTGCATTGGTGCTCTTGTGCATTACCACAAATGGCTGGAAGGTGGTTGGCGGTGAGGTGAAGTGGTGGTGCAACTCGAGCGATGGTGGCGATGGTGTTCCAACGGTGAGGAGACTGAGCCAATGGCTAGTCGAGAAAATTCAAAAATTATAAAATATATACTGGAAGATAGATTATGAATTTAGAAACTTGAATCACTGGATTCGGAGTTCGGACGAAGGAATATTTCTGTGTGACTAGTAACAAACGGTAGCTCCTTTCGCCGTTTTTGGCCATGTCGTCGGTAAGAAAAAGCACGGGAGGTGAAGCCAACTAGCAAAATGGGTTGCTAAGGACCCGAGGCACACGTAGGAAGTGACGGTACGTCAAACGGAGCACGGTAACGACGTGTACGGCGACAACGACATAGGGTGTGGAGAGAAATAATTTTCAGGCATGAGACATGGAGAAGTAGGGTAAGCATGGCCTAGAACGCGGTGAGACGAGGTTAGAAAAATTATCGGCTAAGCCAAAAACTCATCGGAAGCAACGCAATCGTCGTTTGAATGATGACGGTACCGAAAGATGAAAAACTCAATATCTTTTTGCTCGGTGAGGCGAATCCAAAACCGTCTAGAGGGTAATTACCTGGGATGGTTTGGCACGTTTTGACGTGAATGGATTGTTGAAAGCATTCCTGAACAGGTGGGGAAGGTTTTTGGACAAACGGAGGGGAGCATGGCATAGAACGCGTCCAGATGAACTCAACGGCGTAGACGGCTCGGCCAACGGACTAGCGAAACGCGGTGGAGAAGCCTTTAGGGAGTCGATGGGCTGACACCGGCGTTCCGGGCAAACGGAGAGGAGTTAACATGCGAGAGTGCGATGAATAAAAGAGTAGAGTGTGGGGA
Organism: Melocanna baccifera; assembly: GCA_036346265.1. Lineage (NCBI taxonomy): Eukaryota > Viridiplantae > Streptophyta > Magnoliopsida > Poales > Poaceae > Melocanna > Melocanna baccifera. Next base: position 4,752,994 of record CM070699.1, on the reverse strand, counting down.
ACATGATGCTCACCTTAGTTTTGGTCGGGCAAGTATGGTTGGCTGGTGGCGATGTGAGGAACGGGGAGCTGATTTGGCCCACGGTGGCGATGACGCTCCGGCGAAGTTCCGGCGAAGGCGAGGTGAGCACCGCGTAGAACACGACGAGGCGAAGCCGGAGATGTGGTGAAAATTGGCGTGGCTCTACTAGATGAGGCACAAAAAGCTGAAGAACTGCGCTTGGAACACAAAAGTAAAACTTCGATTACGACCAAACAAATGGGAGTTAGGATTTGAGATTTTTGGGGTTGAGTGAGGATGAGGAGGGGCTCATGGTGCTCCCTTTTATAGGGGTTGAGAAGGTCCGAGGAGGGAGATCAAAGAACCATGTCTTTGAATGGCATGGATTAAATTATCATGAAACAACTCATGAATGAGAGGGGAAACGGTGGGGAATGAAGGAGCTTGATGAGAGGAAGTGAATGCAATTTATTTCACACAAATCCATTGAGAAAATCAAAAATTATTGAGGATTGAAGAAAGCTCAAATGAAACGTTCATGGAAGCCTGTTCTTGCCCGTAACGTGCACTCGAAAAAGATGGGACAAGGAGGAGAGAGAGAAAAAAAAAGAAAATTCAAAGAAATTTTTTTAGAATCCTTAGATCTTGAAAAAATTAAATAAAATAATTTTGGAATTAATTGAAGTATATTTTATTTTTAAAAAAGTTTTTTCTTTTTCTAGCTTTAAATAATAACATAAATTACAAATAAAGCCTAAAAATCTTAGAAAATTCGTAGAAGTTTCTAAAGCTATTTTGAACTTATAAAAAAATTCTAACTAAAATTGACATATTTTCTTTATAAAATATTTGTTTTGTTTAACAGATAGGCTCTTTTCTTTAAAGTAGAAAATCAGGTCAACTAAAATTTTAAAAATTGAAGCAACCAAATAACTTTGATTTTTATTTTAAACTAAATTAATTATTATTTTATTTTCTTTTATTTATTATTATTATTTTCTTTTTAAAAAAATAGGTTGTTACATATTTTCAATGGCTGGAGCAAACCTGCTGGCCTCTGATGCTCTGCCTTTACTCTCTGACAGACATCACATAGTGCCACATACTCAGCAATCTCACGCTTTATACTTGGCCGCCAATACTTATCCTTAATATCCTGGTACATCTTGGTACTGCTTGGGTGAATTGAGTACAACGACTCATGAGCTTCCTTTAATAACAAATCATTTAACTCTTTCTTATTTGGCACACACAAACGCTGCTTGAACCATAGGGTTCCTTGCTCATCCTCTATAAATTCTGACTCTTTTCCTTTACTCATGTTTTCTCTCATACGCTGAAATGCCTCATCATCTGACTGAGCCTGACGAATCTGACCATCCAAAGTTGGCTGCAACTCCATTGCGGCTAAAAATCCTTGCTCAACCAATCTAGGCTAAGCTTCTAAAATTTATCATATAAAGCTGGCTGACTCTCTTTAACCATCGTTGAATTACAATAAATCTTTCTGCTCAAAGCATCTGCAACCACATTGGCCTTTCCAGGGTGATAATGTATGCCAACATTATAATCCTTTATTAATTCCAACCACCTCCTCTGCCTGAGGTTAAGCTCGGACTGGGTAAAGATATATTTCAGACTCTTATGATTCGTGTAAACCTCACATCTGTTACCCATCAGATAATAATACCAAATCTTTAAACCATGCACTACGGCTGCTAACTCTAAATCATGAGTAGGGTAGTTCTCCTCATACGGTCTCCACTGGCGTGAGGTATATACTACCACTCTCTTATCCTGCATCAACACACAACCCAAACCCTTGTGAGAGGCATCGCAATAAATCCAAAATCCCTGTTTATATCAGGTAACACTAGCATTGGGGCTGTGGTGAAACTTTCCTTCAGTTTCTGAAAAATTTCTCGCACTCAGGCATCCAAGTAAATTTCTTTTCCTTTTTGAACAACTGCGTAAGGGGTCTGGCTACATTAGAAAATCCTTCAATGAAGCGACGGTAATATCCTGCCATATCTAGAAAACTCCTGACCTAGGTCACTGACGAAGGTGACTGCCAATCCAAAACATCTCTCATTTTTCCAGGGTCAACTGCAACTCCTTCTGCAGTCATCACATGGCCTAGGAAGGCGACTTCCTTCATCCAAAACTCACACTTGTTGAACTTGGCATACAACTGATTATCCTTCAATTTCGGCAATGCCAACCTCAAGTGCTCCTCATATTCCTTCTCATCCTTTGAATATATCAAAATGTCGTCAATGAACACAATGACAAACTTATCCAAATATTCCATGAACACCTTATTCATCAAATACATAAAGTAAGCTGGAGCATTGGTCAAACCAAATGACATTACTGTGAACTCGTACAGACCATAACGAGTTGAGAAAACTGTCTTAGGTATATCCTCCTGTTGAATCCTCATCTGATGATAACCTGACCTCAAATCAATATTGGAGAACACTCCTGCGCCCTTAAGCTGATCAAATAAATCATCAATCCTAGGCAAAGAGTACTTGTTCTTGATGGTGACCTCATTAAGTGCTTTGTAATCCACACACATGCGCTGGCTGCCATCCTTCTTTTTAACAAACAACACTAGCGCTCCCCACGGGGATGAACTTGGTCTGATATAACCTTTATCAAAAAGCTCCTGAATTTATTTCTTCAATTCTGCTAAGTCATTGGCAGGCATCCGATAGGGTCTCTTAGAAATCAGAGCGGTACTTGGTACAAGCTCGATCAGAAACTCAACCTCTCACTCTGGTGGCATGCCTAGAAGGTCATCTGGAAACACATCGGGGTACTCTCTGACAACTGGCACATCCTCCAATTGGATCACTTAGCTCTGGCAAATCATGGCTTTCTATGGCTGACTCATACTGGCTGCAAACTGAACCTTACTGCCATCTAAACTGGTCAAGATCACTGTTCTGCTTCCAAAATCTAACACTGCCTAGTGCTTCTTAAGCCAATCCATACCCAAGATCACATCTATGGATTAGATATCCAAAACAATCAAATCTGCACTGAACTCAACTCCCTGAATAGCTATCTTAACTCCTGGACAACCTAGGTTAATGCTCAACTCAGAACCGGGGGATTGAATCAAAAGAACAGATCCAAGAGCAACAGTTTTCAACCGTTGCTTTAAAGCAAAACTCTGAGAAATAAATGAATGCGAAGCTCCAAAATCAAACAAAACTGTAATAGGGACTGAATGGACTAGAAACTTACCGATCACAACTTCTGATGCTGCCTGGGCCTCCTCTGCAGTGACATGGTTCACCTGGCCTCTCACCACTGGTGTTCTGCTGGTCTGTCCTGATGCCAGGGGTGCTCCTCATTCTGCTCCTGGGGTAGAAGTCCGATCTCGTGTGGATCCCAAGTTGAAGCGAACTGGGGTCGGGGCTTGCCTCTGGGGGCACTTGCTAGCATAATGTCCTGACTCATGACACTTAAAGCAAGTAACTGATGCTGCTGGATTGGTGCTCCTCTGCTGCGGGCTACTGGATCCACTAGGTCGATGTCCTGACTATTGTGGACGCGGCGCTGGGGCCGGTGTCCTGAAGACTGGCTGCTGCTGTGGTACTCGAGTAAGTTGGTAAGAACCAAAACGGGGCCTCTGAGACTGGTTTAGCTGTGATCCCTGCTAGATCATCCTCCTCTTGCGAGACTCCTCTAGCTCGCGGTGACTCTCCTCAATCAGTATGACCTTGTCCGCCATGTGCTGAAAATTGATATAGTCATTGCCCACCACTTGTACCTTTAATCCCGGGTTCAAGCCTTTCTTGAACCTCCTCTAGCGAGCAGCATCTGTGGCTACATCCTCTAGCGCGTAGCGAGCTAACTGAGTGAATTTATTGAGATATTCACTCACTGACATGTTTTTCTGCCGCAACTCCCTGAACTCATCCTTCTTCATCTCAATCACCCTATCCAGGACATGGGCGCGACGAAAGGCGGCGGTGAACTCTGCCCAGGTGATACTGTTCTGGTCCTCATGAGCGGCACAGTTGTTCTCCCACCACTCTGCTGCTACTCCCTCAAGCTGGTGTGCTGCATACAACACCTTCTCTCTATCTGTGCATTGGGCCAGGTTCAGTTTCTTCCCAACTGAGCAAATCCAATCGTTTGCCTCCAAAGGCTCTGAAGAAATGGAAAGGTGGGCGGTCTTGTCCTCATGAACTCTGCATAGATGGACTACTGACGAGGTGGCAGGGGTGCTACTGCCTCCTGGTGCTGACGCTGCATCATAGTGTTCATGTTCTGCATTATTGCCTGCATCATCTGTGTCTGGGCCACCAAAAACTGGCTAAGGGCGGGGTCCAAACTCGGTGGAACTGCCTGAGCTACACTGCTCTCTGGATCCTGGTTTGCCTGGCTGAGGGCGGGGTCCAAACTCGATGGAACTGCCTGAGCTGCACTGCTCTCTGGATCCTGGTTTGCCTGGCTGAGGGCGGGGTCCAAACTCGATGGAACTGCCTGAGCTGCACTACTCTCTGGATCGGCCTGAAGAGTTCCTGGTGTCCACCATCTTGCTACTGCTCTGAAAAGGGAAACAACTGCTGACTGACCAAGGGCGAAAGACGAGAGGGAAAAGCATAGATAAGAAGTAAATTCGTCTAAGGGGGTTTCTCTAATGGCAACCTAGTCTAAACAAGTACTTAGCCAAAAGGCTAACAACAAAACTGAGCAAAAATAACTCCAATAAAAAGATTGACGTGATTGCAATACAATACTGTTGTGGCTACAGACCAAGCAGAGAGAGAGGGGTATGGTAGTGGAGAGTTAGGTGAGCAAAATGACCTCTTGGGTTTTTCCCAAGAGCCAGTCATGATACATAAGCATTCCCTCGTAAGGAGCGACTTTACCATCGTAGCCTTACACGGAGCCCCTCACCGAGGACAGGCTACATCATTTACATGATTTACAACCTTCTCAATAGGCTAGCTGGGTTTAGGTGGGGGCCACCTCTACAACAGGAGCCTCTCATAGTGAAGGGCTTCACAGGCCGAAGCCATGTTGCCGAGCCCTTTGGCCCCCTCTATCCCTGTGGCCTGTGACGTTGTGTGATTGTGGGCGAAGCGGAGTCGAAGCCGAGGGTCCGCAGCAGAGCTGTTGTCGAAGCCTCACGCTAGGCGGTCGCAGGCAGAGCCGCACCTGCGCTGCTAAGGTGAAGGCCGCGACGATTGTACTGCGGAGGCGAAGACCTTGTCGATGCAGGAGGAGCGGGCAAGCGCTGGAGGTTGGGGCGTCTCATGCGCACGAGCAACCGCGTCGGTCCGACTCCCGCTGGTAGGACACGTGTGGTCGGCCCCGACGGTTGAGCCTCCGTCGGTTGCGCTTCCGAGCGCGGCTATATATGCGGTCGTAGCGGTGTGACAAAGGACTGCTGGGACGGCCTGTCTCAAGAATATACCTCTTCCTCTCACGAGCATGCGACAAGGTTAGCGTCAGCCAAGGTGCTCTTGTGCATGCTTGTGGAAGGAAGATGGTACGTTCTTGAGTTGGGAGAAAGGTTCGCGCCCCGCGCTGACGAAGAAGTATTGGGCGTTGCGTCTGGGGCATCCTCTGGTCGTCGGGCGTGCCGGGACATTACGCTCCGGGGCGACGGTGGCCGGGATGCTATGTGCGGTCAGCCGATCGCGAGTGCACATGCCTTGCTGGCGGCTGGCTTCGCGTCGGTCGGTGCGGACTCCCACCGATTGACCCGCTGTGTCGGTGCTCTTTGCAACCTAGCGTCCATGGAAAGGCATGGGACACATTAGAGTACTAAAACGGTTGTGGTAAGAGTGAAGAGGTATAATGTGCAGCAAGTGCCGGGGTTGTCCCGAGCCACTAGAGTAGAAGGGGCGCCTTGTGGCGCGGCGTGCGGAAGCGCGGCTGCGTGTTGAAGTGCCTGAGCTGATGGCGGACTCGGGACTATGCCGGGGGGGCGAAGGTCTCGTCGAGGGTGAAGTCGGAGTCATTCTGCTGAGCCGAAGGCTTCGCGAAAGGTGGGTCTGTGGGCCCTTGGTGGTGTCGCATGTGGCCTGCGAGGGTGGAGACCCCGTCGACGTGGCTATGTGCGCAAGTGTAATCCAGTAGGGATGCCGCACGCGTATGAGCAGCTGTGCCGCTTCAGCTTCCTCCGGATGCGCCTCTCCGCGCGTGGGCGATGTTTTGACTTCCGCCGATTATGCTTCTCCTTGCGTGGGCGGTGCTTGGGCTTCCGCCGATTGTGCTTCTTGACGCGTGGGCGACGCTTCGACTTCCGCCAATTACGCTTCTCTGTATGTGGGCGATGCTTCGACTTCCGCCGATTGCGCTTCTGTACACAGACGAGAGCTGTATAAATACATACCAGGAGGGCCGTAGCGTCTTTCGGGCTAGCTGAGATGGTCTTTGATGTCAAAAATATGCCTTCTTCTGTACATGAACATGCAGTGAAATGTTGCCGTGTTGATGAACAAAAGGAGGCCTATTTTCGAGCGCAATATTCCGGCGATTGCCGGCCGCCACGCGCGCAAGGGAAGGAGGCCGCTGCGTTGCGAGCGGTCGAGCTCTGCTTGGCGCGGCACGTCCTGGACGTGCAGCACTGGCTGGCCCTGCGTTGATCGACGCAGACTTCGCTGAACGGATTGCTCCGCGAGCGCTCCCCGAGGCGAGGGGCGTCTCCTGGCGTGCCTCTCCGGCGCACGGTGCATGTTGACGTCGGGGGCAAACCCGGGACTGCCTTGCGAAGCCGAAGATGCCGCCGAGGGTGGAGCCAGGTTATCTTGCATAGATTCCCGAGCAGACACGCGGCGAGGCGCTATTGGCGCGCCGTGCGCTGCCAGGGTCCTTGGTGTGACCGCCACTTGACCGGGCGTGGCGCGCATGGGTAGGTGTGCCAGTACGGTAGCGATCGTGGGAAGGTGTGCGGTTCGCCTCCCAGCAGTTATGTTTATCGATGGCGTGGGAGACATAGGGGTATTAAGTATCCCTTGCGTTAGGACACTTGCCTTTTCATCACCTTGCCTTCTAGGACCTGATCACGCGCCCTAATCTCCTGGCCTCCTTACTTCCTTCTACGTCTCGGAGCTCCAGAAGAACGATGGCATACGACGGGGCGCGCGCGCGGGCGGCCGACGACAGCGTCGTCTTCCGGCGGGTGTCGCCGCTCGAGGTGAGGTACACCCTCGAGGGTCGCGGCTCCGCGCCTATGGACAAGTGGTGGACGGTGGTGAAGAGAGTAAGGGGACCGTGCTCCCACATCTGTGGCCTTCTTCGTGAGGGGAAGCTGTCGGACCGCCGGGATGTGCGACTGCCCTCGGGCGACGAGACCGAACCGCACCCCGAAACATCAGAGGCGATCGTGTTCGTCGCCTACTTCGAGGTTGGGTTACGCATTCCGGCCGCCAGACTGGTCGGGGACGTCCTGCGGGCCTTTGGGCTTGAGCTGGCGCAGGTAACGCCGAATGTGATAGCCCATCTTGCCGTGTACAGCTGGGCGCTGCGCATGGAGGCGTGCTGGCCGACCGCGTCACTGTTCATGTTTCTCCACGATGTCCGGTGCGCGGCGGAGGATCAGGGGGATGGGGCGTTGCCCGCTGAGGAGTTCGTCATGTACGGCGTGGCGCCGCTTGCCGCGGAGTGCCGTGTTGCTCTTGGGAGGCTTCGGCGCGACAATGTCCGCCCTTCCGTGTCTTCACTGCCGAGGCCCTCCGGTCCGTGTAAGATGTCCTGGAGTCTGCTTTCGTGTGGTATTCGTCGAGGCTGTTGTTTTCATAACGTGCCCCGTGCCCTTCGCAGGTACTTCCCTCGGGGACGTGGAGCGTGCGGTGGGTGCGTTCCTTGGACCGTACACAGCCAGGGAGCACGCGCTGCGTGTGGCTGCGACTGCGGAGGCAGGTCTAGGGCGGTTGAACCGCGTGTGCTAAGCCTTGGGTATTAGGGTGCCAGAACGCGTTGTTCCAGCCCCCAACCCACCTCGCCGCAACTCCACGGGGGAGGGGGTGCTAGCAGACGTAGGTTCCGGCTCGGCGGAGAATGCAGACCTGGAGGCAGGGGCGAGTGCTGCCTCGCCACCAGCCGGCGTTGGGACGGGGCCATCACTCATGGAGGATGCTGGGCCGGGTCCATCGCTCGCGGAGGATGTTGGGGCGGAGCCGTCGCCCGCGGAGGATGCTAGGGCGGAGCCGTCGCCCGCAGAGGATGCTGGGGCGGAGCCGCTGCCCGTGGAGTCCATTCCCGCGACCGTGGGACCTCCTTCTGTGGCGGTTTCCGAGGCGGGGCCGCCTTCTTATTCCCCAAAGGCAAAGCGACCCCGCATACGGTCGCCCCTTCGCTCATCTCGGGGGTTTGTTGTAGCGAGCCAGGTCGGAGCCCTATGGGACTCTGACTCAGACACCGAGTGTTTCGGTGCCCCCGCGGCCCCGATCGAGTCTGCGGCTGCCGGGGGCGAGGGCTTGGTGGAGCTAAGCTCTGACACCGAAGTTCCCCCACTTGGCGAGGTGGGTGGGGATGCGGAGGTCCTTGCGGATTCGGGTGGGGCTGAAGGTAGACATTTCTTGATTGCGACCTGCTAGGTATTCGTAGGGCTGATCGTCGTGTCCCCTTGCAGCAACATGGTTCCCCAAACGCGGGCGGCCCTCGGAGTCCGAAGACGGCTGCTTGGGAGGGGCATCTGGCGCCGCCGAGACTATTGCCGCGGATGCCGCCCGTCATCTAGCGGACTTCGTCCCTCGAGCAGATGTGCTGGCGGCGTGGCGGGGGGCCGCAGATAATGCGGTCGTGAGCTTAGATCGTGACGCACTGCAGATCTGCGGGCCTGAACTGCTTGAGAGGGTGCTGGAGGTCTCTGAACTGAGGGTAAGTGCCTGACCCCGAGCAGCACGTAGCCATTGGGAGGTGTACTGATTGCTTCCTTGTGTAGGCCTTCGCCCTCAGCCGGGCGCTGCAGGCAGCCCATGTCCGGGAATGGGAGGCCTTGGAGGACCGGCTGCGCGCCGTCGAAGGGGCCCTTTGCGTGTCGGAGGAGGCGCATTCCGCAAAGGATGACCGCATGCGGCTCCTGGAAGCGGAACGCGCGGCGGCCATCTCATATGCCACGGAGCGCGTGGCATCGACTTAGCAGGCAGCGGTGGTGGAGCGTGACAGGCTGCTCCAGCAGGTTGCCGTACTGCAGGAAGAGAATGGCCGCCTCGCTGCGCCCCTGAGGGAGCAGGACGAGGCGCTGGGTGCCGCCTCGGGACGCGTGGGAGGCTATGCTGGCCCAGGAAGGTACCCTTAAAAATCTCGTTGCCGAGGTACCGCCCCGCTCCTTCGGACCCGAAGAGCTTTTGCGGACACTTCGACGGATTGCGGAAGTGGCCGATCTTGCTCAGGCGGCCGCGACGTCCTTTGGCAATCACTGCTCCTACATGACTGCTTTTCTAGCGTGTGCTCTTCTCCAACACCGGGGCTGCCGTCACGTCGATGAATTGGGCGACCCGCAGCTGGAGATGCCCACTGGGGCCGGGGTGATGTTCGGTGCCGTGCGCGCCGTTCGGCCCGCCGTTCGGTTTTTTCACGAGCGGATCTGGGAGTACATCGGGGAGGCCGCGGTGAAAGTGGAGCTGCAGCGGAACATGTACGGCGAGGGGAACCTTGGCGAGTGGCTTGATGAAGTTGCCTGGCGCGACGATGACAGGGCCGACGGCTCAAAGCAGGTGTGACCCCGGGCTCTTGTACGCTGGTGTGTGTTGTAACCTTGTGCACTCCATGCCGCGAATGAAGTTAAAATTGCTTCGCTTCTTTGATCGATCTTGCCACTTTGCTCCGAGCAGCTACCCAATGGGGACCTGCTGCTGATTTCTGACGTCGTAACCCAGCGCCGCTTACGTCGCTGGTGGCAGGTCGAAGACTCACTCGACTTCTGGGTGAATCGACCCTCGGCGGGTGAGACTTCGACGTGAAAGGTCGTCCCAGCGAAGCCAGACAAGTAGTGCCTACCCGGCGGGTTTTGTAAGGACGTTGTGGTAGCGCGGTAGACAAGCCGGGACATTCGTCACCGCCGTCGTTTTTGGATGTGTCCGCTTTGTGCCTTCTTTTTTTTCTTTTTTGGGGGGGGGGGTTTGTTGGTTGGTTGGGGCAGACGCTCCATAAACTCCGAAGTGGTGGCAGCGGAGCTGGCGCCTAGTCATGGTAAACGCACGAGTACTCCGTCCCCTACCCTCCGAAGTGGTGGCAACGGAGCTGGCGTCTAGCCGAAGTAGACGCGCGAGCGCTCCGTCTGCTACCCTCCGAAGTGGTGGCAGCGGAGCTGGCGCCTAGTCGAAGTAGACTCGCGAGCACTCCGTCCTCTACCCTCCGGTGGTGGCGCGAGCTGGCGCCAGTCGGGCAGACGCGCGGCGCCCGTCCCCTACCCTCCGGTGATGGCAGCGGAGCTGGGCCTAGTCATGGTAGACGCGCGGCGCTCCGCCCCTACCCTCCGGCGGTGGCGGCGAGCTAGCGCCTGGTCGAGTAGATGCGCGAGCGCCCGTCCCCTACCCTGCGAGTGGTGGCGAGGTGGCACCTGGTCGGGCAGACGCGCGAGCGCTCCGTCCCCTACCCTCCGAAGTGGTGGCAGCGGAGCTGGCGCCTAGTCAAAGTAGACACGCGAGCGCTCCGTCCCCTACCCTTCGAAGTGGTGGCAGTGGAGCTGACGCCTAGTCGAAATAGACGCGCGAGCGCTCCATCCCCTACCGCTTGCGCTGGGCAGGATAGGATAAGCTTGGGAAGGGACAGGAACCAAGCCTTGTAGGTCATGGCCCTGGTGGTCAATGGGGGACCTCACGAACGGCACTGTTTCGCTGAATTTTCGAACGCCGATGGGACAGCTGAGGCGGGATCAACGGAGGTCCGCACATGGTGCTGTACGGCTGCGAGAGAGGTATCTCTTGGCCATCATCCATTGTTCGGGCCCCGCAAGATAGGGGGGACACGTGGAGTGTAGCTGGCGAAGCCCTGTAAGTGGAGTGGGGCAACACTGTCGCACCACGTACCCCCGGGGTAGGCGATGGGACTCTTGAGGCGTAATGTCCACGGTCTTACTTCCGGGGCTCTTTAAAAAGGGGGCGAGTGGCCGAGTGGAGCGGCACTCGCCTTCCCAGACATCGCACCCCCACACTCAGTGTGTTCCAACTTCGCCCAGTAGCGTGGAAGGCTCTAGAACACGGCTGATGCCGCCTGGGTGATCGCGAGGTCAGGCATCCCACCCATGTGGGGGGATGTGGTGCCACGTTGTATTTTCCCCTCGCCCGTGCGCCGAAGAGCCGCGGTTGGTGCGTGGTAGTGGGCAATTCACTTGTACTTCATCAAGGCCGCTCCTAGCTTCAAGAGTAGACTGCTATGGTGCGCCGGTGAGGCCACATCCCGCCATGCTGTCCCGTACAGGCACCTGTTCTCTCCCCCAGTCTCCTCCCCTAGCTATTAGGCGCTTGGGATGAGGAGAGGAGGGGGGCTTGGCGCTTGCGGTGCTGTAGGGGGCCGTGCCGCTCCAAGGGCAGGGCTCCGACTCCTCCAGCTCGGGGCGGCACGCCTTGGGGGCCTTGGGCACTCTCCGTCTTGTGCCGCCTTATTAGGGCGATGATGCGCCCCGAGCTCGAAGGTCAATGGACGTTCGCTGGGGCACCTTCCTGCGCCGGAGGGACCGCGTCCGCATGGACACCTTCGCCGGGCGCGTTTGGTTTCTCGGCACTTCTATAGAGGCGCAGGCCATTGAGCTCCTGCGCCTCGCTCCTACACTCACGGCCGCCCGTCCATGCGGTGCACGCGGTTTGCTGGGAGCGTGGTTTGCTGGGAGCGCGCGAAGCCTCTGGAGTCCGTGCGCCATTGTATGTGGACTCCGGCGAGTGCGTGGGAATATCATCCACGTCTTATTTATACTCCGGAGAGTACACGTGGTGAGAACACCAGCGCGTGCGCGAGACATCCGCGTCTTGTTTAGATTCAGTAGAGTGCGCAGGGAAAACATCTGTGTCTTTGTTTGTACTCTGGAGAATGCATGGGACTATCAACCACGACTTCCTTAAACTCCGGAGGGTACGCCCTCGTGTGTGCGAAACGTCCGCGTCTTGTTTAGACTCAGTAGAGTGCGCAGGAAAAACATCTGCGTCTTTGTTTGTACTCCGGAGAATGCGTGGGACTGTCAACCACGACTTACTTAGACTCCGGAGGGTACGCCCTCGCGCGCGCGGGACACCCGCATCTTGTTTATACTCAGTAGAGTGCGCAGGGAAAACATCCGCATCTTATTTATAATCCGTAGAGTGCGCGCGGAGGCGTCCCCCCGCTGCGTCTTATTTATACTCTGTAGAGTGCGTGCGGAGGCAAACCTCAACGCTACGTCTTATTTATACTCCGTAGAGTGCGTGCGAAGGCGGACCTCGATGCTACGTCTTATTTATACTCCGTAGAGTGCGTGAGGAGGCGGACCTCGTCGCTACGTCTTATTTATACTCCGTAGAATGCGTGCGGAGGCGGTCCTCAACGCTACGTCTTATTTATACTCCGTAGAGTGTGTGCGGAGGTGGACCTCCGTGGAGTGCGTGTGCGGAGGTGAGTCCCCATGTGGTGCGTGTACGGAGGTGAATCCCCGTGCGGTGCGTGGGAACATCAACCACGTCTTTATACTCCGGGGAGTATGCGTGGTGACAACACCAGCGCGTGCGCGGGATTCCGCGTCTTGCTTATATTCAGTAGAGTGCGCAGGGAAAACATTCGCGTCTTATTTATACTCCGTAGAATACGTGCGGAGGCGAGCCTCCGCACATTTTTGGTGGGGGGCATGAATAGCCTCGCAAACGGCAAACTTTATTAAATTCCCGTTTGCGCGGGTGAGCGAGAACAAAAGATTATGAACTAACCACAAGACTCGTTGTCGTGGTGGTGAGATGCGAAGCCTCTTGTGCTTGGGCTGCCGCAGGGCGTGTACGGGCGCGCCTGACCTAAGGACCGCACTGGGCTTCCAGGCATGGGCTTCGGATTCCATGCTCCAGGTGCCGAGCCACGTGCTGATAGCCGAGGATGGTGATGACACCTCGCGGGCCCAAAAGCTTCACACATAGGAAGCCATGGTGCGGTACTGCCCCAAATGAATTAAGGGTCGGTCTCCCCAAAATGGCGTTGTAGGGATACTGGATATCGACAATATCAAAGGTGGCGTCCCTAGTCGCCACGTTGTCATCCTGGCCGAAGGAGACCTGTAAACATATTTGGCCCAACACCAATAGCGGCTGACCTCCAAAGCCCTGCAACGTAATTCGTGAGCTGGGTACGCCGCCACATGGTGTAGCCTCCGCACGTAGGCCTTGCGCTGTCGCTCCGAGTCAAACTCCAAGAAGGAACCTCCGGAGATGACGTTGATGACCCTGCGCGGGGCGCCCTCAAGGGCATGGATCCGCAGGGGGCTTTCCTGGGGCTGCTGCACCTGGGTTTGTATCCGCCGGAGACCCTCCTGAGGCTGCGGCTCCTAATCGCAAATCCTCAGGGGGGGCGTCCGGTGGCTGCCGAACGTGCGCCACGACGGGTGGATGCGCCTCGAGATCCCTGTCTCTGGCAACGCTTTGTCGAAGTGCTACGATGGTGGTGCAGGAGCGGGTATCATGATTGCCTTGGTCGTACACCTCGCACCACTGTGGGCGCTGTTGGTCGCCATACTCCGCACGGGCCCAACCGTCATGACCCCGGCCTCAGCGTCGCCCCCGACCTCGTCGGGCCCTGGTCCCAGGGCTAGCAGGGGCGTTATCCTCAGAGCCACCCTCGACGTCAAAGACGTACCAGGCTCGCCGGGACGTCTAACGGCTGCGTTGGGGCTTGTCGGCGGCGCGACGCCTTTGGGCGTCGCCGGCGTCTCCTGCCGACGCTTGCTCCGCGAGGAACTTGTTTGCAATGGGTCGACGCTCTTCGCGGCACTTCCCGCTGGGTTAACATCGGCTTCGTTGTCCTAGCGTCGCCTTGCGTCTTCTTCCGCCCGAGCGTACTCCTCCATCTTGTCGAAGAGCTTCGCCACTGTCTTGATTGGCTTACGCGCGTTGTACTCGGCCAGTGGCCCCGGGCGAAGGCCCTGTACCGCTGCGTTGATGATTGTTGTCTCGTTGACGTCTTTGACCTGGCAGCGGACCTTCGCGAAGCGTTTGAAGTACTCGCGGAGCCTTTCCGATGGTTGTTGCTTGATTGCAAAGAGTTGATCCGCGTCGACACGCTCGATGTAGTTCCCCTAGAAGTTGTTGTAGAGGCGGTCGCGTATCTGCTCCCATGTGTATATGGAGTTCGGCTCTATGGTAAAGAACCATGAGAGCGCCACTCCCTGTAACGCGAGCGGGAGCCCCTTCTCCTTGGTGGTGTCGTCTCCGCCTGCCGCCTCGATGGCGGTCTCGTACACGCGTATGAACTCTCGGGGATCCGTGTCACCCTTGTATGATGTAACGGAGCTGAAAAATTTAAAGTCCTCCGGCCATGCTGCCTGCTGTAGGCCCGCCGATAGCGGGGATTCCGGGTCCACGCGTCGTAGCGAGGCGCGGCTGGAGGTTGGGGCGTCGCGGCTGTCCGCCCTCTTGGGCACGGGCTCCAGCGCGACCACCAGCGGGGTCGGCTGGCTCCGAGCCTCTTGCATTCTTCGCACGGCCCCCCGGAGATCTGCCAACTCCTGCTGGAGCGTGCTAAGGGCTGCCAGCAGGGCGTTCTCCACTGCGGGCGTAGATGGGGCCGCGGGCGCACCTGGTTGCGCGGTCGAGGTGGTCGCAACCACTGCTTGTGCCCTTAGGTTGCCCCTCACGTCCGCGCAGTGGAGTTCAGCGCCGACGGTGGGGCCCGTGTCGCCGGCGGGGCCGCTTGGCACTTCCGCACCGGGTGTAGAGACGGTGGTCGCGCCTCGGCGATCGTCGAGGCTATCGCTCCCTAGCACCCGGTCGGTGTCGTCAAGGTTGACTGTCGCACCAATGGCGGGGTGGGGTGCGACGCGCAGGTTGGGGCCGATCGTCACGTTAGTGGCGGCGGGATCGATGGCGTTCGTGGTGGCGGCGTCGATGGCGTTGGTGGTGGCGGCGTCAACGGCGTTGGTGGTGGCGGGGTCGATGGCGTCGGTGGTGGTGGGGTCGATGGTCGCGCGACGAGTATCGTCATTTTCGCCCCCGACCACCGATGTCGAAGCTCTGGTGTTGACGCGGGGCCTCGCCGCGACCCCCTCCTTCTTCTTCGCCACCGATGATGAAGCTTTTTTCGATGCCATCCTTCTTCTTGCGGTCTTGAGGTTTGCTTCCGTCGTCCCCACGGACAGCGCCAACTGTTGTGGCTACAGACCAAACAGAGAGAGAGGGGTATGGTAGTGGAGAGTTAGGTGAGTAAAATGACCTCTTGGGTCTTTCCCAAGAGCCGGTCATGATACATAAGAATTCCCTCGTAAGGAGCAACTTTACCATCGTAGCCTTACATGGAGCCCCTCACCGAGGACAGGCTACGTCATTTATATGATTTACAACCTTCTCAACAGGCTAGCTGGGTTTAAGTGAGGGCCACCTCTACAACAAATACTTTTAAGGGCAAGATTTGCAGCTCACATCACATACAACTGCAAATAAAATCTAACGTTCTATTCGCACTATCTAATCTAAAGGCTCCCACTCGGATCCTGACAGGTAGGGCTCGCTGCTCTCGTCCTCTGAATCACTGTAGATGACCCATGAGTTGTGAACTGGCGGCGACTGCTCTTCAACTGGGGCTGGAATGAAGTGGTGAAGGTACTCCTGTCGGTTGCCAGTGATGCGTCGTCTCTCCTCTGGGCTTGGCGGTGTAGGCGACGGTAGAGGTACTGGCAACTGCGGTCGGGGCTCCTCCCTGACTGGCTCCGGTAGACTGGGGGTGGCTCTGTATTGTTCCTTCAACTTCTAGATGAGTCTGGACATGTTGATCTTATACAGCTTGCAAAGTCGTCGGATGGCCTTGTGCGCAGCTCCTTGTGCTGACCACTCTCCACAAGCACCGATGTTCTTGAAGCTGTGGTGTAGAACTTGCTTGCCGACTCTCGTGGTGAAGTACAGTCTGATGATGCTTCCGATGTGTTGGCCTTTATTTGTCTCATCCTTGGTGAGGTAGACAGGTGATCTCTTTAATCCAAGGCTCCGTAACAGGACACGAAGAAATCCTCTCCATCCTCCCGTCTGGCTGAAAGAAGCTTGGGATATCTAATGCATTTTATAAAGGAAAGATCAGTTTAAAGATTTAGAAAAATAAATTTTGAGAGAGTGGGGCGAAGAGCAAGAATCCCTAAGAAAAAGGTAAGAGAATAGAGATATTACTAAATATCCAATTAGTTGGTTTGATTTAGAAAGTAAGTTTTTGGGCTAACGACCATTCTAACTAGGGCTTCGTCCTACAGTCAATATAGCTCTGATACCATCTCTGCCAAGACTTGAATATACAAATTCGGACTCTCTATTTAAACTGCACTAGTCTAGAATAACGCTAATGCACACCGTCAAATATAGATGTAATCACAACCATACACACGTTAAAATAAAGGACAACCTCAAATAATAATAAATCTCAAAGGTACGACCTTATGACCAAGCTTACAATATATCTAGCCAGAAGGACTTTAAATCTAGCAGCGGAAAATCCAAAATAAAGCATAGTGGCCAATCAACAAGCTCACAGGCTATCGAGTGGAGAACGAAGTCCTAATCCGCGAAGTCATCGAAGTAACCTCCTTCTGGAACCTCCTGCTGATAATACTCCTCCTCAACTGAGTAACATAGGCATAAAGCCGTGAGTACATTGGTACTCAGCAAGTCGTTTGTAACAAATGAATGCAATATAGTATGCAAGGCTTACCAATGGATGGCTGGAAGGTTAATTTGCATAAAAGACATTTCAAGATAAATATGGTAAATAAATTGAAGGCGAACTTTAACAAAAAAATAATAATAAATAAATAATCTACAGAATTAAAATAAACCACTCGTGAACACCACAAGCTAAGCCAAAAGTGAACTACCTGTTCACCAACCAAACCATAATCCATAAATTTAAATAAAATCACTACCCCTCGTGTGAAATCACCGAGCATTGTCCATGATCGAGGACGCAGCTATTTGAATAGTTTTACGCTCTACAGAGGTTGCACAACTGTACCCACACGATGTGATTAGCCTCACGCTAAGAAAATCACAACAAGGCCTTTACAATGCTCTACCTCAACTCGACCCTGCCCGCTAGGGTTTCGCATCACACCCCCCTTGCGCCACACGAAAATCAGCAACCATGTTCATCACACTAGCAGAATCGAAATTGAAATATTACAAATTAATCAGCTAGGTCTATCCCATGCTAGACATATGGTTTGCACGATAAAGATCAGATCAATGGCGCATAAAGTTAAGTCCTTAACATTACCTAGGCGAGACTACCACATCTCACGAAGTGAACCTGCACTTCCCCCTTTACTGTATGATCACTCTCCCGAGTGAAAAACCAAGTTTGCATAACCACGCCAATAGCACACCAATGTCATGGCACAAATTTTAATAATTGTGGCACCAACCACGGTTCCATATTTCGTTAAGTCAAATTAATTATTCACATGCGATGATAAACCCATTCGTAAAATAAGCGAGGCTAAGCATACTAATCGTACCACCCATGCGACACCTAGCATAGCATCACTAGTAAATTTTCCAACCTATGGTGACAATAGCATCATGGTATTCAAATTATCATGGCAAGGCAATTCAATATGGGATGGTAACTACCATATACAGAATTTGTAATTAAATAGCGATATAATGTAATTTAAAATAAAATAATTAAATAATATATTACAAACTAGGTTCAACATGATCAAAGGGTACGACTTGCCTTGGTTATGCTTAGTGAGGTACTCGGGGTCTTCGGGCGTCGCTCCTGCTCCTCCAGAATCGGAATCTAACGAGAGAGAAAACGATCAAAACAACAAAATAAAATAAAATAATAAGCAAATAAACTCTAAAAATCTTAAAACTAGAACCAAAAGCTATAGATCAATTTTATATGAATTTAGAAAAAAGAATGCCGTCAATCGGAGCTAGGACGGAGGAGAACGGGCTCTCAGAAAATTAAATCTAAAGAAAAATCCTAAAAATACGAAATTACACTGTGCTGTGGACTGGGCTCATGGGAGAGAGGGGTGCACGGTGGACCGGGTCCACAAAAAAGTGTCAAGCCGCGTGCGCTGGCGTGGCTGATGTGGCACAATTTGGTGCCAACATGTGGCACGTTGACGTGGCGGCTGACGTGGCACCTAGGTCGGCTAGGGCTGACGTGTCGCTGATGTGGCATGACACGTGGTATGACACGTGGCATTAAGGCTGACGTGGCTACCACGTGGCTGGGGCTGATGTGGCACACGCGGACGCAGCGGCGGTGGCTTGATCCAGCGGCTGAGGTGTGGCCACGTAGGCGCATCCGAGCCGTCGATCCGGACCTGACGCGACGGTCGAGATCGGACACAGTGGCTGTCCGATGGGCGAGGAACTCAAATAAAATATTTTCAACTTATGTTAAAGTTTATTTTAATCGGATTAAATTATTTTAATTTCTAAAAATTCAATTTAAGCTTAACTAAATTCCAGAAAAATCCCAAAATTTTATTTTTAAATTTAGGGCTTTAAATTATTCAGAAAATCAGGACATTACACAGTGCATCTAGGACCCCTCTCAATCCTCGCTGCGCAGTGTCCTCATTATGGAGAATTGTCAGAATAGTTGCACGAGAATATATTAAGATCACATTTGATTCATGTAAGACTGTGACCGAAGCTCAGAAAAGTGAGCTGCTGATGGAAGTTTTTGCACCGTTCGAGATCACGGAAGAACACAAGGACTCCGTGCAATGACATGCGTTGGTAGCAGCGTGCAAAGCATGGAAGAACTTTAAGAGCCTGCTTGTCAAGTAATATATAGAGAAGGATCTGACACCCTTTCACAAGTATCCATTCCTAGAACTGCAATGTGAAGAGTTTGTGGCGATGAAGACGACAAAAAATTTTAGGAGTTCAAGTGCGGCGTGTGCACAGGGCCCTCTAGGCAAAAAACACACACACCCCCACAGACTCAACACAGCTGGATATGCGGGTAAAATCCTGTAATGGAGGAAGGAGGACGAGTAGGCAATCCTGTGGGACACCTCCCTGCCATTTGCCACGATCCCTGATGAGTGCGCCCAAAACTAGATTAGAGCGAGGTCATGTACTGTGTCGTCGGGGGCCATCTCCTTTCAAAACTCCATAGACGAGAAAGCATTCTTGTTTCTGAAATGAATGAATGTAAATTGGATGTATACTGTGTTGATCTGTTTGTTTCTAAGGGTATGGCTAGTATTTCCTGAGGCTAGCCAACAAATAGAAATAGATTTAGGAATAAAAATGAATGTCACATACAGTTTCAACTACAAACAGTCTGTAATATTGAACTATCACAGATGATTTTCCGTAGAAACCGTCTGTGATAGTCAACTATTACAGACAATTTGTTGTTGAAACCATCTGTGACAGTTGCATCATAGAAAGTTCAAAAGCCGTCTGTGATGATCTCATTGTTAGGGATATGCCCTAGAGGCAATCATGGAGATCATTGTATCATTTCTATATTTATGGTCTTTTGAATTATATGTTATTTTATCTCTTAAATAAATATCTTTCATATTGGTTAACAAGTATATGACTTGTTTGTGGAACTCTTTATTTATATTTTGATGTTATTCTAAATTATCCTTAATCTTATATCATTATGTGGAACAATTATGATTTACAGATCAACACATGTATTGATTGATGATCATGTTTCATGGATCATGAATACAAGATATCAAATCAATAATGTGGACATATGTTAGAGAACATGATGTTGGTTTGACACTGCTACAGACAGGCCTATCACAGACTGTTCGGAACTGTCATCACAGATGGTTTTCGAACCGTCTATTTTTATGTGTCAGTGATAATAGGTGGTTATCATAGACGGCTTAGAAGCCGTCTGTGATAACTTACATTATAGACGGTTTTTGTGAAAACCAGTCTATGATAGTCAACTTTCCCAGACAGTTTGTTATAAAAAATCGTCTGTGATAATAGACTATCCCAGACAGTTAAAAACAAAAAACTGTATGTGATACACACACTATCACAGACGGTTTTTGTTACAAACCATCTGTGATATTGTGTGTATCACAGACGGTTAGTAATAAGAACCGTCTGTGATATATTCATATCACATACGGTTTTCAACAACGAACCGTCTGTGATAGCCATTGCGAAAACGGTTTTATTTGCCTTTTTTTGGCTAGCCTCAGGATATGCTAGCCATGCCCTTTGAAAGCAAGCAAGAAGATTACAACATATATAGAATCATATACATTGCAGATTACACAGATCTGACAAATGAATCACATATATTGCAACTCAAAGTTATACAGATAAGTTAATTGCAACTCAAAGTAAATTATGAATGTAACAAACGGCCAGCAGATCACATACATATATAGAATGAAAATCGTTACACTATTCTGACAAATGAATTGTTTGATTAAGCATAACTGAGTGATTTGTACAATTGAATCCAATGTTTCAACATCTAATTCATTGAAATGGATACACAACATCTAATTCATTGAAATGGATACATTGGAGTGTGTCACTAGCTTCATACCCTTTGAAGGTCTATGTGGTATATATTAAAAATTTTTGGATAACTATGTAGATGCAGTGAGGTGTGGTATATCTCTAGCTATAGCTGCTAATAATTCTAGTATGATTATGTAAGCACAAAGATGATATCAATCCAAATACAAATGTCATAACATATATGTAATCATATGAATTGAACATACTTATCAATCCAGCATGTGTAAATATATATATACACACACATATCAATATATATATATATACATATCAATATATATGACAATGTAGCATATATATCAATATATGAAATATGAAACATGAATAACATATCTTCATTATTCTATATGAAACATGAAACAACTATATTAAACAAATCTAAAACCTAGCTAGAGTCGGGGGAGAAGGGCACCGGAGTCGGGGGAGGAGGGCGCTGGGCTCGCGGGGAAGGAGGGAGCTAGAGTCGAGGGAGGAGGGTGCTGGGCTTGGGGGAGGGAGCGGCGTCGGGGAAGGAGGGCACCGGGCTCGGGGGAGGGAGCGGCGTCGGGGGAGGAGGGCACCAGAGTTGGGGGAGGGAGCGGCGGTGGGAAGGAGTGGCGTCGGGAGGGAACGGTAGCGAGAGGGAGCTGCGTCGGGAGCGACCAGCGACGGTGGCGGCGTCAGGAAGGAAGGGCGGTGGGAGGAGCAATATTAACCTAGCAGGGGCGCTGGAGATCTAGAGTGCGTGAGTGTGGACTCTGTGCCCTAGCTGCGGTTATTTATAAGGAAAACTATCACAGACAGTTCTATAAAGAAGCCGTCTGTGATAGTTCTATCACAGACGGTTCTATAACTAAACCGTCTGTGATATTACATTATCACAGATGGTTCTCAATTGGAAACCGTCTGTGATAGTATGACTATCACAGACGGTTCTCAGTTGAGAACCGTCTGTGATAGTAAAACTATCACAGATGGTTCATAACTTAGAACCGTCTGTAATAAGCCTTTGCCCGCTATCTGTTGTAATTAATATAACTACACTACCAGCATTCAATAAGATCTCTCACAGAGTGTAATGAATATAACTACACCTACCAGCATTCAATTCACCTATATATGTCACACATTTTCACATATACATATATAAATGCAAATTCATAAATATATCACAGTTCCTAAGTCATTTTACAATTACAATGGAATATATATAGTTACATTTATTACACTTGGCTATTTCATTTTAAATAAAGCCTTTCATGATGATCGACACGCATATAGCTTGTTTCATCGTCTTGTTCTTCCTCGAGCCTAATGCCGTCTCCGAATTGAGGCAAATCATTAAATTGATTGTATTCTTCCTCATCCACAACATTCTCAACTCCGACAATCCTTCTTTTTCCCTGAAGAACTATGTAGCGCTTCTTATTTGCCGGGTCGGTTACATAAAATACTTGAACAACTTGTCTCACGAGTACGAATGGTTCGTATTTGTATCCTACACATTCAAGGTCCACGGTAGTGACACCGTACTTGTCAACCTTTACACCCCGTAGGAGATGGACCCAACGGCACCGAAATAGAGGAATCTTGAAAATTACGTAGTCAAACTCCCAAATCTCCTCTATAAGCCCGTAGTACAAGCTTGGGCCAGCGGTACTGACATGCGCATCATAGACATCTATGCGGACACTGAGCTCTGCATTGTGCTCTTTCTATCCTGATCTGTTGTATAAAATGTGTAACCATTAATGTCGTATCCTTGCCATGTCATAATTGTAAATTTTGGCCCTTTCGTCAACCATTATAATGTTTCACTTGATGACCTCCTAGATGATTATTAACACGAAACGTCTGTGATGTCTCGATTATCACAGACGGTTCGTGTTAATAACCGTCTGTGAAAATATCACAGCCGGGTGGTAGTATGAACCGTCTGTGATAATTTAAGCACTAATGGTTCCATATGAACCGTCTGTGATGTACCCGTCCAGTATAGCATGTTTTGTAGCAGTGTGACCCACTATGAGACACTGCGAGAATTGTTATATTATTAAGTGTCATCAATTGGTCTCATACTTAGTGTATGCAGGATCCTTAGATCTGAGGTTGTGATTATTTTCTACACGTATAATAGTTTACTTAGGAGTTACCAAACACTACTCCGTGATTGGGTAATCGTAATGGTAGCTTTCGGGTTTACTATAAAACATGTGGAGGAATATGAGCGATCAAGATGGAATTTGCCCCTCCTATATAACAAGACAGATATCTCTGGGCCCCTCGATATATTGAATTAAGAAAGTGTATAGCCATGCCGAATGTGGTTGAAGAGTCAATCACAGCTAAGTAATCCACTACAGGTTCGAGTGAAGGATCGAACTATCATGAGTTCGATCTGGTATCATAAGGCAAAGGGATCGATACAAAAGTGCTATATAGGTTCGTCCGATATGATCTTTATATATGTTTAGGAGTCGTTATGTCCTGCTAGGGACTGCTACCAACTTATGGACCGAAAAGGAGTTTTCGGCCTATAGCCAAATATACATGAATTGACAAGGTCACACATTTAATGGGTTGGAACGATAAGGGTTCAGATGATAGTCTTGAAATGGAATACGATCTCTACTCGTATCAGATAAAGATCCGATTGAAGGCTATATAAGAAAAAGTGCAGGGGCTAAGAGAGATATCTCGAAACACACCCATCAAAATTCTAGCCGCCACCTCTCATAACCCCTGTCGTATGTGCTGGTGCTAGCACACCGACGTACAGTGTTCCTTCCCTGGACGTGTGGACCTCAGTAGAGGCGTTGCTACGATTGCGGCGCTGATCAAGACGATCGCAAGGAGGAGACAGTTGGCCGGAAGATGATTGACTGCTTCCACTACACCGACGTGTTTTTTGTTAAATCGGCTGTTTCAACTCTATTTTTGCTGTACTGCGTGTCTAGTGGTAACGATTTATGATCTCTTACTCGCATGACTTTCTGGTTTACGCGGTAGAAAATTTTTAATTTGCGCTAATATAACCTACCCGTATCCCAACACTCATGTCATTATTGACCCATAAATTCAGACGGCTCACAAATCGTCTGTGATGACGTTTTTGAACCGTCTGTGATAATCTTTTCTATTACAGTGATAGATGCTTGACGACGTGACTATATTCTGTCTCTTTAAGAACTCTTTTACAAGCATCTTGTATTGTATGTGCTCCGAAGCCCTATTCAGTCTGGAGTTGTAAAATTTGCTATTAAAGTACGATAATGACTTCAGTTTTACACGAACAGGTAGAAGCATAATTCAAGAACATCTTGGAGATTAGGAACGTAAATAAATGGCGTCATTGCTCAAGCTTAAGGATCGGGATTCTGCTCTCTCTCTCTCCCTCCCTCTCTGAGGAAAGAGTAAAGTGCACTAAATTAAGGTCCCCCAAACTTGTATTATATATAGTTGCTTAAAACTCAATTTTAGCTTGTAGTCTAGTCTATAAACTTGCTTGATTGTGGCGCTTAGGTGTTCATTCAAGGACAAAAAATATGGCATGATAATGATAAGTACGCATGCTAATTAAGCATGTCTATTTACCTGTATACAGTTAAATAAGTTCAGTGCGACCATCCCGTGAGTAGTCAAAGTTCAGACAGGGGAGATGGAGTCTGTGTCTGTCAGCTAAATATCAGCTGCACGCATGATGACAACAAGTTCAGGGGAAAACAACAGTACCAGGACCAAGTACACGAACGTGTAGCATACTAGCATCAAGTACTACTACTACACTGGACACTGGGGGGAGAGAGATCTAGCAGCTAGTAATTCGGTAGTATAGCTGTTTCTGACGCAGCGAGAGATGGGAAGGTGGCGACTTGTCCTTCAGGTTGCCGGGCCCGCCGGTGGCAGCCGGACGGCGCGGCCTTCGCCGTCAACCGCCGCTGGCCACTGTTGCCGCGTGCGTGGATGCATGACTTGCGTACTTGTTTGTTGCAGCTGCATGCTTGCAATGTACTACCTGCAGCTAGCAGCTAGCTAGCTTTAATTTTAGTACGAGAAGATATTACTAATCGTTTTTTAGAGTGGAGAGAACACGCATTAGAGGGTGCTCAGTTGGGCAGAATTTGGACTACAGCTGATTTATTTTACACTGTAACTGATAGTGGTTTATTTGGTATAATTAATTATAAAAAATTAAAAATAAAAAATATGTTATCCCATCATAAACAATGCAAATGAATATAAAAAAAAAGAAAATGTAAAAAAATCCAAAAATGGAGGGTGCTCAGTTGGGCTGAATTTTAGTGGTTTATAACTGAATTTGTACTATAACTGACTTATTTTGCACTGTAGCTGATAGTGGCTTATTTAGAGTAATTATTTTTTTATAAAAATAAAAATAGAAAAATAGCTTAACCCATCATGGACAATTAATGCAGATGAATACAAGAAAAAAGTACAAAAAAATCCAAAAAACTAAAAAATTAGAAAAAGATAAAATTTAAAAATAATATAAAAATAAGTCAGAAACGTAAGTCCAAATGAGCTAGGCTTTAATATGATCGCATTTGTTGTGCAGTACTGCTACTATATACCTGGCTGTCCTGCTTGTCCCAATTCAAGTTATATATATAGTTCTGATTTTGTCGTCAGCTAAGTGAACAACATTATGGAATTATATTAACCAGTTTAGGTGACAGTATTCGTGCTGACCTTGAATGTCTACAATTAATATATCAGGTGTACATGTATGTAGTTAAGCTACGAACAAGTAGAACGAGAAATATGAAACACTACAAAAGAACTCCAAAGTCTTTGCCCAACCTGCTGCTAGGGCCACCCTAAAATGAGGCGTCAACACAAGCATCTTGATACACAGCTCCAGTACTGTGGACTCAAATACTGTCACTCAGACATGCTACATGGCGTACCGCATGTGACTCCAGCTTAATTATGTCTAAATAGCCGAATTTTCCGTATAACTATATAGCTAGATATTACAATGTATATGTTTATATATATTGAAGCTTAGAGTTGTGATTGTTATGCGACTCTAATGTTTATAAAATACAGTAGCTAGATCTCGTATCTATATCTGATTAATATGTATCATTATAATTTGGATCAAATACAATCGACAATATAGATCTTTCTTCTTTTTTTTCTCCGATTAATATGGAGATTTCTAGCTTTGTATAGAAAATACAATGCTATGCATATAAACTTTTATGAGCCAACTTTAATTTCGTTGGACGAAAAGTTTGGACAGAAAAGATCAAGATATATAGTTGGGTGTTGTACAGGGTATATTCTAAATCATGGTCGGTTGAAAAAAAATATAAATCATTGGTATTATATCCAAGTGGCTTTGAGCTTTACCTCACAATGTTGCAAGGTCAAAATTACGTGGTAGACTAGACCCCAGGAACTTGTAGTGCTTCCCATTATTGTGCCCAAAGGCATTGACCATGTATCTTTTAGTCAACAGGTCAATATATGGGGTTTCTATAGTTTGGTAGGGTCACCTGGTCTCTATTAAAAGAACAGTTTTGGAGTATATATAGGAGTACTTATGTGTTGTACAAATATCAAATTCTGGGATAAACAATGTCAATGTCCCCTCCCAAAAAGAATATCAGTATTAATACCAAAATGAGAGCTTTGGGTGCATCAAGTAGCTAGAGTAGATATCGTGGAAACCATGTACTAGATCTGTAGTAAAAAATAAACATATAATAGCTAGGGGTTTATTTCAAGAGAAAACTATCTCTACTTGGCTAATATAAATTATTAGAAAAATATCTAGCTTTAAATAGATAAATGATTTCTATGTTGTTACAAAAAAAGTTTAAATGTCGTACACAATCTTTTATCGTCCACAAAAAAGAACAAAGTTAAAAAAAGGTTATTTTTGGATAAAATGAGGTATGTACAAGAGTTTGACTTTTAGTATACTATACAGATAAATAACTAAAAGAGGAGGTTACAATTAATTAATTCAAGTTTTAATATGAAAAGATGAAAAAACACTAAGTTTTACAAAAAAATCTAAACAATGGGACTAAAAAATTTTTAGATAAAATTGGTTACACGCCACTGTAGAACATTGGCATTTGCTCAGGGACACTCCAAAATCGTGGTTGGCTAGAAGACACCCCAAAACAATGGCCATTTGCCATTCCATGGAATAGAAGAAAAACACCAAGTTTTAATCTGAAAAAATGAAAAAAAACTAATTTTACAAAAAAATATAAATAATAGGACTAAGAAATTTTTAGGTAAAATTGGTTACAGGACTGTAAATTATGGGCATTTGCTGAGGGATACTCCAAAATCATGGTTTGGCTAGAAGACACTCCAAAACAATGGCCTTATGTTTCCAAGAAATAATATCTCAAATATGCCCAAATTGCGCCATTTTGTTCTTAATCCAAGAGACATCAAATTAACTCCAAAATTCAGCACAAATAGGATATTCCAAATAAAGCATCCTCACATATGCCCAAATTCCCCCTTTTCGCTAGTTATTAATCTCTAATTAATTACAATAAATTCTTTTAAAATTCAGAAAATTGGAAAAGGCTTTTAAAAATCTATAATAATTCTAGAAAATTCTCAAAATTTCTGAAATGACATTATAAAAATCTGAAAATTAAAATTTTGGGGTGTTTCAATGAGAAGGGAGAGATTTTTTATCGTTTTAGTAATTTGTGCTAAGGGAAAATTAGACATTTCCACACCTTCTCTGTTCTACTTAATTACTGAGATAATATTATATTTATGGCCGCGGTGTGTTGTTGCAAATGACCACAATTTTAGAGTCTTCTGGCAAAACCATGATTTTAGAGTGCCCTAGCTAGGGCAAATGCCAACATTTTACGAACTCTTGTAGCTAATTTTGCCAAATTTTTATTGCAAAAAAACCCATGAATAGAGATTATTCGTCAAAATGGAATTAAAAATGCGTATTTTGCACAATTACTGCGTAGAAACCTTGGCCTTCCCCACATATTCTGTCCTATGTCTAGTACTGCCTACGTACCATCGTCTTTCTACAGTGTTCGCTATACCAATACGTACGTACGTACGTAGAGTCGTAGATTACAAACATGAATGGAAACATTGGCCGTGTACGGCTGCACGAAACTACTTACAAAATAGCTGGCAGAGCAACGCCTCGTGAAATGAGGTCACCTGATAAACGCACTAAGCTTGCAATTGTCGTGACTATAGTTATATGACCAACATGTTTAACGTACACAGTTTATATTATATTTTTGACCATTAGTGCCAAGTACAGTACTGTCGTAGCCAAATATATGATACTTTGACAAAGTGGAGGTCATCACATTGAAGCTGCTCCAAGGAGAAAGCTACGTTACAGCTTTTGTTAATTACTGCCATGTTTTCTGGAGCCTGTATATATCGATCCAACAGTTTGTCCTAAATCTCAGACTAAAGTTTGAGTAACGGCTGCCTTGTGAGTCTCAAAAGGACAAAAGGTTCAAGAGAAATGCAAGACAAAAGTCATGGTCTCAACTGTATGTATGTTTCATGGAGTTTTACATCCTGAAATTAAATCTTTTCAGTTATGGTAACTGCTAGTACTACATTACACTTTTTGGAATTGGCAAATAAATTAATTCAACAAAGGAAATCCAGGCATGACTAACGCTTAGCATGGCTAACGATCGATGCTTCAAGCAAAAAGTGGCTGTGTATACTAGTTAGTGTGGAAAAGGAGGATATTTTGTTAATTACTACTGAAATTGCAAAACTTTCTACGGCTCTCCAGATGCATGAAACTATTTTTGATCAGTATAGTATATACAACAGTTGTTAATTTACTGAGGATCCAGTTTTTTGCCCTATATGAAGAAATACCTTGATTGATCTAGAACTCACTGCACAATGAGAGTGACACAATTCATTTGCTATGATTAAGTGTAATATGTATAAAAAAAGATCAATGAAATGATGGCTCGATAGAGAATATACATGAATGTAATTGTCATCGATCAATAGACTCAGGTCTATAACTGGTGATGTAGATCGATGTGTTCGGGTCACAAAAGTTGAGGAGTGAAGAGGTGGTCAAGCAAGTTTCTTAGTAGGGTGCCGTCTTTTGCCTTCCACGCATCCATAGATCTCACATGCACATTTTGAGAGAGAGGGATGTTTGCTTCTTGCACACACTCCTCATGGCCATCTCTCCACAGTGATCACGCAGACCATGACAGCTCTGCTAGCTAGCATGATTCAAACCATGCATACAACTACAACCATACACGCATGTTAACCCTTTCAAAACTTTCCATTCGGAATCGAGCTGCATGATATCGATGTGTAACATGTGATAAGTAAAAACTGAAAAGGTCATCGTCTATATATATATTCCTGGTCAAATATGGAGGATAAACTGAACAAACATAAAATGTTATTTTGGGCTGTGACTTTAGTTTTTGGTTTATGATTTTTGAATTCTGGTTACTCAGGAGAGACGATACGCAAAAGGAACTAGTTGCATACGATTTTGATCGGTATAACTGAACTCGGTACAGTATCTACTACAATCTATCTATAGACCCCCTTGAAAAAGTATTATTTAAAAGTTAATTATTGTAGTAGAAAGTGATAGACTAAAACTAAAAGGAACCCAGTGGTGATTCCTATGCATATCGGGATGCATGGCTGCTTTAAAACGGTTTCCGGGTACAGATGGTGATTGTCATATCCTTTGTCTTCCTTCAAAACTTTGTAACGGATGTGAGCAGTATATTAGCTAACAACAAGCATGAGCAAGCGCGTTGCAGCCACATTACTTCTCACCCTGATTGCATACGTTGAGAACGTACGGCTTCAGCTAGCCGCCCGGCCAGCCAGTGCATTCAAAGGATAACTTTGGAGCACTTAATTTGCTGCTTGAGTTAGATAGATATGATGATTGCAGATAAGTGCACCAATGTTATAATCTCTTTATCAGAAAATGTGTAGTCCATTAATTAGATGCCATATATTTTAGAGAATTATATTACTGCTTTCATTATAGTGCGACAATTAAACGACCTCTGTGCTACCCGTTAAATAGATTTCACTGATAACCTAGGTTTTCATACGTACAATTCTGCGATGTGGCTAAAAAATGGGTTACATTCTTCATTACAATTCATAGCACCCGTTATATGGTGACAATTATATCCACCGCTTCCATTATAAGGTGACAATTAATCGATTCTGTGTAACTGTTAAATAGATGTCACCGACAATTAATCTAGTTTCCATATTATTTTTGCGATGTGACTAAAAATGGGTTATATAGTTCGTTGCAATTCGTGGCACCCATTATAAGATGACAATTATATTGATTGCTTCCATTATAAGGTGACAATTAATTGACTCTGTTTTACCATTAAATAGATGTCACTGGCAACTAGTTTCCATATTATTTTGTGATGTACTAAAAAATGGGTTATATAGTCTGTTACAATTATATCGACAACTTCCATTATAAGGTGACAAATAATCGACTTTGTGTTACCACCAACAACCTAGTTTCATATTATTTTGCAATGTAGCTAAAAATTGGGTTGTATAGTTCATTGAAATTCGTAGCACCCGCTTATGGTTAGTGTGCTCTATTTTTAGTTTTACATTTCAATGTATCCACATACTTTAAATATGTACTTACGTGCGTTAACTTCTATATTACAGCATAGAAGTGTGAATGCAAATTAAATAGCAAAAATATGGTATTTTACCAAAATCAAACTAAATAAAACAGCAGAATTGAAGAGGATCTATGTATAGCGTATGGAGGGGAAGAATGTCATGTTAGAATCACATGGGAGTGTGTTTGACGAGACCCTTCATGAGTGGTGTGGTGGTGGTTTTAGGCAGAGAAATTAGCCTCCTTTTCTTCTTATGTATAGTTTATGGTTTCTCTTAAATAAATAAATAGAATAATTTTTTATCACCGTTTCAAAGTAGTTTATCGACATTTAGTTCATTCACATAAGTATTCATACTAGATCTAAAAATCATAAACCACAACATAAGCTATAAGCTGTAACCGATAAAAACCCACCCATTACTCAGAGAGAGAGAGAGAGAGAGAGAGAGAGAGAGAGAGAGAGAGAGAGAGAGAGAGAGAGAGAGAGAGAGAGAGAGAAGAGGGGAGTGATGGATTCAATTGGGATTTCCGGCCTTCTCCTCGGCCTGTTTGCTTCACGCAATATTCTAGCCCTTTGAGGGAGAGAAGTGTACCGGTAGCTATGGCCATTGCAAGCTACTGCTGCTAGTTATTTGCAACCTTCTCCTTGCCTTGGCTTTAAAGTCTCCTCAACACAGCGAGCAGATACACCTAAAGAATTCAAGGCAACACCAAAAAATAAACAGCACAAAATTAGAAATAAGTAAAGAGTAGCTAGTAGTAGAACAGTGACCCATACATACGTACATACACCACCCTCCACCAATGGGACAAACAACCTACACACCAGTTGCCTGTGTATTTACATCTCTGCCCCTCCCTCCTCTTCTATATCTGTAACTAGTAACTCTCCCTCATTTCTCAATTCTCACTTCTCTCTCTCCTGCTTTCTCTCTCATCTGTGAGAAACTACAAAGAAAGATACATACCTGCTAGTTTTTTTAACCCTATAAGAAGGAAGAAGACTGATCAAGAAGTAAACAAGGAGCGATTTCAAGAATGAGCTCGTCAGGTAGCGGGAGCGGCGGCGGCGGGCCGAGCGGCAGCAGCTCCGGAGGAGGAGGCGGTGGCGGGCCATGCGGTGCGTGCAAGTTCCTGCGTCGCAAGTGCGTGAGCGGGTGCATCTTCGCGCCCTACTTCGACTCGGAGCAGGGCGCGGCGCACTTCGCGGCGGTGCACAAGGTGTTCGGCGCCAGCAACGTGTCCAAGCTGCTCCTCCAGATCCCTCCCCACAAGCGCCTCGACGCCGTCGTCACCATCTGCTACGAGGCCCAGGCCCGCCTCCGCGACCCCGTATACGGCTGCGTCGCCCACATCTTCGCACTCCAGCAGCAGGTATGCTGCTACTACTACTCTACTACATGTCATCTATAGATCATCAATTCATCACTGTCATGTCGTCATCATCATGATAAGAAGATCTGATCTGATCCATGATGGATGGATCTTGAATTGTTGGTTTGCAAGGTGCACTTGATTCTGCTTTTGGTTTTGTTTTGTTTGTGGCGGGTAAGATTTTTTTTTTTTGAGGGGGTCTTTTCTCAACAAGGCATTGCGCCTTCTTTTGGGAGGAGGAAAGGCTACCAAGCCAAGCAAGGGTGGCAAAAGAAGCAAGAAACCAGGAGGGGACTTCCTGTTGCCAGTGATGTCATCCATCTATCATGTCATCAATTCCATCATCTATTCTTGCACTTCTTTTTTTTCCTTTTTTGATAGATGATTTCCATTCATCGATTTATCGCATCATTATATATCTAGTTGTTTCTGTACTTTTCTTTTATGATGATACCAAGACGGGATGTAGATATGCATATGCTTGGTTTCCTCACTCCATCTAAGAAAAAAAGGAATAATTAAGCCCTAGCATCAATCTCTAGTAGTCCTAGAAGGGGTAGCTGCTGCCCACCCAGCCAGCTCCCTCCTTGGAAACATTTGTCCTCGCTTTTTTCTTTAGAAATCTCATCAAATCCCTTTACATTTCTTTTAAGATACTTCTTGCTTTTTTATCATAATACATGGTGATCTATGAAGATCTACAGTGATTCTGTCAAGTTTGCAGCAATTTTAATCTAATCTATTTCCTTTTTGTGCATGTCTTGATGGATGGACCCCCAGGTGGTGAACCTCCAGGCCGAGCTCTCCTACCTGCAGGCCCACCTGGGTACGCTGGAGCTGCCGTCGCCGCCGCCCTTTCCCCCGCAGCCCCAGATGCCGATGACCGCCGCGTTCTCCATCTCCGACCTGCCGTCGTCGTCCAACATCCCGGCCACCGTCGACCTGTCGTCCCTCTTCGACCCGCCGGCGCAGACCCAGTGGGCCTTCCAGCAGCAACACCACCAGCAGCAGCTTCACCAACAGCCATATGGCCGGATGGGGGAAAGCTCCGGCAGAGGCGGCGGCGACGGCGGCGACTTGCAAGCGCTCGCGAGGGAGCTTCTGTACCGGCACGGCCGGTCAGCGGGGTCGAAGCCCGAGCGGCCACCGCACACACCATGACGATCAGTGCCAACTTAGCTAGCTAGGTGGACTAATTGATCAGGAATTAATCATACAGCATGCATTGAGGCAAGTATATGGAATGAGAATGGTGAAAAATGTGCCGAATTCGCGGCGGTAAGGTGAGAGATAGAACAAGGCCGACGAGGACGACGATGATGATGTGGGGGCAGACGATAGGTAACAGGCATTGCCCGGTTTTCGCGTACCAGCTTTGTTCTTGGCCGGGGGTGCAAGGGTGCCCACTTGCCCCTTTTTATATAATACTTGGGAGTTTGATCCAAAAGAGGAAGCTTGGGGAAGAGTTCTTAGCTAGCTGTAGCCTGATGTTACTAGTGTGATCTGCTTGCCAGCTTTGTCATTGTTCCATTGCAACAATTCTAATTACTGCCATATACCTAGCATCTCCTTGTCACAGATTGTTTGATTGCTTGTTTAGTTTGAAACTAAACATCTGAACAAATTGACTGGAGTAGTCTTGTTTTGCTCTTGCTTAATTTCTGAGACATAAGCATTTTTTGAAGTTATTGTTAACTAAAGACTGGTTAACACAATGTGACAGATAAGTTAGGTAGCGTTCAGAATGACGATAGCTTATGGCTTTTTTTTACTGTAGCTGGCTGATTTTATACTGTAGCTGAGTTGGCTTATTTGACATAATTAAATTTAAAAAGATTAAAAATAGAAAAATATGTTAACCCATCACGGACAATACAAAGGAATACGAAAAAAACACAAAAAAACCAAAAATAAAAAAATAAAATAAAATAAATAAATAGTAAAAAAAAAGCTCTACACTAACGCCGAACGCTACGTTCGACGTCTCTGAGGGCGGCCTTAGAAGTGTTAAGGTTGTTTGTTACTTGTTTTGTCAGTATTTTCTAGTTGTACTATGCATGCAGCCTTAGAGTCAGTCACTTTATATTCGGACGCATCACAAGCTTAGTTTTTCTCTCTATGGATGGTGAGTGTGGTGTGTCTAGGGCTAAATGATTGGCAGGGGTGGGTGTGGTGTATTTGGAGCTAAATGATTGGCAGGGGTTTTGTAATATTCCAGAAAAAGCCTCCCCCTTGTTGTCATCACATCGTCCTCCCTAGGCAGCCGTTGCCACTCTTCTCCTCCCCTGCTACCTCGAGCTATCACCACAGCCCGAACCAAGCGTCGTCGCTCCAGCTACACCGCACCCACACCTCCACCGTTGCACACTGTGGCCCACGCCAAGCCGTCACCACACTCTGAATATTTTCCCCTCAGCTTATCGATAGCTTAGTTTTTCAATAGCTAGCAGTACTACAAAAAAGGTCATCACAGATAGTTTCTGAACCATCTCAATTTTTGTGTTAGTGATAATAGGTGGTTATCATATACGGCTCCCAAACTACATATGATAGGTTAAAACACATACGGTTTTTCAACACAATTGTCTGTGATATGTCAATATCACAGATAGTTTTTTATATTAACTATTTATGATAGCGGACATATCATAGATGGTTTTTTTTAAAAAAAATCGTCTGTGGTAGCAGAAATATCACAGACGATTTATTTTAAAAAAATGTATGTGATATATATATAAACATCATAGACGATTGTTTTCCAAAATTGTCTGTGATATATAGATATCATAGACAGTTTGGTGTTCCAAATCGTCTATGATAGCTATTTGAAAAATTATATTATTTTCTATTTTTCGGCTAATCTCAGGAATTGCTAGCCTTACCCTCTGAATTAAACAGAAGATATCACAAATATATAGCACAGGACAATCATCACACAGATATCACAAATGAAGTAAACAACGCAAGCAGATCACATATATAGTACATGATAATTGTTACACAAACCTTACAAATGAATTAAACAACTGAATGAAGTGCAATTGAATGAATTGTTTGATTAAACACAATTGAGTGATTACAATTGTATCCAATAATTCAAGATTTAATTTTCATCGCCGGGGTGGAACTCTCTAGTATTGTTTATGATCTCCGCTATTAAGAATTGGGAAAGCTTTCCTCGAATTTTAGCGAGTTTGTCAAGATTGATTGCACTTACGTCGAATTCCACACGCTGTCGCTAGTAGTGTTAAGTCATTAGCATATACATATATATATATATATATATATATATATATATATATATATATATATATATATATAAATTGATAATTATGAAATAATTATTGGCGGGTTGATAAACATCTGGATCATTCATCTTAGCGTCCATGATTTTCTTCATATGGCGGCAAATGTAGAATCCATATGCGTTGCCATATAGCTGCTAGTGGCACTACAAAAAATAGAATTACATACATTGGTATTATCAGTTCTAAAGGCATTATAATGAAATGTGATATAGGATTACTATATTGTAGCGGGTACCAAAAATTACATCATGTGTCATAGTGTGGTACTGGATTCCTTGTGTCTCTCTCCATAGGCAACATAAGCATTGAACGACCTACATGATTTCAAAAAGTTAGCCTCAGCTATTGCAAATAAAGGAAATACTATAATAGAGTTTTGTATGGAAGAAATGAATTTACTTGTCAATTATTTGTTGCACATGGATGAAGTCGTGGTTACTCCTATGTAAGGAATCAAGATATATTGCCTTATGGTTACTCCTAAGTAAGGAATCAAGATATATTATCTTGCTCCACTTTGGTATAATTACAATCAGAATCTAGTGAGACCTAGTCATATATGTCTCCATAGTGATTAATCCAAAGTTCATGTTGCATATAAAGTACAAATGAAACTTGTATGGCAACTAGTGAAACAATTACCCTTGGTTCAAAGGTGAAGCCTCGCTTGCAATACATTTTCGGCGACGTCTCCACGGGAGCTAATGCAACGGGCTTCTGAAGCAGAGCTTGAGGTGAAGCCACGGAAGCCGATGTGATGGATCTAGGGTTATGTCTCTCTTAGGCCACTGGATGTGGAGATCATGGCACGGATAGGTCTAGGGCGATGTCCCTCTTAGGCTACTGGATGAATGTGTGGACGACATCCCCTAATCTCTTCGTTTGGGGACTTTTCAAGAGGGATGGTCCTGAAAACATCATTAATCATGTCCACCTAGACCTTCACGAAACCGGTCTCTAGTTGGGCACTGTGCACCAACGTCCTTGATAGCCATAGATACACCATCCCTCGCCCAACGTCAATACGCCTTAGAGTCATTTAGGAATCCGTGCTTCCAAGGTACGTAAAATCCTAGACCTCACGTGTGACCTGGATGCTACTTGTTTCCTAGGGCCTGTGATAGTGTATCCCTCTCCCTGTCTTCTTTAAAGGAGCCTTAGGAAGATTAGATAGTTATTGTTTGCTGCAAGAGGTAATCATGTTATTTTAGACCCTATGAAGTTCAAGAGCTATTAACAACTAGGTAGTTTAACATATCTTATCAGGCATTGGGACACTTCCTCATCTGTGGAGTTTTTGAAAGAGGAGACACCCAAAGACGTGGTTGATGACCTCGCTTTTAACCAGTTTCGGGCATGCTTATTTACGATCCCGACAAATGATAGGGAGGCCTTCGATCGGATTACGACCATGTCCTACATTCTCCATTACAGAATTTTACCCACATACCCCATGGTGCCAAGTCTATGAGGGTTAGTGTTTTGTGCCTGAAAAGCCTTGTGTGTCGCACTTTGTTGTTAAAATTTGATCGTTGTCTTCATCTGCACAAAGGCCTCCTATGTTTCAAGCGACACAAAAGGATACCTCATGAAGGGTGTGTGATCCTTGGCCATGTATTACGTGACAAGCGTACTTTTGAAGTTCTTCCATGTTTTTCCCATTGCAAGGAGTGCCTGCCATTGCACGAGTCCTTGGACTTCTGCTGGGATCTCGAAATCCAGGGACCTCGAACGACTATGTTATTTCCACCCATAGTTGATTTTTCTGAACATTTTTAAAATTTTTCCATCTTGCTACGATGATGAGGACCCGTTGCCTTCCAATTACCCACAGGTAGTATGGAATATTGTTACTGCTTTCTTCGGTTGCAGAGGGACCCCATTCAGAGAGACCACCGTGATGGTCATTCAGTCATCTAGCCTTTTCGATACTCCTCTGCCATGCTTAGTTACCCCGGTCTTCGGAGCGTTCGACCCATTTGGTGACATCGATGGCAACGACGATGACTATGCGAACATCATCTCTCTTATAAGAAAAAATTAATTACAGTGAGCTATGAGCGTGTAATTTGCTTCATGCCCTTTGAAGATCTATATGGCATATATTATTGCTAAAAGATCCCTTTGGTTCAGTGCTGTAATGTTTCTTTTGTAGCAAGTATACAGTAATCGGCCTTATACTCGGCCAATATAGGCATAATCATATATTTAGATTTAATTTCAATATGATTAAATATGATCAAAGCACATTTTTAGCGGTATATAAATATCAAAAATTGCATATAAACTATAATTCTACCATAAAGCAGGAAGCATGATGACTGCTGAAATGAGTATAAAGAGCATTCTCAAGAATAGGGAATCAACTAAAATTAATATAAAGCTCAAATTTTAGTTTAGTGATCTTAGATGTAGGATTACACAAGAATTAATCTTGGTCGTCCCACTACTAATTGGATATAACAAATGAGATTCAAATCTTGAACTCTTAAATAACAAATTACTTATATACCAAGTTTATATTCCTTAATTAAACTTTCGGCCAGCAGGAAGGCAAAGCTAGTGATCGCAGGACAGTACTTCAACTTAATACACTCCCAACAATACAATCATAGATTCAACAAGTTTGATAGCAAACCGAACTAACTAACAAGTAAAGCATATATCATGAAGTACTAAAGATCACAAAATAAATTAGCCAACTATTCTGAAAGTGGCAGACCGTAAGATTGATAAATAACTGTAATAGTAACATTGTAGAACTCAAGCTTGAATATCCAATTTTAGTATTTGACCAGTATCATCATCGAGCTAACATCCGAACCCACATATATCTCTTTACAATTTTCAATCAGTGACAAACGACAAATATCCCTCCTCACGTGTAGAGCTACCACATCTCTTATCTACCAAACTCACCATGATCTATCTCCAAAAGAAGTGGGATTTAGGATTCATACCTTGGGGAGGAGAGGTGACGTCGAGAGAGAGAAACGGCATCGGGAGGAGAGCATCGGAGGGAGAGGTGGTATCGGGAGGAGAGGCGACGTCGCATGTGAGCACACTAGATCTAGCAAACCCTAGCAGGGGGCGGCGAAAACGGAGTGTGCATGTAAAGAGTAAGGGAGTAAAACCTAGTAGGGTCTATTTATAGAGGCACTATCATAGATGGTTCTATAATGGAACCGTCTACGATAATAATATCAGAGATGGTTCCATTTTAGAACTGTCTGTGATATGCAATATATCGCAGACCGTTCCATGCTAGAACCGTTTGTGATATGTAAAATATTACGGATAGTTCTATGCTAGAACCGTCTGTGATATGCCACATATCACAGACGTTTTTATTATAGAATCATCTATGATGGCATTATCACAGATGGTTTCTTCCGCTAAACTACCTATAATAGTCCTATTTTCCTACTCACCTTAGGAAATGTTAGTCGTGCTTTATGAAAAAAGGCAAGCATAATCATAAATATCATTATTTTTTAATTATTTAATCAATTACAATGGAATAGTTTTATAATTATATGCTGAGTTTCTTAATTATGATTACATAGTAATAATTTTTAAATAGGTGTACGCTATGTGGGATCATTGATTACGCTTGGCTATTTCCTTTTAAATAAAGCCCTTCAAGATGATTGACACGTACATAGCTTGCTTCATCGCCTTATTCTTCCTCGAGCTTGATGTCGTCTCCGAATAGAGATAACTCGTCAAATTGATTGTACTCTTCCTTATCTATGACATTCTCAACTCCAACAATTCTTCTTTTTCCATGAAGAACTACATGGTGCTTCTTATTTGCCGGGTCGGTTACATAAAACACTTGAATAACTTGCCTCGTAAGTACGAATGATTTATCTTTGTATCCTACATGTTCGAGGTCTAGAGTAGTGACGCCGTACTTATCGACCTTTACACCCTGTAGGAGTTGGACCCAACGGCACAGAAATAGAGGGATCTTGAAAATTACATAGTCAAACTCCAAAATCTCCTCTACAAGCCCGTAGGATGAGCTTGGGCCAGCATTGCTGAAGTGCGCATGAAATGCATCTATGCAGACACTTAGTTCTGCACTGTGCTCTTTCTATCCTGATATGTTATGTAAAATGTGTACCCATTAATGTCATATTCTTATCATGTCACAATTGTAAATTTTGGCCATTTTGCCAACTATTGCACGTTTCACTTGATGACCTCACAGTGAATCATACATTTAACCATTCATTGATCCGACGGTTGTGTTGTCTCATGATCAAACCTTTGATTGACCTAGATTCTCTTGGTGTAGCATGTCCTTGTGCTCTTCCATATATAAGGACACTTCAGTCATGTGTTGCAAGACCATGGAATGGGCTTGAGCATATGTATCCAAATCCAGAGTTATTGCTCTTCTTCTGATGGTCCTGACACCCTCTAGCCTCTCCTCGTGATGAGATAGAGGTACACTTATCGGTTTGACCTGAGCCATGTAATCGATGTAGAACTCAATAACCTCTTTGGTTGTATAACCTTCGATGATACTACTCTCTGGCTGAGATCGATTGCATATATAGAACTTGAGAATTCCCATGTATCTCTCGAAAGGGTACATATGACGTAGAAATACATGGTCGTGTATCTTTATCTTTTTCACAATGTGGGTAATGATATGGACCATGATATTGAAAAATGACGGAGGGAAATACATCTCAAAATAACATAGAGTCATCACCACCTCGGTCTGCAGAGTATCTAGTCTATTGGGATCGATGACCTTCTGAGTAATTGCATTAAAGAAATAATATAGCCTCATGATTTTCACTCGAACCTTGTTTGGAAAAATACTTCTAATTGCAATAAGAAGCATTTGTGTTATTAGCACATGACAATCATGAGACTTCATGCCAATTAATTTCAAATCTTCCGTGAAAATAAGTTTCTTCATGCTGGCAGAGTGACCGGATGGAACTTTCACACCATGCAAGCATTGGCACAATTTAGTTCTTTTATATTTAGATAGAGTGTAGCAAGCTGGGGGAAAGTATGCCCGGTCTTTATCAGTGTCTATCGGTGCTAACTCGGTCCTAATGTTTATAGCGGCCAAGTCACAACGTGCATTGACATCATCCTTTGTTTTATCACGAATGTTTAGTAAGAGACCAATCAAGCTATCACATATATTCTTCTCTATGTGCATGATATCAATGCAATTGTGAACTTATAAGTGCTCCTAATAAGACAAATCTCAAAATATTGACCTCTTCTTCCACATGTTTTTTCGATGGGTCCTCAACTTACGTCCCTTTTCAAACACAACATTGATATCCATAACCATATCGTAGACATCTTTTCTGCTAAAAGACCTTAGTGCTAAGTCATCCTCTTTTTTCATCAAATTATTTCTTTATCTTGTGGTATAGGTGATACCTTGGAAGGAACCTACAGTGACACATGTATATAGTTGCGCGAGTTGTTCAACCAGACACTCTCAATATAATCTAAGCAGTGTAGACAGACTTTGGCTCCTTTTGTACTCAACCATGATAGGCTACCAAGTGCAGAAAAATTATTGATGGTGCAGAACAACATGGCAAACAGAGTGAATTTCTCTCGTTTGTTTGTATCCCATACCTGTACCCCTTTGTTTTACAGTATCATAAGATCTTCCACCAGTGGTGCTAGGTACGCATCAATATCGTTCCTAGATTGCTTCGGCCTTTGGATAAGTAGTGACATCAAAATATACTTTTGCTTCATACACAGCCAAGGAGGAATGCTGTATACACATACAGTCACAGGCCATATGCTATGTCGGCTGCTCATATTATCAAAATGATTTATTCCATTTGTACTCAACACAAACCTTATATTCCTCAGTTTCGCACCGAAGTCTATAAATATTTTATCGATATTCCTCCACTGGGCAGAATCAGCAGCGTGTCTTATCATTCCATCTTTCTTACGCTGCTTCAAGTGTCAATGAAGCAATATTGCATCCTTTCGGTTTGCAAATAAATGCTTCAAATAGGGAATTATAGGCAGATACCACAATATCTTAGTAGGTGGCCTTTGCTTCATCTCGATGCCCTCCCCGTTATCGGAGTCATTTTTACGCTTGTATTGAAATACTTTGCACACTGAACAAACATGTAAACTTACATACTATTTATAGTAGAGGATATAATCATCGGACATACATGTATTCTTTCTACTTCCATTTCTAATAGACAAAGAACCTTCTTGGCTTGGTAGGTGGTTCTCGGCAACACATTTCCCTCTGGAAGGATATTCGCTAGGAGACCTAACAATGTCATGAAACACTTTTCAGACCAACCGTTACTTGCCTTCAATTTCAATAGTTCAAGAATGGATGACAACCTTGTATATTGCGGCTTGTAGTCTAAGAACAAAGGTTTCTCCGAATCCTCCATCAAGCCCTCGAATTTACCAAAATCTCTAACACTATAGTTCCCATCTGCATCACGTAGCATCTGATTCAGATTGTTATCCTGCGACCTATCCTCATCGAAAGCGCAATCCACAACCGATATATCATTGTCTCCCTCAACGATGTTATAAGTACCTTCCTATATAATCTTCTCTTCACTGTGACTGGTCCAACATGTATACCCATTTTGAAACCCCTTCGAATCAAGTGAGCTTCCCCTTATTTAATATATAAGCAAGAATATATTAAAGTAAACTAGAAATATTGACTCATTCTTAAATTAGAGTAAACTACTATCTCTCTCTAAACCTAGGTACATAGCTAGATCTAAAAACTTAGCTATCATATCTTTCTATTACAAGGCATATAAGTTATTAGAAGTAAATACTAGCCTCTAATCACCAAGAACAAATCGATCTACAAGTGGTATGTTTTCACCAAACTCCCAAAGCCGGCCGCCTCCTTCAATGCAGTGCAATGAAAATAGATCTATCAAGACCACGCTGGATATATAATAACGTGGTGTATCTCAGATAGTTCCAACCATAAAACATGATGAGGACATCACTTCTACTGATATAAATACTCCTCTTACTGCTTCCATGAATGATGGGCAAGGTCCAATTACTCGGGCATGTGCTCGTAAACTCAACTATCAGTTAAACTCGTTTTTAGGAGTCAATAATATTTTCGCTGAGAATTCAATACTTTCTAAGACTTGTGATTTTCTTGTTATTAGGAATCATAGAAAGGAGGAGACAACCCACGGCAAGAGGAACACATTAAGAACTTCACCTAATTCGTCCATTTCCACCAATTTGGATGCATTCATCAAGTCTACTTCATCGGACCGATGAATTTAGGTTTATTATCCATAGTGCTGCGACACATTGTACCACCACTTAGGCTATTTGGGCTGGTACTATTCACGTGAACAGTACCGTGGCCATACTGTTCACATGAACAGTAACCATGAATAGTACCACACCTATTTTCATTAGATAAGTGCGGCTTCTCTCTTCCCTATTTAGGGAGGTCGCACCCCTTTAGTTTTCTTGAGTTTTTCTTAAGAGATTATTCTACTTAGCAGTTTCACCGCACGTCCGGTTAAGGAACCCTAACTTGTAAACTTAATCTTTATTCGCAATACAATTTTAGATTGCATCTTGTACTCTCTTGCTTGTGTTCTCGATTCGATTGAAGGAGATAGCCTTCTTGGCGAGGTCAACCGCGTTCGGCACGGTTGATAACCATCGGAGTAGTGGTGCAGTGATTGCGAGGGGTTCAATCTGTTTTGGTCGGAGTCTTTGGATCATCAACGTCGAGTTCTCCACAATCGACTTATCAGTACATTTCGGAAGATCGGGCTATTGTCCCATTAAACCGTCTGTGATATAAAACTATCACAGACAGTTTTTATTAATAATCGTCTAGGAACTACCATAGATGGTTATTTATACAAACCATATGTAATGTCTGCTGTTATCATAAACAGTTTGTATAAATAATCATTTGTGAATTATCGCAAATGGTTATTAATAGGAACCGTCTATGATGGCTTACATTATCATAGACGGTTCATGTGAATAACCGTCTGTGAAAATATCATAAAAGGTTATTCGTATGAACCGTCTGTGATAATTATAACATAGACGATTTCGTATGAACCATCTGTGATGTGGCTGTCCATTATAGCCTCTTTTGTAGTAGCATAGGTTTAGTAGTGGAATAGCATGTGAGTAGAAGCGACGATTCAAAGTCAAGAAACCCTAGTTTTGGTTGTTTCCCTGGCTAGTGGCATGTGATGTGTTAATCTACAAACTTGATCTGTTAGATAAAGTTAGGTTTTTGCATACCAAAAACATCATTTTTTTGTGTGCATGTACGGATATGACATGTTTTAAGATGGGGTATTGGTAATCTAGGTGGAGGTTTCAGATCGGTGTCATCCATGCATCACCCACGAGGTTAAATAGGCAAGTGCATTGTAGAACGGTATACATTAGTTGCCTTAAATACTCAATGCTATTATAATGTTTACTTTCTTGTTTATGTTTGATGTGATGTAATCATGATGATGATGGTTGAATGATAATGATGGAAATGGTGGTTAATGATGGAACATATGCACTGCATAATGTGTATATTCATGTTATGAAAGAGATGAG
Source organism: Melocanna baccifera (assembly GCA_036346265.1). Lineage (NCBI taxonomy): Eukaryota > Viridiplantae > Streptophyta > Magnoliopsida > Poales > Poaceae > Melocanna > Melocanna baccifera. The sequence goes on along the minus strand of CM070699.1, from coordinate 4,709,399 downwards.
CCACTTTGGTGGACATAAAAGACCTTAATAGGCGCTTCCACAAGATGGAGGGAAAGATCTACTCTAGTAGGCACATCCAAGGGTTGGAGGGACCTCCATGAGATGGAGAGAATAAAAGGGTGAGACATTGATGGGTGTCCACTCAATTATACATGTATAAACTATGTGATGTGCATGAACATGAAGTATAGACCCACATCAATTAATGAAAGATAGTCGTGGTGATGAGGACACAAATGGATAATGTAATAAATAAAGAGTTAATGAATGAGAAAGAACTAATGAGATATGGTTTGTGTTGATGCTATGTATAAGCTAAAGAAAAGCGAAGTTGAGATATGCATGAACATTGTATTGCATCAATAGAAGTAAAGAGATGTCCAGAGATGATTAATGTTATATGGTTAATATGAGTGACATAGGAGAATTATTGTTGGAATATGTGTTTGCCATGCTTAGGATCATCTGCATGCTTTCATGGTAAGAATGAGTTAATGAAATGTGAATTAAGATGGAATCATGTGTATGTTAATGTTTACTATTTTGCTATGTACTTGCTGAGTCATGGACTCACATTTGCTTTGTTGTTATTTTTAGGTGACCGTTAAAGAGTCATGCTTTAGGAATGGGGGCACTACCTCTACACCTCATCCAATAATAAGGACCTAGAACATCACCTCTACCTTTCTTAATATTACCTTAGTAAAGTAGCTTGCTAGCCAGAACTCAATCAATAAAACCCCCATAACTGATGATGAACGTTAGGAAGCTTTTATGGTAATGTATATTTCCTCAGTAATGTTCTATTTGCAAGCTTAAGTATGCTCCCAGATGCATGATTCCGGGCATTCTCAGGCATGAGGTCCCGAGCGTTCTCAGGTGCGGGGTCCCGAGAGTTCTTGGGCCAAGATCCCAAGTTTCAATTGTGGCTTGTCTACTCTCGTTTATAGCATGGTTGTTTTAATGTGCATTGTTAAACACATGTTGTTTTTCGTTTTGTAGTAGTATATCTAGAAAAAAATATTGCCGAAATCTAGTAGTGATGAAAGTAATTTAGAGTAATATAATGCAGTAGTAGCATTCTTTGGAGTTCATGAGAGAGAGCGAGGGGGGAAGCTAAGCTTTGGGGGGCATGTTTGACTAAGAACATGCATATATGTTTTCTCTTGCTATGTTTGTTGAAGTCATATCATATGCCCTTGTATTCAGGACTCCCTTGTTTTTTTTTAAAGCCAAGGACTCCCATGTTATCATTGTTGGAAAATGGCAAGCCATTAGGGTATGATTAGCATGAGACCATAGGAAAGTACATTTTTTTATTCTTTATGTATTATATACTTGTAACACTCTGACTTAACAAAAACCTAGAATGTCATCCACAATTACAAATGCTACTAATTTAAACCATTAATTATATATTAGCAATAGCTAGGCTTCAAACAATCTCTCAACCATGAACATATAAATTTCAGCAATACGGAAATCATATATTGACATTAAAATGAACCAATTGACAATAAGTTGAATCAATAATAAATCTAACCAAAAGGAATTAACAAGTAATGACAATATAAAACCATTAAATACTAAAAGGTATCATTATTCATCTAAGAATTGCATGGAAATTCTGATTTATTTCTAATAATGAATAAGTGATCACTAAGTGAAAGAAAGACTATAAAATGTAAGATCAACTTGTGCTATATCCCACCCATGCATGTTTTCATCAATGGCACCTAAAAACAACAATTCAGCAAGTGCATAATAAAAAAATATAAGCAACAATATAATCATATCACTTATCAGTTTCCACCATTCTCTTTTCTCATCTTTCTTTTGGTTAATGCAATGCTCATGTGCATGTCTCTTTCTCTTTCTATAGCTCATACCGTTATAGCGGAGGAAACACTCGTCGATGTTCACCCTCTACCTTCATTCTATGGAGGTGCTTATCGAAATTGGTCTTTTTTCATCCTGTAGAGGTGCCTACCAAGTAGGTCCTTTTCTCCATCCTGTAGAGATGTCTACCGATTTAGGTCTTACTCAAGAACACTCTGGAATAGTCAAATAGCTTTACTCATAACTACTTGATTTACTCACCGCCCTGGCTCATATGCTTATGTCATGTTATAAGTGCAACCTTCCATCATTTTACCACATATCATATTTATCATCAAATTATATCATATTGAACAAAAGGATAATCAATTATTGCATAACACAAATAATTCAATAATAATGAGCAATTATCAACCATCAACTATCATTCTATTATACACTTGACTTTTCTAGTTGGGATGACTGGGTTGATTAGAGGATGACACCAACCTTGAAGCTACTCCTCCTAAGTAAATACTTAAACACAATATAAACCACAGCAATACAAGACAATAATTAATTGTCAACGCTCCCTAAATCCACAATATTCCACCTATACTGGACAGTCACCATCTGCTATTTTGGTACTAAAAATGACATAACTTCTAACTCCTAAGTTCTATCGTAGCAAATCATACCAGTTTTAGAATCTACAGAAAATTATGTACAACTTCTTAGTTGGCCACATATCCATATTAAATCATCTACACCTCCCTAGTTTTTAACCCAGAAGTTAGCAATAATCTCTACAACTATCTAAAAGATGACATTCTCCAAATATCTCCAAGTTGTCAAGCAAAATCCTGAACTAAACCTTTCAAACACTTGATAATCATGTTAGTCCCATGCACAAATAATTTTCACTAAGATATAGGAATGTAATGTAGAATGCATACCTCCATGATTTTCATCTCTTCATCCAAATGAGACTAAGCCATATTATAATCATTCAAACATATTAGTCTCATAATTGCACTTATCATTTATTACATCCAAATGAAACTAGGCAATATCATAATTAATAAGCATATTAGTCTTATAATTGTATCTGTCATTATCATCAAAATCAACTTAATGGAACTTGAGCTTACAACTACATGTCATACGCGCCCTGCATGGGGAAGCCAGAGTAGTCTGAAGGACACACGAACTAGTGTGCTGGCAGTGTAAACAGCCGTGCCCAGGCTGACCCCTGGCCTCGTCAAGCCAAGGTGGTGTCCAATGTGTCCTAGCTGACCCTCTAGCCTCGTCAGGGTGTCACGAACGTAGCCACGTAGAACCTCCCATGTGGTGTGATGCCGTACGGGACGACATTGGGGGACGCAAGGAGTATGCACTAGGCGCCAGCGTGCCAACCTCTGGGAGCCTAGTGCACGACAACAAGGCAAGGACACGTGCTCCTAAGGCATGCACATAATGAAAAGCCTAGAGTAGCTCCTAGCGTGTGAACTCTGCACTACTGGCGATCCTGTCCCCCATGCTGTGAGAGTCCCTCTAATTCGCACCACCGACATCCCCCTACAAGGAAAACACGAAAGGGTGAAACCTATTAGTGGAATTGGTAGAATCAAATATTTAGAAATATTTAGAAATATGATGTAACATACCACGAGGCGAACATCCTGTGCGAGGTACGTGGGGTACATGTCGGTCGGTGACCGTGCAAAAGTGCACACCCGCAAGTGTACGAGTTGCCGCTAAGATAGCAGCGAGTGTCGTGTTCGCCTCAGGGACTACACTACCGGTGACATGACACCAAATCAAAGCTAAGTCGCACGAACGGGGGAATGAAAAAAAGAAAGGAAAACTAAGATCCTAGATAAACTACTGGGACAGAGGAAGAGAGGGAGAGAAGAACGACAAATTTCAGGACTGAAGGAGACGAAGACTAGGGGAAGCAAGAAGAAGAGAGGAGGTGAGAATAGAAAGAAGCAAGCGGGGGGCTAAGAAAGTGTAACACCCCAGGACCCACTTTACCCTGGAATGCCACTAAACCACTCTAAAGCTAGCCAAAATTTCAAGATAATTTATTCCGGCAATAATTTCTATACATGAAGCAATAAGCGGAAGCATAAACAACAAAGAGAACAAAGCTATCGGTATCAAGTTCAATAATTGAAGCAACCTCTAGCAGATTAATCAATGAATTGTTCACAAGTTCATCATTCTTAAATAAAATAATCATCCACGAATTTACTAAGCATTTGACTAGAATTCCATCGACTTTATTACAGCATGAATTGATAAACCAAGTGCATTATTGTGGTGCCGCTCTACCCATCCCATGAATGCTCAAGAATCACCTGTATGGGAAAACAAGGGTGAGATAAAAATCTCAGCAAGCAAACTGTTTAACAGGCTATTCAGACTATAAACAAATATACAACATCATTAAAGTATCTACATGTCTATATTCACAATGTGCATCCACATTCATTATCAAGCTAATTAAACTACAATGATATTAAGCATCAATATCTATTTTCCATAATGACCACAATTATAGCCTCAACCATATCTATTACCAACAATGATAAAATATTAGCAAACAAATTTTGATTAACTACTTCATGTCATCCACCACTACCACTACCAACGATAATAAAGCATTAACATGTTTTACCTCACTAACTTTATTATTTCACGTATCCACAACTGCTATCAACAATTACCACAAGAGAAAAGAATCTCATGCCACAAACTCAACCCCTACCATACCACAAGGGATGAACCCCTTTCCACGACCACAGTCACATACCTCATACCACAAGTGGCCCTCATGAGCCAATTCCACCATACAACTATGAAGTTGTAGTTGTTTGTAAAATAACTTCTCCGCAATATATTGCATAAGTATACAAATGATCTTTCCACAAATGCAATGTATATGCATGCTATGCTCCATTGCACATTTACCCAACAAGGTAAAAGTGTGCACCGTGCTACAGCAATGCACGATGCTGTACCGGTACGGTCGCGGCTATAAGCGGCGACATCCACAATGCATGTTATGAATGATATGATAATAATAAATCACAAGAATTTAACTACGAAGGTCAACCACATAACCAACATTCGGTTCACCAAGATCAAAATCAATCGATCTATAGTGAATCCTACCACATAGACCACAATATATTTATCAAGATTGCTACCACCACAACCACAAGTATTCACTAAGAATACTACCACCAAGACCACAAAAATACCAACTTCAAGGGCATCAATATGATACTCATAAATTTAACAACGAGGAAATATCTTCATATCCACCATGCATTTACTTTTATATACCACAATTAGCTCATTACGCAAATTACCACAATACTATCAAAACTCATCCAAACATGGCAATTGATTAATATCTTACTATCATATTTTTACTTAGAAAACATGTAATCATGGCATATCATTTATTATTACGAAAAATCATGCATACTGCAAGTAGTAAGAATAACGGGTTAGACGGTAGCACATCCGCTACGTTTACTTGCCTCTACCGACAAAGCGACGAAATCACGCGCGTTCAGAAGCAAAACCGCCTGTCCAAAAAGGTACCTCTCATCATACATTACAACAATGAAAACGTGACTCTCGAAGACAAGATATCGCTAAGCCCCAAAATCCCACAACATCCTTTCCCGCGTAACGGTTCTACAATCTTCCCATTGCAGCGGCGCTGCTTAACATTTTCCTATCTTTAAAAATATAAATCTAATCACAGCAAAAGATATATATCTGGATTTCTCACTTAAATACCTACACTTTTCATGTAGATCATATATTTTTATCATGTTATTAACAAGGCGATATCTAATGCACAAAACAGAGAACGTCCTCTGTTTTGAAAGTCTCGACAGCCGACTTGTAACGCGTCCCCAGAATAGATCAAGTCTCTAAAAATTCTGGTTCTTTTACAGCAGCTAGATTACTGAATTTCCTACCTTTCTCTCAATTATGACCAAAAATTTTAAAAATCATCTTCTACCCCTAATTCCCATCTCAACAGCGGTCCGTCCCTGTCAGACACCGACGGACAACGAGATTCCGCACTCGCACGCCTAAATTACGCAGCCAAAAAATATGAAAGAAAATACAGTAGATGCGTATCGTCGTCCTCTACGTTTTTCCTTTTGGGGAGACCCTTGGGAAAAATGATCTTAGGGGTCTAAACCGCACGAACAGTAACACCGCGCGATTGGATCTATAGACAGTCAACCGGGATTCTCTAATCGGGAGTTTCTAAAATGCTAATCCCCACAAAACTTGGACCAAGAACCCTAAATTCAGTAGAAAACAGAGGGATTGGGGTGAGGGAGCGTTACCTAGGGGAATTCCTCAAGATCACTCTTCTTCTTCTTTTCTCCTCTTTTCTTCCCTCCTTCTCCCTTCTCTTCCTCCCTTTCTTCCCTTCTTCCTTTTCTTCCTTTCTTTTCAGCCATGGCAGCCTTGGGGAGAGAGAGAGAGGGCAGGGAGGACGTCCAAGAAGGGGTGGGGGCGGCCAAGGGGGTGGGAGGGGGCTTGGCTAGGGTTTGGGAAAAGAAAAAGGGGTAGCTTGGGCCCCCTTTGGGCTGGTTGGCCTAAATTGGCTAGGCCCCCCTCTAGGAAGCCTAAATTCTATATTTTTTACTGAATTAAATTCATTCTTTTATTTTGAACAATTTCCCAAATTAATTTCCGTCTCCCGCGATTCACCGAAAAAACGAAAAACTCTCTATTTTTTAAAAAACCTACGCCGAATCGACGATCAGGATATTACAAAAAGAGCGAGCGAGATGAGAGGGAATAGCAGAAGGGAGAAGAGGGAAGAGCAAAAGGAGAAGAGAAGGAGCTGAGGCAGAGGGAGGAGGTTCTAGGAAGGATTGAGATGACGACGAGAGCTAAATTACGACTAAACTACAACTAATGATAAGAAACATAAGTAAGCAATTAAAGGAAAATAAATCTAATGCAAGCGACGACAGAAAACAGTAAATCTACACTAAAGTTTTTTTTTGGTATTTTCGTTTTCTGAAAGAACTAAACAAAACAGCAAATGAAAATTAATTCTAACTGAAACATCTACTCTAAATCAGCAAGCAATTCTAATATGTAAATCAGCCATTTCATGCCATAGCAGTGCTACTACCAAAACATTTGCAATAATTCAGCCGCATCACGAGTCCATAACACATTCGCAAATTGCTCATCATATTACACAAGTACTAATAGCAAATTAAGACAAGGGTTCAGAGTTTAGAAACATTCAACCATAGGAGAAACATAGAGAAGTTGTTGTAGGAGGTCTGTAGAGGAAGCAGTGGAGAGGTAGCAGAAGTCAGCAGCAGTTGGAGCAGAAGTAACAGATCAGCAGCAAGTAGAGGATGCAGTGCAGATCCCTTCGGCCAGCAACAAGTAAATCAGCAGCACACTGCATTTGAGAAGCACCCTTCGGCCAGCAGCACAAAGAGCAGCACCATTCAACAGAAATTAGCACAACAGCGGTAGTTTGTAGAAGAAGCAGCAGCCCAGAGAATCAGCACTTCGGCATAGCAAGTGGCAACAACAGGAGATCGCAACTGCACAAAACAGATCGGCAGTGGCAAATCAGCAGGTTCTCTTGGTTGGTCTGCACCAGACAAGCAGTTCGGCAGCAGCACACAACAGCAGCAGGGCTTCAGCTGTGCCCTCTTGGCAGCAGAAGTAGCAGCAGGGACAGGGGGGCTTCGGTTGGGGGTGAAGAGCAGCAGTAGTAGATCACTCAGTTCAGCAAAGGAAGCAAGAAATCAGCAGCAGTTTCGGCCAGCACAGCTGCAGGGGCAGTTGGCGCATGGGAAGAACAGCAGGAGGGAGTGCAGATCCACCATGTCGGCTACTAGAGGAACAACAGCAGCACTTCGGATCGGCTCAAGCAGCAGCAAACAACCGTAGCAACAACACTTCAGATCGGTGGAGAGCAGTTGCAAGACAGCAGCAGCAAGGGGGCGCAAATCAGGAGGACGACAGCAGTAGGTGGGGGCGCAGGAGGAAGCAAGGGGCGTAGTGGAGAGGTGAGATGGGGAGGGGGCTGTAGAGAGGTGGTGGCTTGGTGCAGCAGGAAGGAGAAGGGCTGTGGCGGCTGAATGGAGAATAGGACAGCAGGGAGGATGAGAAGGATCAGGAGGTTGAGGCGCAGGTGGAGTGGGTTTCGGCTGGGAGGGGCTAGGGGGAATTTAGGCCAGGGATTGGAGAGGCGCAAGGAGAAGAAATGGAGGGCGGCAGGGAGAAGATGGAAGGTGTGGATTGAGGAGGAAGGTGAGATGGCTTAGGAGGTTGAAGGAGGAGGATCTACATGGGGGAAAGATGGAGTTTTCGGGTGGGAGGAAGAAGGGTGCTGGCTTGAGGATTGGTGGGAGAAGGAACAAGGAGAGGGAGAAGGAAGAAGAGGGGAGGAAGAAGAAGAGGTGTGTGGTGGCTGGATTAGGGGGCCTCCCTAGGTATTACGGCTCAAGAGGAAGCCAAGGCAGGGGATGGGGTTTCTATAAAGCTGGTCACTGGGCCGTGCTGGGCCGGTACGGCACGGGCCCGTGCTCGGCACGGCCCGTTTAGGCACGGCCCGTTAAGGCCCGTGTAATAAACGGATCGTGCCGTCTTGCGCCGCGCGCCGCGGAGCAAGCCAGCACGGCGGCCGTCTCTGCGTCTTGCGCCGAACGCAGTTAAGGCTAAGCAGCCGTCGCCGCCGGCTAGCCCGTTAGCCCGAAAAAACAAAAATAAGAAAAATTGTAGAAAAATAAGAAAAATTGTAAAACTTTAGAAAAATTCAAAAATATAGAAATTTATAGACATTGCTAATCATAAAAATAAATATTTGCAATGACATAATGAGCTTTATTAACTTATTAAATTACATGGGATGGTGCCTCATTAAAAACTTTACCAAGTAAAAACTCAATTTGAGAAAACCTTGGTAAAGAAAAAGAGTACAACCTATAAAGCTCATTAGTGACTATATGTGAAGAAAAATATTGAAAATCCTATTCATTGCTATCTAAATACAAATTCTCAAAAGATTCTTCTAAATCTTTATTTTCTCTGAGATGTTGGAGTCTTGATTCACTTGTTCCCGTCTTTGACGGTCATAAGTATTTCGACCATCTCGTTGGGATGACTTGTTCGTCGCTCCTCGATTATTCTTAGGAAGATGAATGTCGACTCAGGAGGATGTGAGAGACAGAACAGCCAACACATCCGCGCTAATATGGATAGCATGGATATGACACCTTTGGGCTTGCCACCATGAGAGGATGTTCAACTCTGCGCTAAACCGACGCTATCATCGTTGAGATAGCTTGATAGGTCTCCAGTGCTTTGTCGCCTTCCTCCTCCTAACTGATGTGTACCTGCACGAGAACTAGACGAAGAACCAAAAATCTTGCCCCATTGCATAGCCCCCCTAGAGGTGCTAGGGACTACCGGGGGTCTTTCCAAACGCATGATCCAAACTTATTTTCATATTTATCATATACCTCATATAATTTATTCTTAACTAATGTAAAGTATGAAGAATAGTCTAAATCGGTAGCCTCACTTAAAATTTGTAAAACATTCGTAAATCCTTGGAGTTTGACCCTAGGATCCAAAATAAAAGCGAATGCATATAAAATAGGAATTTCTCTCCAATATTTTAAAAACTTAATTTTCATGGCACCTACAAAGATCCCGTAGTATATGATCATGTTCAAAAGCCTTTAGGTGAGTTGCAATTTCAACAATATTATGAACAATTATAGGAGAAGTAGGGTAATATACTCCGAAAGGCAAAGTGTAGCTTTATGAAAAATTTCTAAAAGGAAAATATTTTTTCAAAGAACAACCCAATCGTTTTGAAGAAGTTCGTGGTCTCTAACTTGGGTTCTCTTTGGAGGAGCTACGAGATTGATGGCTTTGGGTGTGAAGGAAAACAGATAAGGTGCTCCTATATGGCAATATATGTTTAAGCATAAGATAAGTAGAGTTCCATCTAACAGGCATGTCTAAAGCAAATTTTCTAGGACGAACATTCATTACTACGCAAAAACTCTTATATGCGGCTATTCGTTGGTTTGAACAATTAATAAATGAAATAGCATCTCTAAAAGAATCAATACAAGCATTTAATCTTTTTAAACCAGATTTAACAATAAGATTAATAATATGACAAGCACAACGTTGATGCAATAAGAAAGAGTGTGCATAAGAATTAAACACAGGTGTAAGAATTTTCATAGCTTTAGTGTTTGCAGCTGCATTATCTAAAGTTATAGAAAAAATTTTATCTGTGAGACCAAAATCTTCTACAACTCTAATAATACTTTCTGCAATATTTTCAGCACTATGTGAAACATTAATTAATTTAAATCCTATAATTCTTTTTTCCATTACCCAGTCATCATTAATATAATGAGCAACAACACTAATATAATCCTCTCTAGCTCTACCACTCCATATATCAGAAGTCAAAGCAATAGAGAATGTACAGTATGAAACATTTCTTTCATTTTATCACGACAATTGTTATAATATTTAATTAAATCTCTAGTTGTTGTTTGCCTAGATACAGTATTAAATCGAGGGTTATGAGCAGTCCTAATATATTTTTGAAAAGCATCGACTCACCAAAATTTAAAGGTAAATCTTGAGAAGCAATTAATCTACAAAGAGATTCCCGAGCTACCTCTGGGTTGTACTCCCACGCACGCATCGAGCCGTCGTGGTTATATTGCGATTGTGTCCGCGCATTTGTATTCCTTGCTTTTTCTTGCAACTTGCAGCATGTCGTTGTAGATGACCCGTCCCACCTGAAGATTTTGCAGTCAATTCATTACCACAAATTTTACAAACAGCATACCTCACCGAAGTCCCATCATCCTCGGTCTTGAACTTCTTGTCGAAATCATTCCAAACTATTGATGTACTAGCTCTTGATCTTTTTGCACCCGTGCTTTGAGTCGTGGATGCACTTGTTGAGCCAGCAGAAGATGGATCGATTGGACCCTGCGCTCCCGGGGCCATCGTTTCTTCGGCATTTTCAGATGGATATGCTTGTGGAAACGGTTGCATATCCTCCGCCGAGAGGCCGAATTCGGAGAGTTCAAAATCGTAGTTCTCCATTAAATCAACTGTAAATTAAAATAGTAAAGAATGATTAACTTCCTATTAAACCAACAAATAATAGCAACAAATTAAACTAATAAATAATACTCAAAAATTAAAATAAGATAGAATTATTACCTCCTTTGCAGCTCTCACAAAAAATCTAAAGATTTTTGAATTTTCGGAATTTTTTCCGAATTTTCACCAAATTCGTGCAAGCATTTTCGGAATTTTCACAGCTAAACCGAGAGAGGAGAGTGAGATTTGAGGTGTGGAGAATGGAGGCCGGATGCCCACCTATTTATAGAAAAAATTTTAGATTTTTTCTGAATTTTTTGCTATTTTCTCGAATTTTTACCCTAACGGTTAGAAAACGGCTATTTTTGAAATTCGGGCGGGCGTCTTGTGCGGGCGTGACGCCCGCTTAGAGCCGTTAGGCGGGCCGTGCCGCCGTGCGTCGCCATGCCGCGTCGCCGTCGCCGTCCGGGCCGTCGCGGTGTCGGCCGTGCTAAGCGGGCGTCGCCGCGCGCCGGCCGCCGTGCCGCACTCGGCCGAGCACGCCCGTCCGGCGGCGTGGCGCCCGGCCCGCTTAGAAATCGTGCCGTGCCATTTTCGGGCCGGGTCTACAGTACCGGGCCGCGGTGCGGCCCGTGTAGGCCCGGCCCATTTGGACAGGTTTGGGTTTCTATATTGAGACTTAGGAGTGGTAGGAAATCCTAGGGGTTTTTGCATATTTTGCCTTTTGGTCTTTGGCTTCTTTTAATATTACAACTCTAGCTCTTTTCCACCACTGATCTTCTGTATATTTTTGCTCGTAGTTCGCGCCGACCTGTAATAAAATTAACCAACGTTGTAAACGGTCCAATTTGAGGCAAATAAATATATAATCAATGAAATTATTGCCTCTTACGCTACTGAAAGCAGGGTTATGACATAAAAATAAATAGCAAAATATGATGCACATCAGTCGGTACTGCGATGTATGGTGGGGGTGGGTCGACGACATGTATCAGACTAGTATGTGTCTAAGGAGCATACTACTGAAGGTACTCATCATACGTGCTGTGGTCTTAAGGGGTAGCCTCCTTCACGCAGTCCTGTAGTGCACCCCATCTTTGTCGTCCAGTCCGTGCTGTGTTTTACTACCTTCCTAGAGTGCCTGTACGAGGTAACATTTGCTTAGAAATCAAGCAACAAGACGATAATAAAAAGGAGAGACATCTGCGGTGTAAACTCATGTATGGATGTTGTCGGGCACAGGTGGCCCAAATGGTAATGGAACGACCTAGCGTAGGCTAAACTGACGCATGACACGATGCATCGTGTAGTCTTCCATGAAGACGTCGAACACGAGCTTCCTCCATGTCATCTAGAAAGTTCGTTAGAGCATGACTCTCCAGTGGCTCAAGGAAGTAGGGCTCCTAGCACACGTCGTCAGTTGTGAGCTAGTCGAACTACTCCACAAAGGGTAGATACGCCTGTGTAATATTAATGTGTACGAACTGTACCTATAAGAAACACCAGGTGTTACATAGGATGATCCATAATATGAAGAATTAATTGCAAGAGAGACTACATCCCTGTCTATAACACCAGAGAGAACCCCTGTAAGGAGTGATGTCCTCGAACATGGCCGTCCGAGGCATAAGCGCTTGAACAATCACAGTTGTAGTAGTAGCGGACACCCGCGAGGATTGAGTTCGCCTTGATCCTCCCGCATGTGTCGCACAAGCCATAGGTCACGGCAAGTGCGGCCAAACCCCAGCTGATGTAGGGGGCCTCCCCGTCAGCAATGGCCCTAACATATGTGATGAGGCGCGCAGTGATGGTGTTGCCATGGTTGCTAGTGAACAGCACCCAATCAAATAGCCATAGCAAGTAGGCCTCCAGGTGTTGTGATACCTGCTGCTCATCCATGGCTGGGTCTATCCTCTCCACCTGAGTACAAGCAAAAAGTTATTAAGACCGTACTGTGGAAAACAGAACACAGCGGATTGAACGGGAAGGGTGTCAGACAAATACCCGGAACCGCCAGAGCCACCTCAACGATGGTCCATGCGTCTAACTCGGAGGAAAGATGTAATACCCCTCTACGGCCCCAGGCGGAAGGACTCCCTGGAACCTGTCCAGCAGGTCCACGCACCACCCGGCCGGGGCCTTCGACTGGAAGGCTGCACATCCCATGATAGGAAGGATGAGAAGTAGCGAGATATCCCGCAACGTTGGGGCCATTTCCTTGAATGAGAAGTAAAAAGTGTGCATCTCCGGCCATCACCAGTCCACCAAAGCTGTGCATAACACCTTCCACGATGGTGACGAGGGGCTGAGAACAAAGGCCACTGAGAACCCAGTTGTACACCTCGGCAAGGTTAGTCATCACTATGACGTACCTCGCGTCGTCTGTGTCATGCAGTGGGGACCACTTCTCCAATGGCTCAGCCTCGATCCACCGCCAGAAGCACTTGATGTTTCGTGAGCTCCTCCTCCTTGGACCAGCTACTTTAGGCTTAGCTAGTGCTATGAGGTATTCGGGTTGTGCCACCCCAGGCATGGCCGGTCCCTCGTTTCTCTCGTTAATGTGCTTCCTACTGTGCTCATCCAACAGTGCCCATAACACATTAAATTTTTGCTTCTGGTTCTACATAGCTAGCCTCTTGAACATCTTCATCAACAGTTGCTTCGAGAACTACTTAAAGAAGTTCACCCCTAGGTGGCGAATGAACCATATGTTCCTCATATCTGGTCTAGGGAAGGGCTCCTCGGGGTCTTCATAAAGTTTTCTTATGGTCTTCACTATCCCGGTGGGGCAATCATGGATTATACATACATTAGGACAAGCATTGACAACTCCAACCCTAACATATCGAAGAAACCACAACTAGCTATCGTAATTTTCACTTTCTATGAATACGATAGCCAGGGGCAGAATTTGACCGTTGCCATCAAGACCAATGGCAGTAAGGATCTGACCCTTGGATTTGCTAATCAAAAAAGGTCTCGTCAATTAAGATCACAGGAATCATATGCCTGAATGTCTTGATACACGCACCGAAGGCTAAGAAGACTCTTTGCAACACCACAAAGCCTGACAACCTTGTAGATAGCTTGTCCTTCGCAGTAGTGTACGTGCCCGGGTTTCTGTCCTACAGCACCTGAAGCATACGAGGAAGGTTATTATACATCACCTTAAAAGACCTGAACCATTTTTCCATAGCCTTCTGCTTCGCACGTCATGATGTGTGTGGCCTCGATGTCCTTCTTCTCCATTATATCTCCATATATCAAATTAGCTATAAAGGCAGATGTTAGGTTACAATGTCTCGACAAAACATTGCTGAGAATGCAGGAGTGCGGCTCCACCTTCTATATAATCTAGTGAGTCTCATACTTCGGTCTACGTGCATGCATCCTTCAAGGACAACCGGCCTACTCGCACTTCACGGTGTACCACTCTTGGCTAGATTTCATGACTCAAAAAGTCTGCCACATGGACAGGGCCCACAGCTTGATGGAATCCTACAATGATGCCTTGTTAGCAAACATTGAGTGCAACCGAAACTTTATGCCATGATACTTCCAAGGTGATTTGTGCTCGTCATTTGCAGCAACATCCTTAGCATCAAATGTATTCCATTCTTGTGGAATGGGAGCTTCATACTCATCGGAACTGTCCTCGTCATCCTCCTGTATAGCTTCCTCTTTAGCCCAAGCAATCTGGTCATCGCTCTCCATTTGATACACTATGTACTCCATATACTCCCCTTCATCGTTCTGTCCTGTAGGCTCACCATGCTGTGACCCTTCTTTCTCTCCTCCTGTACCGCATCGGCCTCATCATGAGCAATTTCCTCTGCAACCTCTATGACATCGGCCTCTGGGTCCTCCTCTTCACCAACATGGTGGCCACCCAAGTTGCTCACACCACCCAGATGATAGCCATCGGTATGGCCTTGTACAAATTCTATTGGGCATAATTGCACAAACAACACGCACTTGTATCCACGGCACTGACAGGCTTGCACAAACCCCTTCCACACAATAGTGCACATCAATATTCTCAATTTCCATCTAATATCCATGGGAGACCGATTCCAAAGCCCTTGTATGATGATGCTACAAAGGTCTAGGAAGAAGCTACAGGTAAGCTAGTACATCACATTTTGCGATTCGAGCATTCTCGCTATCCGAGTGTACTAGAGTGGTTTGTGCAAAACTACTTAAGTCAACATCGTTCAAACCTTCACGAACAGTGCCGATACCGTAATGCACTTTCAATGTAGTGGGTATCGGTATTATTGATATCTTCCTGCAAATATTTTCAATGTTACAACTAGTCAAATCTCATTGCATAGTATGGAACTATTGTTGTACTGTAATTTATATTTCTAGACCGTTTGCCTATCATGAACTATTACACTACCCTCATAGCGTAACCCCACCCCATTCGTACCGACACCGCTCCCTTTCCTCCGCTCCAATACGCATCAACTCCCTATCTACTCCACGCACACCGACGCCGTTCTTATCTCGCTACTCGAGCTCTCTCCTACTATAAATAGTTCCAAATAGGTTTTAACAATTTATATGATATACTGATTTAAATGCCAATATACCACTTCTAATGATACACATGCATTTTTAATGTACTAACGACATTAAATTCATTCTTAAATAATTATAAATGTTATCTAATAACGTCTTACACAAAGCAAACTATTTACTACTTATACAAATATTTACTAAATTTTCTGCAACTATAATTTTATACGGACGCTAATTTTGTACATAATATTAACTAAATTTTCTACAACTACGATTTTCTTTGTACGCTAATTTTATACAACTATAATTTTGTATATGCGCTAAATTTCTAAAGCTATAATTTTCTACATATGCAAATTTTCTACAACTATATTGACTAAATTTTCTACAACTGTAATATTGACTAAATTTTCTATAACTATAATATTGACTAAATTTTCTACATCTAAAATTTTCTAAGAATATTAATGTTCTATAACTATATTGACTACATTTTCTATGACTATTTACATTATATTATATTTTCTACATATCCTAATTTTACACTAAATAAACTATTTACTTTATACGAAAATATTAACTAAAACAAATCAAATATTTTACTTCGCAGAAGTACTGGAACCTCTCTTTCCTCTCCCTCTCCTTCCCTTTCCTTCCCTCTCCTCTCCTCTCATCTCTTCCTCTTTCTTTCCCCTTCTTTTCTCCTTCGAATGCACTATGCGCCCAGGGGGGTCAACCGCGCGACCGACTATATAGTGGGCGCAGTCGCCCAACGGTTGGGGAACTGGACCTTCAGTCGCCTAACTGTTAGGTGGTAGGTCCTAGTCACTCCACTGTTAGGTGACTATAATTATATCATCCAACAATCCACCGACTGCATGCGTGTCGTGTAACCGTTGGACGATAGGATCCAGCGCCCAACGGTCGGGCGACTGGAGACCATTTCCTGTAAAAAAAATTTACGGTTATATTTCTGTAATTTATAATAAAAATAGATTATTTTAAATAAAAATGGGATGCGGTCGGCATCACGGTGGCATATGCGGTGACGCCCCAACCCAATCCAGAAATTTGTTTCCAGGAAGGCCAAAAAAATTGATGCACTGACAGCTGCTTCTGTGATGCTTGTGCATTCTTTTAGCTGTGATGCTTGCGCATTCTTCCCCTGTTTTGCATTCATCATATGGCAGTGCATCAGATGTTAGCAAGAGCTATGGACATGTCGGCCTTTGCAGCGAGAGACAAACAGCTTATGCAGCAATACAATAGGCCACATTTCTATGATTATATTACAAACTTCCCAACATAACTTAATATCCATGTAAACACCAAAATGAAAAATTTGCGCACTTACTCTTTAGGCCTTAACCGAGCAATAAATGTTTAATTCAAACTCCGAATAGCACAATCTACATAGCCCTACTATTGTAAAAGACCTGAACAATAATCCATCTATAACTTATTTCCATATCTGCGGTACCAGCTTCTGTACACTTAACAGAGCAAGCTCCATGGGAATGGGTTTACAACTAATGATCAATAGAAGAAAAAACTTTGCAAGTTGAGGCAAAACTATCCATGGTTGCAGAATCACATTGGCCAAAAGGATTGCAAAATTATCTTCTCCATCAAACGAATGAGCTTGGGTAGCTAATGAGCTCAACGTTAATGATCAATAGTTAATGAGCTAAAGATCAATAGAATAAGTGCGCTTCCTCCTTTCGTAGACCCGATCCCACTGTCAACATGCATGCACTGAGAGGAGAGAGAAACATGTATGTCAATAGCAAATAACTCGTACGACAAGTTACTGCTGTGTGTGACTAAAGTTGCTACCAAATACATATAGAATTATTGTCAATTGTAACACTATAAAACTGGTAGTAACTCTACATGTATTTGACAGTAACTTCACTCACACACGGCAGTAACTTTATATATCTGTGCTTCGTAGTAACTTTACACAAAGTTACCAGTTATTGACAACAAAGTTATTTTTGATTGGTAATTAAAATAATGTGAATTTCACAGTGTTAAAATATATTCAACGTAAATCTTGTTTTGTTAAGCTTATAATTTTGAACAACATAGTGCAAATGGATGGCAGATTAGATTTTTGGTGAAAGAGTTATTTTATTTTTAAACTTATAAACAAGATAAAAAATCACAAGTCAAGTGCACTTATTATCTTCTCTCTTCTAATGTATGTATGTATGTATGTATGTATGTATGTATGTATGTATGTATGTATGTATGTATGTATGTATGTATGTATGTGTACGGCTGTGCTAACAAGCGCATGCGCGCACACTACGTGCGAGTCGCTGGCCGCGTGCGCGACCTGGGCAGCTGGTGCAGTTCATGCTAACTCGGTTGGATAGAAACTTCATGAATTATAAATACTAACTTTTTATGTATGAGATAGTAACTTTGCAAATGTAAGTAATTTAATAAATTATAGATGATAACTTTATATTTAGGATATAGTACCTTTTTCATAACTAGCAATAAGTATGCATGTAGTAGGAGAGAGAAGAGAATAAGTGCACTTCACCTGTAGTTTTTTTATCTTGTTTATAAGCTAAAAATAAGATAACTCTTTCTCCAAAAGTCCGTTCTACAATCCGTTTACACCATTGTGTTCAAAATTACAAATTTAACAAAACAAGATCCATATGTTTTGATACTGCAAAATTACTACATGTACATGTGATAGTAACTTCTGTATTATAGATCATAACTTTATATGCAGCGATAGTAACTTCATGAATTATAGTTAATAACTTTATGTGCAAGCAATAGTAACTTCATGAATTATAGATGATAACTTTATGTGAAGACGATAGTAATTTCACGAATTATAGATGATAATTTTATATGCAGGCGATAGTAACTTTTTCTATAATTAACAACTTTACTATTAACCGTCTGTGTGGTGGATTGGTGGATCGATTGGCTGATTGAGTCGGTCAGGTCGCGTGTTTATTCTACACGTAACTATTGAATAGTGTGTGTATATATGTATGTGTGTGTGTATATGTATATATGCAGGCATGTATGTATGTATGTATACGGTGGCGCTATTCAACATTTGTGCGCATGGTATGCGTGGGTCATCGACTGCACGCACGAACTGATGATAGCCAGTTCATAAATTGATGATAACTAGTGCACCGGAAAGTTACTGACATTTATGAATAAAGTTACCGTCAGTTCTGAATGAAGTTATTGCCAAACCGTTATAGTGCTGGAAAGTTACTGATGTTTCTGAATTAAGTTACCATCGGTAGCGAGTGAAGCTACTGTTGAATGCATACAATGCACAGTCGGTGGTAACTTTCTTCACAACAGGTCGTAACTTTTCTCACAGCCGGTGGTAACTTGACTTGCATCCATGCATGCAGTAGGAGAGAGAAGAGAATAAATACACTTGACTTGTGATTTTTTTTTATCTTGTTTACAATCTAAAAAATGCAATAACGTTTCTTCCAAAAGTCCAATCCGCGATCCATTTTCACCAGGTCTCGCCGGTGTTGCCTATAGGTTGTGATGTGCCTCGAGATGGCCGTCTCCTGTCCCCCTGCTCATGGGGAATCCGCTTCTAGGGTGTCGCTCTGCTGCGTCTGGCCCATCCTCTAGCACCTTTGGAGGGCAGGGAGTGTGACAACGTATACGCTTCCCTTTACTCCATAGGGCCTTTTCCTCAGTTGCAGGGTTTGGTGGCCCGAAATTGATTTGGCTTCGCCAAAAGGCCTCATCTCCAAAGCCCAGCTCACGAGGCATCCCTCTCGTTGTAGGGCGGAGCCCCCTCGCCTCGCTCTCGAAATCATGTCATATAAAGTTACTAACATATATAAGTGAAGTTACTGCCAGTTTTATAGTGATAACTATAAGTAACTTCATGCATTATAGATGATAACTTGATGTACATTCGATAGCAACTTTACCATAATTAACAAACACTAGTAACTGAGCATGGAGTGGGATGGTGGAACGGATGCCTGGTTGGGTCAGTTAGAGGTGTGCGCTTTGTTTTACACCTGCGAGCTGGCTAGTGCTTCTCTCTCTCTCTCTATATATATATATATATATTATATGTGTATATATATATTATATGTGTATATATATATATATATATTATGTATATATATATGGGAACATATAGTATGTACTCATCCTTATAGTGCACTCAAACTAAAAAAATTAAAAAAAATTTGAATGTACTTAATGGTTTACTCTAACTATGTATAAAATTTCAAGTTCAAATTCACTTTATGTTGAGAGTACCAAAATAGAGAAAATTCTGACAATTTGAACTCTTAACTTTTGTTATAATTTTCTCTTTTTTGGTACTCTTAATATAAAATGAGTTTGAAATTAAAATTTAATACAAAAGTGGAGTATACCATGAAGTATATCCACTTTTTTTGATATTTTTTGTGACTTTTTTAGTTTGAGTGTACGATGAGTGCACCGTAAGGATGAGTTCATACTATATGTTCCCTATGTATATACATACATACATACATACATATATATATATATATATATATATATATATATATATATATATATATGTATGTATATATATATATATATATATATATATGTATGTATATATATATATATATACATTGGAGTATCTTATAATTAGTACATGAGTATATCTAAGATGATAAAGGAGTATTTCAAATTTGTTTAGGTGGTATATTAGAGATGGGTGTAATTACACCCGAATGTAAAAAGTATTTTTCCTGTATATATACGACACACACATACATATACTCCGCAAGATGTAATATGGATTTCACCGATTAACTTTCACATTGGATGATATTTTCAAATTTAAACATCATTATAATGGTACTAAGCTAATTATTTCTTAATTTCTTAATACTAGCCGGTAACCAATTTATTCATGGTTCTCGAAGTTAACCAGAACAAAACAATTATGCACTTGTCGTATCAATTTCTCTTTGAATTTCTATATGTGTAGACCCAAAAATTTAATTTTAGTTTGTAAATTATTTATTTGTATAGTGTGCATGAATTTAATTTTCGTCAAAATATTTATTTGTACACACTATACAAATAAATAATTTATGGACTATACAAATAGACCCAAAAATAAGGGGAGGCCAAAAACCGCTGCCAATAAAGACCATCTTCCGTTGTAAGACAATGAAGCTATTTGCCTACTTGATCGAAAGTTTAAAGAAAGAACTAAAATTAGAAGCAGCAAAGAGGCCAACGCTAAAGAAATTTAAGAATGAATGAGGTAACTAGAGGAAAGAGAAGAAAACTATACACAAACATTGCCATTTAAGAGGCCGCTCGATTGGGCTGAAATTTGATAGTTTATGGTTGATATTGTACTGTAACTGGTTGAAATTATATTGTAGATGACGGTGACTTATTTGACGTAATTAATTTTTAAAATAATCTAAAAATAAAAAAATAGGTTAGCCCATTACGTATAATGCAAACAAATACGGAAAAAAGAATCGGTAAAAAAAACTCAAAAAAATACTGAAACATTCGAAAAAGACGAAAATTATAAATAATGAAAAATAAACCAGAAATCTAAACCCAAATAAGCAAAGCCGGTCCCAAGCACAGCCAGACCTTTGGGGACTAGATCCATTAATAATTTCTTGAAGGAACAGAAGCTATAGGCTAAAGATTTGGAAAGGAAACGTTGAAAGCTATATGGAACAAACAACAAATGAGCTTGGAAGTACATATCTAATATTTAAAAACTTTAGGCATAACGGGGAACCAAGACCAACCTTGGCCTCACTACTACCCTCCGCCACTGCTTAGGTTGCTCTCTTGTGTTTTCAAATAAGGATGTTAGAAAAACTTATTAATATAGTATTCTATAATTCCAAATACTTGTTACTATTGAATTTAAACTGTCAAACGTTGTAACATTTGGTCAACAATATTTTCGTAAATATTTAGGTTAGTTAGATCAAAATGATATTTTTAGATTTGTTGTAAAATATACCTCGTAACATTACATTTATTTCGTAACTTTTTACAAAAAAAAAAAATACAGGCACGTAGGCTTGGTAAGATGAATTCCTAGCTCGAACACAGAACCGGACAGGAATCTGTTGCATTGCACCGCAGTCCACCGGCTGGGATTTCTACTTCTGGGCCGGTTAAATACCAATTTTTTTGGCGAGGGGGTTAAATACCACGTTGACTCTCTTTTTTTAATTACAACGGACAAGGCACACCACACACACTATACATTACATACATATAGTGTGTTCTACTAAAACACGTATTAGAATTTAAACGAAGGTTATTGGATAAATCCTGAATTTATTGAGTCTCTTATAAAACGTGAGCACGTGTTTTTCCACTGGACACATATATGTATGTGTGCGGTGAGCATCAGGACCGATCTAGGAATCAAATCCAAGCGGATAGCTCGCACGGCGACGAAACTTGCCAAGGAAAGTCCTCATCACATTGACTCTGTGTGCTGCACAATTGGTGTAGTTGCTCTTAGGGGTGCAAAGCGGGCTGCTTGGCCCACTGGACCGTCTCCAAAACGATGGTACCGATGGGTGGTGGACTAGCCCAATCGCGCGACCAAACACACCCGCCGGCGTCTTGGCCACCGTCGCGGGTGCCTCCTCCGCCTTCCTCCCTTCTCGCTTCCGCCCCAACCTTGATTATCTTCATGAGATAAGCTAGAAAATCTTTCTCCTACTAGGTTTGATTAATTTTTCTAGTATCATTATTTTCGCCTTGTTTCAACCTTAATCCTCTTCTTGTTTACAGAGGAAATTTCAACCTTCATTCAACTGGTGTTCTCTTCGCGCTCTTCATGGGTTTGGGGTTCTGGTCCTTGTCACCGGCCGATCTGGACTTGTCCTCTTTTCTATTCCCAGCAAAGTCTAGCAGTATGTAAAAAAGTACATGCGAATGATTTACACCTTAAATAATTTAATCACGTTAATAGCTTGACATTTAAACTTAATTCTATCACTGTAATAGCTAAGCTAAAGTTTTAGCTTCTAGGATTTTGTACATATTACCTTTAACAACGATAAAAACAAACAATTAAATTTTCTTAATCATTTTAAAAAATGAACAGCAAAGCCAAAAGAACATGATAATTTATTGTATGTGAGGTTGTGTTCTTAAAAAAGAAAAAAAACTGAGCTTGTTTGCAACAGAAATACATGGGAAACACAAGCAGTACGCTCCAAATGTTAGCACACAGGGTCTTCAAGCTATATTACAATGAGGGCTGGACAACAGCTCTCCAAACATATGCTGATATGCAGGTTAACTGTACAGCAAACTAAGCATGGCTGGCACAATACACAAGTTAATTCATCCTCCACAAGGGAAATCTCTCTCTCTCTCTCACGCACGCACACACAGCAATACCTTCTCAATCTCCACACAGGTAAGCAAATGTACAGTGAGGTTCCATTGAAGTATAAGCAAACAGCTACACAAAAAACTCCAGGCAAGGTACTGATGGCTGCAACTATCACACTGAATCTGGATAAAACTCAACCTCAAGCAAATACTAATCCAGTAAATGCAGGCATCATCTACAGAATACACGAGGAGGTTTACCGGTGCTGTTGGCAAAAATCTTGACCTGCATCGCTATCGACATAGAGCCAATAAGCTCAAAATATGTATAATATAAGCTAGTATTCACTCTTGCCCTTTGAGAATAACCGACTGAAACCCCGACCCTGTTTCTCCGGTAACTGGTTAGTAAACGAGGAAGAGGAAGAAGACCTTGATCTGTGCTTTGGACGCTTGGAACTGTTCGGGGATGTAAAGGAAGGGCTTCCATCTCCATTAGAGGGGCTTTTGTGTGTTTTGTATCCATTTAGGGGGGATACATTTCCTGTTCCCAGCACACTTGAGAATGTATAATCTACATCAAAGTGACTTGATAGCTTCTTAGGATGAATGCCTTGGGTTGGTCCTGCTTGATCTTCCAAAGATTCCCCCACTCGTTGCCTGTTTAGCACAGCACCCAATGGTTCTGCTGGAGGAGGAGGGCACAGAGTTTGCAGCTGCCGGCCAAGAAGCAAAATTGTCTCCTGGCACTCTGCTAGCTTCTCTGCTGCTGCTGCTGCTGCTATCTCTTTCTCCTGTAATGATTTTATGCAAGAATATATTATTTAACATCTATCATTACTAGAAAAGATGCACTGGTTTCATGTTTCAAGGACCATTTAGAAGAATATTGAAGTTATATTTACTGATAAGGAAGTATTTATTCAGTGGACAAAGGGACAGTCTTTGTACACTATTTGTTTCATATAACAACAGATAAGATATAATTAATGAATGCAAGCTGGGAGTTAACGAACATCGTAAACATTCATCATCAATTCATCGTCACATAAACTTCAAGGTGGGGCTTATCAATATACCTGCTTTGATTTGGTATCTGCACCCTCATCTACACATGAGGAATTCCTCTCATTATCATCCCTTCATAGCGTAAAGTCAAGAGAGACGCAATATGTTAAAATATGCAACAAACATAGAAAAATAAAAGGAAAACAAAATTTTCTACAAGGTGGACAACAGGTTTATTAATGAAGGACAGGTATTTCACCTTTCCATCTTCTCCTCAAGATCTCTGTATTTGGCTAAGTCCTCCTGATGGTTTTGTCTTTCTTCTGTGAGTTCCGCAGTCAAAGTATCTATTTTTGTCTGCAAAACTTTTACTTCATTTTCTAATTTCACCTTGTGTGCTTCAAGTGATTTGTATGATTCAGCCATACACTTCAACCGTGTCTCAGCCAAGCTATTCGAATTCTCACAGGCAGCCATTTTCGATGAAAGCTCTTCCATGTTTTTCTCCATCTCACTAAACTTGAGCTTTGAAACTTCAATAATTTCATTGCACTTCGCTAATTCCGTCTCCAAATTCCTCTTCTCCAATTTCAGTTGTTCACATTCCTCTGGTGAGCATATTCGCACTGCAGTTTTAACATCAAATGCCTCACTAGGACCCTCGAAATCAGGATGAGAAGATGAATGAGGCATAAGTGAACAAACACCAGACAGACTATCTTTACTTGGCTGATGCACTTTGTTTTCCAATAAGGTCACTTTATCAACACAATCCAGATTATAGCTCTCTGCCTCATTGACACTGTCTCTTGACCATGTGAGTTTAATCTCACCACTTTCTGACAAGATTTCGGATAATGCAATCACAAACTCTCTTAGACCATTCTCATTAGACAGAACTTTATCAACTAAAGTGGAGAACTGCTCTATTTTCTGAGAGATTGCATTATGGTAGGAATTTCTTCCTTGGAGCTCAGATGCTTGTCTTATAAGTGACTTAACAAACTCATGCACCCTTGAAATGGCATTTCTTAGACCATGCTCCATAGCACCCAAGTTCTTGGCTTGCTTCGTTGGAGATCCATCATCAGCAACGGCAACCATGTGGTCATGTTGAATCCTGTCTGCATTCACTGATTCCGCCTCTTCTTCAATATCCCTTAGGATATTTCTAATACCATCTAGTACCTTGCCAACATTTTTCTCCAGTGATTGAGAGCCCAGCAAAGAAGAAATTCTTGAGTGCAGTTTTGAAAGTGGGGAGTTTTCAAGCAGATGCTCACTACTGGACGGAGTAGCTGGTAACTGCAAAGCTGGCCACGAATCTTTGCCACTGTCTCTTTTAGTGACAGTGGAGAAAGTCACCTCAACTGTATCAAACTTCTTCTTGTCAAAAATGTTGCCACATGCTTTAGCTTCAGAAGATAAACATGCCAATCTCTCCATTTCTAGGAAGTCATCCATGAGTCCCATCTGATTGGAGTTTTCTGTCAAACTTCCCTTACCTCCTTTATCTTTCTTCAAGTGTGACAGGTCAGACAGCAAAGCATTGGCCCAAGACTCGGCACAGCTTGTTGCATCATCAACACCATCTTCAGACATGGAAGTTAGGCTTGGTGGGTTACTTCCATTCTGGCTCAGTGCACCATCAAAATGGGTATCAACGTTCGAATTTGTTGGATTCTTGTACGGATTAGCACTCAACATGTGAACTCCCATGCTGCGGAGCTTGCCTGCTGTCTTAGCACACATGTTTCTTGATGCCTGTAGCTCATTGTTACGCTTTGTCAGTGCCTCTTTTAGCATCTTGGTTTCATCTTCCATAGATAATAAACGTGCAGTCAGAAATTCATTCTCTTTCTGCGTGTGTTGCAAGTTTTCAAGAGCATAATCAGGAGATGGGGACATAGGATGATGGCTGGTAGAACTCCTTGAAGGGGAACGCCGTACTCTGTTGTCTGCGTGGTCTCTGCCCCAGCTATCCACTTCCAGCTTCATTTGAGTTAATGCAGCAGGCCCAGGTAACTTTTTTCGAACAAGACCACGTAATCTTTGGCATTCTGCTTCCAATTTTGATATTTTCTTTATATCTTCCAGGTGCTGTTTTGTTGCTACATCAGCCGAACGAACACTCATATTCTTTTCTTCATTGCGAATTTCAAGCTCTTTGGAGACAACGTGTAGTTCATACTTCAGTGAATTTATATCCTTTTCACCTGACTGAATAGTGCTCTTCAACACTTCAATCTGGGCTTCCGCTTGAGCTTTTTCCTTACCAACTTTCATCAGCACGTTTGCCCGTTCTTCAAGAGATCTTGAGAGTGCATCATTCTCAGCACCTGCTCTAATGAGCTCCTGTTCAAAATCAGCTAATTTTCCTTCTAGTTCAGCCTTTATCATCTCCCACTGTTTGGTCTTTGCAAACACTATATCATGCAGCTTTTGCTCACTTTCTTCCTTCACTGTCCTCACTTGCTTCACGCATTCCTTTAGAGCGTCATCCAGATGAGCAACTCTTTCCTCAGCTGCTAACTTGGACAATGTAACAGTTTCTAGTTGAAGTTTCAGTGCTGAGGCCTCTGCTTCAGCTTTCTCCCAACCTGACATGATGATACATGTGTTAGTTTAGTAAATGCTTACATAAACTAGATTAATTGCAATTGTGAGGTCACGTAGATTTACTACAAATTTTATTCCATCCAAATAAAATGTTACGTCATACAACTCCATCAATTACAAAGGTTTAATGTAAATGACCAAGGTGTACGTCAAGGTCAAGCTCGTGGACAGAAGCGATTATAGACCGTAATTTTCTTCTATAGTATATCCAAACTATAAAGGTAAAGAACAGCAATCAGTTTCAAACCTGATACAGCTTCTTCCGCTACTTTAGCATGCTGCTTTACTAGACCATCTTTGGTGGTGATCTCAGATTGTGCTACAGATAGTTTTTCATTCAAGACCTTCACCTTATCATGTAAAACCTTTACTTGTTCTTCTGATTCAGTAAGATTTGCATATCTTTCTGGTGAAATCTGCACGAATTTTGGGACTTTTTCTTCCTGAAAAATACAGAAAAATAATTTCAGAAGAGATTGATCAATCAAGATAAGTGTGATAATCATCACATTGGTCTGACAAACTTTTTTTACAATGTCAAACTTTGGATGAATGCAATTAATGAAAACATCAGTGGTGTACTCATGTACCTTGGCTCTACTGACTAAATGCACTGCTGCTACTGAAGGAGTAACAACAGGCTTGACCAAAAAGCAAACTCATGCAAAGCATGCAATAGAAGTTAAGGGCCTTAAGGTACATAGTGGTACATGGACCTAGACTTGAGTTCAACAATTGGTATGTTAAAGTGAATTGCAGTCATATTGAAGGCTATAATCAGCATCTCTTGGTCAATTTTGAGAATTGTTCGCTCCATTTTGCCACGTGCAGGCAGTGATGCTTTGGTACTACTGAAGGAGTAAAAATTGTCTTTAACAACAGCATGTAAATATGTATAAATATGCAGTGTGGTAGAACAGAAGTCAAGGTACTAGACAGCAAATAAAAATAGGTATAATTATTTGATTCATCCACTAGCATGTTCACTTTGGACTGCCCCATTAAAGCATGAGTTCAATGTCCCAATAGTTTTATTAGTGAAGTTAGAGAAATAAAAGCATTAACTAGACATATAAACAAACCAAACTCAATGAGTCTCCTACCATGAGGAGACTATGGTATCTGTACCACGTGAAGGGTACTAATATCTTGACAAAGCACAGAGTATGATAGTTCAGTGTCATTCTTTTTGCAGCTAATATACCACCAGACAACTAGACTCATTCAGTAGTACAAATGCGATTATGGAAGGCTTGTAGAACAAATGAGGATAGATGGGGAAAAGAAAAAAAGAAATTGCTAAAAGCAAAGGCCATTCTAGGGAGCCACAGGACACCCAGATTACAAAAGGTGAAACAAAATGATGGTACTTCTATATTCTTCCTCAGATCGAAGAAAATACTTCAAACAAATAAAAGCAAATAAGGAACATATTCCTTTTCCATAAACGAGGTATAAACAGTCGGACCCAGATTTAGCATATCCAAATCCTCTGTGAATAGTCTGAACTATTCTCTGTATCAGTAGATAGTGTTCATAGATACATAACTGATTCTCTCATACACGATACAAGCCATAACAATATTACATAACGAAGTTTAATTAATCCATGTTGGGATTTGTTCTACATACGGGGCCGTCAAGCCAAATGCTTATATTGCAAAAGACAGCGGAAATTGAAACGGAAAAGCACATTCCTCCACAGGTAGTGACTGGAGCAACCCAAGTAGAACCGATATTGGTTAGGCTCTAACCAATATTGGGCCCACTCAAAAGTTAACGTGGTCGGCTAGACTGTGAGGAGAAACTAGACTACTAAGCTCTACGTCTAGTTGTCATCGTCTTCACCTCCGTTGTGGCCTTGGTCCTCGTAGAAAGCGTACTGATCTTGGTTCTCAAATTTTAGGGAGTTGAGAGCGAGGGTTAGCACACACAACTGTGCACCATGTTTATAAAACTATTAGTAAAAATTCATACGACCTAGTATTTCAACAAATCATGCGTTTTTACTTGAACTTATGCAATAATTATAACAATGTAGGTTCCATCCACTAGTTATATGGTTTCATCCACCAATGCTAAAGTTTCTAATTATTAGGTTACATCCATCATACTTAACATCGTTGGAGTATATCCCTCCAGGAAAAATTAAAATCGAAATACATCCCTTCGTTTTGTTTTCTCCCACCCGCAAAAGTTTGGAAACAGAACTAACTCAAGGAGGTTTCCATATCCGCATTTGACCGTGGACACGGCTATTCGAACAGTTTATACTTTGCAGAGATTGTACATCTTTATCTATAAGAGATAACTCAGTTGCTTCATTCTGCATGTTTCCTTTGATATACAAATCAAGAGGATTACCACATGGTCTTTACAATGTATTTAGTGAAGCATTGCACCCGTTAAGATTTGATCTAGGGAAGGCCATATTTGCCCCACTCAGACCCCCTCTTGCGCCACACGGCGGCTTAAATCAGCGATATGATCCCTGTCCATGACAGCTTAAATCCAGCACTATAACTCGTGGGTCACTTCAATGGTACTTTCCCCTACTGGCGATGCAAATTAGTTAATCATGCCTATAATTTGCCAGCTTGTGGTTGTACTGTTTTACATGAAGAGGTCATCACAGGATTAACTCCTTAATTTGTTTAGGCGGTGCATGCCACAAACCACAAGTTCTTGTGTTACATCCATACCAACCTCCCTTACCATCCGTCTAGACAGGCGTAACAAGTTTTTAGAGTTTTAATAAACATAGGATAAGTTATAGCAAAGTATCAATCATCTACATTCCATGACTGTTCCAAAATAAGATTTTATGTTTAAAAGATGGTGTTCAAGGCAGCTAATACCCTGGCTTTGACTCAACTAGCATAGCTTTTAGTTAATACTTATAGCTATTTCTATTTAGACATATTACTTATGGCAACAAGGATTATGGATTTATTAAGTTACCAAGGACGTTGTAGCTATGTAATGCTAATTTAACAATTTGGGTAATAGCTAACTTACAAGTGACATCGGGGCGGAGCTAAGCGGGGGAATAGGCAGGGCTAAGCTGGGAGGCGCACAGATTTGGCATAGCCAGAGCAAATGCAGAGCATCATCTCCTGAGCTGGCCCAGATGCGACAGCAAAACTAGAGGTGGCCTCGGCGGAGTCGCGCCGCGGAGCGGAGGGAGTCGACACGCGGCGAAGCTAGCGGTGAGGTGGGGATCTAGGTCTGGCAGGGAAAGTATGGGCCGGTGGTGGAGCTGACACGAAGAAGGCTAGCGCCAGGGGGGAAAGAAAACCGCGGGCGGCTCTCGCACTCAGGCAGAAACAGAGGAGAGGGGAGGGGAGAAAAGGAGGAAGGGAAGGGAAGAAAAGGCCGGGCCGGCTGGGCCGGTTGGGCCTAAAGGCAGGGGAAAGGGAAAAGGCCGGCTGGGCCAAAAAGGAAAAAGAGCCGTCCCACGAGGAAAATTTCGAATTTTTGGTGGAAAAAAGAAAGGATAAACAGGTAAAAGTAAATAAATAAATAACTGAGGCTGAAATTTAAATGTCAGCCTTAAAACCTTGAATTTTAAATTCAGACAAGGCTTCAAATTACAAGCAATGGTAACATGCCTTAAACATAGGATGTTACATAAACTCAATACATCACAATATCAACCAACAATAAGCAAGCACAGAGTAAACCCAAACCTGCTCTGCTTGATTGGAACTCTGCAAGGCATCTGTGTTTGATGATTTATCAGAAGACTTCTTCTTCCAAGGCCAGCTTCGCCGATCCATCCTCCACTATGTATCTGAACAAATGAAGAATAGCTTTCAATAAACCGAAGGAATGAAAATGTCAATATATCATGTGCATGGCTCAGGATACCGTTGTGGATTTCAGAAGGCTAAAAAGTAAGTGAACCTGACCTATCCAGCAAGCAACTCTGAAGAAAGCAGAAAGGAAGGAAAAACATCCCATGCAGCTGACATACAAGTCCAACCAAATCGCAAAACAAGCAGAACAAGTTACCACAATTGTAGACAACGCAGCTTCTATGAAAGGCACTACACGCAGCAAATTAGCTTTCATACACAAGTCCCTCGATCAAAAACTGGTTGGCTGTTGGGCAAGTATTGCACACACCTCACTACATTCAGACAAGGACATATATTTATCCACTCAACAACTCCTTCCTCGTCCAGGGGCGCACACCTTGAAACACAGGACAGAGGACCTCACAACTTGTGCAGGCAGCAGCACATACGTCCAAAGCAGATACAACTAAACAAGTGATTAATAGTTTTTGTCACATTACACCTGCAACCATGGTACATGACAGCAATTAGCCAAACCTTGAAGCAAAGCAAACCCCAAAACCCATTCTTCAAGCAACCAAGCAGTGCAGTCAAACTAGCAACGCAGACGACTGTTGTAGAGGAAATCCGCGTGCCTCTTTTCTAGCTAGCAGTCCAGCATCATGGCTCGAGAAGAAGAGCAAGAAGACAGGCAGGCACATCGCGGTCAGCCAGCCCCCAACCTAATCAATTCTTCAATCGATTCGCAGCCTCGCAAGTACATCAATCTTGATCATCGCCGCTACATGACAGCAGCGACGAACACGCGCAAGCGTAGACGCGTCTATTAATCCACCCAACCAGATCGATCCTATTCAGAACACATTGTGCCGCACGTCCAGATCATTACAAGAACAGGCTGCATCCCACCGCCACCGGGAACCACGGACGCAGACGCGACGAATGAAAGGGGCCGTGACGACGACGACCGAGGGGAGGAGTAAATGTGGAATGTGAATGTGCACATGTGCTCCCCCTTCTTGCTCCACTCCTGTACTTGCACCTACCATTACTGGTGATTGTTCTGCAGAGGAGGGGAGGCAACGCATCAATTGCCATCAGCAGCATGCGTGAATTGGAGTAAAACCCCCGAGCTAACACACAGTTCCGTGGTGGATTTGGGAGGAGTTAGCCTTCAGGTACTGCCGGAATTGGATATTACAAGAACTGCTGCTGTTCTTGTCGAACCAAACCCACCGTAATTCTCACCGCGATTAAATCAATTCCGCGGAAGAAGAAAAAAAGGGCAAGAAATAAATTGACAGGTAGAAAATCCTATAGCTAAACAAAAAATCCTAGAATGCAACCCTAAACTATCCGCAATGCACGGCTAAAAGATTCCCAAGAAGGCGCGTTGCAAAACAAGAACACCCCAAGTTTTATCAACATTTCAAGAAATCAGAACACTCAGCGCACAACTAAGACGAGGAGAAACGGAAGCGCCGAGCGGGACCTGCGCGAGCAGCAGAGCCCCTCCGGCGGGCGAGACGCGGGATGCGCGGCTCCGGCCGGATCCGATCGGCGGCCGCGGGGCGGTGTCGGTGCCGGCCCCTGCTCCCTCGCTTTCTCGTTCGCTTTAGCCTTGCTTCGTGCGCACTCACTGCTCCCAATCTGGACTGGACTGGATTGGATTCCCCCTACTCCATCTTTACTCCTCCCCTCCTTTACCCTTTTTTGTCCCCCTGTCTCCCCCCCCCTCTCTCTCTCTCTCTCTAACCTCCTATGCTACCACTACTGGTAATCTAGGATGTAAGATGGCGTATGCCCCAGCCTGGCAATTGCCAATGCACCTTCCCCTCCCTCCTCCCCTCTCTCTCTCTCTCTCTCTCTCTCTCTCTCTCTCTCTCTCTCTCTCTCTCTCTCTCCAACTTGTGCAGGATTCCTGCTCTTGTGTGTTCGATGGAAGGGAGGAAGGGAGGAGGGGGTGTGGGGCTGAAGGCGAGAAAAGCAGGGGAAGGTGGATGGATAGCAGGGGACGGAGGGAAGGAGCGGGGAAAGTGGAAAGTAGTGACGAGGTGAACAGTGTGGAGGGAAATGTCAGTAGCACTTGTAGGCTCGAGGGAGTGATGATGGCGTCCTCCAAAAGAATAATCAGAACGGAATTAACGCCATCTTTTCAAAATAATTTACCGAGACGGTGTTTTTGAGATAATTTATTGATATTTAATTTATTATATATGTGGTTATATTAGAGCTGAACATCATCAGTTGTAATTGAAAAGAACTCACCCACTAGTTGTACTTATTTTGATTTATATAAGCTGACTTATACTTCTGACTTCTAACTATTTAATTTCGTCTTTCTCTAATTTTTGGTTTTTGAGAGTTTTTTTTGTCTTTTTTTTCGTATTCCTTACACTGATTATGATAGGTTAACTTATTTTTTATTTTTTGAAATTTAATTATAATAAAAAACCACAAACAACCTTACACTGATTATGATAGGTTAACTTATTTTTTATTTTTTGAAATTTAATTATAATAAAAAAACCACAAACAACCTTTCTAGTTACTGCTTTCTAGCGGGGTTTGATTGGGGGCAAGAATGTAAAAGGGCCCAGCTAGCTGATGGAACAAGAACTTAGTACGGCGATATTTCAGTTTGTTGCTCCTTCCATATCATTTTTCATTTTATAGTACGTGCTAGCTTATCCACCTCGTTGCGTAAACTAGAAGCTAAAGACCCCGCTCATTTTAGTTTTTTTTCAATTTCTACTTCTAGTTTCTATTTTTTTTCACTATTCAGTATTTCGTTTTTTTCTAAAAATTTTTAGATATTTTAGGTTTTTTGTATTTTCTTTTTTTCCTTCTTTTGTATTATCCTAATGGGTTAACATATTTTTTCTATTTTTATATATTTTTTTAAATTAATTATACCTAAAAAGCCAAATCAGCTACAGTAAAAAAACTAGCTATAATAAAATTTTAGCTAAAAACTAGAAACCATCGCTAAAACGAACACCCCGTAACAACGCACATTGCGAATGAGTCACTGACGAGTGGCTACTCCGTAAATATGTCCATCGGTGAAGCACCTTCAAGGCACAACGTACCAACGAAATTTCGTTACTGTTCTGCGTAGCCCTTATTCGTATGCAGACCAACTCTCATAAGAACGGTTAAAAAAAACTACACTCCAACCAATAATTGTAATCTCAATGCATGGAATTTTACGTGGAATTGCTTTGTCTGGATCATTTATTATTATAGATATTGTACAATTAATCCAGATATCTTTTTAGTCAATTTTTCCATGAACCGTAAGGCTATGTTTCAAATAATTTTTGTATTTTAGCCTTTAAAAGTTGTCTTTTGAACGGAGTGGTTTTTTAAAGTATTTTTTTAAATTATTTATAGAAGTTACTGTAAAAATCGTTTTGAACGAAGTGATTTCTTAATATAAACATTACTTACTCTTTCAATCTCTTTCACTTTCACAATCAATTAAAAGTTGTACTTTAGACCACGTCCTAAAACAGACTGCTGTAGACTATGACTCAAATTCAAAAAGTCCACACCATATGAGGATATGCTACAATAATTAGCACGCAAAATTCCAAATATGCAGTCGTCGCTTCATTACTCGTGCAAGAAACTCCACGAAAAATACTGTGGACGTTCTCCCATGTTTTCAGCCTCCCTTATCAAAAAGGGGCGTTTTTCGATTTAAATGATGTTAGGAGAATGCAAACTATATATTTGGCTGTGATAAAGCCGTCAAATTTTTTAAAAAATAATCAATTTTTAATTTAAAATTACAGTAATATACCTATAAATTTAAATTTTACAAAAATAGTCATCTGTTGCCGCACAGTTGGGCGATATAGTTAAGTCGCCCAACCGTGCAGCAAGTAGTGCTCTAGTCGCCCAACTATTGTATGACTTGACCATATCACACAACGATTAGACGGCTGCTTTCTACTTTTTCCTTTAACCGACACCCTCACGAGCTCTCTCACCATTTCTTACGCAAAAAATGAGAGGAGCTCCAAGAGAGAAGAAAAAAACGGAGAGAGAACGAGAGAAGGGAAGAAGGGAAAAAGGTCTCAAAGAAGCTCAGGAGAGGAAGAGGAGAGGAGAGCATATTGGGAGAAGGAGAAAAGAAGAGGAGAAGAGCTCATGAGGTTAGAGACAAAGACGAAGGAAGCTCATTGATAAGAAACAAAAGGTCATCACGTGAAGATAACAATCTCATCCGTTCTTGTTCTTATCCGAATGTAGGTAATGTATAGCTACGTATTTATTTAGCATGTATTTAGTGAATGCATGTTGACAAATGGTAATATTTGCAGTGAGAAATCAGTTATATCAGAACCCACAACATTAAAAGTGCAGTACGGTGTTGATACCATTTGTGAAGGTCCATATGGTGTTGACCTGAGTAATTTTTCGCAAGTTAGTATAGTATTTTCGGATGTAGAGAATGCTTAAATCGGAGATGTCCTAGACTGGCTCATAAGAAGCTTCTCCATAAACCCCAAGGTGTGCGGCCTCGTCCTATATGGGCTTTAGAGTCGGTCTTCCATGGACGTTCAGTGGGAGTTGAGAAGACTGATATACATGCTTGCATAGAAGGCTGCCGGTAACGTGGTTACGAGTATGTGCTACTCGTGCAACCATATCCGAAGAAAGTCATAGGAGGTCCGATTGGTGGGAGCAGCTCGGATGCATAACACGTGGTTGATCAAGAGGACATGGTGGGCGATGTTGCAAAGGTAGAACCAAAATTTCGCACAAGAGTTCAAGACTAGAATATGCAAATCTAGACTCTCTATGTATACCGCACTAGTCTAGAATCACACTAGTGCACACAGTGTAAATATAAATGAAATATCGACCATAAACACAATTAATAAAGAAAAAGACTCCAATATTATTAATTATCAGAATACGACCTTATGCCCAATCTTACAATTTACTAGCCTGAAGGGTCTAAAAAACTAGCAGTGGAAAACATAAATAAACGTAGTAGCCATTCGACATGCCCACAAGCAATTGATTGGGAAGCAAAGTCTTAATCCATGAAGTCATCGAAATATCCTCTATCTGGTACCTCCTACTGATATGGTTCTTCTTCTTCAACTGAGCAACAGTAGGCATAAAACCGTGAGTATATTGGTACTCAGCAAATTATTTGTAACAAAAATACATTATAATATGCAAGGTTTACCAATGGACAGCTGAAACGTTATTTTGCAGAAAATAATAATTTAAAGTAAATACAAGAAATAGATTGGAAGCAAACTATTAATGAAGACAATAATAAATAAATAATCAAGGAATTGAATAAACCGCTCGTGAATTACCCATTCACGAATTTAACTACCAGTGAATTAACTATTCACTTTCTAACGTTAATCTCCACCAAGTTTTAGGAAATAACTACCCTTCGTGTCATATCACTAAACATTGTCCATAACTGGGGACACAGCTATTTGTATAGTTTTACACTTTACAGAGATTGCACAACTGTACCCATACGATATGATCATCCCCGTGCTAAAGGAAATCACAACAAAACTTTTATAATGGTCAACCTCAACTCAATTTTGTCTGCTAAAGTTTTACCATCGAATAGGTTAACCACCTAGTCGATAATTGCCCCATCTTGCGCCTCATAAAAATCAACAACTATGTTAAACTCAATGACAAAATTAAAATTAAAATATCACAAATCAATCAGTCAGATCTATTCTATATTAGACATGTGGTTTACACAGTAAAGCTCAGATCAATAGCGTACATAGTTAAGTCCTTAAATATTACCCAAGTGAGACTTTCACATCCCTCGAAGTGAAGCCACACTTTCCTCTTTACTGTATGATCACTTGCCCAAGTGAAAACTAATTTTGTATAACCAACATCAATGACATGCCAATGTTATGATACATAAATTTTATAATTATGGCACCAATCACGGTTCAATATCTCATTAAGTTAAATTAATTATTTAACCACATGTGATGATGAACCCAATGAAACCATAAGCATGGCTAACCATATTAAACGTACAACTCATGTGACAACTAGAAATGCATCACTTAATAATTTTCTATCATATAATGATAATGGTATCATGGTATTCAAATTATCAAGGTGGA
Organism: Melocanna baccifera; assembly: GCA_036346265.1. Taxonomy (NCBI): domain Eukaryota; kingdom Viridiplantae; phylum Streptophyta; class Magnoliopsida; order Poales; family Poaceae; genus Melocanna; species Melocanna baccifera. Next base: position 4,672,975 of record CM070699.1, on the reverse strand, counting down.
ATTGGCCAATGTCTACCATATATAAAGATTTATAATAAACTAACAATACATGATAATTTAAAAATAGAATAAATAAATAATAAATTAAAAACTAGGTTTAACATAATCAAAGGACATGACTTGCCTTGGTCTTGCTCAGTTAATTGCTCTTGATCTTCAAATATTGCTTTAGCTCGTGATCTAACGAGAGAAAAAACACAATAAAGTATAAAAATAAATTCAAATAAAATTTAAATAAACTACAAAAACTTCAAAATCAGAACAAAAAAATAGAGCTTGATTTTGAGATGAATTTAAAAAAAGAATAAGGTCAAATGAAGTTAGGATGGAGAGGAACGGGCTCTTGAAAAATTAAATTTAAAGGAAAAAATATTAAAAATTCAAAAATTCTGCAGTGTTGTGGACTCGGTGTATAGACTAGTGGTTCTACGATTAACTCGACATATGAAATAGTGCACAGTGCATGACTTGGATGGCGCGGTCACCGACTGGACAACTAGGGCTGATGTGGCAGTGATGTGGCATGCTGACGTGGCATCAGGATGGATTGGTTAGCTGATGTGACATCCACATGGCACGACACGTGGCAACCACGTAGGATTAGGGTTTGCGTGGATGCTGAGGTGGTGGCTGACTCGGCTAGGGTGATGATGATCGGTCAGTCCGAAGACGATCAAACGGTCCTGGGGAATAAGGATGTTTGAATGGTCCGAACAGAACGACGATCAGACAGCTAAGGAGTGACGACGATTGGACTGTCTGAACAATGACAATGATCAGATGATCCAACGATGATTGGACAGCCGAGGACGATCGAACTGGCAGAAGATGTTCAGATCGGCCGAATGGGTGACGATGACGGTTCGAATACGATCAAATAGTCTAGAGGGCTGAGGACGTTCGGACAGTCTGAATGGCGACGACGCGTGGTGCTCTATGGTTGGCTGTTGAAGGCAAAGCGATGATGGCTGGGATGGGCGATGGAGAGGAAACGAAACCGATGGTGATGGATGACAGAGGGAAACGAAGCAGACGGCGCCGAGTGAGTGACGGTGTCGGAGAAGGCGAAGCAAACAACAGAGCTCGATGATGATGGTGATGGTGACGGCCGAGCTCAGCGGACAGCGGCAGTGGCGAACTCCAGTGAGGATGGTGGAGCACGAGCGAGGGTGACCAGCAGTGGGTGCAAAACACGAGGGGTGGCGTAGCTATATATGCACGAACGCCGAGGAGTCTGTGGGTGAAACAAGATGGCAGCGGCTCAAACACGAAAATCAAGAAAGACGACGGTGAAATAATGAGGAAGATGAACAGTAGCCGTGCTCTGGATGGACAACACGTGGCTCAAGAGAACATAGGACGGTCGGCGGTGGATGGCACGGATAAACAGTGCCAAGGGGTGGCCATGGCCGACACGAGACAAGGTAGTCATATTAAATCTTTTTAATTACTAAAATTTTAATTTTAGCTTGTATTAAATCCAAAAAATCAAAATAGTGAATTTTCTTTTAAAGGCTTGAAATAAATTCTGAAAATTAGGATGTTACAAACCTCCCCCTTAAACAGAATCTCGACCCCAAGATTTTAGCTCACTAAGAGAATAGGATTGGAAACTCTGCTCTAAGATCCTCCTCGGGCTCCCATGTGGCTTCCTCCTTAGAATGGTTACTCTATTGAACTTTGCAAAAATGGATAACTTTGCTCCTAATCGCACGCTCTGACACTTTCAAGATTCTAACAGAGTGCTCCTTGTACGACAGATCCTCCTGGAGATCAACGGCTTCACTGGAACTGCCACCTCTGGCACACGCAAACACTTGTTCAACTGAGACGCATAGAATACATCATGTATCCTACTAAAGGACGTAGGCAGCTCCAACTGATAAGTAACTTCTCCTCTGCACATTTATATCTTGAATGGTCCCAGATACCTTTGTGCAAGCTATTCTTTCATTTGAAACATCTTGACACCTTTGAACAGTGTAATCCTAAGACACACATAATCATTTGGCTCAAAACTCAACTCCCTATGATAAGTATCTACATAGCTTTTATGTCTAGTCTGAGTAGTCTTTACTCTCTCTTGGATTAATCAAACCTTTTTCTTAGCCTCTTTGAGACAATCTGGTCCAAAAACTTGACCTTCCCTCGTCTCTTTTCATGTGAGAGGGGTTTTGCATTTTCTGCCATACAAAACTTCAAATGGTGATATTTGCAAACTAGCTTGGTAATTGTTGTTGTACAAGAACTCTGCAAAAGGCAAACAACTGTCCCACTTAGCTTCGTGATTTAGCACACAAACTCTTAATATGTCCTCAAGAATCTGGTTCACATGCTCAGTCTGACCATCGGTCTAGGGGTGATACGCTGTACTGAAATTCAAATAAGTATCCATAACTTTATGGAAACTCCGTCAAAATTGTGAAGTAAACTATGATTTATGATTCGATACTATTTTCTTAGACACTCCATGGACACTCATAATTCTCGACGTGTACAACTCTGTCAACTTTTCACCTGCATAGGTTGTCTTAACCAGAATGAAATGAGTAACCTTTCTCAAATGATCCACAATTATCCAAATTGAATCAAAACCATCCTTAGTCTTCTCATTGGTTGTAGCAAACCTACTGGTCTCTGATGCTTAGCTTTTACTCTTTAGCATCCATCACAAAGTGTAACATACTCTGCTATCTTACGCTTTATGCTTAGCCACCAATATTTATCCTTAATGTCTAGGTACATCTTAGTATTGCCTTGGTGAATTGAGTACAATGACTCATGAGCTTTCTTGAGCAACAACTTCTTTAACTCCATCTTATTTAGTTACACAAATGCTCTTTGAATCACATGATACCTTTATCATCTACGGTAAATTCTGATGCTTTACCCTTACTCTTATTGACTTTGATCCGCTGAATATTTTATCCTCTGCTTGAACTTGGCAAATCTGACCATCCAATCTCGGCTGTAACTCCATTGCAGCTAAGAATCCTTCCTTAACTAATTCCAGACTAAGCTTCTGAAATTCCTTATGCGAAGCTGGCTGACTCTCCTTAATCATCACTGTATTGCAATAAATCTTTTTGCTCAAAGCATCTACTACAACATTAGCCTTTCCTGGATGGTAATGTATTTCAATATTGTAGTTCTTTATCAACTCCAACCACCTTCTTTGCATGAGATTAGGGTTGGCTTAAGTGAAGATATGCTTTAAACTCTTGTTATTCGTGTAAAGCTCACATCGATTACCCATGAGATAATGACACTAAATCTTTAAAGCATACACTATGGCTGCTAACTCCAAATCATGAGTGAGGTAATTTTATTCTTATGGCCTCAACTGACACGAAGTATAATCTACTGCTCTTCTATCTTGCATCATCACACATCACAAACCTTTGCGAGAAGCATCGCAATATATTTCAAAATCCTTGTTAATGTATGGCAATACTAGCACTGGGGCTATGGAAACTCTTCTCACACTTTGGCATCCAAACAAAATTTTTTTCCTTCTTTAACAGTTGTGTAAGGGGCCTAAATACATTGGTGAATCCTTCGATAAAACGACGGTAATAACATGCCTTTTCCAAAAAACTTTTGACTTGCGTCACTGATGACGGTGACTTCCAATCCAGCACATTCTTTACTTTTTCAGGGTCAACTGTAACTCCTCCTGCTGACATGACATGGCCTAGGAAAGCGACTTCCTTCATCCAAAATTCACATTTGCTGAACTTGGCATACAGTTTATGTCCTGTTTGCTTTTTCAACACCAACCTCAAATGCTTCTCATGCTCTTTCTCATTCTTGAAATAAATCAAAAATATCATCAATGAATACGATGATAAACTTGTCAAAATACACCATAAACACATTGTTCATCAGGTACATAAAATAAGTTAGGGTATTAGTTAAACCAAAGAACATCACTGTGAACTCGTACAGTCCATAACAAGTCGAGAATGCTATCTTAGGTATATCCTCCTGACAAATTTTTATTTTATGGTATCCTGACCTCAAGTCAATCTTAGAGAATACTATAGCTCTTTTAAGCTGATCAAACAAGTCATCGATCTCAGTCAAAAGGTACTTATTTTTGATAGTGACCTCATTTAGTGCTTGATAATCCACATACATACGCTGACTACTATCCTTCTTCTTGACAAACAATACTAACACTCTCCACGGGGATGAATTTGGTCAAAAATAACATTTATCCAATAGCTCTTGAATTTGCTTCTTCAACTCTGCCAATCATCCGCCTCCAAAGGCTCAAAAGACTGGGAATAGGCGGGTGATCTTGTCCTCATGAACTTTGCAAACTTTGATTGGTGATGAGCTAACTGAGCTGTTGCTGCTTCCTGATACTGTCGATTTATCATTGCATTCATGTTCTGCATCATAGTATTCATGAATTGAGTCTGGGCTACCATAAACTGACTTTGAACTGGATCCATTCCCATTGGGATTGCTTGCGGTCCCTGAGTTGATGTATTTGCAACATTGCTTCCTGGGTCCTGATTGATCTGACCACGGCCAGTTGAGTTTCGAGTGTCAATCATCTTTTACTACTCTAAAAGGAATACAATTGATGATAACTAACTTCACCAGCTTAAAAGGTGAGAGAGAAAAGTATAGGTGAGAGGTAAACTCATATAAGGGGATCTCTAATAGCAAACCTATAGGCAAACACTTAGCCGAGAGGCTAATAAAAGAAGTAATTAAATTACTCAAATAAAGGTTTTGACATAACTGCAACATAATACTTTTAAGGGCAAAACTGTAGCTCATATCAAAAGCAATTGCAAATAAAGACCAAAACGTTCTACTCGTACTTCCTAAACCATATAAGGATCTAATCTAAGGGCTCCCACTCAGGTTCTGTTAAATAGGACTCGTTTGACTCCTTTGAGTCACTATAGAACACCCATGAGCTGCGGACTTACGGTGACTACTCTTCTGCTACGGATGGAATGATGTGTTGAACATACTCTTGGTAATTGCCTGCTATGCGTCGCCTCTCCTCTAGACTCGATGGCGTGGGCGAAGGTAAAGGTACTGGTAGTTGCGGTTGGAGTTCCTCATGTTCTACTACACAGGGAGTTGCTACATATTGCTCCTTAAACTTCGAAATGAGCTTGGGCATGCTGATCTTGTATATCTTACAGAGACGTCGAACGGCCTTATGCGTGGCTCCATGCGCGAACCACTCTCCATAAGCACCGATGCACTTGAAACTATGGTGTAAAATTTGATTGCTAATATTTGTGGTGAAGTAGACTGGTGACCTCTTCAATCCAAGATTCCGCAACAACACTCAGAGAAGCCCTCGCCATCCTCCAGACTGGCTGTAGGAAGCTTAAGACATCTAAGACATTATAAAGGAAAGAAGTCAATTTAAGAATTTTTGAAAAATAAATTTTTGAATAATGCAGAGAGCAAGAATCTTAAGAAAGGGAAAGAGTGTAAAGATTTTACTAAATATTTAGTTTGGTTGGTTTGATTTAGAAAATAGATTATTTTGAAATTTTGCTAAGGCGACCACTCTGACTAGGGCTTGTTCAATAGTCGATATGGTTCTGATACCACCTCTGTTAAGACCTAAATATGCAAATCCGGACTTTCTGTGTATACTGCACTAGTTCAGAATCACACTAGTGCACACAGTGTAAACATAGATGAAATATCGACCATAAACATGATTAATAAAGGAAAAGACTCAAATATTATTAATTATCAGAGTATGACTTTATAGCTAAGCTTACAATTTACTAGTCTGAAGGGTTTAAGAAACTAGCAGTAAAAAATAGAAATAAGCATAGTAGCTATTCGACATATCCACAGACAATTGACTGGAAAACGAAGTCCTAATCCACAAAGTCGTCAAAGTATCCTTCTTCTAGTACCTCCTGCTGATATGGTTCTTCTTCAACTGAGCAACACTAGACATAAAGCTATAAGTACATTTGAATAGTTTTACACTCTGTAAAGGTTACATAACTGTATCTACACAATGTGATCATCTCCGTGCTAAAGAAAATTACAACAAGGCTTTTACGATACTCAACCTCAACTCAATTTTGCATGCTAAGATTTCACCATCAAGTAGGTTAACCACCTAGTCGATAATTGCCCATCTCTCTTGCACCTCATAAAAATCAGCAACCATGTTCAACTCAATAGCGAAATTAAAATTGAAATATCATAAATTAATCAGCCAGGTCTATGGTGCATAAAGTTAAGTCCTTAAATATTATCTAGGCAAGACTTCCACATCTCTCGAAGTGAATCAACACTTCCCTTTTTACTATACAATCACTCATCCAAGTGAAAACTAATTTTGTATAACTAACACCAATGCCATGACATTGTGGCACGAGTTATAATTGTGGCACCAACCACAATTTAATATCTCATTAAGTTAAATTAATTATTTAACCATATATGATGATGAACTCGATGAAACTATACGCATGACTAAGCATATTAAACGTACAACCCATATGATAATTAGTATTATATCACTAAATAATTTTCTATCCTATGGTGATAATGATATCATGGCATTCAAATTATCAAGGTGAAATTAATCAAATTGGTCAATATCTACCATATACAAAGATTTATAATAAAATAGTAATGCATGATAATTTAAAACAAAAAATAAATAATAAATTGAAAACTAGGTTCAACGTAATTAAATGACACAACTTGTCTTGACCTTGCTCAGTTAATTGATCTTGATCTTCAATTTTTGCTTCAACTCCGTCGAAGACGTGACCTAACGAGAGAGGAAACATAAGAAAGCAGAAAAATAAATTCAAATAAACTCTAAAAACTTCGAAACTAGAACAAAAAGATAGAGCTCAGTTTTGAATTTAGAAAAAACAGGGTCAAACAGAGTTAGGACGGAGGAGAACGGTCTCTTGAAAAATTAAATCTAAAGGAAAAACATTGAAAATTGAAAAATTCTGCTATGTTATGGACTCGGTGCATGGGATAGTGGGTCTACGGTAAACTTGGTGCATGGAACAGTGCACAGTGCAAGGCTCGGATGATCTGGCCGCTGACTGGACAACTAGGGCTAATGTGGTAGTGACATGGTATGCTAACATGGCACTAGGATGGCTCAGTTGGCTGATGTGGCATCCACATGGTATGATACGTGGCAATCACGTAGGATTAGAGCTTGCGTGGCTACTGAGATAGCAGCTAACTCGGCTAGGGTGATGATGATCGACGGTCCGAAGTCGATCGAACGGTCCAGGGGAATAAGGATGTTTGGACGGTCCGAACGGAACGATGATTGGATGGCTGAGGAGTGGTGATGATTGGATTATTTGAATGATGATGACGATCAGATAGTCCAATGACAATCAGACGGCCGGAGATGATCAGACTGGCCGAAGATTTTCGGATCGACCGAAGGGGTAAGATGATCAAATGGTTCGAATACAATCGAATGGTCCAGAGGGTTGAGAACGTTCGAATGGTCCGAACAGCGAGGACATGTGGTTCTCTATGATTGGTGGTTGGACTAGTCAGTGGAGAGGCCGGACAAGGCGGGAGAAACGATGGCACTGCTCACCTTCGATGAAGACAAAACCGATGGATGTCGACGGACAGTGGAGGCGAACGAAGCAGATGACAGCAAGCGAGCGATGGCGTCAAAGAATGCGGAGCAAATGGCGGAGCTCGATGGTGACAGTGATGGCGAAAACCGAGCTCAGTGAACAACGACAACGATGAACTCCAGTGAGGATGGCGGCGCACGAGCGAGGGTGAATGGTGGCGGGTGCAGAGCACAAGGGGTGGTGCAGCTATATATGCTCGAACGCCAAGAAGTCCATGGGGGAAATGGGATGGTAGTGGCTTGGACATAGAAACCAAGACTAGAGTGAAGACAACGGTTAAATCGTGTGGAAGATGAACAATAACTGAGCGCATGGATGAACGATGCGTGGCTCAGGAGAAGAACGAACGATCGACGGTGGATGGCATAGATGAACAGTGCCGAGGGATGGCCATGGTCGACACATGGCAAGGCAAGAAGGGATGCGGGCTGGGCCATCTGAATAGTGCTGGGCTTGGCCCAAGTAGTTTTACGATTTTCTATTTTCAAGATTAAAATAAAATAAAAAGAGCTCTAGAAAATAGCAAATAAATTCAAAAAATTCAACTTAAGCTTGTATTAAATCTAGAAATATCAAAATAGTGAATTTTCTTTTAAAGGCTTCAAATAAACTCTAAAAATTAAGATGTCCCAAAGGCACACTAAGCCGACTGGACAAGCGAATGCATATGTTGCTGAGATAGATCAGGAAGATCGCACTACACAAGCCAAGCCCACTGGATAGGCGGACGCAAGGTAGTATGTCGACAACATAGTGTATCAGATGGAGATCGATGACCAGACGGCCTGGGCCGAGGAGAAAGTTTTAGAATAGGATGGCAATGACTATTCCAATGAGGACGAAGGTTCCATGCCACAAGCATAGAATATGGTAGATGATGAGAGTCTTTTCTGTGCATGATTAGCATGAATCACCATAGAAGTACCATGTTACAGAGGTTCGCCTTCATGCAATGTTTGCCAACAAGGGATCATTACAGGATACTATTAAACTATGGGCCTCGTCCATGTAGCGGATGTTTCGGGTCCTAAAATCCAGTCCAGAATAGTACTCCATGGTATGCAACTAGGTTGGCTATCCTTGGCGTGTGCACGCATGCAAACCTAAGTACAAGACTCACTGGATTGTCTCGAAGATGGAACTGCACTTCTACATGCTCAGTAGTGTTTTACTGAAACATCGCAACCTGATGTCCACTTTCATAGCCAATCTCATATACGGTGAGATAGTGAAAAAAAAGGACCTAGAAGCCAAGAACATCATGGTAGCTATTGAGCAAAAATTCAAGTATAAGATAAGCTACGCCAAGGTATGGCGTGTGAAAGAGAAGGACTGGAAAGGAAGTTCGGTTCTTTCGAGGCTGCTTATGGCAATTTGCATGGCATGCGAGAGGATGGAGGAATGGCGCCATAGCGAAGAACGAAGTGAGTATATCCGGTGGGAGACACAAACTCACCTAGAAGTGTGTAGGCATAGGGAGTGGGAGGCTCGTGAGGAGGAATGCAAGAGAAAGCACGAACTGGCAGCCAAGGCCATGGTCGACGACGAGGAGTACAACACCGAGCTAGCCCGCAAGGGAAAATGGCCACATTCCAGGCAGTAGTTCGACGCTCTACATCCATATGCCACATGTATTTCTAATTCTCTAAAGACATATGTGTACCATTCTTGATTCGTTAGCCTATGTGCCATGTAACCCCTATGGTTGTGTTATTTTTTATGTCAATTATCCAAAGTTCTTCTCCATGTAAGAATTCTCGATTGCATCGCAATATCACTTACTTTCCTACGTACGAATCATTGCTACCTTAATCGTTGTCACAAAATTCTTCAAAAATTTTAGTGTACTACAACAACATACGACGATCACAAAATATTATTGCAAGTCTAACAGATTTTGTACTATTCATAATCTACGAAAATCATAAACAGATTAACCGATATTGCCTGTTCTTTATTAAAAAAACTTCTTACAAACAAGATTTACTAAATGCTACCTAGCTACAATAATTGCCATTTACCTCTCACACCGTTATTTTCATCGGATTAATAAAATAATTATATATATTTTTAAAAAATCAGCTAACTGTTAGATGATTTAGGCTAGTCGTTCAACAACTAGAGCACTAGTCACTGCATGGTTGGACGACATGCTCAAGTCACCCAATCGTTGGGTGACTTGGCCTCGTGTCGCCCAATGGTTGGGCGATTTGGCCATATCGTCCAACCGTGCGGCAACAGATGGTCATTTCTGTAAATTTTAAATTCACATATATAATATTGTAATTTTGAATTAAAAATTAATTTTTTAAAAAATTCTACAGCCGTCGGCCACTAGGAATTATGTAGGTGGCGGAGCGACTGACACTTGTCCACTGTTCTCCGAGTCCCAATGGTTTCTTTGCAATATCAATCCAAAATGTATGGTTCATTGCACAGATTTGAAAAGATGTTTAGGCCTGTTCAATTGGACGGTGTCTTCTGGCTATGGCCTTTTTGTTTTGACTGAAATGATAATGGTTAGTTTTTTTTTCTAAAGTATTCAATCAAAGAAAATAAAGAAAAAATAGAAAAAAATGGAAAACACCCTTATATCTCACAAATAATGCAAAGAAAAAAGAACAAAAGAAAAAAAGGAAAAGAGGAGGAAAATCTATATTTAGATACCAAGGAGTTCCAAAAAACTTTTGACTTCTAAAAACCATAAACCATCGCTATTTGAAACGAGTCCTTATAAATGAATGCATGTGGCATTGTTGCTTTGGGATCTGTATAAGCATGAGCAGAATAGTACCTATATTAAACCTAGGGGATTCCCGGACACAGGAGTACCACCTCACCGGTTTGCAACCAAGCCCTCCGGTTTTCCGATTTTGCAAAAAAACCTCTAGTTTTTCAAAATTACATAAAGGTCCTCGATTTTTTTAGAAAAGTCCCCGGCCAGGTCAACACTTTCGCAAAAAACCCTCTATTTTTCAAAATGCGTATAGATCAATGGTTTTTTCATAGAAACCCTCCTTTTATTTTATAAAGGCCCGCATTTTTCTTGGAATGAGGTATGGTTCCTTAATTTTATGCAAGAAAATATTCGTTTTTTTTGAAATACATATGGGCTTTGTTTTTCCAAAAAAAAGCCCCTTACAAATTTTCGGTACTTCGGTATATATAGTAGCTAGCGCGGTGTGGCGACGTGCTTCCACTGCTAGTTGGCATTATCATTCAATACAGAGTGAAAAAAAAAGCTGATATACACACAGTACACAACCAAAGTTTCATTTGCTATTGCGGTGTGTTCCCAAAAAAGAATACCATTTGATACGTGGATACACTATTTTTGAATACAGCGACGCGTACTTGATAGACGGCATTGGGAGAAAATATGAATCTGATGAAAATTTCGATTTTCACCATAGTTTTTTAAAAATTCTCAAAAAAATTACCACATGTAGTCGAAGATAATTTCTATATCTCTAGAAAATTTCAAAAATCAAACTCGATCATATTTACATGATACAAAAAGACAAATTCTTGTTGAAATGGTGTTCAAATAGTATTTTTTATTATCAATGCGAACAATTTTGATCTTGAAATTTCGTAGAGGTGTATAACATATCCTCCGCTATAAGTGGTATTTTTTGAAACTTCTAGCTTTGGTAAAAATCAAAATTTCACCATATTTGCATTTTCACCGCATAAATGTCGCCTATTTGATATCTCCCCTTAAAAAACAAATTTCTGCCGTAACTAGGGACAGCATAGCACTAACATTGCAATTCCGAAATATTACAAAATAACTAAATTAGTTCGCGAAGAAGACCAAACAGTTATTAAACCAAGCGGTATAGGGCCTGTTCTTTTTGGTTGCGGCTGATGGCTTTTTGGCTGTTTGCGATAGAGATTGCGAAAAGAAAGATTATCGCTTACGATTTTTAATGGTACAGATATTTGTATTTTAACGTGTACTACAATTAACTTGTAACCCCGTCTTAAAAAATACTCCGATTGAAAGTTAGGTATTGTAGCAGAAGCCAAAAGCGGCTTTTAAAAGCCAAAAGCAAACAGGCCCATAGTTTAATGTTAGCCATGTATTATGGGCCTATTCTTTGCGACTTTTAAAAATAATTTTTAGTTTTTCTACGGTATCTAACTTTCAAATAGAGTATTTTTATAAGATAAGGTTTACAAGTTAATTATAATACACATTAAAAGTCCAATATTTGTACTACCCAAAATCGCAAGTAAGTATCTCTCTCTGTAATCTCAGTCACAAACAGCTCAAAATTCAAAAATTTAAGTTAAAAATCATAAATCACAGTCATAAACCAAAAAAAAGAACAGACCCTATACATCATCAGCATAGGTACATTTTGCCATGTATAATCCATTATAATAGTTAGCACACAAAATTCCAAAACTATGTAGTCATCACTTAACTACCGTTTAGAAAATTCCTAAATAGTTACATGCGATTTTAGCCGGTACAGTCGAATTCTAAAATTCGGGAAAAATAGCACACATAGAAAAATAGTTACATGCGATTTTAGTCGATACAGCTAAATTCAGTATACTTTTTACTATAACTTCTTATTGACTCCGCCTTAAAAAAACATACTGAAAGTTGAAAACAACTCAACCTTTAAAATTTTCAAATGAAAAGGAGTCTTTTAGACTAGCCCCGCTCGTTTCAGCTTCAACTTCTGGTTTCTAGTTTACTATTTTTTAATTTTGTCTTTTTCTGGTTTTTTTGAACTTTTTTGCCTTTTTTTCATGTATTCCTTTGTATTGTCTATGATAGGTTAATCTGTTTTTTTATTTTTTAAAATTTAATTAAGCTAAAAAATATCAACAGTTATAGTATTAAATAAATCAGTTATAATAAAAAAAAGATGTAAGTCATTAAAAAACCAAGTCGAGTAGGCACAAAAAAAAATAATGTAAAGGAGAATGCCAAATAGATCTCCTGATTGTGATACAGCCGTCAGCCATGAGCCATGGGAATCATGTAGGTGGCAGCTGACCGGGACACTTGTCCTGGCCCTTAAGTCCCAACGGTTTCTTTGTACAGATTTGGTATCACTCCTAAATATGTATGGTTCTTTTTTTTGCATAGATTTGCCATGCTATGACATTTTTTAAGGCAGATGGACGCCATTATTGCCTTCGTCAACCAAAGTTTGGGAACTGTTTAACCAGGACAAGAATTATTAATTGTCATTACCATCCAATATTGTGCTGCACAGTGAAAAGTTGATATAGACAACCACAAACAAATTAAAATGGAGCAGATTTATCAATGGACCAACCCAGCCAACGAAGCAAACTAACTACAGATCGATCTCTGCATTTGTTTTCCCCAAGAAGAGCAGACAGAGAAATTATCCAGCCAAAACGCCAGTTTAACGTTAGGAACTGTTCATATATCTAAACATGTAGTGACTTTTTTCTTCTCAAAAATAGACTCTGTCGCTGGCTTTTACAATAATAAACTTCTTTTTGAACTCAAAAAATATAGTAGACGATAAATGTCAACTACAGCACTGTCAAAAATAGGCCAGCTCCTGCGAGCCGCCACTGTGCGGTTGCCTCTTTGCCCAGCCGCCGTTACGCGGTGGGCCCTGTAGCTGCCTGTTCGGCAATGCAGCAACGCTGCGCGCACTGTTGTGCCATTTATTAGCGCTAAGCGAAATTAATTAGTATTAATTATAATTAATTAGTATTAAAAGTAATTAATTAGTGCTTATTAAAGCTTTAAATTAATAGTTTTTTATTTAATGCTAATTGTATTTAATTAACGCTAATCATGTAGTACTAATGAAGCGTACACCATAATTTATTGGACCACAATTAATTAGTATTAATCGCATTTAATTAGTGCTACTTAAAATTTAAAATCTTTCACGGGATAATAATAATATTCAGGATTTACTCTTCTTGCTACCGTATCGCTCAAGCGATAAGGTATAGAGTTACAGATACATCACACACACCACTCCTCTCATTTTCATCACACGTATGTATCTTTTCCTCACAATTGCTCACTTGTAAACGTTGAAATAGCCGGACAATGTAGGTGAAAGTGCATATCCTCACAATTATAGTACAAAATGAATTACAGCAAGGAATTTCTATGGCACATTAGCGGTTGAAGTGAAAGCCTTGTGTGAAATTTTCAACTCATTCGGAAAATAAATGCTCCCTTATATGGTTGGCGATGATGAACGATATAGGGAAAAATGCGTGCTTTTTTCATTATTTTAATTGCGCAGTACGTATTGAATTCCAGTGGTGAATTTCTATGCCACGTGAGCGATGCAAGTGGGATTACAACGTGAAATTATCACTCATTCGGATAACAACTGCTCGCTTGTATTGATTGAAATAGCCTGACGACAAAGGTGAAAGTGCATATCATGCCTTACACGATTTTTGTTGCATACTACGGAATGAACTCCAGCAAAGAATTTCTATGGCACATTAGTGATTCAAATGAAAGCCTTGCATGAAATTTTTAGCGCATTCGGACAACAAATGCTCACTTGTATGGTTGGCGGAAATGTACGGTGCAGAGAAAAACGCGGGTACCGACTTCCAATATTTTTGTTGCATAGAACATATTGAATTCCATCCGTGATTTTCCATACCATATTAGCGGTGTAAGTAGGATTACAATGTAGAATTATCAGCTCATTCGGATAAACAACTGCTCTTGCATCATGGACAATGTAAATGAATACGAGAAAAAAAATAAAAAAAGCCCAAAAAATATATAAAAAAAGATAAAATTAATGAATAATAAAAAAAACAGAAGTCAGAAGTCAGAATCTAAATTGTGTGGTGCTTTAGTATTGTCGTCCACTAAAAAAAACACAGAACCTCCATCTTTCCAGGTGTCCATGTAAGCTCCCACTGTTTGGGTGATCAGGGGAGTTCAATTTTGTTGGGATTTAGCTCAAATTTGAACTAAAATTTAGCTTAAATCCTCCTCATCGGCCAGAAGAGAACAGGTCGCGATGGAGAAATTAACCACTGCAAACAGATGGTTCCCCTCAGCGCTGTGAACCCCGCATGGACATGGTACGGATGGACGAGAGGAGACCATCTACACGAAGAGCAACGTGATCTGGAAGGCGTTGGCCCTTACTAGCTAGCTAGCTAGCTTGTACGGCTAGTATATTATATGTGCAATTAACGTGGCCATTAGAGCACGCACGCGTGCTTGCATGTGTAGCGTACATAAGCGCTGTGTTGCTACGTGCTAGCTAGATGAGTACTCGTCAAGTTATCCCAAGGATTATTAAATTGGTGTGACGTGCAACAGTGTATAAAGATCGATCTAAAATAACGCCAAGGTATATAATTCAATTCATTTGCTCGACATTTATGGTGCTATTGTTGCTGGCTAGTCAGTGGCGGACTCATATTTTTAAAATAAATATTTAAAACTAATAAAACATCATTTTAATGAAAAAAATAGAGATCGATTTATAATAACAAAAATTATAGTACAAATCATTTGTATTAGAGACAACATCTCGAATAATTAAAAAATTTATAAAATAATTAAGAAAAAATTGTTGAATTAGGAATATGAGATTTAGGACTTACAAATGGGGATGTATTTATATTGTTGTTGACGTGTGTTGCTTGCCTTGCTGTCTTGGGCTACGCAGCCATCATCGCCGTGTGCTAACTCAAGCTCCTAGGCGGTCCAGCTAGGCCCTGATTAGTGTTTGTCACCGCTCACTTGCTACCTTGCATTTAAATTTTGCATAAAACTTAGTTTTGACCCAAAAAAATCTAAACCATCTATTCACCCCCTCTATTCGGCTAGCAAAAATATTCGTTTGGGATTGAATCAAGATTAATGCGATTACAGTAGTTAATGAGTTCAAAATTGAATTGAGTCAATTTCGAGTGAAAAATTAATGAGCCTCAACTCAATAGCAGCTCATTATCTCATATTTAAAACAACTACTTAGAAGATAAATAATTTAAAGTCAAACTATATCAATTTCGAACAAAGCTCGATTGCCAGCCCGACTTCCTTCAACTTTCAGTTGGTTGTAGTTTTTTAGATAAATTAGGGAGAAATGTGTGGGAGTAGATTGGCAATCGAGTTTCATAGAAATTTTACAGAAAATAATTTATTTTTATGCTGGCAGCTAATAAATGTGTCTATATGGTGCATGCGATCAGTATTTAGATAACCAAGATGTACTTAGTCACGAAACTGTATGTTTTGGATATTGTACAGCCACCAAAATAGGGGTGGATTTTTTTTTACTATAGTTTATGATTTATAGTTAACATTTTTGAATTTTAGACTATTCTCAAGAGACAGTACATAGAGAAAAATAGTCACATGTAATTTTAGACAGTATAACTGAACTTAGTACAGTTTATAGTACGATTTATCTGTATAATTTGTCTTAAAAATATATCATTTAAAAATTAATTACTATATAGCAAATAGAAGCATAGGCGAAAGCAAAGTGGTAACGCACCCACCCTACCACTCTAATCACATATTTTTATTGTAGTATATTAATAAAATCGATAAAAAATATAATATTAGTGAAATCATTTTTCGAGACAAAACCGTACCACCTTGCGCCTCGCAATGATGGAGCGCATCATGGACCATCGATTACTCATCGTCGCGTGGAACGAATTACGATAACTACGAGCTAGCCTGAGCAGGAGGAAAGCATCCGATGCATGTATGCGCAGTGCCAGTGTGTCAGTGACATGTGTGAGTGCGAGACAATGATGCCCTGATGCATGCAATGCACGGAGCACACTCTGCATGGTTGGGTGATCGAGAAGCAGCCGGTTTGTTGGACTCCGGGAATACCTGCAGATATCTAGACTCGAGTTGCTATCTTTGACCGCCAAATTTTTGTTTGCAGACGATGGTCTGTTCTTTTTTTTTTCCTTCGGTTTATGATTTAGGGTGCTCAAATGACTTTAAGCTTCTATTTTTAAAATTTTGTTTTTTCTATTTTTTATTTTTAGGTTTTTTGGTCTTTTATTTTTTTATCTTATTTTTTTACATTGTCTATAACGATATAATATTTTTTCTTTTTTTTAATTTTTAAATTTAATTAAGTGGAAAAATACTAGTAGCTACAGTGAAAAAAAGCAACAATGTAGCAAAAAAGATAGAAACTTGAGATTCATGGTGTGATTTATGATTTTTAGCTGTTTGTGAGTGCTAAGTACGGAGTAAAAGAAACTCGTTTACGGTTTTAGTTGATATAAATAAAGTCGTTACAGTGTAGACTATATTTAATTTATAGATCTCATCTTAAAAAATATTTTATTTAAAAGTTAGTTACTGTAAAAAAAATAAAAGTAATTTTTAAAAACTAAAAAGAAGGGACCAAGGCCGCTTGAGAAGGAGGAGAATAGAAACTTTGGAGGGATATATAACTTGTGCAAAGAAACAAAGTAGTGAATGACAGAGATGTTAAATTAGGCAACTGAAACGAAATTTTAACACGAGGTTAGGTCAACCTCATGACCTTACATTTATTTTCCTTCAAAATGAGAAGATAGAAGATTTCCCACAAAATTTCTCAAGTCAATTCTTAAAGTCAGACAAACTTTGTAGGAAGTTTGGGAAGTATTCCTTTTGATTGAAGTCCTACCTATTCCTCCATTTTTTTTTCTAAGTTCCACACGGACTAACTGGAGTACTATTGCATTCTACCATCGACGTCTCATAAAATTTGTATGAGTGACATGTTAAATTACCACATAAAAATAAGGAACCATCTGTTGGTGGGTGGTAGATTTAATCAAGACTCAAATCCTGATATACATCTTTACGCACACACGAGTTTGGCTAATAACTTTGTGAGATGGTGGAAGCACTGTTATGGGGATGGCCCCCACCTATATCCATTTAGTTTGTTGGGTTAAGAGACCCAATCAGACATGTAAAAGATATGTATACCCTTGGAATAGAGTGTGGTAGGGGTGTTATTGTAATTGGGCCTTATGGACATATATATATATATACTTCCTTGGATTAAGAAGGAAGGATAGCTCATTTTCTTCTATACTCACTCAATTAGTCTCCCTTATTTACTGTTTGGTCTGTAGCCACAACAGTTGGCACCAACTGTGAGGACGACGAGCAAGCTACAAGCTTGGGGAAAATAATGGCGCCCAAGAAAGCGATGACATCAACTAAGTGAAGGAGAAGCGTGGGGGTGACGACTGCCAGGGCTAGCGCAGGGGCCGGTGGTCGAAGGCCCGACACCCTTGTGGTAGCGATGCCCGGCCGCTGTAGGTAGTGAGCAGTTAGTGCTGACAGGGGGAACTAGCTCGGACGTTAATGTCGATGGGACTGTCAGCCATGACTGCACCACCCATGTTGGCATGACAATCGACCCCGACCCCATGTTGGTGCAACAGTCGACCTTGGCGCCCGTGTCGGCACAACAGTCAGCCCCGATGCTCGCATCAGTGCAACAGACGACCTCGGCGCCCATGTAAGAACGACAATTAGCTCCGGCACCAGCGGTGACGCAACAGCCGATCATGTGTTGTGCCAGCATGACCGTCGACCCTGACACCCACGTCGACACGACCATCGACCTCGATGTTCGGGCTAGTGCGGCCATCAGTCGTGATATCCGCGTAGGCACGACTATCAGCCACGATGTCCACGTTGACACGCCTACCGGCTTCGACAGCCATTCCGACCCCATCGTTAGCAATCCTCTCCACCGCACAAGCATGCCTACCGACTCTAGGGTCTAAGCCGTCATCGTCAACAACCTCACAGCACGAGTCTATGTGCCAACAGACCCTACTGCGTGTACGGCGAAGGGTACTCTGGTGGCAGTCCTCAAAATGCTCTAACGCGAGCTGGCAAACTTTCGAGGTGCCATGCGAGGGATGCAAGAGGCCATGACCAAGAAGGTGGACAACCGCTAAGTCCTTGCCTTCACCCGCAGTACACTCCAGCGCGTGGACCCAGAGTCTCCCCTTTTCGCCAGTCTGTAGCAGTTTGTGTGACCGAATGATTTCAAAATGCCTATCGTAGAACTGTATAAGGGTGATACAAACTGTTGGGAGTTTGTCTGTGTTTACGAAAAGGCCATCGAAGTGAAGGGATGACTCGACCAAAGCGAACGGACTGCCGCTTGCACTTCAAAGGATAGCGCTCTCTTGGTTCTTCACCATCGCACCAAACTCTAATTATGCATGGGAGCATATCTAGGACTACATGTATGACAATTTTTAGGGCAACTATGTCGAAAGGGTTAATGCAGACTAGCTCTTCGCCATCAAGCAAAAGCCTTCGTAGAAGCTCAAGACTACTTCAAGTGCTTCACTAAAGTCCACTGCTAAGTAAAGGACGTAAACGAGACCACCATCATTAATGCAGTGATACGAGGTCTTCACCCGGGGCCGTTGGCTGAGTACAATGCGTGTAAGCCTACAAAAATTGTAGCTAAGCTTTTTGACAAGATGGAGGAGTATGCGAAGGCGAAAGAGGATGCACAGCGACGATAGGGCGAGGTTCCCAAGTTGAAGCAGGCGCCTTAACTCTTTGAAGGATGGCTCCAGTAGCAAGCAGTGGAAGGGCCAGTGGCCCAAATATGTCCTTGATATTGAGGGTGGTGGCAATGCCAGCAATACCTCAACTAACCGTAGGCGTGGCCGTAGAGGCTGTGGCCACGGAAGGGGTTGCGCCCGTGACAATGGTGAGCGGGGCCGAGAGGAGGGGCAACAGCACGGGTTGTGTGTGTTGTGAGGTGCACGACCGAGGCGACCACCTCACGCGGCACTAC
This sequence comes from Melocanna baccifera, assembly GCA_036346265.1. Taxonomy (NCBI): domain Eukaryota; kingdom Viridiplantae; phylum Streptophyta; class Magnoliopsida; order Poales; family Poaceae; genus Melocanna; species Melocanna baccifera. The sequence continues at coordinate 4,653,531 of CM070699.1, read as the reverse complement.
ACGACCATCGCAATGCCCCGTGAGAGCGTTGTCAGGGACAAAGCCCTTGCAGTAAGAGCGTCGGTGGTCGCACATGTGCAGCAGCCCTTGTAAGTCCAATTAGTCCAACCCACCCCACCGCATTGCGCATATAGGCCCCCGACGGTGGATCACGCCGAGTAATCAATGTCATCACGGGTGGTTTGTCATTAGAGTTTTCCTCCAAACGGCAATGGAAGGCCTACACCCGTAGGTTACATCATATCACCGCATATCCTACCCAGATGCCTCCAACCTGGGCATAGGACGACATCACTTTCACGATGACTAATGTGGTGGGGGTCAATTTTCCTCACCAGGATCCCTTGGTTGTTCAGGACAGCATCGTAGGATGCAATGTTAAGCGTGTCCTAATTGATGGACGTAGCTCTACGGACATTTTTGCTAGCGCCTTCGACCAGATGGGTATCCCTTAGAGCAAGCTAAACCTCAAAGTGTCCCACCTAGGGCTTCAGGGGCCAACCTCTACATGCCCTGTGCCAAGTACAACTCTAGGTGTCTTTCGGGTAGGGCGACCAAGCCCGAAGTGAGGACATAACCTTCGACGTTGTCAATCTCCCATATCCATATAACGCCATCCTTGGGAGGGCGACACTCAACACTTTCGGGGCGGTCCCACATGTCGGACCCCGGAACAACAACTCCAGGATCCTCTGTGTAAATCGCACTAGTCCAGGATCAAACTAGTGCACACAGTGGATAACAAAGATTCATATCATGCACATTGACATATATTCATTAACTAAATATGGGCCTGATAGCCAAAGTTTACATTAATGGTTCATAAATCAAAATTAAATATAAGCAACAGAAGAAAAATAATAAAACAGCAGCCCATCCTGCCTGCCCACAAGCGAATGACTGTAAGACGTGGCCTACTCATCGTTATTCTCACTGAAGTTGATGAAGTTCTTCTCTAAAAATAGTGAATAAAGCAACATGAATACATAAAGTACTCCACAAGTTACACCAGGAGGTTTAACAGAGTTAATACATGCATAAGGGTTGACAATGGAAGGCATAATAGCTTATTTTTGTGTAAAAGCAGAATTAAAGTAAATATAGTAAATAGATTCAAAAGCTGAATTTGGTACAATAGATAGAAATAACAATTTACCAAAATAATATCGTTAGTGCAGGCTCCGACCAAACACTAACCTATTCACAGATATCCCACCTGGTCCATTTTTTTCCAAAAAGATCTCACATGGATTCCATCCATCCATATGCTTTTTAAAATCTCCTATAGATTCCATCCATCCACAAGCCTTTTTAGAAACTATTTCGAAAACCAAAATCTAATCCATGAAAAATTTTACTCAGCTTGCCCATGACCATGGGCACGACTATCCAGGATAGATTATATATTCTGTAGAGATTGTACAGTTTTACCCATAAGACATGACCATCCCACATTGCCACCAGATAAACACACTTCCTTTGGTGTACGACGAGGAGATCATGACAAGGTCTTTACAATGCTAATCCTTCAACCTGGTCACGTCGCCATTAAGGTTTCATCACAACTTGAATCCACAAGTTGGAGCTCCCTCTTGTGCCATCTGAGACTTCTCATGGCCTACGTTATGCTCACATCCGACCAATAGTGAGATTAAAGTGGGAACTTCACAAATTAATCAGTTAGAACTGTCCCATACTAGCCTTGTGGTAGTATGATATGTCTTTGCAACAGTAGCTCACAGACCATGCATGCCAGCACCCACCACCTAACCATTAGCCTGGTCAAAACCAAGTTTCATATTTTCCTTTGAAATATTCGTATACCTTCTTGACTTACTGAAGTCAAGAATAGAGTCTAAACAATCATCGTTTTTAAGTGAAACAAATATTCTCACTTAAATCATTCTAAGCATGGCTAAACAATTCTATAAAATCTCTAGTCAATACTATTGTACTAATTAGATTTTCATCTAAGGTGACAAGGCATAAGGAAGTTCAATTCAAATTTGGCCATACACAAAGGATCTGGATATAACTAGAATTTAAATCGAATTTAAACTAGGTTTGAATGAAAGTATACTTACATAATAATTTTAAAAACAACATAATTAATTTAAATTACTAGGAGCAACATGATCAAAGGTGTAACTTTCCTTGCTCGAAGTCTTGGTGCTGCGAAATATGAAAATCGAACTCTCCAGAGTCGTCGTAATCTATACGCGAAGATCCAGAACAAAAATACACTCAAATAAAATCCAAATAACATTCAAAAATTCAAAAAGAGTTAAAAAATAAGTAGTTTAGGATTTTAGAAGAATTTAAAAATTTGAACGGGTCCAAACGGAGTTACGATGAAGGAGAATGACTTCTCGGAATGTACAATATTTTTGTATGGTCGAAGCCATAATCGATGGCATAGTCGATGCCGTGGTCGAAACCAAGGTCGGATCAATGGTTGAAGTCGTGGAGGTCAAAGTCGAAGACAGAGGCTCTGAGTACGGGTGAAGTTGAAGTCGAAGATTCGATCGACTACCCGATCGGAACTGTATAGTAGTCGAAGGCTATTTGTGGTCGGATGCTTTACTGTGGTCAGGAGGTTTTGTAACACCCCACGATCCACATCACCCTGGGATGCCACTAAACCACTCTACAGCTAGCCAAAAAAAATTCAAGATAATTTATTTCGGCAACAATTTCTAGACATGAAGCATTAAGCGGAAGCATAAACAACTAAGGGAAATAAGATAATGGTAACAAGCTCAATAACAACCTCTAGCGGATTAAATCAAGAATAGTTTACAAGATCATCATTATTAAATAAAACAACCATCTATGGATAGATAGGCATTTGGCTAGAAATCCATCGATTTTATTACAGCATGAATTGATGAAACAAGTGCATTATTGTGATGCTGCTCTACCCATCCTATGAATGCTCAGGAATCACCTGTAGGAGGGAAAAACAAAGGTGAGATAAAAATATCAGCAAGTAAACTGTTCAACAGGCTATTCAGACTACAAACAAATTTACAACATTATTAAAGTATTCACATGTCCACATCTACAATGTGCACCCATATTCATTAACAAACTAATTAAACTACAATGATATTAAGCATCAATATCCATTTCCCAAACGACCACAATTATTGCATCAGCCATATTTACTACCAGCAATAGTAAAACATTAGCAAATGAATCTTGATTAACTACTTCATATCATCCACCACCACCACTACCAATGACAATAAAGCATTAACACGATTTACCTCACTAACCTTATTATTCCTCGTGTCCACAACTGCTATCACCACTTACCACAAGAGAAAAGAATCTTATGCCACAATCACAACCCCCTATCGTACCACAAGGGATGAATCACAATCTACAACTACAGACACTTTTCTCATACACAAGTGGCTCTCATGAGCCAATTTCACATTACAACTATGAAGTTGCAGTTGTTTGTAAAATAACTTCACCACAATATATTACATAAGGATGCAAATTATCTTTCCACAATGCAATGCATATGCATGCTATGCTCCACTGCACCTTTACCCAACAAGGTAAAAGTGTGCATCGTGCTATGACAATGCACGATCTTTGTCAGACGTCTGATCGCGGCTATAAGCGGCGACATCCATAATGCAATGTCATGACATGTTATGAATAATATGATAATCATAAACCACAAGGATTTAACCATGAAGGTCAACCACATATTCCACCATCGGTTCACCAAGATCAAAATCAATCGATCTATAGTGTATTCTACCACAAAGACCACAATACGACCACAAGTATTCATTAAGAATACTACCACTAAAGCCACAACAATACCCACTTCAAGGGCATCAATATGATTCTCATGAATTTAACAATAAGGAAATATCATCATAACTACTATGCATTTACTTTCATATACCACAATTAGCTTATTAAGCAAATTACCACAATACTACCAAAACTCATCCAAACATGGCAATTGATTAATATCTTGCTACCACATTCTTCCTTAGAAAACATATAATCATGGCATATCATTTAACATTACGTAAATCATGCACATTGCAAGTAGTAAGAATAACGAGTTAAACGGTAGCACATCCGCTACGTTTACTTGCCTCTACCGACGAGGCGACGAGATCACGCTCGATCAGAAGCAAATCCGCCTGTCCAAAAAGGTACCTCTCAGCACAATACACAGCAATACAATCACGACTCTCAAAGAAAAGTGTCGCCAAAACCCTAAACCCCACAACATCCTTCCCCGCGTAACGGTTCTACAATATTCCCACTGCAGCGCTGCTGCTTAACATTTTCTTATCTTTAAAAATATAAAATTAATCATAGCAAAAGATATATATCTGGATTCCTCACTTAAATACCTACACTTTTCATGTAGATCACATATTTTTATCTTGTCATTAACAAGGTGATATCTAATGCACAAAACAGAGGACGTCCTCTGTTCTGAAAGTCTGGACAGCCGACTTGTAATGCGTCCCCAGAACAGATAAAGGCTCTAAAAATTCTGGTTATTTTACAGCAGCTAGATTGCTCAATTACCTACAACTTTCTAAATGGTGGCCAAAAATTTAAAATTCATCTTCTACCCCTAATTCCCATCTGAACAGCAGTCTGTCCCTGACTGCACTCCTGACGGACAGCGCGATTCCAGACCCCGGTACACCTAAATTACGTGGCCAAAAAATCTGGAAAAAATATAGTAGATGCGTATCGTCGTCCTCTACGTTTTTAATTTTGGGGAGACCCTCGGGAAAAATCGTTTTAGGGGTCAAAACTGTATGAACAGTAACATCACGCGATTTGATCTACAGACAGCCAATCGGGATTCTCTAATCGGGGTTCTCTAAATTGCTAATCCCTTCAAAACTGGGGCTAAGAACCCTAAATTCAGCATAAAACAGAGAAATTGAGATGAGAAAGAATTACCTAGGGGATTGGGATCACCCTCTTCTTCCTCTCCTTCTCCTTCCCTTCTTCTCCTTCCCTCTCTTCCTCTCCTTCCTCTTCCCTTCTTCCTTCTTCTCCTTCATCTCCTTGCAGCAGCACTTGGGCAGAGGGGAGGTGCAAGGAGGCAGGGGGTGGCGGCTTGGGGTGGGAAAAAGGGGAGGGAGGGCTCCCCAAGGTGTTTATAAAGGGGTGCTAGGGTTTGGGAGGGGGTACGGGCCCCCGTTTGGGCTAGCGGGCCCAAAGTGGCTGGCCCACCCCTCCGGATAACCCAAAACCTCTTAATTAATTATTTTAATTTTCTTTTTATTATTTTTGACTATTCTGAAGAATTTATTTTCACCTCCCGTGATTTACTGAAAATCCGGGCGACTCCGCGATTAATTTAAAAACTGACACCGAAACGACGTTCAGGATACTACAGGTTTGTAGTGGTCGAAAGCAAGAGTGGTCAAAAACAAAGGCAGTGGTAGTCGTGGTGGTGTGGTCGAAAGAATCAGACGGTTGGAAGAGGTTGGAAATCAGACGGTTTGCAGAGGTCAGATGGCTTCTAGTGCTCGGTGAGAGCGAACGGCTGGAAAAGGTCAAAAGCATCGAACGGTTTGGGAGAGGCCAGAAGCATCGACTTGTTCTCGGTGGTCGAAGTCGTGATCGATTTCGAGTAGCACTCGGTAGTCGGAAGTCGTGATTGACTTCGAGTAGTACTCGGTAGTCGGAAGTTACGATCGACTTCGAGTAGTACTCGGTAGTCGGAAGTCATGCCGTCGTGGCTTTGGTTGGCCGGGTGGTGCTCGGGACCTGAGGGTTATCGGAGCTCCGGTGCACGGCGGCGGCCGCGCGGGGGTGAGTGAGAGACACGGCAATGGGGGAACTCGTCGGTACCTTGCGTAGCTCGAGGAGGGATGGTTGGCGATGAAAAGGGACGGCGGAGGTTTGCACGGGGCGAGGAAGCTCCTGGAGGCATCGGCGGGGCTTAAGGTTGACCGTGGCAGCGATAATTGCTCGTTGGAGCTCCGTCGGCGACTGGAACCGAGGAGGTGTAATGCGAAGAGCGCTCGGGCACTGAGAGAGCGAATTGAGAGAGGGAAAAGGAGCGGTGTGGCCAGGGGGTCCTCGGGGAGGGGTTTTGTAGGGCGGAGGGGTGGTAACAGTCGAGCACGACCTCACCAGGGTGAAACGGCCGTGGGGCAGCTCGATTATGATGGTGTAATAGGGTTTAAAGGGGAAGAAATGATCGAAAAGAGTGGAGGAGTGAAGAGGGGAGTGATGCGGCCATTAATGGTAGTGATTTCCTACGCTAACAGCAGCATTGAAGATCTTGGGCGGGCAGCAATGGCGGTGGTGAGGGAAGAAGAAGGGGGTGGGGAAGTCGGTCGATAGGTGGGCCCAACCTATCGGTGAGAGAGAAGAGGAGAGAGGGAGGAAGTGGACAGCTAGATGGAAGTTACGTGGTTAAGGGAAGAGGTCTCGGCTATCGGATGAAGAGCGAAGGGGTAAGTGAGGGTGAGTGGCCGAGATTTGATCAGGCGTGGGCGGATTGAACCAGGATGTGACACTTGTCGGCCTGAGATAGATTCGAGTTGAAATTTTCTTTTAGGCTTTTCAGAAATACTAGAAGGCTTTTAAAAATTCTAGAAAATAGCAAATAAGGTCTAAAAATTTCAGAAAAAATTCAAAAATTTCTTTGAATCATTCTAGACTTAGGAAAAATATTTCCAACTTATTTTGGTATTTAGGTTTCATAATAAAATATTGTTTAACTTTGAAATTAAAATTTTAAATTCAGAGAATTCACAGAAAGTCCAACTAGAAGCCAAATAAGTTCAAATAATTAATTTGAATTAGTTTTTATAGAAAAATTCAAAATATCCTTTATTTAATAATATTTTATATTTTTACTTAAATTACTTTTCACAAGGAAGGCCTTTTTTAAAAGAAGAAAATCAGGCAAATAAATTTTAAAAACTTAAGCAACCAAAAGTAAATGCTTTATATCAAATTAAATTAAATAATTTTTTCCTAATTTTTGAAATAAACAGCTGGGCTGTTACACCACGTCACAATTTCTTGTGTATAAAGCTGTCGGGCCCTCAGGGGATTGTTATTGTGTTTGGAGACTAGGACCTTGCTCGTCGTATAGAGCTCAGCACATGAGGCCCCCTTCTCAAGATGCACGTAGTCAGCGAGACCCTCGTCACACCTACACCCTCATCGCCATTAGGCCCAGGGTGGACGCCCAAGCCTGAGTCAAACAACGAGGTAAAGAGGGTTCCCCTGCACGGCACAGACGCCTCTCAACAGGTCTCCATTAGCGAGGGCCTCACCCTAGTGGTCGAACAGGAACTTCTCTAGGTCCTTCGCACTAATCCATACATCTTCGAGTGGTCCACGGTCGACATCATGGGAGTAGACCGCTCCATCATCGAGCACCGTCTCACTGTGTGCCCCGATGCCAAACCGGTTAAACAAAAGCTCAGATGCATGTCTCTTGAGCGCTAGCAAGCCACCAAGACAGAAGCCACAAAGTTACTGTAGTTCGACATCATTTGTGAAGTTCACCACCCAAAGTGGCTCGCCAATATGGTGTTGGTCAAGAAGGCCAATGGCATGTGGTGCATGTGTGTTGACTTTATGAGCCTCAATAAGGTGTGCCTGAAGGACAACTACTCTCTCCCACGAATCGACCAGCTGCTGTGATGCTACAGCAAGTTGTGAGTTAATGAACTTCCTTGACGCCTACTTCGACTATCACCAAATTCATATGGCTGTAGAGGATGAGGCCATGACTAGCTTCATAATCCCAGGGGGAACATATTGCTTCACCCGGCTCATTGCCCTCGCTCTCGCTGCGTAGCTAGGTAGGAACATTGAGGCATACATCGACGACGTAGTGGTCAAAAGCAGGTGAGCAGGGTCCCATGGTGAAGATCTCCAAGAAACTTGCAACAACCTCCGACGGGCTGGCGTCAAGCTAAATCTAGACAAATACATCTTTGGGGTGCAAGCAAGGATGTTGCTCGGGTTTTTAGTGTTCGGGTGAGGAATACAGGTGAACCTTGAAAAAGTTGATGCAATACTCTCCATGGAGCCACCCAAGATGACAAGGGAGGTCTAGAGGTCACAGGTCGTCTGGCTGCTCTGAGCCACTTCCTATCTAGAGCGGCTGAGCGTAGACTCTCGTTCTTTAAGACACTCCGTAGTTGTGATGGATTTCATTGGAACAATGACTATGCAGTGGCCTTTAACGATCTAAAAAAGCATTTGGCCGAGCTTCCAACTCTGGTCTCCTTAGCACTAGAGGCTCCTCTGTGGCTCTATTTGGTGGTGACTCCAATAGCAGTCAGCATGGTCCTCATCTTGGAGGAGGGGTCCATTCAGCGGTTAGTATACTTCGTATCGAAGGCCCTTCAAGAAGCCTACACACTCCTTATGGCCACGTGCAAGCTCCGACATTACTTTTTGGTGCATCTGATCATGGTACCCTCGTTGTTCCCCTTACTTAGATGCTGTAAAATAGGGATGCTACAGGTTGCATCAGCAAGTGGGTGGCTGAGCTTCCATCTTTCTCCCTAACCTACGCTTCCCGCGCAGCAATTAAATCGCAAATCCTGGTGGACTTCATTGCGGTGTGGACCCCACTAGCCCAACCATAGGCTCAACCACCCGTGGAGCTTGTCTGTAGTCTCCATACTGATAGAGCCTACGACACCTCTGGGAAGGTGTTGGAGCCATCATCACTACACCTGAGGGCTATCGATTGCTGTACTCCATGCGCCTGGACTTCCCAGTGACCAACAACACTGTCGAGTATGAGACCCTCTTGTTCAGCCTCGGCAAGCTGAAGGCCCTCGATGCGCGGAGGGTCTTGGTACACATGGACTCACGCCTACTCGTAGGGCACATCGATAAGTCCTATTATGTAAGCGAAGTCTTACATGAGCCTAAGGAGCGCTATCCGCAGGTCCAAAAGTTATTATATGCCCTCCTCATGTCTTTGAGGAAACTAAGGCATTATTTTCAAGCGCACAAAATTTTTGTGCCGTTTGAGTCTCACTTAGGAGTGGTCCTCCAAGGTAGCGAAATAGCAGGACACATGGCATAATGGTCGATGGAACTTAATGTGACGATGGCCCGATCTTTCGAGAGGTACTGACAAGTCGATTGTGGAGATCTCGACGTTGATGATCCAAAGGCTCCAACTAAAACAGATCGATCCCCTCGCAATCACTACACCACTGCTCCGATGGTTATTAACCGTGCCGAACGCGGTTGCCTCGCCAAGAAGGCTATCTCCTGCAAGCGAATCGAGAACACAAGCAAGAGAGTAAAAGATGCAATCTGAACTGTATTGCAAATAAATACTGAGTTCACAAGTTGGGGTTTCTCAACCAGACATGCGGTGAGACTGCTAAACAGAATAAACTCTTAGGAAAAACCCGAGGAAAACTAAAGGGGTGGGACCTTCTTAAATAGGAGTGGGGGAGGTCGCACTTATCTAACAAAATGGGGTATGGTACTATTTATAGGTACTGTTCACATGAACAGTACGCCCATGATTAGTGCCAGCCCAAATAGTCTAAGTGTGATTATAAGGCCCAAGGCCCATTTTGACTTGGACTGGAAAAGTGATGCCACTTTTTTTGCCATTTCTGATTGGCTCAGAAGGTATTTCTAGGTGAGACTAAATTCATCTGAAAGTAGACTCTAAGATCTTTCCAACAAGTACTCATGGGCCCCGAGAAACCTTCTAGATCAAAAGTTATGGTCGTTTGAAGTAGACGCTGTCCAGTAGTCCGAATTTGAGTCGAACTCGCGAATATGAGTTGGATTGCGCTTGATGGTTCCACTTCTACACTTGAGATCACGTGGTTCTTCTCTATGGTTCCTAAGGACAATAAAATAACAAGTCTTAGGAAGTATCGAATGCTCAGTGGAAATATTATTGACTCCTAAAAATGAGTTTACCTGATAGTTGAGTTGACGAGCACGTGCCCGAGTGATTGGATCTTGCCCATCATTCATGGAAGCAGTAAGAGAAGTGTTCATATCAGTAGAAGTGATGTCCTCATCATCCTCCCCTTCTTGAATTGGAGTCGTCCTCGACTAAAGCTCAGCTTCTGCACCGAAGAATGGCCGTAGATCTGCAATGTTAAAGGTGGGGCTAACTCCAAAATCTGCAGGTAAATCTAACTTATATGCATTATCATTAATACATTCAAGCACTTTAAAAGGACCATCTGCACGAGGCATGAGTTTAGACTTTCTCAATTCTGGGAATCGCTCTTTATGCAAGTGTAACCACACAAGATCACCCGGCGCAAAAGTAATATGCTCGCGTCCCTGACTACCAGCAGCTTTATATTTAGCATTCATAAGCTCAATGTTCTCTTTAGTTGTCTCATGCATCTTAAGTATCAAATCAACACGTTGTTGAGCATCAAGATTTACCTTCTCCGAAGTGGGAAGGGGCAACAAATCAATAGGTGCACGAGGGATGAAACCATAAACAATCTCAAAAGGGCATTTCTTTGTGGTAGATTGCAGCGAACGATTATAAACAAATTCCACATGAGGCAAACATTCCTCCCACAATTTTAAGTTCTTTTTAAGCACAGCCCTAAGCATAGTAGATAATGTTATATTGACTACCTCAGTTTGTCCATCGGTTTGAGGATGACAAGTAGTAGAAAATAACAGCTTAGTCCCCAATTTATCCCACAAGGTTCTCCAAAAATGACTAAGAAATTTAGCATTACGATCTGAAACTATCGTATTCGGAATACCATGCAAGCAAACAATTTCCTTAAAGAATAAATCAGCAACATTTGTAGCATCATTACTTATATGACATGGTATAAAATGAGTCATCTTAGAAAATCTATCCACGATAACAAAAATACTATCCCTCCCCTTCTTTGTCCTAGGCAAACCTAAAACAAAATCCATAGAAATATCTTCCCAAGATGTGCTTGGCACAGGGAGAGGCATATATAAACCATGAAGATTAAGTCATGACTTAGCTTTTTGGCACGTGGTGCAGCGGGCAATGAAACGTTCGACGTCGCGCCTCATCTTTAGCCAATAAAAGTGGTGGGTTACAATATCCTCAGTCTTCTTCATGCTGAAGTGACCTATTAATCCTCCTCCATGCGCCTCCTGTAACAACAAAAGACGAACGGAGCTAGCTGGAATACATAGCTTGTTAGCATGGTACAAGAAACCATCATGCACCACAAATTTATTCCAACCCTTTCCCTCCTTACAATTGAGTAACACATCTTTAAAATCAGCATCATGCACATATTGCTCCTTTATTGTCTCTAATCCAAAGATTTTCAAGTCAAGTTGTGAAAGCATGGTATATCTCCTAGACAATGCATCAGCTATTACATTTTCTTTGCCCTTTTTATATTTAATGACATAAGGGAATGACTCAATAAACTCAACACACTTAGCATGTCTACGGTTCAGATTGGTTTGACTTCGAATATGTTTCAAAGATTCATGATCAGAATGTATTACGAACTCTTTGGGCCATAAATAATGTTGTCATGTTTCCAAAGTTCGAACTAGAGCTTATAATTCTTTATCATAGGTAGAATAGTTCAAACTAGACCCACTCAATTTTTCACTAAAGTAAGCAACATGTTTTCCTTCTTGAATTAACACGCCACCAAGACCTATGACACTAGCATCACATTCTAATTCAAAAGTCTTGCAAAAAATAGGGAGTTGAAGCAAATGGGCGTGTGTCAACTTATCTTTGAGAACGTCGAAAGCATGTTATTGCATGGTGCCCCAAGTAAAAGGAACACCATTCTTTGTAAACTCATTCAGCGGTGCAGTGATAGTGCTAAAATCTTGAACAAAATGCCGATAGAAGCCAGCGAGCCCGAGAAAACTCTGCACTTATGTGACCATTTTAGGAGGCGGCCAACTCTGGATAGCGACGATCTTGGCCTGATCAACTTTAATGCTCTGTGGAGTAACAACATAGCCAAGAAACGATACTCGTTCGGTGCAAAAGGTGCACTTCTCAAGGTTACCAAACAAACGTGCATCTCGCAAAGCATTAAAAACAGCACGTAAATGATTCAGGTGTTCTTCATATGACTTGCTATATATCAGAATATCATCAAAATAAACCACCACAAACTTTCCAATGAAAGCACATAAAACTTCGTTAATCAAACGCATAAAAGTGCTAGATGCATTAGTTAAATCAAAAGGCATCACCAACCACTCATATAGCCCAAATTTAGTTTTAAATGTCGTTTTTCATTCATCTCCTAATTTCATTCTAATCTGGTGGTACCCGCTACGCAAGTCAATCTTTATGAAAATAATAGAACCACTCAACTCATCTAGTATGTCGTCCAACCTAGGAATAGGACGACGATACCATATTGTGATATTATTAATGGCTCTACAATCAACACACATACGCCAACTACCATCTTTCTTAGGAACCAAAAGAACAGGAACAACACAAGGACTTAGGCTTTCTCATACATACCCTTGGTCCAAAAGATCTTGGACTTATCGTTGAATTTCATTAGTCTCCTCCGGTTCTATACGCCGCACGGTTTGGCAAAGTCGCTCCCGGAATTAAGTCAATTTGGTGTTCAATCCCTCTAATAGGTAGCAGTCCCGGGGGTAGTTCAGCTGGAAACACATCCTCATATTCCTGCAAAAGATTAGTGACAGCAGACGACAAAGAACTAGATATATCATCAAGTGAAAATAAAGCGTCTTTGCATATCAAAGCATAGCATGGCATATCATTGTTGACAATTTTAGCAAGATCAGATTTGGTTGCAAGCATGATACAACCCTTTAATTTAAGTCCCTCAGTCCTAGAACTAGATGCTAATTTCTCTTTCTTAGGTGGGAAAATGTTTTTCACTACTTGCTGATTTTCAGATTCATATTCATGTTCTTTTCTCTTATTTGCAGCTATCTCTTTTTCACATTGCACAATTTCAGCAGGTGTTAAAGGTAGCAAAATTATTTTCATTCCTTTGTGCATAAGAGAATACTTATTACTTCTACCATGATGAGTTGCATCGGTATCAAATTCCCATGGACGACCTAATAAAAGTGAGCAAGCTTGCATAGGTACTACGTCGAAATCAGCTACATCATGATAGGAACCAATGAAAAAATACACTCTCGCAGATTGTGTTACCTTCATCTTACCGCTGTTGTTGAACCATTGAATGTGGTATGGGTGAGGATGTGCACGTGTGGTCAAGCCAAGCTTCTTGATCAAATCTAAACTCACCAAGTTATTACAACTCTCACCATCAATTATGACACGAACACAGCAATCCTTGACGATGAGGAACATCTGAAACAAATTATGGCGCTGTAGCTTCTCTGCTTGCTCCTTTTGGGTTCTCAACACTTGCTGCACAATTATGGTCCTATAATTCTCCGTAGCAGCGGTACCTAAAATTTCCTCCTCTTCGCTATTTTCCTCTGGATCATCATCATTACCTACAACGTTAGCTGCAAGAGCATATTCGTCCTCAACATCACTAGCACTTACATATCCACCGTCTTCTGTCACAATGTACGCTCGCTGATTTGGGTAATTTTTCATGACGTGTCCCATCCCTTTACAACGGTGGCATATAATCCCCGTCGTACGACCCGTGGAAGCAATTGATGAAGAGCTCTGCGCTGGTGTCTGCACACTAGTGGATTTGCTCGCCTCAGGTGCGCGTGACGGTGGTGGCGGTGCTGCTGAACGTGCCCTACTCACGGAGGGGGCAGCAGACCGGAAAGCAGGAGGTGGGGCTGACTTGGTTTGCTGTAACATCCCAAAATTTTGTCCCTTTATTGAAAATTTAATCTGGAGTTTATTTGGATTTTCTGGAGTTATGTTAAAATCCTGATTTGAGAAAAATTTTAAACTTTATTGTGTAAAAGTCAAAATTAAATTTATTGCATTCCTAAAAGCTTAAACCAATGTATTTCAGCTTCCTTAAGTCAAATATGAGATTATTTTAATTTTTTTCTGGATTTTAGAAGGAATTAAAACCCTCCCTACAAAATCAAATTGTACCTTTGCAAAATATACTTGTTAAAATGAGTGGGACATATTTTTATTAAGTCTATAATAGCTCCAGATAGTTCCCAGAATTTTTCTGGATTTTTCAAAATTTATTTGGTATTTTTCTGAGTTTTCTAAAGCTTAATAGCATTTCTGGAAAATCAAAAAGAAAGAAAATCCCAAAATCCCTCCCGCGCCAGTGTCAACCATCGGCGTCCCCTCCGCCGCCCGGAATCCCCTCACCGTCCGATCTAACTTAAACCCTCTCCCGCCTTCCCTCTCTCGCGTGCGGCGCGTGTCGCGCGATCGGACCGCTCCACTCCGCGCCGGATTTAATCCTCGCCGCGCACCCACTTACCGCTTCACCGCTCCCCTCTCCGCTCCTGCCGCCACGTGGTGTTATCCAAGCCGTCCCCTATTGCCGTATCTCATCTCGGCCGCCCCTTCCCACTTAAGCACCGTCCGGCCCCGATCTAACCTTCGTTGTCGGATCGGATCTCACCGTCCCCTTCACTTACCCCTTCGCATGCGCCAGCCGTCCCGATCTCTCCCGTGCCACCCGTCAAGCATCTGACCGTCCCCCTCGCTCCTTCCTTTCTTTTCTCTCTCGCTGACATGCGGGCCCCACTCGTCAGTTCCGTCTCCCCCGCCCCTTTCCTTTCTTCCTCGCGCGATCTCCACCCGCTGCCGCCATTGCTGCCGCAAACCGAAGCTTTTAAAGCTTCGGTTTCCTTCCAAATTTATGCCCCGCGCCAACGGCCGATCGCAATTGCACCTCCACCGCGTCCATTACGGGCATAATCACGCATAATCGCAGCCGTTATCACCGTCGCAATAAACCTCCCCGCCCGTTGCACTCCGGCGAACTTCGCGCGGCCGTTACCCTCCTCCCCAGCCTATAAAAGAGGTGCCCCGAGGTCCCTCTACCCACACCGCCACCCCCCGAGCCTCCAGAGCGCTTAATCCAGCCCCGAAGGTCCCCCTGCGCCCGATTTCCCTCCGCGGCTTCAAGTGACTTCGGCGAGCAATCGCCGCCGGCTCGAGCCCCCTCGCCCCTCGCCGACACCTCCCCGGCCTTGCTGGTGCCCAGGCGACCCTCGGCGACCACCTCCCGGCACGCACCACCGAGCTACTCCGCCGCCGTGAAGGCTTCTCCGACCGCCGCCTCTCGCGCGGTTTCCCTCTCCGGTCATCCTCGGCCTCCGTGCAAGGTACCGACGCACTCCGCGTTCTCCTCGTCGCTTTGGTACCCTCGCCGGCCGCCGCCACCGAGCTCCGCGACCATCGGAACCGAGCGCCGCCGCCGCCGCCGAGCACGCCTGCGTCGGCCGAGCCGGGCGGCAGCAGCGTGGCAGCCAGTGGCGGCGGACGGCGCCACGCCAACGCCACCCGCACGCCGCGCCACCTCGCGCGCGCCGCCACGCCGGCATAAAGCCGTGGACGTGGCGCCACGCGGCGACCACGCGGCAGCCCCGTGGCGCCACGCCGCCACCCGCTCCCCGCGCGCCCGCCGCCACTCACCTTCCTCGTGTCCATGGACTTGGTCCATGACACCGGCCCCACTGTCGACCTCTGCCGAATATATTAATCTTAGGGCTGACGTCATAATCTATAATTTCCTTTAGAAAATAATTCGTGCTGACGTCATAAATCCTTTTCGGTTTAAAAATAAATCCAGAAAATACCCTTTTTCTTTTATTTTGAATTCAAACTTTGGAAGGCTATAACTTTTGCATTTTAACTCCAAATTGACCCATTCAAATTTCTAAATTTTTCTAAAATCATGATCTATCCATTTCTGGAATAATTTTGAAATTTTGAAACTTATTTAAATTTGATTTGAATATATTTTGTAATTCCAAGGTTCAAATTTAAATTAAAACTTCCAACTTCTTTTAAAAGCCTCATTTCCTTTTTAAAAATTGTTGACCCACATCCAAAAATTCAGAACTCTGTCTCCCAAATTATTTGATAATTTTTGGAAGTTATTTGGATTCCATTTGAATTTTTGTTTTGAATTTGCTTTGAATTGATTTCTCGTTAGATATTGACGATTCCGAGAGTTTGAATTGATTTAATCGCAGCAGACTTCGATCAAGGCAAGTTACACCTTTGACCATGTTGAACCTAATATTTTAAATTATTTATATTGTTTTATCAGATATGCATGCGTATCTTTATTCAAGTATAATTCAAATTGGATTTGAAACTTAGATATTCCCATGATCCTTTGATTATAGCCTATTTGAAATCCTGAATTCGTATACCTTGTCACCCTAGCTGAAAACTAGTTAGTACCATAGTATTGACTAGAAAATTTCATAGAAATGCTTAGCCTGGCTTAGTATAACTTTTGGTGGGATCAATCTTTCACATGAAATGACGGACTTTGAAATTCGATATCTTGACTTCAGTAAGTCAAGGAGGGTTTTACGGAAATTATTTAAAAATGAAAATAGAAAACATGTTTTGGACTTAGGCTAATGGTTAGGTGGTGGGTACCGGTATGCCTCGTGTTTGGTGACACCTGGTTGATTATCGTGTACGGGGTATGTGGTTGAGCCTAAATCAACTTAAGGACCGCTTCGTGAATTATTTTACGAAGTCACTTCATACTACCACAAGTCCGGTATGGGACGGACCTGGCTAAGTAATTTGTGAAGTTCCAACTATAGTCTCGCTATAGGCTGAATGTGAGCGCGGCGTAGGCTGTGGGAAGTCTCACATGGCACCAGAGGGGGCTCCAACTCGTGGATTCGAGTTGTGGTGAAACCTTAGTGGCGGCGTGATTATGTTGGCTATGAATCATCGGAACAGCCTTGTCATGAACTCTCCGCCGCACACCTAAGGCAGTGTGTTGATCGCGTGGCTCAAGTGAGAGGGAATGTCTTGTGGGTAAAGTTGTACACCTCTGCAGAGTAACAAACTATCTGGATAGCCGTGTCCACGGTCATGGACATGCTGAGTAGAGTCTTCACAGATTAGACTTGAATTTTCATAAAACTTGGTTTTGGCAAACAAACGTTGGATTTGGTAATGGTCCGGGTGGATTCCCGTGGATAGGTTAGTGTGGGTTGGAGCCTACACTAACGATATTACTTGTTAAAAACAATGTTTCATATACTGTATTTAAATTCAGCTTTTCGTACTTACGTTATTGTATTTAAATTCAAGTATTGCTTTCCGCACATTACCCTATTAAGCTTCCTTTGAAATCCCTTATGCATGCATCAAATCTGTTATAATTCCTGGTGTAACTTGCGTAAGCATTTACTTGCTTACCTTGGGAGTACTTCCGTACTCACCTTGCTAAATCTGTTGCCAGACTTCGAGGGCGACTACGACGGTGAGGACTACTTCAGCGAGTAGGATGCGTCTTACGATCATTCGCTCGTGGAGGCCGGATGGGTCGTGGCTGCCACCTTTGCTTTATTTCCGCTGTTTTGTTTACTTTGTTGGCCTAGTGCCTTATTGTAAGACTTGGCCTTCAGGCCGTATTTTCGTTTAATAATATCTCGTGGTTATTTTTGCATGATATACATTACTGTGAAACCTGTGTGCACTAGCTTTTCCTGGGATAGTGCGATTTACACAGAGGGGCTCGGAGTTGTTGTTCCGGGTCCCGACAGAAATGGTATCAGAGCAACGATGACTCTAAGACGTGACCTTAGCAAGAGACCAGCTTTAAGGATATATTTTAATAAGAAATGCGCTTTTAAATTATCTCTCCCTTTTCTCAAGTCTCTTTACCAAAACCGATTACTAACTCCTCTCCCCTTCCAAATTTTAGATGGAGCAACCCACCGCGCCTCCCACGGAACCCTTAGGACTCTTCGCGACGATCCGCACAACCTCATGCAAGAACTCAACTTCCGCCCACACCCCCTCTACCAGGGATACGTTGGCATGTATGGAGACGAGGAACGCTGGAGAGTGGAAGTGAAGATCTTCAAGGATTTCGGAGCACACGGAGCCATTTACGTGTTCGACGCACCCCTACCTCGGGCCACCTTCTTCGATGGAGTTCAGGATGCAGCCCGAGAGGCCATTCGCCAGCTGCGGAACATCTACGCTCGAGACTTGCTGCGCACCGACTTCCGCTACTTCCCCATGAAGACTCCCTTGTGGGCTGCCAGCGACTTCTCGTCTACAGAGTATGAGAGCAACCCCCGCCTCATACGACTGGTGGAGTACACCAAGTCCATGGATCACATGTACTGCATCACTCGACGAGCCGCACACCGCACATGCCAGAAGCTCCGCGCACGCGAAGAGGAACTTGCCGAGCTCCGTGCAGAGGATGCAGGTTCCACTGATTCCGGACCTTTTCCGAGGAGACTCGAGCGCAGCGCTAGTGTGTAGACAACCCCTAGTCTTAGAACGCTATCCGTGAGCTGCAAACCTTTGTAAACAGCCACGAAGACTATTATAATAAAATAAAAAGTTTTATTTGGCTCTTATCTGGGTTTTCCTTGCTCTTGTGTGTTGTTTTGGTGGGATTGTTACTAGAACCTTTCCTTTAGTTCCCTCTCTAAATCTGAAAGTCTCAATAGATGGTGAACACAAGAAGAAATCCCAACATGGACAACGCCAACCCCGGAGCACAAGGAAGCCAGTCCGCTCCGATTCCACCACCCCGCCAAGAAGAGGACCAGATTGGGCACGCTTGATGGCCAATCAAACCCAGCTTGATCCAGCTCTTAGCTCGGGACGATCAACAACCCTCAGGCTCATCATCAACCTGCCCAAGTACCTCCCAATCGTCTCTCCGAGTTCCTGAGGATCAAGCCACCCACCTTCGCCGGCAGTGCTGAACCGATGGACGCCGACGACTGGCTCAGGTCGATTGGCAAGAAGCTGGACATTCTACAGTGCACTGATCGGGAGCGAGTCTTGTTCGCCTCCCATCAGCTGAATGGGTCCGCATCTCAATGGTGGGACACTTTCACCGCATCGCACGCCAACCCGCAGACGGTGACCTGGATCGAGTTCGAGCAAAGCTTTCGCAAAGCTCATATCCCCACCGGCACCATGGCATTAAAGAAGAAGGAGTTCAGATCTCTGCGCCAAGGAAGTCGTACTGTCAATGAGTACGTACAGAAGTTTAACCAACTGGCCCGCTATGCGCCAGAGGATGTGGCTTCCGATGAAGCCAAGCAAGAAAGGTTCATGGAGGGCCTGAATGACAACATATCAGTACAACTGATATCGGGTGACTATACTGACTTCCACCAGCTAGTCAGTAAGGCCATCCGCCAGGAGGGCAAGCACATGGAAATGGAGACCCGGAAGAAAAGGATGGCGGATCAAAGGAACAACTCTGGAAGTTCTTTCAAGAATCGCGATTCTCCTCACTCAAACAAGTTCGACACTTGTGGCAAAGAATCTCAAGAACCACCCAAAGAGTTCAAGTCCTCAACCAGCCGCCCGCCGTTTCAAGCCAACCGCCAGCAGTTCCCAAGCAACCGCAACTCAAAGAATCGGTGGCGGACACGTAAGAGCGATCCGCCGTCGACGGATTGACTCGCTACTCGAAGGAACTGTGGCACTTTGCCAAGGCATGCCCTAAGAAGATTCAAGCGGCAAAGAACTTCGAGAGCCTCGAAGTCGTAACTGTGGGCGCAGGCCGCAGACCTTCATCAAAGGGCGAGTGAACCACGTGGATGCGGAAGAGGCCCAGCTGCACTGATGTCGTGGCCGGGTATGTTCCTTGTCAATTCAGTACAAGCATCAGTTCTTTTCGATTCCGGAGCATCGCATTCCTTTGTGTCAAAAACTTTTGTGGATAAGCATGGGTTGGGCAGGGTAACCCTTAGCAACCCTATGATAGTTCACTCCTCGAGCAGAAATGAGAGCAGGACCTTGTGCCCCAAAGTGGAATTGCTCATAGATGGGACCCGATTCTCGCCGATCTTTTGGTTTTGGAATCGCAAGGATTAGACGTCATTCTCGGGATGAACTGGTTAGCCAAGAATCGAGGTCGGATCGATTGTGCTACCAGATCCATCACCTCACCAATGACCAAGGCATGGAGGTAATCTTCTCTCCCAGCATTCGAAGGCGTAAGAATGTGCCTCTTCCACCTCCAAGTATTGGAGGAAGTGCCGATCGCACGGGAGTACCGGATGTTTTTCCCGAGGAACCGCCAGGATGCCACCGGATAGGAGATCGAATTTGTGATTGACCTAGTCCCGTGCACCGCCCGATTTCCAAGAGACCATATCGGATGCCCGCTAATGAGTTAGCGGAATTGAAGAATCAACTCAAGGAGTTAGAAGACAAGGGTATATCCGACCTAGTTCATCGCCTTGGGGAGCACCCGCCCTATTCGTCAAGAAGAAGGATGAGAGTGCGAGGCTATGTGTGGACTACTGAGCCCTCAATGACGCCACCATCAAGAATAAATACCCCCTCCCGTGATCGATGACTGCTCGATCGGTTGAAAGGAGCCGTATCTTCTCCAAGATTGATCTACGATCGATACCATCGGTGAAGATTCGTGAAGAAGACATTCCTAAGACCGCCTTCTCCACCGGATATGGGCATTATGAGTTCACGGTCATGTCATTTGGTGACCAATGCACGACCTACTTCATGAGCATGATGAACGGTGTGTTCATGAAATACTTGGACAAGTTCGTAGTAATCTTCATCGGCGACATCCTCATCTACTCCAAGAATGAAGAAGAGCACGAACAGCACCTCAGATCACTCGAAAAGCTTAGAGAACATCGACTTTTCGCCAAATTCGATAAGTGTGAATTCGCTAAAAGAGGTTGCCTTCCTGACATATTGTAACAGTACCAAGGAATCGTTGAGATCCTTCCAAGGTGGAAGCAGAATGGAGTGGAAGCCACCAAAGTCCGTAATGTAAGTCGAGCTTTCTTGGACTTGCGGGTTATTACCGCTCGGCTCATAGCAGATTCTCCGAGACAGCCAAGCCAATGACCCAATTGCTGAAAAAGGAAAAGAAGTTCGAATGGACGAAGGCTTGCGAGCGAGTTTCGCACCTTAAGAAGAGACTAGTCTCAAGATTCGTGCTCGCCTTGCCGGCGTGCATAAAGGCTTCGAGGTTTTCTGTGACGCCTCTCGCCTAGGCTTAGGCTGTGTTCTGATGCAAGAGGGCAAAGTGGTAGCCTATGCATCGCGTCAACTCAAGCCTCATGAGTGCAATTATCCTACTCATGACTTGGAGTTAGCCTCATGAGTGCACGCCTTAAAAATCGGCGCCACTACCTTATTGGTAACCGTTGTGAAGTATACACGGACCATAAGAGTTTGAAGTATATCTTCACCCAAGCAGAACTCAACCTGAGGCAGCGAAGATGGTTGGAGTTGATCAAGGACTACGACATCGGTATACATTACCACCCCGGAAAAGCGAATGTAGTAGCCGATGCCTTAAGCAGGAAGTCTTATGCAAACATGGTGATATCGGAAGAAGACCAGACCCGACTTCAGGAGGGAGTCGCCCGTCTAAGTCTAAACCCAACGGGACCAAGCACCCTCACCACACTGGAAGTGCGACCCGGCTTACCTGATCAAATTAAGGAAGCTCAGATTGTGGACGAGGATATTCAAGAAATCAAGAAGAATATGAGGAGAGGCAAAGCGCCAGGATTCAGCGAAGATGAACATGGCACGGTTTGGTTCGAGAACCGCATCTGTGTGCCGAATAATCAGGAAATCAAAAACCTGATTCTGAAAGAGGCTCATGATACCCCATACTCAATCCACCCAGGTCGTACCAAGATGTACCAGGATCTGAGGGAAAGATATTGGTGGGTTAGTATGAAAAGGGAAATCGCAGAGTTCATCGAAGCCTGCGACACCTGTCAGCGAGTCAAAGCTGAACATCAGAGGCCAGCGGGACTCTTGCAACCATTGCCGATTCCGGAATGGAAGTGGGAAGAAATTGGTATGGATTTCATAACCGGACTCCCAAGGACACAATCGGGTTATGATTCAATTTGGGTAATCATAGACAGATTGACTAAAGTAGCTCACTTCATACCACCAAGACCACTTATTAGGAAGCAAGTTGGCTGAACTATACATGTCTCGAATTGTGTGCCCGTATGGCGTACCCAAGAAGATAGTGTCGATCGAGGTAGTCGTTTACTTTCGATTTTGGCAAAGGTGCACGAAGAGTTGGGTAGTAAGCTCGGCCAGATGCCGCTTACCATCCCTGCACGGACGGTCAAACAGAAAGAGTTAATCGATACTCGAGGATATGCTAAGGGCTTGTACGCTGGATTTGGGAACAGTTGGGACCGTTCAACGCCTCTATGCGGAATTCTCGTACAATAATGACTACCAAGCCGACCGCAGATGGCACCCTTCAAGCCTTGTATGGTCGAAGTGCGAACCCCCGCTTTGGGATCAGCAAGGTGAACCCCAAGAAACGGACCAAACTCGCTGCAAGACGCAGTAAGATCAAGTGAAGAAGATCGTGACGATCAAGATAGCCCGCCTCGGCAGAAGAGCTACGCGGATAACCGCCGCCGAGACGACCTTTGAGGTCGGGGACTACGCCTATCTTAGGTATCCCCACTCGTGAGGTGTGAAAAGGTTTCAAGTTAGAGGAAAGCTTGCACCGCGATATGTGGGCCCTTTCAAGATTCTCGACCAAGAGGTGCGATCAGATATCGCTTAGACTTGCCGCCAAGCATGTCAGGGTGCACAATGTCTTCCATGTCTCTCGCTTAAAGAAGTGCCTCCGAGTACCCACAGAGCAAGCCGCACCGAAACCTTGGACCTCGGGATGACCTCACCTATCATGAGCAACCAATCAAGATTCTCGAGACAGAACGCCGCACTGAAGGAAGACCATCAGATTCTGCAAAGTTCAGTGGAGCAATCACACCGAGGACGAAGCCACCTGGGAGCGAGAAGAAGACTTAAAGACCAGCCATCCCCATCTCTTTTGCTAGCCAGTGCAAATCTCGAGGGCGAGATTTCCTCTAAGGGGGGTAGGTTTGTAACATCCCAAAATTTTGTCCCTTTATTGAAAATTTAACTGAGTTTATTTGGATTTTCCGAGTTATGTTAAAATCTGATTTGAGAAAAATTTTAAACTTTATTGTGTAAAAGTCAAAATTAAATTTATTGCATTCCTAAAAGCTTAAACCAATGTATTTCAGCTTCCTTAAGTCAAATATGAGATTATATTAATTTTTCTGGATTTTAGAAGGAATTAAAACCCTCCCTACAAAATCAAATTGTACCTTTGCAAAATATACTTGTTAAAATGAGTGGGACATATTTTTATTAAGTCTATAATAGCTCGAGATAGTTCCCGAATTTTTCTGGATTTTTCAAAATTTATTTGGTATTTTTCTCGAGTTTTCTAAAGCTTAATAGCATTTCGGAAAATCAAAAGAAAGAAAATCCCAAAATCCCTCCCGCCGCTAGGTGTCAACCATCGGCGTCCCTCCGCCCGCCGGAATCCCCTCACCGTCCGATCTAACTTAAACCCTCTCCCGCCTTCCTCTCTCGCGTGCGACGCGTGTCGCGCGATCGACCGTCCACTCCGCGCGGATTTAATCCTCGCCGCCGCACTCCACTTACCGCTTCACCGCTCCCCTCTCCGCTCCCGCCGCCACGTGGTGTTATCCAAGCCGCCCCTATTGCCGTATCTCATCTCGGCGCGCCTTCCCACTTAAGCACCGTCCGCCCCGATCTAACCTTCGTTGTCGGATCGGATCTCGGCCGTCCCCTTCACTTACCCTTCGCAATGCGCCGCCGTCCCGATCTCTCCCCGTGCCACCCGTCAAGCATCCGACCGTCCCCTCGCTCCTTCCTTTCTTTTCTCTCGCCGACATGCGGGCCCCACTCGTCGCCTCCGTCTCCCGCCCCTTTCCTTTCTTCCTCGCGCGATCTCCGCCATCGCCGCCATTCTTGCCGCAAACCGAAGCTTTTAAAGCGGTTTTCTTCCAAATTTATGCCCCGCGCCAACGGCCGATCGCATTGCACCTCCACGCGCCCATTACGGGCATAATCACGCATAATCGCAGCCGTTATCACCGCCGCAATAAACCTCCCGCCCGCTGCACTCCGGCGAACCGCGCGGCCGTTACCCTCCTCCCCAGCCTATAAAAGAGGTGCCCCGAGGTCCCTCTACCCACACCGCCACCCCCCGAGCCTCCAGAGCGCTTAATCCAGCCCCGAAGGTCCCCCTGCGCCCGATTTCCCTCCGCGGCTTCAAGCGACTCCGGCGAGCAATCGCCGCCGGCTCGAGCCCCCTCGCCCCTCGCCGACACCTCCCCGGCCTTGCTGGTGCCCAGGCGACCCTCGGCGACCACCTCCCCGGCACGCACCACCGGAGCTACTCCGCCGCCGTGAAGGCTTCTCCGACCGCCGCCTCTCCGCGGTTTCCCTCTCCGGCCATCTCGGCCTCCGTGCAAGGTACCGACGCACTCCCGCGTTCTCCTCGTCGCTTTGGTACCCTCGGCGGCCGCCGCCACCGAGCTCCGGCGACCATCGCCCCGAGCGCGCGTCGCCGGCCAAAGCCACGTCGGCCGTCGGGCCGAAGCCGGCGCAGCGTGGCAGCCGTGGCGGCGACGGCGGCGCCACGCCGCCACCCGCACGCCGCCACTCGCCTGCTCGCGCGCCGCCACGTCGGCATAAAGCCGTGACGTGGCGCCACGCGGCGACCACGCGGCAGCCCCGCGGCGCCACGCCGCCACCCGCTCCCCGCGCGCGCCGCCACTCACCCTTCCTCTCGGTCCATGGACTTGGTCCATGACACCGGGCCCCACTGTCGACCTCCGCCGAATATATTAATCCTAGGGCTGACGTCATAATCTATAATTTCCTTTAGAAAATAATTCGTGCTGACGTCATAAATCCTTTTCGGTTTAAAAATAAATCCAGAAAATACCCTTTTTCTTTTATTTTGAATTCAAACTTTGGAAGGCTATAACTTTTGCATTTTAACTCCAAATTGACCCATTCAAATTTCTAAATTTTTCTAAAATCATGATCTATCCATTTCTGGAATAATTTTGAAATTTTGAAACTTATTTAAATTTGATTTGAATATATTTTGTAATTCCAAGGTTCAAATTTAAATTAAAACTTCCAACTTCTTTTAAAAGCCTCATTTCCTTTTTAAAAATTGTTGACCCACATCCAAAAATTCAGAACTCTGTCTCCCAAATTATTTGATAATTTTTGGAAGTTATTTGGATTCCATTTGAATTTTTGTTTTGAATTTGCTTTGAATTGATTTCTCGTTAGATATTGACGATTAGGAGAGTTTGAATTGACTTAATCGCAGCAGACTTCGATCAAGGCAAGTTACACCTTTGACCATGTTGAACCTAATATTTTAAATTATTTATATTGTTTTATCAGATATGCATGCGTATCTTTATTCAAGTATAATTCAAATTGGATTTGAAACTTAGATATTCCCATGATCCTTTGATTATAGCCTATTTGAAATCCTGAATTCGTATACCTTGTCACCCTAGCTGAAAACTAGTTAGTACCATAGTATTGACTAGAAAATTTCATAGAAATGCTTAGCCTGGCTTAGTATAACTTTTGGTGGGATCAATCTTTCACATGAAATGACGGACTTTGAAATTCGATATCTTGACTTCAGTAAGTCAAGGAGGGTTTTACGGAAATTATTTAAAAATGAAAATAGAAAACATGTTTTGGACTTAGGCTAATGGTTAGGTGGTGGGTACCGGTATGCCTCGTGTTTGGTGACACCTGGTTGATTATCGTGTACGGGGGTATGTGGTTGAGCCTAAATCAACTTAAGGACCGTTTCTGTGAATTATTTTACGAAGTCACTTCGTACTACCACAAGTCCGGTATGGGACGGACCTGGCTAAGTAATTTGTGAAGTTCCAACTATAGTCTCGCTATAGGTGAATGTGAGCGGCGAGGTGTGGGAAGTCTCACATGGCACCAGAGGGGCTCCAACTCGTGGATTCGAGTTGTGGTGAAACCTTAGTGGCGGCGTGATTATGTTGGCTATGAATCATCGAATGTACCTTGTCATGAACTCTCCGCCGCACACCTAAGGCAAGGTGTTGATCGCGTGGCTCAAGTGAGAGGGAATGTCTTGTGGGTAAAGTTGTACACCTCTGCAGAGTAACAAACTATCTCGATAGCCGTGTCCACGGTCATGGACATCTTGAGTAGAGTCTTCACAGATTAGACTTGAATTTTCATAAAACTTGGTTTTGGCAAACAAACGTTGGATTTGGTAATGGTCCGGGTGGATTCCCGTGGATAGGTTAGTGTGGGTTGGAGCCTACACTAACGATATTACTTGTTAAAAACAATGTTTCATATAATCGTATTTAAATTCAGCTTTTCAGACTTACGTTATTGTATTTAAATTCAAGTATTGCTTTCCGCACATTACCCTATTAAGCTTCCTTTGAAATCCCTTATGCATGCATCAAATCTGTTATAATTCCTGGTGTAACTTGCGTAAGCATTTACTTGCTTACCTTGGGAGTACTTTCGTACTCACCTTGCTAAATCTGTTGCCAGACTTCGAGGGCGACTACGACGGTGAGGACTACTTCAGCGAGTAGGATGCGTCTTACAGTCATTCGCCTGTGGGAGGCCGGATGGGCTGTGCTGCCACCTTTGCTTTATTTCCGCTATTTTGTTTACTTTGTTGGCCTAGTGCCTTATTGTAAGACTTGGCCTTCAGGCCGTATTTTCGTTTAATAATATCTCGTGGTTATTTTTGCATGATATACATTACTGTGAAACCTGTGTGCACTAGCTTTTCCTGGGATAGTGCGATTTACACAGAGGGGCTCGGAGTCGTTGTTCCGGGTCCCGACATTTGCCCCGGTGTCGACCTCGATGCAGAAGTACTTCCATAGTTGCTCCTATTCTATTGTTGTCTTCTCTGCAATTCTTTTTTGCAAAACAAGCAAGCTGGAACAATCTATTGATATCATTATACTCCTTGTAATCAATTATGTCCTGAATTTCACGCCTTAAGCCCCCATAAAAATGAGCCATCTTATCCTCCTCATCCTCTACAACATTACAACGCAGCATGCCTATTTTTAGTTCTTGATAATATTCCTCAACAGAATTTTTACCTTGGTCTAAGCGCTGCAATTTCTTACGTATATCACGTTTAAAAGCAGGAGGAATAAATCTAGCACGCATAGTTACCTTCAATCTATACCATGTATCAGGTGCTAAACCGGAATTAACTACTTGACTCCATCAAAGGATAGCAAAACCTTTAAATTCACTAGTAGCTTGTCTGACTCTATGCACTTCAGGAACTAGATGGGCATTAAATTTTTGTTCAACTATCATCTCCCAATCTATATAAATTTCAGCATCGTAAACACCCGCAAAAGATGGTATGGTAAATTTAACTTTAGCAAATGGGTCATCATTAGCACGAGCATTGTGGTGCTGAAAATCATTACCTCCCATAGCCTGGCGGTTGCATTGTAGGCGGTGTCGTAGATGTACCTCCCACCTCAAGATCTTGGGGTGCATCATGTTCATTCTCGCGTCCGTTGTTTGGTGGCCGAGTCACCATTCTTTCAAAGCGTGTAGTGAGTGCTGCAATACTCTCATTGATGGAGCGCTGCAATATATCCGTCGTAGCTTGAAGCTTCCTATCGATATCCTTATTAATGGTAGTATGTTGTTCATCCAAGAGCGTCATAAGCTCTCCCTTTGCAATACAGTCTTGCGCCTCAGACGACTCACCTGCCATGGTTAGTAGAAAACAAAAGACAACACAAAGGAATCACACACTCTCAAGCGTCTTACGACACTCTTACAAGTGTTCTTACCAACGCAAACAGTAGGAGGTTCAACCGGTGGCTGGTTCGTGATACCGTGTCGAGCGCGGGTACGATCGCAAGAGGGGACCTGTTCTGATCAAGAGTAGGTGGAGTTCGGAAGGCACAATATGGTAGCAAAAGGATCAACAATAATCAGTTCAGTAAATGCAAGTTGAAAGATTGTTCAAAATACTCGTCAAAGTTGCTGATCCTAGCCTAATCACAGCTAGCTAATCAAAGCCCTATGCAAGGAAGTGTATGTACACACACGCAATGATCAATATGACTTGATGTAAGCAATGGACAACCTCACAACAAGTGCTAGGAGAGACGCTAACCAATCTACTCAAACTTCTTTGTAGGGTACAAGATTGTTTGCACGACGTAGAGCACAAAAGACAACAAAATCGGTATCGGTGCAATGCAAACAACCCTCTAGATTGAGCAGAAACAACCGCTAGTCTCAAACGATGAAAAGGCAGAGTTTTATATGGCTTATATATACTCGTTTGAAAGGTTTCGACGAGATCTACAACTTTGTAGTTGAAACAAAATCCGAATTCTGAAGGGAAGATTGAACAAACCAGCAAACACAGAAGCCTTAATTTTGCGATGTGATTTCAAGGCCAAAGATGGCCGATTTTGGGGGTCTTGGAGGGCGACAGGCAGCGGAAAAGGGGAGATAGGATGGCAGCGGAAAAGGGCACTTTCAAATTTTCACTATCCCGTGGCTCTCTCTCTCTCTCTCCTTTTTTTCTTTTTTTTTTCAAACCGAAATCAATCTCTCTCTTTTTTCTTTTCTCTCTTTTTTTCTTTGGGTCCGAAACCCTAATTTTTCTTTTGTCACAGAGGATGGCGGCGGATGGGGGGGCTTGGATGCAAAGGCCGCGGCAAGGATGGAAGGTCGCGGCAAGGATGGAAGGAGGGGGTGGCAGCGGATGGAAGGTTGCGGCAACGAAACAAGAACACACAACGATAAAGCTACGCAAAGGAACACGAGATGCAACTAGATAAAGACGAACTAGACTCTGACTAAACTAGGAATTAGCAACTTGAACATGATAATGTAACCAAAATTTCAACGAGCAATACGGAAAAGAAAAATTGCAATGGCACAAGGGGTGTTGGGACAACGGAAGAACAATACGGAATTTTTTTGGCTATTTTTCTGGAGTTTTTAGGACGATGAACATAAACTAATCTAAAAGGGACGAATTACCTCACGGGCAACCATTGCTCTGATACCACCTAATGTGACGATGGCCCGATCTTCCGAGAGGTACTGATAAGTCGATTGTGGATATCTCGACGTTGATGATCCAAAGGCTCCGACCAAAATAGATTGATCTCCTCGCAATCACTACGCCACTGCTCCGATGGTTATCAACCGTGCCGAACGCGGTTGATCTCGCTAAGAAGGCTATCTCCTGCAAGCGAATCGAGAACACAAACAAGAGAGTAAAAGATGCAATCTGAACTGTATTGCAAATAAATATTGAGTTCACAAGTTGGGGTTTCTCAACTGGACGTATGGTGAGACCGCTAAGCAGAATAAACTCTTAGGAAAAACCTGAGGAAAACTAAAGAGGTACAACCTCCTTAAATAGGGATGGGGGAGGTCGCACTTATCTAACAAAAGGGGGTGTGGTACTATTCATAGGTACTGTTCATGTGAACAGTACGCCCATGGTTAGTGCCGGCCCAAATAGTCTAAGTGTGATTACAAGTCCCAATGTCCACTTTGACTCGGACTGGAAAAGTGACGCCACTTGTTTTGTAGTTTCTGATTGGCTCGGATGGAATTTTGAGGTGAGACAAGATTCATCTGAAAGTAGACTCCAAGATCTTTCCAACGAGTACTCACGGGCCCTGAGAAACCTTCTAGATCAAAAGTTATGGTCGTTTGAAGTAGGTGCGATCCAGCAGTCCGAATCTGAGTCGAACTCGTGAATATGAGTTGGATTGCGCTTGACGGTTCCACTTGTATACTTGAGCTCGCGTGGTTTTTCTCCATGGTTCCTAAGGACAAGAAAATCACATGTCTTAGAAAGTATCGAATGCTCAGTGGAAATATTATTGACTTCTAAAAACGAGTTTACCTGATAGTTGAGTTGACGAGCACGTGCCCGAGTGATTAGACTTTACCCATCATTCATGGAAGCAGTAAGAGGAGTGTTCATATCAGTAGAAGTGATGTCCTCATCAGAACTTAGGGAGTTCAACTTGCATTTCATATCCTAAAAGACCATTAAATCCCAGATCTTGGCAGACTTTGTCGCCAAATGGATAAATCCTAAACCCGTTCAGGATCCTCAACAGTACGATTCCCACGACATGTGGACAATGTATTTCGATGGGTCACTTACGTTAAGTGGTTTGGGGGCTGGGGTGGTCCTGAAATCTCCTACGGGAGAGACCTTAAAGTATACCATTCAATTGCTCTTTCCAGCTACGAATAATGTGGTTGAGTATGAAGACTTGTTGGCTGGCATACGAGTTGCTAAAACGCTTGGGATTTGTGACTACTCGTGAGAGAAGACTCTCAACTAGTTATGAATCAGGTCAGCAAAGAGTATCAATGCTCGAATTCAACCATGTTTCAATTTTTGACAGAAGTTCGCAAGCTAGAAAAGCACTTTTTCAGTCTTGAGTTACAGTATATCCCTCGGAAGGATAACTTTCTCACAGACCACTTAGCTCGATTAGCTTCTTCCCGAACACCAGTTCCATCAAGATTTTTCTTAGAGCAACTTTGGAAGCCGTCTTTAGTCGAAAGACTAGAGACAACTCCTGAATAGGTGGCGTCTATTGAGAACAAAGATTCCTGAATGTCCACCATCTACAAGTATCTTCAAAAGGGTTTCATACCCGAAGACGATCTAGAAACAAATCATTCGTCCCAAAAAGCCAAGATGTATACGTTGGTTGAAGGGATACTCTATCAACGGAGTACTCAAGGCATTCTTATGCGCTGTATATCGCAGAGAGAGGGGTTGCAACTTCTCAACGATACACATGAGGACATCTGTGGAGCACATGCGTCCTACAGAACATTGGTCAGTAAGGCTTTTTTATAAGGTTTCTGCTGGCCAACAGCCCTCAACGATGTCAAAGAGTTGGTTAAGAAATGTGTATAATACTAGTTCCATAGCCGGCAAATACACCAACCAGCTCAGGCACTACAAATGATTCCTCTTTCATGGCCATTTGCGACCTGGGGATTAGACCTCCTCGGACCAGGCTTCGAGTTCCTTTTCATGGCTATTGATATCTTTACAAAATGGATAGAGGCCGAATCGGTGATTCGAATAACAATGAAAGGCGCAAAGAAGTTCATGATCAGAAGCGTGATTACTTGGTAAGCAATTACATATAATGGTAAGCAATTTTCTAGTACTAAATTCAAGAGTTTTTCAATCAGCTCGGTACCAAGCTTTTCTACGTCTTAGTGGCTCACCCTCAAAGCAATGGTGCAATCGAGCGTGCGAATGGGCAAATAATGCAAGGGATAAAAACTCGAGTCTTCGATCAACTGGTAAAATGCTCAGGGGCTTGGTACAAGAGCTCCCTTTAGTGTTATAGGTAATTCACATAACTTCTAGCTGAGCTATTGGAGAAACTCCTTTCTTTTTAGTCTTTGGGGCAGAAGCCATGCTTCCTCCAAAACTAAAAATATGGTCAGCAAGGGTTGAAAATTTTAATAGCTCGAACCAAGAGCAGCTTCAAGTGGATGACATCAATCTGCTTGAAGAAAGAAGGAACCAAGCCTTGATCCGATCAGTAGTCTATCAATAGGCCATGCGTAAGTATTACAATCGTAAGGTCCAACCTCGCAACTTTGTTGTAGGTGACTTGGTATTGAGGAAAATTCAATTCCAGTCTAATCAGAACAAGCTTTCCCCTAAGTGGGAAGGTCCTTACATGGTAGTCGAAATCACATGTTTAGGCTCTATACGACTTGCCATGGAAGATAGTCAGGTTCTTTCAAATTCTTGGAATATTGACCAATTACGTAAATTTTATGTTTAAGATTATTGTTTGTTTAGCAATAAAGTTTTAGTATTCTCGATCTTTTTTATACTTGTCTAGTAAGAGTGCTTTTCATGTCTGTTCAACTGTTCCTAGTAACTCCAATTAGTTTTACCTAGTCGGGGAAGGGCACAACACTAGTCAAAGTATCTCCTCTCTACACGTGGTCCTGCCCACTAGAAGGAGCTTCCTAGTAACACGTTGCACTTCATCTCTTGCTGCTAGAACAAAACAGTTGAGTCATCTACGAATACGTTGGTTAGACATGAACAAAGTAACTCGAATGATCATCTCACTACCATTTTTGTCTTTGATTCGATTTGCCTGGTTGAAGTATGGTAACGACTATTTAGTCAGAGACTTTCCTCTCTGTATGTGGTCCTGCCCACTAGAAGGAACTCCCTAGCGTCGACTCATTTCAAACTTTTGCTATCAGAGCATGTCAATCGATTTCGACAATGGTGGTTAGACGATTTATTTTACTCATTACTATTCACTTAGTTTATCCGTACAAACTAAGTTAATAGTTGGGGGCTAGGATAAGGTTGCTCGTATAACTTCATGTCTTAGCTCTAACTTTTTTTTGCAACTTTTGTTTTACGAGTACAAAAGAAAGATACATTGCAGGGAAAAGCTTCTCATTCATTAAAGGAAATGACCTTTCATTTGTCAAAGGTAAGTTTTTACAAAGTTTATTACCATTACACGACTAGGGTGAATCTAGCTGCATTTCTACCAACACCTTGCGCCCATAAGGTTCGACTTCTTCCATCCATTGAGCCGCTTGAGTGTCAGAGCAGTCAAAATTGTGCTCGATTGCTTAAAGTGATTGACTTGGGTTGTTCGCCTTGAGTTTTGCCAAGGCATAGCTTACTGCACTTTTGACTTTCTCACAAATCGAATCAATCTGCTCGTCCTTTAGATTAGCCAGATGTCTTTCTAAAGCCTTGACTTGTACAACAATTGTGCTCTCACAAGCAGTTGTGGTTTCTTTAGAAAGGGGTACTTTCTCAGAACCGAACTTGCCGAGTAAACTGTTGAAGAGAACGATGTTGTCGTGAAGCGCTCTCTTCGTCGACTTTGTCTCCTTTTCACTACGAGTCAAGTCTTCATGGAGATGTTTTATTTCGGCTATTGATCCTGCAAACAGGGAATCAATGGTCAGGATGAATAACATATCATGACACTATGACTATGCAGTCGTAAGATCTGCTACAACTATCTAATCGTAAGTCTTGCTACGACTACTTAGTCGTAGGATGTACTACGACCGCCTAGTCTAGAGGAAGTAACTTTTACCTGAAAGTCATGTGTTAAGACTTTCAAGGTCTTTCTTCATCTCTGCCTCCTCCTTACTTATTCTAGTTATAGCTCCGATCATCTCAGCCTTTTCTTCGACTTCGGTGTGGTGACATTTTATTTTGGTTTCTTTTTCTGTCAAAGGAAGGAAATCAGGGAAAATAAGGAGAAAGTTAAAAGAGTAAGTAGTCGTAAGTTCATAACTTACTATTCATTTTCTCTTCTAAAGCTTTGCCCTTAGAATTGGCTTGTGTTAGTCCAATCCTATGGTCGGCGACTTCCTTCTTCATCTTTGCATCTCGAGATTTTCATTCTTGGGCGTAGCCGCCAGGAACTTCACGTCACTTCTGGGCCAAGAAAGGTCGACAGTCAATATAAGAAGGATGGTCGAACAATCAAAGAAATCTTTGATTGCAAGAAAAATTTACCATGCTTCCGCATCTTTGGTGAGCTTGGCGTTCTCTTCTCGCAAGAGAATAAGCTGCCTGTGGTACTCAGCCACAGTAGCCATGTTCTCTAAGGATCTTTGCATTTGAGAAGCCAATAAGACACCAATAAAGGTTCTTGGATGAATGTCTAAGTACTCGGTACTTACATTCATCTCCCTGCGAGCAAAAGTTATGAGAACATGCGAGGAGTTGCGTAGCTGGTTGACCTTCTTGACCCTCCTCCATCACACATCCTTGAGACGGTTGTCGTCGAAAATCTGCCCTTTGTGGGGCAGATCTTTTGGATGTGGGGCCTGAGGATGATCGAACGAGTTCCTCACTACAAAAGGAGGATTAAATATGGAAGAGAAGAAGTTGGGAAGTTCGCCCTGTTCCCATATGCAACCTTCCTAAATCTGAGGAACGTCTACGGTGACCTCCTTAGTACGTTGTTCGGAAGGTACTCCTCCCTCCTCGGTTCCCATGACCTCCTCTACGGTCGTGGGCATAGCAGTTGCCATGACCTCCTCTATGGTCGTGGGCGCTGTAATTTCCATGACTATCTCTGTAGTCGTGGGCACCTTGGCTTGGGTCTCAGACTCCATCAATTAGCTAGTCGGTTCTTTGAACTCCGTTATTATCTCTTTTCTTACTATAGGTAAAGTCGTGAGAGACTCTCCCGTAGTGTCATCTCTCTTCGATGGAGACCCTGAGCTGCACAACCACGAAGGTAAGAGAGTTTTTCAATACAAAATGAAAGAAAGTGCTACGTGCATGCTTATACGTATGTTGTTTTTGTTCCTTTAATCTTGAACGTTGAAGAAACTTTTTCAGAGATTAGTTTCTTCGACTTCTGCTCCTCGACCACTTCTGGTCGCGTGGAAACACTACCACTTCTGGTCGCGTGGAGACACTCTCAACCATGTCTGGCTGAGAGCCTTGAGCAAGGTTTTCAACGTCTTGCTCCTCCTAACTCTTCTGGCAGTCAAGAGCAGTCTTGGCTACCATGAGAGCGGACTCCTCTTCAATCATAGGAGCTACCGTTGCAGCAATTTCCTTCACAAAAGACATGAAATCCCTCCAGTATTCTTTGTTGAGTTTCTTAATAAAACTTTAAGAAGTACATACTGAATGGGTTTCAGTACTATAAAAGAAGGGTACCTTGAGCTGAGGGATCCATTGCTCGAGTATTGCTGCTCCAATTTTAGACACGGTAATAAGGTTCGCGATGAACTGCTTCATTAGGTCAACCTTATCAGTGGGCGCAGTGGTACTCGAACTAGACTTTTCCTTGTCAGCTGCCTTGGTCAACCGACACCTTTTTGCAGCAGGAGCCTATTTCTCCTCTGCCACTTTTTCAAGAACCATCAGTTCGACCCCTTGGTTGTCCTGATGGTCATTCACGCCCACACTCTGAAAAGAAAAAGAGAGAGAATAACATGTAGTTGTAAGTTCTTCTACGACTATCTAGTCGTAAGTTCTCCTATGACTACATATTACTAAAAGGTAGCATCAGTGTTTCCGATTACCTTTAGGCATTCTTCTCTCTATTTGATGGACATGTCCACCAAGATACAAGGGGCCTCCATGTCCATCAATGGAACCTTCTTGCAAATGTTCTTGACTCAGACATTGATCTCGTTCAGGTCAAGGTATGTTTGATGCGAATCATAACATCAATAAACAATATTTAGAATTTAATTTTGCAAGTATGACAACACTTACCATTTTCGTAGTCTCTAGTTGCGTCGAAAGCACCAAAGTATATCCACATGGGATGTTCTAGCCTCTTCAATGGGCTGATGCGGCGGGTGATGTAGTCTTTTACTACATGCCAACCCGTGAGCCTCTTGTCCCTCACCTTCTTGATTGCTGAGATGTAAGGAGCTATCCTCTTGATGTCCTTTGCGACCGAGTTCCAGGAAGTGTTCTTCTCGGCTGTCTTCCCCATGAAGGAGAGGCTGTCTTCGCTTGTGGTCTCCCAGTAGAACTATTTTTTCTTCCACAATGCCCACGATGATCTCGTGAATGTTGGGATGTAAGCTTCGGACTTACCGATGTGGAGTTTGAATCCGTAGCTTCCGGTGATGCTGGTTTGATGGCTCAGCTCATGGTAGTAGCGAAAGAACTCCAAATTAGCGGGAATTCCCAAGTACGCCTTGCGGAGGTAGACGAAGACACTCAACATCGTGATCGAGTTGGGAACCAAGCTCACCAACTCAATCCTGAAGTATTCAAGCACCGCTGTGAGGAAGGGATGAGTAGGGAGGTGAAGGCCGCACTCGCAAAATGCTTGGAACACTGGGATTTGAGCGATCTCCCTCGATGGTCAATGTTGTCTGGCAGCCTTGATCCATCTCACAAACTTTCAAGACGGGATAATCTTGGTCTTCTCCAGCTCCCTTAGCTTGGAGTTGTCCATCTTCGAAACTGCCCAGTTGGGAGTTTGCCTCGCCATTTCTTCCTAGCTAAGTGGTTTGAGTTTGGGAGGAGAGTTGAAGGTGGAAGATGACTTGTTCGTTAGAAAGCACAAATGAGAACGATGGAAGAAGGTAGAGCCAAAAGTACATCCAAAAGTTTCCTTTTTGTTGAAACCCCTGCTATCCACCTCGAAAGTTGAGCGACTTTCTCAGGAAATGAACGAGCGGACAGAGTTATGAGGGGTATTTAAGAATCCGTTTGAAGTCCATTCTCTCAACTCAAGCGAAATTACCTTTCTGTCCAAGCGTACTTCTAATCAAGGATCGGAAAGGCCATGCTTTCGATCATCTATGACTACTACTTGCACGAGTAAGTCATTTTCACTTGAAGTTCGGGGCTAGATGACGAGGATATAATAATCTTCTTAGTTGATTATGTCATCATATCCTTCAAATATACCCCTTAGTGATAAGGGAGAAATTTTATAGAGTGGTCGTAAGACTCACTATGACTGCTTTGCAGGCCTCTCTACGACTACCTAGTCGTAAGTCCTGCTATAACTACCTGATCGTAAGTCCTGCTAAGACTACCTAGTCGTAGGCCCTGCTATGACTACCTAGTCATGAGTCTTGCTATCATGGCCAACACGTGGCTCTAGCTATGAGTACTTAGTCGTAAGACTTGCTACGACTACTTGGCTAAGAGTCCTATTACGACTGTCTGACTTAACGATTAACCTACTCTTGCGGTAGGGTGACCTGACAAGGCAGTTAAGCATGCGTTTATACTCCATAACCGCACACGATCTTATCCATGTCTCTAACAATAACCGTCCTACGGTGAACTGCTTCCATGTCTCTCTGACAATAACCGTCGTCCAGTGGTTAACTCCCGAAGCAACAAGATGCCTCCTAGCAAGGAACAACTGCCACCGATTCGTTAGCTATATAAAGGAAAGGTTTTGAGAAGAGAGAGAGGGCGAGTGCAAGTGATAGGTCCCAGTAGGGAGTAATCAATTCTGTAATAGCTTACACTGTACACTCTTGTAAATCCATTCATAGCAACAATAGCACAGAACGTAGGGTTATTATTCTCTCAGGAGAAGGCCTGGACCTAGATAAAATCTTTGTGTCTTTATTCCGCATGTTTACACCATAGTCTTGAGTGCCTTTCCCCGAATCCAAGAAATTATATGTAAGATCAGTATTAGAACATCGATAGGCTCCAAGTTCGAGTTTACATAATCTGTGGACTCCGACTCGCTCGTCGTGGTGGTCTTGTCTAGCTCACCTGATTCATTCGACGAAGGGGGCACTGAGCGCAACAGCTCAACAGCGATGGGAGAGTGAACGCCTTGGTGCGAAGGGGATGCCTTCACTCCGTCGCCCTCGCATGGACGCGTCTGACTGCTGATGAGCACGAGATGGTCCAGCACAGAGATACCAAGGTGTCGAAAACTGAATATGCAAATTTGGACTCTCCGTATATATCATACTAGTCTAGGATTACGCTAGTGCACATAGGTTAACATAGATGAAACATCAACCATATACAAATTAAAATAAAGAGAGAACTCAAATATTAATAATTATCCAAAGTACGACCTTATGGCCAAGCTTACAATCTGACTAGCCGAAAGGGCTTAAAAATCTCGCAGCGCAAAGTAGAAATAAATGTGGAAGCCATTCGATATACCCACAGGCAATCGACTAGGGAGCGAAGTTCTAATCCACGAAGTCGCTAAAGTATCCTCCCTTAGATACCTCCTGCT
This sequence comes from Melocanna baccifera, assembly GCA_036346265.1. Classification (NCBI taxonomy): domain Eukaryota; kingdom Viridiplantae; phylum Streptophyta; class Magnoliopsida; order Poales; family Poaceae; genus Melocanna; species Melocanna baccifera. The sequence continues at coordinate 4,615,752 of CM070699.1, read as the reverse complement.
GGTATAACTCCTCAAATGAGCAACATTGGGCATAAAGCTATGAGTATATTGGTACTCAGCAAGTCCTTAATATTACTTAGGCGAGGCTTTCATATCCCACGAAGTGAATCCACACTTCCCCCTTTACTGCACGAACACTCGCCCAAGTGAAATCCAGTTTGTATAACCCACACCAATGACACACTAATATCATGGCACAAATTTTATAATTGTGGCACCAACCATAATTCTATATCTCATTAAGTCAAATTAATTATTCACATGTGATAATGAACCCATCGCATCATAAGCATGGCCAAGCATACTAATCGTACCACCCATGTGACATCTTGCATAGTATCGCTAATTAATTTCCCAACCTATGGTGACAAAGACATCATGGTATTCAAATTATCAAGAGAGAAAGTTTATCAATTGGGATGTAAATACCGAGTACAATAGTTTGTAATAAAATAGCGATGCAAGATAACTTCAAATAAAATAATTAAATAATATATTGAACAATAGGTTTAACATGATCAAAGAACATGACTTACCTTGGTTTGGCTCAGCGAGGAACTCGGAATCTTTTGGTGGCGCTCCTGCTCCTTCGAAGACAGGATCTAACGAGAGAGAAAATGACCAAAATAACAAAATCAAATGAAATGAAATTCAAATTAACTCTAAAAACTTTGAAACTAGAACCAAAAGGTAGAGATCGATTTTAGATGAATTTAGAAAAAAGAACGGGGTCAATCGGAGCTAGGACGGAGAAGAACGGGCTCTCAGAAAATTAAATGGGTTGGAAAAATATTGAAAATCGAAAAAGTTATGTGCTGTGGACTGGGTGCATGGGAAGACATGTTCACGGTGGACTCAGTTCATGAAACAAAGCATATGGGGACGGTGCTGACGTGGCACTAGGGCTGACGTGGCAGCTAACTGTGCTGACACATGGCACTAGGGCTGACATGGCTGCTGATGTGGGACTGACACATGGCATTTAGGGCTGACATGGCGCGGACACATGGCATCCGGGGGTCGGTCGGTGCTGACATGACGCTGACACATGGCACCATGTGGCGGTTAGGGCTAACGTGTTTGCTGACTGGGCTGCTGACTCGGACGGTCTGGGTCCACGGGTCCACGGTACAGTGCCGCTGACGTGTGGGACCGGGGTGTCAGTCTCTCAGTGCACGGTAGACCGGGTGCACCGAGGAGGTGAAGCGTCTGCGGCGCGTGGGTGTGGGCTGGCTTCAGCAGGATCCGACGGCTTGGGTGTGGACACGTGGCACGATCTCGGCCGTCGATCCAGATCTACATCGACGATGGCGATGGGGAGCTCGGGCTGTCGGATTGTCGACGTGTGGCCAGTGCGCAATGTGAGGTGTTGCGGCGCGTGGCGTGAGACATCGTGGGCGCGGGCGCGTAGGCCGAGCAGCGACGCAGCACGGGCGAGCGGTGCGGGGTCGAGGGAGCTCCGGCGAGCGATGGAAAGGGCTCGGGATGGCGGCGGGACTCACCGGCGAGGGGCGGAGAGGCAGTGCTGGGCGTGAAGACGACACGGCATGAGCGGGCCAGAGACGGCGACTCTGGTGACAGCGACGGTGAGCACAGTGGACAGTGGCGCACGGGGAGAGACGAAGGTAGCTCGGCGGTGGACGAGGCGCGGAGTGCGGTAGCTTTTAAGCATGGAGCCCGAGGGGCGGCGCGAGGACAACGCGGTTACGACGATGAGCACGAGCGCGACATGTGGCATGGCTAGACGTGCGACGCATGGCACGTGGGTGATCCGATGCCTGAGGTGAAGCGGCAGGCGCGGGCGCACGGATGGGCGACGGGCGTGGGCACGGGGAAAGGATTGGGCAGTGGCAAGCGGCTGGGCCGGGTGAACAGTGATGGGCCGGGCCCAGTACTGTTCACAAGGATTTTCTTTGGGCTTTTTCTTTTTTAGAAAATCAAATAAATTCTAATGAGCTCCAGAAAATAGCAAATAAATCCAAAATAAATTCACAGAAAATTCTAGAAAAAATCCTTGAGGCACAATGCATCCAAATAAAATATTTTTAGCATGTGTTAATGTTTAATTTAGTCAGATTAAATCCTTCTTAATTTCTGAAAATTTAATTTAAGCTTTGTTAAATTCCAGAAAATTCCATAAATGCATTTGTATTTTAAAAGCTTTAAAAATAGCTGAAAATAGGATATTACAACCTCTCCCCCTTAAACGGGAGCTTGACCCTGAGATCCGGGCTCACTAAGAGAATAGGTTTGGAAACTTGGCCTTGAGGTCCTCCTCATGCTCCTAGGTGGCTTCCTCCTCTGAGTGACTGCTATACTAGACTTCGCAAAAATGGACAATTTTATTCCTGGTCACACGCTCTGACACTTCTAAAATCCTGGTCGGGTGCTCTTTGTATGACTGATCCTCCTGAAGATCGACGACCTCAACTGGCACAACTTCCTCTGGTACTCGCAAGCACTTCTTCAATTGGGACATATGCAATTGGGACATATGGAAGATGTCATGTATCCCGCTGAAGAATGCAGGTAGCTCCAACTGGTACACAACTTCTCCCCTGCACTTTAGGATCTTGAACGGTCCAACATATCTCGACGCTAGCTTTCCTTTTAACTAAAACCTCTTGGCACCTTTGAATGGTGTGGTCCTGAGATACACCAAATCATGTGACTCAAAGCTCAACTCTCGACGTCGAGCATCCGCATAACTCTTCTGCTTGGCTTGGGTAGTCCTCAATCTTTTCTGAATTAATCAAACATTTTCCTTGGCCTCTTTTAGACAATCTGGCCCAAACACCTGACCTTCCCCCGTCTCTTTCCAATTGAGAGGGGTCCTGCACTTTCTGCCATACAGTGCTTCAAATGGTGACATTTGCAAACTATCCTGATAACTGTTGTTGTAAGAAAACTCGACAAAAGGCAAACAACTGTCCCACTTGGCTTCATGATCTAGCACACATGCTCTTAACATGTTCTTGAGAATCTGATTTACTCGCTCGGTCTATCCATCTGTCTGAGGGTGATATGCTGTACTTAAATTCAGGTGAGTTCCCATAGCCTCATGGAAACTTCCCCAAAATTGTGAAGTGAACTGCGATCCATGATCTAACACTATTTTCTTTGGCACTCCATGAAGATTCACAATCCTTATCATATACAGCTTTGCCAATTTATCACCGGTGTAAGTTGTCCCGACGAGAATAAAATGAGCAACCTTGGTCAAACGATCTACAATGACCCAAATCGAATCATAACCCTGTTTGGTCTTTGGTAATCCTGTGATAAAGTCCATACCAATCTCTTCCCACTTCCACTCGGGAATTTTCAATGGCTGTAGCAAACCTGCCGACCTCTAATGCTCAGCCTTCATCCTCTGACATACATCACAAAGTGCCACATACTCAACGATCTCACGCTTCATACTTGGCCACCAATATTTATCCTTGATGTCCTGGTACATCTTGGTACTGCCTGGGTGAATCGAATACAATGACTCATGAGCTTCCTTAAGTAACAGTTCCTCTAATTCTTTCTTATTGGGCACACACAATCACTACTTGAACCATAGAGTTCCTTGGTCATCCTCTGTAAATCCTGACTTTTTTCCTCTGTAAATCCTAACTTTTTTCTTTGATCATGTTGACTTTGATCCGCTGAAATACCTCATCCTCTGACTGAGTCTGATGAATCTAACCGTCCAAAGTTGGCTGCAACTCAATTGTGGCTAGAAATCCTACCTCAATCAATTCTAAACTAAGATTTTTGAATTTCTCATGTAAAGTTGGATGACTTTTCTTAACCATGATTGTATTACAATAGGCCTTTCTACTCAAAACATCTGTGACTACATTGGTCTTCCCTAGGTGATAATGTATTCCGACATTGTAATTCTTTATTAGCTCCAACCATCTCCTCTGCCTGAGGTTGAGCTTGGCCAGGATAAAGATGTATTTTAGACTCTTGTGATCCGTGTAAATATCACATCGATTACCCATGAGATAATGACGTCAAATTTTTAAAGCATGCACTACGACTACTAGCTCCAGATCATGTGTAGTATAATTCTCCTCATGTGGCCTCAACTGGCGTGAAGTATACGCTACCACTCTCTTGTCTTACATTAACACGCATCCCAATCCTTTGCGAGAAGCATCGCAATAAATCTCAAAATCCTTATTTATATCAGGTAATACTAGCACTGGGGCTGTGGTCAAACTCTCCTTTAGTTTCTGGAAACTCTTCTCGCACTCTGGCGTCCAAGTGAATTTCTTTTCCTTTTTGAGCAGCTGTGTAAGGGGTCTAGCTACGCTGGAGAATCCTTCAATGAAGCGACGATAGTATGCTGTCATATCCAAAAATCTTCTGACCTGTCACTGATGAAGGCAACTTCCAATCCAATACATCCTTTACTTTCTTGGGTCAACTTCGACTCCCTCTACTGACATGACATGGCCTAGGAATACGACTTCCTTTATCCAAAACTCGTACTTGCTGAACTTGGCATATAACTGGTGCTCTCTCAATTTCTGCAATGCCATCCTCAAGTGCTCCTCGTGTTCTTCCTCATTCTTGGAGTAGATTAAAATGTCATCAATGAACATAACGACAAACTTATCTAAATATTTCATGAACACCTTATTCATCAAATACATAAAGTAGGTTGGAGCATTGGTCAAACCAAAGGACATTACTGTGAACTCATATATAATGTTGTCTTAGATATATCCTCCTGTCGAATCCTCATCTGGTGGTATCCTGACCTTAAATCAATCTTGGAGAAAACTCCTACTCCCTTGAGCTGATCAAACAAGTCATCAATTCTAGGCAAATGGTACTTGTTCTTGATGGTGACCTTATTAAGAGCTCGGTAATCCACACACATGCACTGACTACCATCCTAACAACACTGGTGCTCCCCAAGGTGATGAACTCGGTCTGACATATCCTTTGTTCAAAAGCTACTAAATTTGCTTCTTCAGTTTTGCTAACTCATTAGCAGGCATCCGATAAGGTCTCTTGGATATCGGAGAGGTACCAGGTGCTAGCTCAATCAAAAACTCCACCTCTAGCTCTGGTGGCATACCCAGGAGATTGTCAGAAACACATCAGGGTACTCTCTGACCATTAATACATCCTCTAACTTGATCCCCTTGCTCTAGCAAACCATAACCTTTTCTGATTGGCTTATGCTGGTTGCAAACTTTACTTTCCTCCCATCTGGACTTGTCAAGGTCACAACTCTGCTTCCACAATCTAACACTGCCTGATGCTTTTTAAGCCAATCCATTCCCAGGATCACATATAAAGACTGGATATCCAAAGTGATCAGATCAGCAGTGAACTCCACTCCTTGAATGGTTATCTCAACTCCTGGACAACCTACGTTCATACTCAACTCAGAACCCGAGGATTGGATTAAAAGAACAGATCCAAGAATAACAATTTTCAACCATTGTTTTAAAATAAAACTCCGAAAAACAAATGAATGCGAAGTTGCAAAATCAAATAAAACTGTGGCAGGGCTTGAATGAACTAGGAACTTACCAATCACAACTTCTGGCGTTGCCTAGGCCTCCTCGGCGATGACATGGTTCACCTGGCCTCTCACAACTGGTGGCGCTCTGCTAGCCTGGCCCGACGCCTGGGGTGCTCCTCGTCCTACTCCTGAGGCAGGAGTCCGATCTGGTGTGGCTCCTAGATTGAAGCGAACTGGCGTAGGAGCTTGCCTTTGGGGGCACTAACTAGTATAGTGTCCTGGCTCATAACACTTAAATCAAGTGACGGACGCCGCTAGGTTGGCGCTCCTCTGCTACTGGCTACTTGATCCACTAGGGCATTGTCCTGAATAAAACTGACATGGTGCTGGGGCCGGTGTCCTGAAGACTGGCTGTTATGGTACTCGAGCAGGCTGATACGTGCCAAAACGGGCCTTCTGAGCTTGATGCGCCTGAGATCCCTGCTACATCATCCTCCTCTTGCGAGACTTCTCCAGCTTGCGGTGACTCTCCTCGATAAGCATAGCTTTATCCACCATATGCTGAAAACTGGCATAATCATTGCTCACCACTTGCACCTTCATACCTGGATTCAATCCTTTCTTGAATCTTTTCTAGCGAGCCTCATCCGTGGCTACGTCCTCTAGCACATAGCGAGCTAACTGAGTGAACTTATTGAGATATTCACTCACTGACATATTCTTCTGCTGCAGCTCATGAAACTTCTCCTTCTTCATCTCGATCACCCCATCCAAGATATGGGCGTGTCGGAAAGCGGTGGTGAACTCTGCCCACATGATGTTGTTCTGGTCCTCATGGGCGAGCAGCAGTTCCCCACCACTCTGTTGCGGCTCACTCAAGCTGATGCGTGGCATACAACACTTTTTCTCTGTCGGTACATTGAGCCAGGTTCAGTTTCTTCTCAACTGAACAGATCCATCGTCTACCTCCAAGGGCTCTGAAGATCGGGAGTAGGTGAGTGGCCTCGTCCTCATAAACTCTATGAACCTGGACTGCTGACGAGCGGCCTGAGGTGCAACTGCCACTTGGATCTGTCGTTGCATTAAAGCATTCATATTCTGCATCATGGTCTGCATCATCTGCGTCTGACCTACCAAACACTGACTAAGGGCTGGGTCCAAGCTCACTGGGGCTACCTGAGGTGGCTAGGTGGCACTATTCCCTGGGAGCAGGTGTGCCTGATTACGGCCTGCGGAGTTCCCGGTGTCAACCATCTTACTGTTGCGCTGAAAAGGGAAACAACTGTTGACTTCACAGGGGCATAAAGGTGAGAGGGAAAAGCATAGGTAAGGGGGGTAAATTCGTCTAACGGGATTTTCTAATGGCAAATCTAAACTAAACAAACACTTAGCCAAAAAGGCTAACAATAAAACTGGGGAAATAACTCCAACAAGAGTTTGATATGATTGCAATATAATACTTTCGAGGGCAAGATTTGCAGCTCACATCACACACATCTGCAAATCAAATCAACGCTCTACTCGTGCTTTCTAATCTAAGGGCTCTCACTCAGGTCTTGACAGGTAGGGCTCGCTACTCTCATCCTTCGAATAACTGTAGACCACCTGTAATGTCCTGAATGTTGTTACGACGTTCTTGGGAATATTTAGCGGAATCGCGGAGTTTCCCAATTTTTCGGTGAATCGTGGGAGGCAAGAATAAAATTGCAAAATTGTCCAAAATTAAAAAAATAAATGGTCTGGCCAACAGAAAGAACAATCTTAATTTCAGCAAACTCTCAATTCCCTCAAGTTGGTTTGGCCAACAGAAAGAACAAGAGTATTCTATTATCCAAAGTGGTTCCCCTTTACAATGGGGGTCTACCCCTCAATATATAGTCTTAGCCTAAGGCTATTCAACACTAAATTTTTCATGTGGTACTATTCACGCAAGTATCGTGAGCGATGCATCGCTTATGGGCATGGCATCAGAGCACGCCATCGCTCACGCCCAAGATCTTGAGCGTAGTACTATTCACGGCCTGGTACTATAGCGTGGAAACTGTTCATGGGCTTGGTATTGTAGTGTGGCACTATTCATGGATTGAACATTGTTAATGCCGTGGACTTGTGCTTCCTTGGATGACGGCCCATATACTTGATCTTCATCCATCGTTGACTCTTCAAACCTGAGCACAAGTAAAATATTTTTTTTAGGTAGTATAAAATTCTCATTAAAATTAATGACATATTCATTAAGGAGCAGGTTCACCTGAGATTGTAGTTTCTTGGCTCGTGCTCTTGTTATTGGTCCTGTTAATGGAGTCTCATTACTAGCTTTGGCATTACTAGCGATGTCCTCATCAACCACCCCTCCCCCTTTTCCCCTCTTGGCCGCCACCCCTCCCCTCCCCTACGCCTCCCCCATCTCCCCATGTTGCTGCCCTGCCAATTGCTGCAAAGGAGGATCCAAGAAGGAGAAGGGAGAAGAGAAGCAAGAGAAGGAAGGGAGAAAAAGGAAGAGGAGAAGAGAAGAGAGGTGATCTTGAGGGATCACTTAGGTAACTTTTCTCCATCCGAATTCTTTCTGTTTTAGGTGTAATTAGAGTTCTTGGCACGGGATTAGTAGGGGATTAGCAAAGTAATTAACCGATTAGGGTTTTCTGTTGTCTGCACGTAGGCTGATTCGCGCAGCGCGGCTGTTTGTATAGATTAGAGTATCAAAACAATTTTTCCTGCAAGTCTCGCCAAAAGAAAAGTTGTAGAGGACGACGAGACATATCTTATGTAATTTTTCTAGAATGTTTGGCAGTAGGGTTTGGGTGCAGTAGAGTCGGGAACATTGCTATTTGGCAGAGGTGTAGTCCGAGACAGATTGCTGTTCGGGTGTAGATTCAGAGTAGAAAATGATTTTTATGATTTTTCTCTCAATAACAAAAGTTGTAGGAAATCTTGTGGTCTAGTTGCCGTAAAAAATCATAAATTTTAGAGCTTTGTAAAGTAGGTGGGGTGTGTTAGAAGATGACTTGCCATATTGCCAAAATAGAGTATGTCCTCTATATTGCGTGTTAAATTACACCATGTTAGCAGCAAAATAAAAATAAGTGGTCTACTTAAAGGTTGAAGATATTTCATTGTAGTTTCCAGAAATATCTCATTTGCTATAATCGGCTTAATAGTTTTAAAGATACGAAAATATTAAGTAGTGCTGCCGCAGTGGGCTGGGTGAAGGATCAACGAGCGGAGATGTTATTGTCGGGTTTTGGGAATAGTGGCGTCTTTATTTTCTTAAGTCGCAATTACCTTGCTGTAGTCATGTACTGAGAGGTAATTTTGGATAGGTCGCTTCGCTCCTGACCGCGCGTGATCGCTTCGCTTCAACGGTAGAGGCAAGTAAATGTAGCGGATATGCTACCGTTTAACTCGTTAATCATACTACCTTCACATTAAATATTTCTCTTAATCTAAGATGCTTGCCATTGCTACATGATTTCTTAATGTGATCCTTGTGGTAGCAATTTAACAATCATTTGTTTATACCTTAATGGATTACTTGTGGTTAGTGGTGGTGTTCTTGATGAAACATGTGTGGATGATGAGGTAGAATACTTGATGAATATATTGCTGATTTTTATGATTATATTATTGTGAATCATATGAATCATATCATTCATATCATGACATGTCAGCTTGCATTGTGGATGTCGTCGCACATCGCCGCGACCGTACCGATACAGCATTGTACATTGCCGTAGTACGATACACACTCTTACCTTATTGGGTAAGGGTGCAGTGGATCATACGCATTCATGTGCATTTTTATTGTGGATGGATCATTTACATACTTATGCAATGTGTGGTGGATGAATTATTTGTAATCAAATGCAACTTCTTAGCTATTTATGTGAAGTTGGCTCATCGGAGTCCCGTGTGGTATGAGGGATGTGGCTGTGGTCGTGGAGTGGGGTTCACCCACCTTGTGGTATGTAGGGGATGTAACTGTGGTAGGAGGAATATCTCTTGTGATAACTATTGTTAGCGGTTGTGGTTGTGGGAAAGAATAAGTTTAGTGAGAAAAATAAGTTAATGCTTTACTGTGTTGATAGTAGTGATAGTTGTGATTAAGAATTAGGCATTCAAGTTCTAATTGCTAATGTTTTGTTGTTGTTGATAGTAAGGGTGGTTAAGTCTATAAATTGTGGTCATTGTGATAAATAAATATTGATGCTTAAACAATTGTAGTTAGTTAGCTTGTTAAATAATTTGCTTGCTGAGATTTTTATCTCACTCTTGTCCCCCCTTCCAGGTGATTCTCGAGCATGCATGGGAAGGATAGAGTGGCACAATACTTTCACACATCTTATCGTGATTCATGTTGTAATAAATAAGTGGAGTCTAGAGTTATTCTTCCTTTTCACTTGTTGTTGATCATTTTTTTTATTAATGATGTTAGGTTGTGGTTCGCTTAAATTGGTTCAAAATTATTAACGGTTGTTCTTTAATTAATAATTATCTTTACCTTTTGTTTCATTATGCTTTCGCTTAGCTTATCATGTTTTAGAAGTTGTAGCCAGTTTATTTTATCTTGTAAATTGGCTAGTGGTGGAGTGGTTTAGTAGCATCCCAGGGTAATGTGGGTCCTGGGGTGTTACACCACCCATGGGTTGCGAACTCGCGGCGACTGCTCTTCGGCTGGGGCTAGAACGAAGTGCCGAAGATACTCCTATCGGTTGCCAGTGATGCGTCGTCTCTCCTCCGGGCTCGGCGGTGTAGGCAAGGGTAGGTGTACTGGCGTCTATGGTCGAGGCTCCTCCCTGGCTGGCTCTACTAGGTTAGGGGTGGCTCCATACTGCTTCTTAAACCTTCAGATTAGTCTGGACATGTTGATCTTGTATAGCTTGCAAAGTCGTCGGATGGCCTTGTGCGTAGCTCCTTGTGCTGACCATTCTGCGCAAGCACCGATATTTTTGAAGATATGGTATAGAACTTGCTTGCCAACTCTGGTGGTAAAGTACAACCTGGTGATGCTTCCGATGCATTGGCCTTTCTCTTTCTTGTCCTTGGTGAGGTAGACGGCCGATCTCTTTAATCCAAAGCTCCGCAACAGAACGCGAAGAAGTCCTCTCCATCCTCCCATCTGGCTGAAAGAAGCTTGAGACATCTAATACATTTTATAGGGTAAAGATCAATTTAAGGATTTGTGAAAACAGATTTGTAAGAGTGGGGTGAAGAACATGAACCTTAAGGAAGAGGAAAGAGAATATAGATATTACTAAGGATCCAATTTAGTTGGATTGATTTAGGAAATAATTTTTGGCTAAACGACCATTCTAACTAGGGCTTTGTCCTATAGTCCATATGGCTCTAATACCATCTCTGTCGAGACCCAAATATGCAAATTCGGACTATCTGTGTATACCTCACTAGTCCAGGATCATGCTAGCGCACACATGTTAACATAGATAAAATATCAACCATATACAGACTAAAATAAAGAGAGAACTCAAATATTAATAATTATCCAAAGTACGACCTTATGGCCAAGCTTACAATATCACTAGCCGTAAGGGCTTAAAAATCTAACAGTAGAAAGCAAAAATAAACGTGGAAATCAGTCGACATGCCCATAGGCAATCGACTGGGGAGCGAAGTCATAATCTGCGAAGTCGCTGAAGTATCCTCTCTTAGGTACCTCCTACTGGTATAACTACCCCTCCTCAAATAAGCAACATTGGATATAAAGCCGTGAGTACATTGGTACTTAGCAAGTCGTTTGTAACAAATGAATACAATGTAATATGTAAGGCTTACTAATGGATGGCTGAAAAGTTAATTTGCATAAAGCGATAATTTAAAGTGAATATGATAAATAGATTAAAAATAAACTTTAAGAAAAAACAATAATAAATAAATGAACAATGGAATTGAGTAAGCTACTTGTGAACCTCTCCATCCACAAGCTAAACCAACAGTTAACTAGCCATTCACTTTCCAACAATAACCAACAAGTTTCATGAAAGCTCTATCCCTCGTGTAAAATCACTGAGCATTTTCTATAACCGAGGACACGGCTATTCGAATAGTTTTACACTCTGCAGAGGTTCTACAATTGTACCCACACGATGAGATTGGCCTCAATCTAAGGAAATCATAATAAGGCATTTACAATGTTCAACCTCAACTCAATCCCACCTGCTAGGGTTTTGTATCACACACCCTTAGCGCTTCATGAAAATCAGCAACCATGTTCATCACAATGGCGAGATTGAAATTGAAATATCCCAAATTAATCAGTCAGGTCTATCCTATACTAAACATGTGGTTTGCACAGTAAAGTTCAGATCAATAGCACACAAAGTTAAGTCCTTAATATTACTCATGCAAGGCTTTCACATCCCATGAAGTAAATCCACACTTCCCCCTTTACTGCACGATCACTCGCTCAAGTGAAATCCAGTTTGTATAACCCACACCAATGTCATGGCAAAAATTATATAACTGTGACACCAACCACGATTTCATATCTCATTAAGTCAAATTAATTATTCACATGTCATTTGCATACTAATCGTACCACCCATTTGACATCTAGCATAGTATCGCTAATTAATTTTCCAACCTATGTGACAAAGGCATCATGGTATTCAAATTATCAAAGGGGAAGTTAATCAATTAGGATGTAACTACCGAGTACAATAGTTTGTAATAAAATAGCAATGCAAGATAACTTAAAACAACATAATTAAATAATAGATTGAAAACTAGGTTTAACATGATCAAAGAACACGACTTGCCTTGGTTTGGAAAATTAAATGGGTTGAAAAAATACTGAAAATTGAAAAAGTTACTGTGCTGTGGACTCGGTGCATGGGAAGACGGGTTCACGATGGACTCAGCTCATGAAACAGAGCATATGGGGATGGTGCTGACGTGGTGGCTAGGGCTGACATGACAGTTGACTGTGCTGACATGTGGCACTAGGGCTGACATGGCTACTGACGTGGGACTGACACGTGGCATTTAGGGCTGATGTGGCGCTGACACGTGGCATCTGGGGGGCCGATCAGTGCTGACATGGTGCTGACACATGGCTGCTAGGGCTGATGTGTCTCCTAACTGGGCGGCTGACTCGGATGGTTTACATCCATGGGTCCACGGCACAGTGCCACTGACGTGTGGGACCGGGGTATCAGTCTCTTGGCGCACGGTAGATTGGGTGCACCGAGGAGGTGATGCGTCGGCGGCGCGCGGGTGTGGGCTGACATCAGCGGGATCCGATGGCGTGGGTGTGGACAAGTTGCATGATCTAGGCCATCGATTCAGATCTAGATCAACGGCGGCGGTGGGGTTTCGGCGGCGGTACGGGGTCGGGGGCCGGGCCCATTACTGATCATAAGGATTTTGTCTGGGCTTTCTCTTTTTTAGAAAATTAAGTAAATTCCAATGAGCTCCAGAAAATAGCAAATAAATCCAAAAAAATTCACAGAAAATTCTAGAAAAATCTTTGAGGCACAATGAATCCAAATAAAATATTTTCAGTTTGTGTTAATGTTTATTTTAATCAGATTAGATTCTTTTTAATTTCTAAAAATTCAATTTAAGCTTTATTAAATTCCAAAAAATTCCATAAATGCATTTTTATTTTAAAGCTTTAAAAAATAGCTAAAAAACAGGATGTTACACAAAGTCTTCGCACACTCGGTTCACTTGGGTGTGGTTTGACGTCACCGATGCGTGAAGGCTGTGTTCCTTCGTTATATATGGCCTAAGGAAGACGGCCGTAGCACGCTCAATGTCCTCGAGAGTGAGTGTTGCCATGAGTACACGGGGGAGTCACCAATGAGCTACCACATAACAAACACAACAGTGTGGTGGTTAGTGCAAAATTCTTACTTGGGTTGGTCAGTCTCGGCAGTGAGGCAACACTGGGGCGGAGATGGTCATCGTGGGCGGGGTCGGGCTGGACATGCCACAGACGGGCCAGCGGAGACACACGAAACATGCAAGACTCATCCGCAAGGTCCTGCATATTGAACTGGAGGGCGACCCCAAGTAGCCTCCGTGCACCGACAAAGACATGTTGAAGTCCATCAAGCACCCCAACCACTTCGGACTGCTACCACCCTCTACCCGATGGTAGAATCACTGGTGCATACAGCTCGACTCCCTTTGCCCTCATCGAGTTCATCGGGAATAGCTTCGCACATACAGACCGAAACACGAAGTTGATGCTTCCTAGGATGGAGTGCTTGCCCTTGACAAGCTTCTTTGGCTAGCATCGAGCATCATGAATGAAGCCAGACAATGCTAGGCTCGGCTTGGCCTTACCATCTCTACCCAGGAAGCCTAGCTGTAAAACAGCCTGTCGGGCGGTCACGTTGGGGGTCAGTTGCACAAGCACCAACCCATACAGCTGAAGGACTTCGCCAACGAAAATTATTGTGGGGATGTAGAGCCCTACGTTGAAATATGCAGTGAAGACAACAGTCTTTGACTCCATCAGCCGAGGCTCTATCTCACCGGTGGCAGGAAGGCAGACCACCTCGCGCCCTGAAATCTTCCTATCATGTACTAGTGACCGGATTAGCTCTTAGGTCGCCATAGTCAACCCTAGCATGTTCGTGCCGATGTTGTTCACCTTCTTTGCCGCATTCCACTGCTTGTTGGCCATCGATGAGTTGCGCTCCACCAGCTCGTACTCTACCTCCGTCGCTGACAAACTCCCATGGCCGGATGCACCATCGCAACTAGTTGAGGTGTCAGTGGTACTACGCTGGGAACGTTGTTCGCTGCCACGAGCCATCTTTACACTAGGCAAGATGACCGCGCAACTACAGCAGGTGCACATGGAGGCAAGGCACGACTGGCACAGTGGAAGGCGCAGCACCGGGAGAGGCGGCAGCTATAAGCAATGGTATAGTCGACGGTGACAACTAGCACACACGACAAGAGGAGGAATATGATCAAGTACCATGCCATCTCGCCAACCAAGCCGGCTTTAAAGGTGCACGCCTTTTTGGGTGTGTCTTGGGAACCCGCGAGGCGCAAAACAATGTCATACGATGCACCAACTACAATCCCATGCGTGTCCTATGCTACTATGCTCAGAGGTGACCGTGGTCAACAAGACCCAGCCCATGGGCCAACTACTCAACAGGCCAAAGGGACGAAAGGGGCCAAAAGGCCTGTTAAAATGATTTCGGCCTGCCCGAAATGGAGCCCTTTACCATGAGAGGCTACCATTATGGGTATGGCTCCCACTTGTATCCATTTGACCTGCTGGGCAAAAAGGCCCAATAAGACATGTAAAAGACATATATACCCTTGGAATAGTAAACTATGATAGGGGTGTTATTGTAATTAGGCCTTATGACCATGTATATATACTTCCTTGGATTGAGGGATAGATAGCTCATTTTCTTCCATACTCACTCAGTTAGTCTCTCTATTTACTGTTTGGTCTGTAGCCACAATAAGTGCACTCATGTGTATGCATATGTTGTATGTGTGGGATGGAATGCGTGCATGTACATCTACCTTATAATCTAAAATAATTATCACATAAAAATGACATTTTTGCCATTAGAATAATGTCAACAAAAATGTCAAGCTGTATTGGCCATAGATATTGATGTGAAATAGTGAAATTTTGTCTAGGTTAAGACCTAGAGAGTATTTTGTTGTCTAGCCAAACTGACCAACAGCTCCTGCTTCTAGCTTCTCCTTCAGATCTTATGGAGCGGTGCCAAGCATTGAGCTTCCCAAAATGGCCTAATTCTATTTCTCACGAGGAGTAGGGTTGAAAATGAACTAGCAAGAAGAAATAACCTTGGGGTGGATTCTTGTAGAAAACCAACATATTGGAAATAAAAATACCCTTTGAAGTTGAAGAAAATTACCCACAATTTGCCATCCAACCATCCTGAATGTTCACTCCCACAACTCCCATCCCATTTGCCATCTCCTCTCCCTTCTCTCTGGCACATGGAGACACTAAAACCCTAGCCGGAATTGAGGTTGTTGTTGGCCTAGGGCCGGCCCTAGGCCTAGGTAGCAGGGGTGACCACCTTAGGCCCACAAAAGCTAGGGGTCCCTAGTCCATATATGGTAGTATGTATACATGTATGATATAGCCTATATATTGAATAATGAAAATAGTTGATTAATAATTAGTTATGCCAGCTACCAAAGTCAAATAATAGCATATATAGTCCATGAGCCTAAATATCCAAGCATGGACAGTTAAAGAGAGAACACATTGAGTAAGTCATCCACTAGATACAATCAATCACGTGCCTGTGCCCCTTAGACCTCTCTACTCCTCTTCCAGTCTTCTCTTCCCCAAAATAAATGTCGCCGTTGTCGCCATTAATGGAGGAGGAGAGTCCCATTTCATCGATTCCCAACCAATTTACCTTCAATTTTTTCACTTTGCAACGGTTCTACTCGAAATCCCCTCATATAGCCATTGCATACATGTTACATATTTATGAATTTTTGTTCCTTGATTATCTGTTAAATACCACTCCAAGCCTCCAACACAACATCTACATTATTTAGAACAAATCTTGGACTTTCTTGTAACATCAGTTTCTTTTTTACATAAAGATATCCATTAGATTTGAGAGAGATATGTTGTCACATGAAAGATTGAATAGTCTAGCCACTTTATGGATTGAGAAGGATATGTTGAATCAGATTGATATTGATACTATTATCAATGACTTTGCATCTACAAATATTAGAAGAAATTGCTTTCTGTGATCATTCTATTCGTAACTCGCTTGCTTGTTCGACAGGTGATAGATAATGCCTTATAGCTCTTTCTTAGCGTACTTTGGCTAATGTTGTTTTCTTCTAAATTGTTTGTCATTAGTAGCATATTATAGTTTTTAAGACTTATTTATAATATTAATATGCAAATGAATTATCGTCAATGTGTACTTTGTATTTTGTGATGTTTTAAATTTAATATCATCAATAAGTACATTTATGTTAGAATAAAGACCTCTATTTTTATCACACCCAAAGACCTCCAAAATCAGAGTTATTAAAACCTCATGTGGTTTGCTCGCGCGAGAGCGCTCCACGCAGCGCACAGGCGTTCGCGCGGCGACGCGTGGCGAGCACTCGCGCTCGCTTGCGCTCACGGTCGCCTCCCCCTCCCCCTCCCCCGGTCCCCCCTCCTCCCCCGCTCCCTCGCCGCCTCCCCATCCCCCGTCGCCTCCCCCTTCCTCCTCTGCCGCCGCCGCGGGATGGGATGCTCGCGGGGGTGGATGGACTCAACTGCGGCTGTGGTGCACCCGTACCCGCGAGGCGGGGCGCATGCCGGCGCCGGCCACCGTGGCGGCGCCTCCGGGCTCTCCTCGCTGTCGTGCAAGCGAGCCCTCTCCCCAATCTAGAGCCTTCTCCCCCAATCTACCCAACCCAAAGTAGTGCCGGCCAAAGTGGTGAGGCGGAGATGCTGCAGTTCCCGGCGCTGATGCAGCAGTGGCCGACACCGTCGCTTATCCCGGCGTCCACGCTCCTCCCTGTGCCCGCCACCTCCCAGGAGGACGAGCTCCTCCTCGCCATGGCCGAGTCCGACCTCGAGGACAAGGTATTGCTACTGCTCTTCCTCTTCCACGATTCCCCCACCCCCCTTTCTGGCCTTCGTCCCCTTCCCAATACGCCACGGTGGGTATAGATATTTTGAGTGGAAATTCGAATGCTTACTTGTGGTAACTAGATTGCATATTGATAACCAAGGTTAGTGTAATAATGCCATTGCTGGACTGGTGTAATTTGGTATAGTTTGTTGAATGCTTAGGTTTACATTTATGGTTGTTAAAGGTGGAACGTATGTCATTACTCTTGGCAATGCACAAATTTGAAAGTAAAGGGCAGCTACATGACATACATGTGTAGGTTCTGCATTTGATGAAAATTATTTTTTGGTGGGAATCATGATGCAAGGTCTGGAGGATAGTGCTGTTGAACTTGATATTGTGGAATGTTTAGTTTACTTTTTAGAATATTGATGGGGCTTTCTTTGATCTATTAGCACAATTATGGTGTCTTATCATGGTTCAAATGATTTATCAAAGTCCTAGGTTCTGTAAAAGTTTTGTATAGTGGTGTTGTGTAGCCTTTGTGGTGTGCCAAATGCAATATGAGGAACTTAATTTTTCTCGGTGTGTTAAGGTCACTCGAGCTTCTGTATTTTGGATTAAATAAAGAGGGAACACGTATATTAAATAAAGAGGGAACACGTTCCATGTGCCCAGGATTTTGAGTTCGATGAATTGCATGAGGTGCTGTGCTACTACCCTCAGGGCTACCACGGCGTCGACCGGGAGGGCCGGCCGGTATACATCAAGAGGCTCGGGAAGGTCGACCCGAACAAGCTCATGCAGATCACCTCGGTGGACCGGTACATCAAGTACCATGTGCAGGAGTTTGAGAGGGCCTTCAGGGAAAGGTTCCCTGCCTGCACATTGGCTGCCAAGAGGCACATTGACTCCACCACCACCATCTTGGATGTCCAGGGTGTGGTATGTGAATGATTCTTCCTGGACTATGCTTGCAGTTGCAGATCTTGTTGTATATGTATGTTTTGTTGATTGTTGTTTCTTCAATTTGTTTGTTATATGTGCAGGGGTTTAAGAATTTCTCCAAGACTGCAAGGGAGCTTGTACACCATATGCAAAAGATAGACAACGACTATTATCCTGAGGTAGTTTCACTTTCTAATGGATGCTTTGTTGTTAGCATTTTGGCATGGTGAAGCAATCGTTTTAAATGTAAAAAATGCAAGACACTGCATCAAATGTTTGTTGTGAATGTGGGCAGTGGGTTCAAGTTGATCTGGAACAGTGTGAAGGGCTTCCTTGACCCAAAAACTTCATCCAAGATTCATGTAAGCTTCATGAATTATTCATCAAGATTATCGTAATGCATCATGTGATTGCGAGTAACAACTAGCTTTCTTCTCTCCTTCTATGTAGGTTCTTGGTTCGAATTACCAGAGTAGACTTCTTGAAGTAATTGGCTCAAGGTTGGTATGAACTCATGGACTTGGAGCATGTCTGAATTCTTACCCATTTCATCTATTCAGTTATTTGTTTCTGTACCTACTCTCTGCAACATTTTTACAATACTTGTGTTTTCCCAGCAAGCTGCCAGAGTTCCTTGGTGGTTCATGCACATGTAGTGATAAGGGTGATTGTGTTGGGTCGAACAAAGGGCCATGGAATGATCCTTTTATTCTGAAGGTACCAATTTGCATTGTAATTATGTCAAAGTAATTAATCTAAATGTTGTTCATGTTTTATATTATGATTTGAAATAATCCTGTAAGACTACTTATGCATATTCCATTTGTAGCTGATACACAATTTGGAGGCTGGTTTTGCGAGGGAAATTAAGCCACTTTCTGACAGGGAAGAAAGAAGCAGCTCTCCTCTTCAGTTAGAGCAGTTGAAGGCAAGATTCCGAAATTACATTCCCCATTTGAACCATACAGCCCACTAATTGCTGCTTCTGATCTTGTTCTAAATTTCATATTTATGCTTTCCAGGGGCAGGGCATGATCAGTGACACATCGAATGCTGAATCTGGGTCAGATGTTGATGATTTTGGTTCATCATTTTTCCAGAAAGCTGTTGACTATGGTTGTCTCACTCCAGTCCATGAGAAAGTAAGTTCAATGCTCATCTGTTGATTCATCTTTTTGCTTACACTTTTGAGTACAACAAACTACTGAAATGGTAACAAGCAATCTTGAGAATCTTGAGAAGGTGCGCAACTCAGGAGTGAAGGTAATGATAGACATATGTTATCCTTTAAATGTGAAGAAGGATGGTTCTGGTTTACCAATTTTTCTCAAGGTGTAATTATGTCTTATGTAAATGCAGTGCCCTCTTCTGTGCAAAGAGTTTGTCATTGATAAATGGCAGATCTATTACACCCGCTCAAAGGGTGCTGATGCAATTCTGCTAATAGCTGCTGTGCTACCTGATCTTGACATAAAGTACTTTCTTCGGATATGCAAGGAGTTGGGAATGACGGCTCTTATTGAGGTTCAATATATGCTTTATCTGTAACAATCATGAAATATTATGAATTTTTTTTATTCTGGAGGTCTCATCTAATTAGAAACTAGATTAATTTGAAGGGGAGCTAAACCAGCCTATAGACTAGATTAGCGGTGAAGCAATCTTGTTATGATAATGTAGATATTGATTTTCCAATTGTGGTTGTCAGATTTGAATATTCATCATGCTAGATGACAGAATTAAACTTCAGTTTTTTAGGGGAAAGTCAAAACTTTATTTTGCAGCCTAGAATGGTAATAATTTGTTTTATGCTTCCAATGTGGTGTTAAAAGACTTTTTTCTGCAACTCTGTAAGGGCCATCCATCTCATTCACATTTTTTTTCAAATGTTTAACAAGTAGTTTGTCAAAACTTTAATTGAATATGAAGAGATTCCAAAGTTAGCGATTACTTTTCAAGACTTGAGGATACTGTCAGTGAGCTTGGATTTCTCAAGTGAATCAGAACTTGCTTTCCTGATGAAGCTTCTCGAGAGTTGTCCTAGCCTACAACAATTGACTATTACGGTATCCAAGATCACCTTTGTCATTTACATTAGCATCTTACCATCACAACTTTCATCAAGAGGTTTATCGCTAATGCACCTTCTTTCCATGCTAGGCTGCTGATTGCTCCTTGTGCAGTAAATAGTTTATGCTATATATTAGTTACCAGTCTTTGTGCAATCAGGCTTGAAATTATTTTTCTTTTTAATGAAGTCAGATCCTTTACAAATAGTGGTACAGCTGTGCTCATAATCGCTGTACTTTGCCTTTTCAGCCCTAGATCATATATGTTTCTTATTAAATGTTTTAAGCGCAAACATGTTGTTCTGAAGCTAGGTCAAGTTGGGCTCAATCCCCTTGCATTTGCTGGAAACAAACACTTGTCACAGTGTATATATCTATATATCTTTCTTTGCTGAACTAGCTTAGAAATTGTGTAAATCAACTTCAATGCAGTGTAATTCATTCACAAAAGGTTAGCTGTGTTATCCTTGAGGACGAAGATGTTGACTACTTGTGCACATGCCACAAATGGGAAAAATAACAGTCAGCTGATGTAGCATAAACTATATGGCATTGCAAGAGAAAATGGCAATATGATGGGAAATATCATTTGTTTGTTCCACTTATTCATTTTTACATTACTTGATCAGTGAATTTCGTATTTGCTGCCTCCCTGCCCAGACCCCAACGATGAGGCAACCTCCTCCGCCGTTGACAGCGACCACGGCCTCTTCGTCGCAAGAAATCGTGTGCGCCAATGGCTACCACGGTTCTAGCAGGAGTAATCACTTAGGTATGATGAAACTTTCGGATTCAATTGCTTAATTCATGTTGCTGTTTAGCTGCATTATCTTGCTTAGATAATCGTCGTCCTGCAAGCAACATTGTTTTTTTACCTTGGACGTCCGTTGTGGTGACAGTGCAATACCACCACACCTACACTGTCTACTAATCCCATGCATCATATCACCTATCATTTTTTTATTATTGCTCAATGTACGTACGATTAGTTTCTTGGATGATATGCTATGTTAGTGCTCTACTATTTTCTCCCAGAAATTTTATTATAATCAGTGCGTCCATACTTTAGAAAATGAGGGCAAGCTCTTGGTGCTCAATTGAAATAGCTATCAGGTATCAGGAACAGTACTGGTGCTTTATGAGATTATTAATTGTTCGGTTTCTCCAAAAGCAAACCAGATAACTATCGAGTTCACTTAAATATAAAGACCTACGAACTTCAATCATCATTTAGTTTTGTTAACTAAAGGTACTGCACAGCCTTTTTCGTTGAGGTATAAAGCGAGAAGCAATTTACTAATTCTGAATCATCGGCTGCCGCTCGTGAGCGCACCGGTTAGGCCACTTAGGCTGAGTGCTCACGTAAACGTGGGCCGCGCTCCGTCGGCCCAGCAACCGAGTTCAAACCGCCCCCGCGCATTTCATTCCCATTTCTCTGGGAGGTGAAACCTAGCGCGCCAAAAAGGGACTGGATCATCTCCAAGCCAATTTCATCAGCCTTCTCATCTCCTAGGGAAGTGTGAATTAATTTCTGCAATTGAAGTCATGTCAAGGCGCGCGAAACGCGCCCGATCTTCTAGTAACAAGAACGACCCAGCGTCGGCCCGGACGCCGCCTCATCGGCCGTCCCCGCCGGCTCATAAGAAATCCCCGTTGCCCTTCCCGCCACCCACACGCCGCCGCTGGACCACCGGCGACCTCACCCCTTCCTTCTCTCCTCTCGTCAAGGTAAACAGCGTCGCCCGCCCGGATCCCCTCACCGCCCACCCAGAGTTCTTTGCCGCGTGCCCAGAGTCCCTCGCCGTCAGCCCCTCTCCCCTCACCGCGCTCCTGGAGTCCCTCGCCATCAGCCCCTCCCCCTTCGCCGCCGGAGTCCCGCCACTTCCGCTCAGCCCGGCCACGTGGGGCGCGCGGGCGGCCGCCCGGCCCCAAAATCCAGGCCCCGCCCCATATACTATGTAGAGTTCTGCGCCTGCCGCCCAAATTAGTAACAATGAATAAATGAGAGATCGAATAGGGATTGGATCTGATCGAATCGAGACTCACCGGTTGGGCGGTCGGCGCGCGCGGCGCGCGAGGCGAGGGGAGGGAGAGCCGGCAGCCGCGGAGGCCGGAGCCCGGAGGGGGAGGCGCCGAGGCGGAGGACGGGAGGCGGTCGGCGCGGTCGCTCGGAGGTGGAGCCGCGGAGGCGCGGTCGCGCGGAGGGGGAGGGGGAGCCGCCGAGGCGCCGAGCCGGTAGCCGCGGGCCCGCGGAGGCCGGACGGGGACGCGGGACGGCGGGAGGCGGAGGCCGGAGGGGGTCAGCCGGAGGTGGAACCGCAGAGGGGGAGGCGGAGCGCCGGAGCCACGGAGGCCGAGTCCCGCTCCCGCAATCAATGCCGCCGCCGGCCGCATGACCGCATCCTTCCGCAGTTGCGCAGTTGCGCTGTTCTGTTCGCATGCTTTGGTGGGAGGCACTAGCAGCCTGGGACTGAAGTCTGAAGAAGAGGCCAGAGGGCTTTGCTATTGGTCATTGGTGGGAATCTGGGATTATTGGCTGCATGCACTGTGGCTGTGGTGGATTCTTTGGCTTGTCGCCTTTTAGTCTCGCCAACACCAAGGAGCAGTGAAGTGAAGTGCGGCGCTTTGTGGCTCGTGGACTGTGGTACTGGCTGTGAAGAATCAACAAATTGTTTAGTAGTTGGGACGTGGGCACTCACCAGATTTGTTTAATAAGGTTTGTAATTTGTTAGTTTGTTTAGTAGTTGATTAGTTAATTTATTTAATCATAGTTTGTTTAGTAGTTGATTAGTTAATTTATTTAATCAGTGGATGACTGATTGCTGTTTAATTATCTATGGTTAATTTGTTTTCTCAGATTAATCTGTTTATTTTATCAGACCACAGTTAGTTTGTTTAGTATGTCTGGGCTCTAACCTTTTTCATATATTGTTCTTTAAATTTTCAGTACCATGTCATCTAGAAAATATGCATCCGGCAGTGAAAAAAGAAAAAAGAGGAAGCGAATAGATGAGTTGATAGAATCACAGAAGGGATCTATTGACAAATTTTTTAAAAGTAATACGAGCAGTTCAAGAAATCCTGATGAATTGGCGATAGTTGCTGTGGAGGAAGATGCTAATGTGAATCTAGAAGATGAGAGCCCTATAGAAGATCATGTCAACATCAACACAGATGATAACAATGTGAGTGATCATGAGCACATATTTAATTCATCTACTACAGAATCTGCTAGTTTTGATGAACCAGTATTTACTACAAATATTTATGATCCGATAAATTGGGGTAATCTTGATAACAAAGCAAGAGACATATTAGTGGAGAAGGGGCCTATAAGAGAAGAAAATATTGAATTTCCTTTGGATGACAACTCAAGACATTTTTCGTACAGTCATTACTCTAGAAAAATGAGCAATGGAGAGGTACATGATAGAAAATGGTTAGTTTACTCAAAACACGTTGATAAGGTGTTTTGCTTTTGTTGCAAGCTTTTCAATTCTGATAATTGCAAGAGTTCATTAGGGCATGATGGGTTTAGAGATTGGAGGCATATCAATGAGAGGTTGAAAGAACATGAAGCTAGTATCGAGCATATTTCCAACATGAATTCTTGGAATGAACTAAGAGTTAGATTGAGCAAACATGAAACGATCGATAAAGAGCTACAACAGCAAATTACAAAGGAGAAAGAACGTATAAGGCAGTGTTCTATTAAGAATTGTTGCCATTGTAAAATTTCTTGGCAAACGTAATTTGGCTTTTAGAGGATCCAGCGAGCAACTTTACAATGATGTTAATGGTAATTTCTTAGCTTGTGTTGAGATGGTTGCTGAATTTGACTTGGTAATGCAAGACCACCTTAGACGTATTCAAAGGAAAGAGAGTCATTATCATTATCTTAGTCATAAAATTCAGAATGAGTTGGTTTCTCTTTTGGCTTCTGAAATTACAAATTCAATCATAAAGACTGTTAAAGAGGCCAAATATTTTTCTGTTATCCTTGATTGTACACCAGATGTGAGTCACCAAGAACAAATGAGCTTGTTGGTTCGATGTGTTGATATTTCTTATGGCAAAATAAAAGTTGAGGAGTACTTTCTTGGTTTCTTGAAAGTGGATGACACATCTGGTTCAGGGCTTTTCAATGTATTGCTTGATGCAATCAAGTCTTTTGGTTTAAATGTTGATGATATTAGGGGTCAAGGTTATGATAATGGCTCTAATATGAAAGGAAAAAACAAGGGGGTGCAAAGACGGTTGCTTGATATAAATCAAAGAGCTTTGTATATGCCATGTGCTTGTCATAGTCTTAATCTTACCCTTTGTGATATGGCTAAATCTTGTGCTAAAGCTATTTCATTCTTTGGAATTGTGCAAAGGATATATGTATTATTTTCTGGTTCTACTAAAAGATGGAAAGTTTTGCTTGACCATATAGAAGGTTTAACTGTGAAATCATTGAGCAATACTCGTTGGGAGAGTAGAATCAAAAGTGTCAAAGCAATTAGATATCAAGCTCCTCAATTAAGGTCAGCTCTACTTGAGTTAATGGAAGATACGGAGACTGAACCCAAGGATAGGAGTGATGCAAAAAATTTATATGAAGTGCTTGGTAGCTTTGAGTTTATAATTGGTATGGTTATTTGGCATGATATTTTATTTGCTGTAAATACTGTGAGCAAGAAGTTGCAATCACCATCCATGTGCATTGAGTCTACCTTGCAACAAATAGAAGGCATGGTTAAATACTTTAATACTTATAGAAATGAAGGGTTTGCTTCGAGTATGATCATTGCCAAAGATATTGCAGCTCAAATGAATGTAGAGCCATCATTTCCAGTTAAGCGGCGTGTTCTTAGGAAGAAACAGTTTGATGAAATTGATTGTGATGAAGCAGTTTTGCAAGCTGAGAAGGAATTTGAAGTTAATTATTTTTTTGTTATGGTTGATATGGCAATCAACTCATTGAAAAGTAGATTTCAAGAACTCCAAACATTCGGAAGTATATTTGGATTTTTAATGAGTTCAACAACATTGAAGTCATTGGATCGAACTGAATTAAAAGAATGTTGTACAAAATTTGCAGAAACTTTCTCTCTAGATGGTTCATCTGATGTTGAGTTAAATGATCTAATTTCTGAGTTAAGTGTTATGCAATTGACTTTATCAGATAAACCAATGTCTGCTATGGAGATCTTTGAGTTTGTCAGAGAAGCGGATTGTTATCCTAATATTTCTATTGCTTATCGGATTTTATTTACTATGCCTGTGACTGTGGCATCAGCTGAAAGAAGCTTTTCAAAGTTGAAATTGTTGAAGAATCATTTAAGGTCAACAATGTCTCAAGAGAGGTTAAACGGTTTGGCAACTTTATGTATTGAGAAGAAACTATTGGATGAGATTGATATCAATACCATCATCAATGACTTCGCATCTAGAAATGTTAGAAGAAATTTTTAAGGTAATATCTATAAACTCTTTGATATGAATTTTTCTTTAATACATAACGCATTTTAAGTGTTTGTTGGTAAAATTATATATATATATATGTATGTATGTATGTAGATTTATATTTAGATATTTATATGAGGGCCTCTATTTCTAGTTTCACCCTGGGCCCCTAAAATCTCAGGACCGGCCCTGCTTCCGCTTCCGCTCCTCTCTATCCTCTTGGACGCAAACAGCTTCAGTTCAGTTGAGTTCAACTCCATTGGCGGCGCCGCGCCGAGCCCAGCCCAGCCGAGCCAATGGTGGCTCCCGTGACGCTGTCCCTCCGCCCCTGCACGACCCTCGCGTCGTCCCGGTCCACGCTCTCCCACGCCCACGCCGGCTTCACGACCACTGGTAGTCGCCTAGTCGGCCTCGGCCCGCCGTCGCCGTAGACTCCAACCAGCAAGGCTCCTCCGAGCCTCCCGAGCAAATAAGTAGTGATGCAATTACGGGGAGCGCGACTTCTGGCTCGATCGAGCCCAAGTTCCTTGACAGGTTCCCCAACATCACCAAGCGCCCTGCCGTCGCGGTCGTCTCCACCGACGGCAACCGGATCACGAAGTGTAGTGTCCTGTGTCCATCCACCGATGCGATTCAGCAATTGCAAGCTCGATCAACGATAATCCTAGCAGAGTTCACGATGGATGTTAAAATGCGAATGCATGCTTTTCCGGTAGTATTTGCATGTAGGTCGTTGCTTCATCATGGATTTGCCCATATGCCATTGGCACGAAGCACACTGAACATGCGATCTGGTATGCTTCCCATTGCAAAGGTCAACACTGCACACTCTTGTAACCGGTGTTGGCTCGTGTCTGCAATTCGCAACCGATCCCTGCTGGAGAGCTAGCCATAATGTGTTTACTGTAAGCAAAGGCCGTCCACTTCAAATGTGGACTTAAGTTGACCGTTTACCTCATTGATGATCCTTCAAAGAACGTGGATTTGCTTCAGGTTCGACCTTTGAATATGTTGACTTGGTGAGAAAAGAGGGATGGTGAAAAATGGTTACTCTAGTTCAGATATAGGCATGCTCTTTCAGAAAAAAAAAATCAGATTCAAGACTTAGACATGTACAGATAATGCGACTAGTCAATTTTGAGAACATAATATTCAGGGGAAAAACTGAAGTTAACAATATTACCTATTCCGTCGAAGCGATACAGCTCACTTCTTCTCAACTCAACTTTTGCTTAGCTGTAGCTCCGTACTACATTGCCGAACGGCCCAAATTGTCTGACAGCCCACCTGACCACCTCGTCCAGATAACTACGTACCTCTGCCGTAGATGTAGTGTATTTTTTTTTCTTGTGGTTCACATTGAAATACCTTATAATTAGTATACGAGTATATCTAAAATGATAAAGGAGCATTTTAAATTTGTTTAGATGATATATTAGAAGTGGGTGTAATTACATCCGAGAGTAAAAGTTATTTTCTCTATATATATATATATGTGTGTGTTGTGGGGGTTGAGTGTGCTATGTGTGAGTATACTTCTCCGATGTAATTAAAAAAGTAACAGCTATGTACGGTCGGCAGCTAAAACGGTCTTTTCAGTTTTCACATGCAATTTTGTGGCAATTTTGTGTGAGTTTGTGAAGAAGATTTGGGGTGTTCCAGTCTTTTCACATGTAACTTTGGGGGAAAATGAAAAAAATAACGAAATACACGAAGAGTGACAAATCTAAGCTATTTTCATCTTTATAGTAGCACAATTCGTCAAATGCAATGGAGAAATGGCAAACTCTCAATGAACATTCTTCAGGGTGGCAAATCATCGGTTTTCCCGAAGATAAATCAATGGTGGGCTAACTGGGTGTGGTAAGCTGAAGCCACAAAATAAATACACCATCATAATTCAAAAAAGAAAGCAATTTATGATCACAAACTTCATTAATTAAAATTGATATGCATAAAACCTTAAGCCTTTTTTAGGGCATGTACAATGGCAGTCATCTATAAGGGCACTCCCAATGGTGGCATGTACAACGGTAGTCATCTATAAGGACACTCCCAATAGTCATATGTAAGTAGTGTCTATAACATTAATTAGTCTACCAAGTAGGATTTACACTGAGGTGGAGAGAGAATTAAAGAAGGGAGAGAGGGAAGCAATGTCTCATGCAAGACACTGCTTGAGCTCAAAATCCAAACTAAGGGAGAGAGAGGAAGAGAGAGAGCTTGGTGAAATTTATTATCCGGTCTCACTTATGGACACTACTCACTAAATTTGGTGATGTCTATAGCTATTTCTTGATGATGTGAAAAGTATGAAAATAGCACATCAATGTCTACCATTGGGAGTGCCCTAAGGTGTCCAAATCAACAAAAGACAACCCGGTAGATATCCTTTACAATAGACTGTCTTTAGTATAGTCTATAGCATCATTTTCTAATATGTTTGTTTTTAAATTCATATTAAATCGATCGATCCATCCTTCTCTCTCCTCACTCCTCTCTCATAGTGAATACCAACACCATCCTCCATCCACTCCCTTGCCATCGAGCTAGCCTACCCTCTTTGTTGCAACACCAGCCTCTACCTCCCACTCCTCCGCGTCTCGAGCTCTCACTCGATTAGCTCCTTCCCCACCCCACTCTCTCAACACTGCTGGTTGCCACCTTCTCTTCCCCATCACCCCCGCCTCCCCTTCCCTTACCTCATCGCTCCAAGCCATCGCTAGTTAGATCTGAGCGACCGGCGTCCACATCCGACTAGATCTGGACTCCAATAGCTCAAATCTAAGCCGCTGGCCTTTATATCCAGAGCTTGCCTTCGCGGTTGGCGGATGAGGAACACCAGGCTCGTCGTCACGGTCGGTGGATGGGGAAGGTTAAGCTCGGCCTACATCCAGGTGTGCTTTCTTCACCAACTATAGTGGTTGTCGCCGCCGACCCGATGGCCATTTGTGCCATGGTCGCGGTTTCTCAATATCCAGGCCCACAAACCGCGTAGGGAGTAGACAAACTCCATACAACGACATCAAAGTCATCTATTCATGCCTAGGTTCATGTGCTAAAGTCAACTAGTGCATGGTCGATGACCTCCCCTCTCTCCTCCACGTATGCACAAATCCTAGCTGGCATGGGCTATACATGACCTATGTGGAACCATTGTACATGCTCTTAGGTGGAAACCTCAAGTCTTTGACCAGTGAACATTTATATGGGCTCGACTTTACGAAAAATATTGACAATTAGGACTCCATTAATTTGGAACATTGGAATTTGCCGAGTTTTTTATAGGAGCAAAAGTATTTCCTATTAAATACATGTGTTCCAAACATGCTAAGGGTACTAGTATGAGTAAAAAGGCAACCAAACTACTAATATTAACATGATGTACAAGCCAAGATTAGCTCATGAAACTACAGGGTTTGTTGAGAATGAAGAATTTCAATAGCAATCAATGTTGGAAGAATTGTTGGAATTCAAACATTTCAAGTGGGGTGGCTAGCGAAAGCTCAAAATTATATGGGGCTAGGCCACCAACCATAGCACTTGATGTCCCTTCTTAAAATTACACCATGTCATCGGACGAATCTTAAGGCAAGGCAACTAACTACTCCTTCTGCTCTCCTCTTTCTCCTCCGGTTCCCTACCTCCGAAGATACTTCTCAATTGGCCACAGCTAGCTTTAGTTTTTTTGTCAATAATTTAGGAATCCAATCAAAACAAGCAATTACTGGGGTTATCTCTAGTGTGGCGTGAATCCATTAGCTTGCTCGATTGGGGAGAGCTCATGGAGTCCGATCGAGTTGATTAGCATGTGGGCCATGTCCAAGATGAGGATCAACTTCCTCGCACACAGGAGGCTTGCTAGGTCAGCCGTGTGAAGGACGCTCATCATCTCCAATGCTAGTATTGTCGATTCCTTGTGGATGGAACAAGGGGACACATCTTCTCTACTCCCTTGTTTCGTTGTGTCATCATCTTCTTCCTTCCCCACGTGCCAGAAGTACAGCCAGCCGAGGAATCCAAGGTTGGGAGCGTCTCTTGTAGCGGTGCAGGCGTCCTCTCCCCCACAACTTCATCTCACTCATGGCAGCAGCCGCGACGGGATCCATCCTATGAGTGACGGTGGACAACAAGTTTATGGGCAACAATGGAGGATAGATGGTGTGGGGGAAGAAGAGAGCAGAAGAAAGAAAATAAAGGTTGCTTTGCTTTGAGATTTATCTCATGAGTGAAGACGTGGTGTAATCCTATGAAGGGCCTTAGGTTCTGAGGTTACAAATTATTTCCTTCTGTGGCCAGCAAAGCTGAAGCCTATGCCCTCTTGCATTTACAAGTACACCATAAGAGCACGGTTCTGGAGCCAAAAGTCAAAAATATCACAATCAATTAGTACTAATCAATCGTTTTAATGTTCTTTTAGGCTGCGACTGATAACTTTTGACTGCGGTTGATAGTTTTTATTTGTACTTTTTGAGACAAAAATAGACAGTGGAGATATCAACGTAGACGTCACACATGGTTTTGGGCTTAGGAACCCATTTGGAGAATCCTCTTCAAGAAACTGCCCCATTTGTTTTGACTATCGGAAAAGGCAAAAACCAAAAGCCCAAAAGAAAGAGGTCTTAAGTTTTGTGCTTAGGTTTGGTGTGAGCAATATTGGGCATAGCAATTTTGTGAATATATCTGTACTAATTAAAAGGAGTTGGTGGTGGTTCATCCCCGTCCCAACTCACTCTTAGTGGTTCATTTGCCATCCCAACACCCTGTCACAAAAATTGATGCTGACAGGTGGGCCCAGCTAGCACCCCCTCCCAATACAAGTTAGGATTAGCTACGTCTCTCAACCTCTCTCTCCTCTCTACTTATGCCCTCTTCTCCATCCAAGCACTGCGACCCCAGCCATCCCTGCTCCCCACAACAAGGAAATCCCCCTAAAAAGGCGAAACCCTGACCCCAGCTCCGCCCTCTACATCCTAATGGCTGAGCCGTAGCCTGCTAGAATCGACCCGTGCAGCGACTTCTGCGCCTCCACGCGGACCTTCCACAGCCTTTGCTCCTGGCAACGGCTCCCGCTAGAGTCACTACCCACCACCACCGCCGCCTACATGTTCTCCATCCTCTCCTTCCCGCTCTCTGACCACCCCACCCTCGTCGACGCCGCCACTAGCATTGCTATGTCATACCACACCTTTCTCTCCACTGTTTGCTTCCTCATCGGTGGCCTCTGGTCCTTCCTCGACCTCAAACCCTACCATTAAGAGGGCCTTCTCTAGAGGTATTGGTGTCGCTGTGAGTGGCTTAATTTTTTTTGCTTGTTTGTACTTTTCATTTTTGATTGCTATAGGAGACCAGCATTTATTGGGAGGTGGGGTTTGGGTTTGAGGCAGCTTGGTCACTGGATTGGGGAGAAAGAGAAAAATTTAGCGATTAGTGTTGAAAGGCTGGATTTGAGGGTAGATTGGATGGATTGTATGGTATGGTATGATTTGGGATAAGGCATAGGGCTTCTCTTATATGTGTTGTGTTAGGATTTTGAAATGATGTGCTTCGTAGACTGTTTGGGGGTTCTTGATGAGGGGATTTAGCCCAGTCTTTCGATACGAATGATAACTACAATTGTTTGATATGACGTTGACAATGAGGCTAATTGACCGAAACGACTAAATCCGTTCTGTAATCGCTACACCACATCCTTGTCGTCACCAACCGTGCCCAACATGACTGATCTTTCCTACAAATAATCGAGAATCAAGCAATATAGAAATAAGTACGATCTGAATTTGTGAATGAAATACGAAGTTTCATTGAACAATGAAGAGGCCTAAAGTCGCCATAGTTGGTCTAGTCGATACAAGTATACAACTGATGTTTTCTGAATGAAAATCAATCTAAACAAGTCTAAATGCTAAAAGTGGCATCTCTGACAGTTTTTGAGGGGCTAGAGACATGGAGAGCACGTAAGTGAGGGTGGGAGAATATCTCACTACAACTCCCTAGTTGGGCTCAAACTAATACAAGGCTCAAGGACTAGATTTGGAACAAATTCAGAATTGTTTTCTAGATTATGATGTGCTTGTCGAGACCCAAATATACAAATCTGGACTCTCTGCGTATACTGCACTAGTCTAAAATCACGCTAGTGCACACAGTTTAACATAAATAAAATATTGACCATACATACGATAAATAAAGAGAAAACTCAAATATTAATAATTATCAAAATACGATCTTATGGCCAAACTTACAACTTACTAGCCTGAAGGGCTTAAAATCTAGCAGCAAAAAACAGAAATAAGCGTAGAAGTCATTCGACAAGCCCACAGGCAATTGACTGAGAAGCAAAGGCCTAATCCGTGAAGTCGCTGAAGTATTCTCCCTATGATACCTTCTGCTGATACAGCTCCTCCTCCTCAACTGAGCAACAGTAAGTATAAAACCGTATGTACATTGGTACTCAGCAAGTCGTTTGTAACAAATGAGTGCAATATAATATGTAAGACTTACCAACAATGACTGAAAGGTTAATTTGCAGAAAGTAATATTTTAAAGCAAATAGGGTAAATAGATTGAATGCAACATTAAGAAAAAAATAATCAATAGATAATCAATAGAATTGAATAAATCACTTGTGAACCTCCCATTTACAAGCTAAACCAACAGTGAACTAACCATTAACTTTCCAACGATAACCAACCATGTTTTCATGAAAATTCTACCCCTCATGTCAAATCACTGAGCATTGTCCATAACCGAGAATACGACTATTCGAATAGTTTTACACTCTACAGAGGTTGCACAACTGTACCCACATGATGTGATTAGCCTCGCGCTAAGGAAATCACAACAAAACCTTTACAAAGTTCAATCTCAACCCAATCCTGCCCGCTAGGATTTCGCATCACACCACCTTGTACCTCTTGGAAATCAGCAACCATATTCATCACAATGGCGAGTTTGACATTAAAATATCCCAAATTAATCAGTCAGGACAATCCCATATTAGACATGTGGTTTGCACGGTAATACTCATATCAATAGCGCACAAAGTTAAGTCCTTAATATTACTTAGGCGAGATTTCCACATCCCACGAAGTGAATCTACACTTCCCTCTTTACTTCACGATCACTCACCTGAGTGAAAACTAGTTTTGTATAACCAACACCAATGACATACCAATGTCATGGTGTACAAAATTTATAACTGTGACTCTAACCACGATTCACTGTGCCTCCAACCACAATTCAATATCTCATTAAGATAAATTAATTAATTAATCACATGTGATGACAAACCCATCGTAATATAAGCATGACTAAGCATATTAATTATACCACCCATGTGACAATTAGTATGGTATCACTACATAATTTTCTATCCTATGGTGACAATGACATCATGGTATTCAAATTATCAAGAAGAGATTAATTAATTGGACGGTAATTACTAAGTACAAGTGTTTGTAATAAAATAGCAATGCAAGATAATTCAAAATAAAATAATTAAATAATAGATTAAAAATTAGGTTCAATATGATCAAAGGACACGACTTGTCTTAACCTGGTTCAGCGAGAAACTTTGGATCTTCTGACGGTGCTCCTGCTCCTTCGAAGACACGATGTAACGAGAGAGAACGACCGAGACACAAAAATAAAATCAAATAAAATTCAAATGAACCCAAAAAACTCAAAATTATAACCAAATGATAGAGCTCAATTTTAGATGAATTTAAAAAAAGGGATTAATCAGAACTAGGACGGAGGAGAACGGGCTCTTGAAAAATTAATTGGCTGTAAAATACTGACAAATCAAAAAACTTACTATACTGTAGACTCGGTGCACGAAAAAGCAGGTCTACGGTGGATGCGGCACATGGAATAGTGCACGGCTGAACGGTGCTGACGCGGCGGCTAGGGCTGATGTGGCAGCTGGATGGGCTGACATGTGGAACTAGGGCTGACGTGGTTGGCTGACATAGCATGCCGACGTAGTAGTTGGGATAGCTCAGTGCTAACATGGCACTGACATGTGGCACTACATGGCAGTTAGAGCTGAGCTGGTAGTTGACTCAGATGGGAACCGGCATACGAGCTCACGGTACAGCAGTGCTGACAGGTGGGTCCCGGTGGGCAGCGGCTCGGCTCACGATAGACGCCATCCACGGAGAAGGTGAAGCAATGCGTAGCACTGGGTGCAGGGTGACGTCGGCAGGATCCAACAGTGGTTGTGCTAACACGTGGAGCGATTCGGACTGCAGGTGTAGATCTGGGCGAACGGTCAGGATGGTCAAATCGGACGGTCCATAGGGTGATGCGTAGCTCAGCGCTTAGCGTGTGAGGGGTCGTGGGCATAGGCAGATCGCGGTGACCGAGGGGCGATGTTACGAGCAACGTGGAGTGAACGCGGCGATGAACGCGGGACAGGGCAGCGGTGCGGGTGTCGGAGCTCTAGCGAGGGTGGCATGAATTACTGGACGGCGACGGGGACTCACCGGTGGCGATGAACGACGACGATGGGTCGCGGGAACAGGCACAAACACTCGGTTTGGAAGTGACGTTCGAACAGCGAACTCTGGTGAGCGGCGGCGACAACGCGAACACGGCGAAACTCACGGTGACGCATGCGGCGACTCACTATGCGGGAGACAGAGGCTGGCCCGGTAGTGTTCACGGGTTTTGGGATCTTTCCTTTTCAGAAATCCAAATAAAATAAAAGGAGCTCTAGAAAATAGCAAATAAACCCAAAAATTCTCAAAAAATTCCAAAAAATTCCTTAAGACATAAGGAACCCAAATAAAATATTTTCAACATATATTAATATTTATTTTAATTAAATTAAATCCTTTTAATTTATAAAAATTCATGTTAAGCTTTAATTAATTTTAGAAAAATCCAAATAATGAATTTTATTTTAAAAGCTTCAAAAAGGCTTTGAAAAATATGATATTACAGTGCTCAAGTAGAGTTTTTAGGTGGGACCAAGACCATTAGAAAGAGGACATCAGAGGCTTTCCAACAAGTCTAAGATCACCTCATTTGGACACTGTATGCATCTTTTGGGCTCGTTTGAAGTCAGCGTTGTCTCCGAAGACTGAACTGGATTCTAGAACATGCCTAACTTTCATTTTTGTTGTCCTGGTCTTAAAGTGATGTGGTGACCTTCAATGTTCATCCTAAGTATGTCCCTAACTCCATGTGTCTCTCCTTGGTCCTTACCCATGTTCCTAAGCACAATTACATCACAAGCATCAGACAGTAACCCATTCTCAGAAGTTGAATTAAACAACCTTAGGAATAAGCTCATCTGATAACTCAACTATCGTGTATGTGTCGTCGTTATAGTTCGTTGCTTAGCATCTTGTGGATAAGTGTCGTGTGTATCCAAAAAAGCGTTGTGTGTATCCAAAGTGATGTCCTCATCATTCTGCCCCACTTGAATTGGAGTCATCCTCGACTCAAGCTTATCTTCTTCTCTTAGGTATGGCTTCAAATTTGCAATGTTAAATGTGGGACTAACCCCAACTCTGCAGGCAATTCAAGTTTGTATATATTATCATTAATCTTTTTAATAATTTTAAAATGACCATCAGCTCTAGGCATCAACTTAGACTTTTTCAATTTTGGAAATCTATCTTTTCTTAAATGCAACCAAACAAGATCGCCAGGTTAAAAAATTATTTCTTTTACTACCAGCAACCCAATATTTCTCATTCATATGCTCTATATTTTCTTTTATGGTTTCATG
The DNA here is from genome assembly GCA_036346265.1 of Melocanna baccifera. Lineage (NCBI taxonomy): Eukaryota > Viridiplantae > Streptophyta > Magnoliopsida > Poales > Poaceae > Melocanna > Melocanna baccifera. Next base: position 4,580,499 of record CM070699.1, on the reverse strand, counting down.
CAATTTAAGAACAAATTCAGTATATTTCTTAGCATCTAAATTTACCCTCTCTGAAGATAGTAGAGCTAACAAATCAATTGGGGCACGAGGGTGATGAGGGCATCCCTAACACTTATACATCTCCTCCTATTGGTGGTCATGCACTTACTGAGATGGACACCATAAGTGAAGCTACAAGTAATACAAGTGCAGAAGTACATGTTGGTCCATTGACTAGAGCCAGAGCTAAACTTCTAAATCAACAGGTGCTTTTGTTTCTTAATGACTCTATTATTATTGATGAGAATTGGGTACTACCTCATGCAAGTGTTTTGTGCATTCTCAGGTTTGAACATTGTGAAGCATTTGGAACCGCGAGGGTGGAGAATGAGGCCTGAGCCAAAGGGTGGGAGGAGAAGCTCACATGGGTCAAGCAAGAAGAGAAAAGCCCAGGAATTCAAGCCCAATTCGTGCCTCCCACAAGGTCAATTGGATTCAAACTCGGATTCAACTCAGAATTCAATTCGGATTCGGTTCGGACAGCCTGACAGGCAGTTACTAAAAAGGTCATAACTTTCACAAACGGAGTCCGATTCAGGCGTTCTTGGACTTGTTGGAAAGATATTTTCAAGGGCTATGTAATGGATCCAGCCCCAGCATCAAATTCGACACGGATCAAAAGTTATAACCGAAACAATATGACGGCTGTAAAATCTAGTTTCCTTTTTTAAGAGTTCGTATCTAAAACCATATAGGGTTGAGTTGTAGTAGGTTTGGAGGACTCTATGCACGTCCCAAGAGGCTATATAAGCCCTGTATTGGCACCCTTAGAGGGGGACCAAGTTTTATGCATCAGATTGAAACATAGCTATTGCTTGTTCTTTCAACACCAGAGTTCATGCGAGGACTTTGAGAGAGAATTAGGCGATCCATTGTTCGTTCTGCAACTCAAGGTCAAGCCGTCGTTCCATTGGGAATTGGGGACTTGGCGTTCGTCGCTTGTGGTCGCGCGACGACAACTATCCGGTGTGTTTTGGGCGTTTTCCGAAGAGTTGAGGGTTCGTGCATGGGCACGAGTGTTCAGCTAGCGACATCGTCTACTTCACATCAACTATCCACGGTTCCTCATCGAGAAGATCGGGACCCATCCCGTATCATATGGTATCGATTCTAGGTTTACTCGGTGAGAACTTCTTTACCCGTAGTTAGATTCGTTTTTCTGTCCTATCTTCCATTAAACCGAAAATTGCAATACCAAAAACCGTAGTTTAATCTGTCTAGTTCTTGTGCGTTTTGTTAAGTTTTCGTCCATTAGAGTTTTGTTTTCGTGCTGATCCGTGTGTTTCCTTCGCGTAGCTTGATCTTTATGTCCACATAAACCCTACAAAATTGTTGATTGAATTTCTCAATTAGCAACAAAAAAAAAGTAAATTGCATTTACTTTTGAATCCTAAATTTCTTGCTGTCCACTTTGCTCTCGAGAGATCCATCTAAATTCTCTTTGGGGGGAGAGTTTGAGATAGTATTCACTTCCTTCAAAACCGAAAGTTTGCTGCGGTTTGGCTTGAAAGAAACAAATCACTACTTGTGCCAAACCCTAGCTGACCGAAAAGAAAGAATTGCTACAGTTAAGCTTCACTTATATCTTTTCATCAATTGAGACTAGCTTTTGATATTGCTGTTAGGGCTGTTCTTGAGTATTATTTACACTTGCTGAATTCTTGAATTTGTGCAAAGGGAAGAAAACAAGAGTTTGGCCAAAAAAAGAAAACAAAACAAAAGAAGAAAGCCTGAAAGTTTCTGCGATTTGATCAAGAAAGCAGTGAAAATAGAAAGTGTTGGCCAAAACTCGTGAAAAAAAACCCTAGTTCATATTTTCAGCTTGTGCACTTATTCTCATAGAGCAATCTTGTGCCCTTACATTCATAACTATTGCAATTGGCTAGCGTCTCTCCTTGTACTTAGTGCAAAACGAGCTAGTTATTCATCTCAATTTCAGATTGCCTCTTTCTAGCTCATTTCCTTTGTTTGCATTAAGTCCCATTTATCGCTGCGTGTGCGCTCATACTTTCGGTTTAACCAATTGGATCAGCACATAGGCAAATACTCTAGCTTGGATCATTACTTAGCTTTACAATACCTTGAATATCAGATTGCATAGGTTCTCCACATACCTGTCCAAGCTCCACCTACACTGTTTGTGTACTCCTTGCTCTTGGTTACGCTCATACATTACGGGTTGAGGTCGTTCGCTATCACAGTGTCGATTCGCTGTCCTTGATTCACTTTGGAGCAGTAAGCTTGCCTTGTTTTCGTGATGCTTAGTTGTAGACATAGAGAGAGCTTTTGTTTTACTAACCCTGATATAACTACGTTTCTTGGTTGTGAGTTGTTTCCATGTCGTCACGAGGAGGATCCACCAAATCCGGACGCCGGTTACATGGATCGAGTACACTCGGTTGCGCGAGATGCTCCAAAAACAACTTCATGATGGTGACAATGGCGTGCGCGATGAGCTTTGGGAAGTTCGATGGATGAACAACCTTGGAGAGGAAGTCACACAATTGCGTGCGAGCATGAACAATAACTTCTCGAGCTGCGTGCCATGTTCACACACCACAATCCACGGGGATGCACCACGATGCCACAAGTGTGCACGGTCCTCGACCATTTTGCACAATGAGACCGAGGAGGAACGTGCTATTCATCTGGATGAGGAGCGACGTCAACACCAGCGCGTCGCATGGCGCACCGCCACACATCGGGATGGCGGCCGCAGACGCCTCAAGCACGTGGGCCGCCCGAGGCAATGGTGGTCGTGGTGGAGTTATACCACGTGGTGCCCACGGCGGAGGTGTGCCTTGTGCCGATGCGCGACGAGCTGGAATGATGATTTTCCCATCGACGACTACGATGAACAACGACGCCTTCACCGCAACAACGTGCAGCATCCTCGCCACGATGACGCCGAGGATCTTGTTGCTAAGCCCAAATTTACTCTTCCTATATTTTCAGGTGGTACAGATGTGGAACAATACCTCACTTGGGAGCTGAAAGTTGATAAGTTGTTTCGGATGAACAACTACTCCAATGAGAAAAAGCTGTTGCTTGCATCCAATGGCTTGGATGATTACGCCACACATTGGTGGGAGCAGTTCATCCGTAAGCGCATGGAGCGCCATGAGTTGCCAATTATAACACGGGAGCAAATGAAGCGGCATTTGCGGGCACGCTTTGTACCGTGCCACTACAAGCGCCACTCTTTGAGAAGTTGACAGGTGCGACAAGGTATGAAATCAATTGATGAATATCATAAGGAAATGGAGACTATCATGATACATGCAGATGTTCGCGAGAATGAAGAACAGACCATGGCAAGATTTCTAGCCGGCATGAATCATGCTGTCAAGCGCATTGTCAATCACCATCCATATAATGATATGATTGAGTTGCTGCACCAAGCACGCGAAGCCGAGCGACAAGTGATTGAAGACGCCCGGTTCGCTGCCCGGTCACGTTCGTCAGCCAGTCCGGGACAAACATATAACAACAGCCAACCAAACAAGAGCACTTCGGCTGCAAGCAATTCGGCAATGCGCAGTTCCGCAAGTAAGAAGCTGGAGAGTACACCATCACCGGTGCGTCGACCTATGGCGCCCGCAGCTAGTGTGACCTCATCTATGGGGTCGACCGGACGTTCACGTGACATTATTTGCCACAAGTGCAAGGGCGTTGGCCATTTTCAGAGGGACTACCCAAATGTCAGAACTATGCTTGTCACAGAGGATGGCGGTTATGTTTCAGCTAGTGATGATGAGTCGCCCGATGCACAGGCAGTCTTGCACACTAATGACATAGAACAATGTGAGTGTGATCCTGAGTTCCCTACCACTGAGCAGTACTCCATTGTTTGCACGCCCAAGGTGCTTAGTGTCATGCCATCACCATCACTCGAACAGCGGTGCAATTTGTTTCAGACTTGGGCTAAGCTTGATATGGGTAAGGTATGCAAAGTGATCATTGATGGCGCGATTGTCACAATCGGCTAGCAAGGATATGTGTCAAGTTGGGTTTGAAGTATTTGCCACATCCGCGTCCTTATCATGTGCAATGGCTGAGCGACAAGGAGGAAGTGAAGGTGAACTATATGGTGCGTGTGACATTTGCTATTGGGAAGTACACCGATACTGTGGACTGCGATGTTGTGCCTATGACGGTGTGTCACTTGCTCTTGGGACGGCCATGGCAATATGACCGTTCCGCTCTTCATGATGGGCGTACAAATCGCTACACATTTCGATGGAACAATATGGATATCATCTTGAAGCAGCTTACACCGCAACAGATTGTCAATTCCTCCATGCCGAAAATTAAGATGCATGTTGAGAGTGCACAAGCGCGAGAGAACCATCTGAGTGGTAACAAGAAACAAGAGGGAGCACAGAATTTAGTGATGTTAGCCACCAAATCAGAGATGAGGGATTTCTGCGCGGATCCTAATTTGGTGCATGTTGTGCTGCTGTACAAAGATGCATTGCTTTCGACTAATGACTTAACTTCTCTTCCTAGTGGTGTTTTTCTGTTTACAGATTTGGTGGCGTCTTTCCGGAAGAAGTACCAGCAGGCTCCCACCACTTCGGGGATAGAACATAAGATCGACTTGATTCCGGGCGCGCGCGCAAACCGACCACCGCATCGCACCAATCCCGAGGAAACAAAGGAAATTCAGAAACAAGTACAAGAGCTTCTCTCCAAAGGGTATGTACGCGAAAGCTTAAGCCCTTGTGCTGTTTCTGTTATTTTAGTTCCTAAGAAAGATGGTTCATGGCGTATGTGCGTAGATTGTCGAGCGATTAATAATATCACAATTCGATATCGTCATCCTATACCTCGCTTAGATGATATGCTAGACGAATTGAGTGGTGCTGTTATTTTCTCTAAGATAGATTTGCGCAGTGGTTACCATCAAATCAGAATGCATGAAGGGGATGAGTGGAAAACAGCCTTTAAAACGAAATTTGGGTTGTACGAGTGGTTAGTCATGCCTTTTGGTTTAACTAATGCACCTAGTACATTCATGCGCTTAATGAATCATGTTTTAAGGCATTTCATTGGTAAATTTGTGGTTGTGTATTTTGATGATATTCTGATTTACAGTCGCACTGAATCTGAACACATAGACCATCTTAGACAAGTTCTACAAGTTTTGCGTGAGAATAAGTTATTTGGTAACTTAGAGAAGTGTACTTTTTGCAAAGGTCGTGTCATCTTTTTGGGCTATGTTGTTTCGCACAGGAGTTGAAGTAGATGAGTCTAAAATTGAAGCTATTAAAAATTGGCCTACTCCTATGAACGCTACCAAATTAGGAGTTTTCATGGTCTTGCTGGTTTTTATCGGCGTTTCATGAAGAATTTTAGCACCATCGCTGCCCCTTTGAATGAACTTACTAAAAGGGTGTTGAATTTGTGTGGGGTAGCGCAAGAAAATGCTTTTTCGAACTTAAGAGACGCTTGATCAAGCACCGTTGCTTGTTTTACTCGATTTCACTAAAAATTTTGAAATTGAGTGTGATGCTAGTGGATTGGGTATTGGTGGTGTTTTAATGCAAGAGGGTAGACCGTCGCTTATTTTAGTGAGAAACTGAATGGTGCTCAATTGAATTATCCGGTCTATGACAAAGAGCTTTATGCGTTAGTGCGCACGTTAGAAACTTGGCAACACTATTTATGGCCTAAAGAGTTTATTATTCATTCGGATCACGAGGCTTTGAAGTATTTAAAAGGCCAAGCAAACCTGAACCGTAGACATGCCAAATGGGTCGAATTCATTGAGTCGTTTCCTTACATTGTGAAATATAAGAAGGAAAGGAAAATGTGGTAGCTGATGCTCTTTCTAGGAAAAGTGTGCTTTAACTCACTTAGGAGTGCACGTCCCTGGTTTAGCGAGTTTGCGTGAGTTATATGCTTATGACCATGAATTTTCTGTCCCTTATGCACATTGCAAAGAGGGAAAAGGCTGGGATAAATTTCACATCCATGATGGGTTTTGTTTCGCACTAACAAATTATGTGTTCGAGAATCCTCCGTGCGTTTGCTATTATTGCAGAATCACATGCGGTGGATTGATGGGACATTTTGGCCGTGAGAAGACGTTGTCTATCTTTGAGCGATCACTTTTATTGGCCTAAGATGAGGCGAGATGTGGAGAGGTATGTGCAACGATGCATTACTTGCCACAAAGCAAAATCGACGATGCATCCACACGGTTTGTATACCCCTTTACCTGTTCCCAATGCCCCATGGGAGGATATTAGTATGGATTTTGCTTTAGGACTGCCTAGAACTAAGAGGGGACGCGATTCTGTTTTTGTCGTTGTGGATCGTTTTTCGAAGATGGCACACTTTATTCCGTGCCACAAGAGCGACAATGCGTCGCATATTGCTGACTTGTTTTTCAGGGAGATTGTGAGGCTACATGGCGTGCCGCGTACTATTATATCAGATCGCAACGTGAAGTTCATGAGCTACTTCTGGAAGACACTTTGGGGTAAACTGGGGACGAAGTTGTTATTCAGTACAACTTGTCATCCCCAAACTGATGGTCAAACATAGGTGGTGAACCGCACACTTTCGATGCTACTCCGGACCATGATCAAGAAGAATCTGCGCGAGTGGGAGGATTGTTTGCCGCACGTGGAATTTGCTTATAATCGGGCCGTGCATTCCACTACGCAGATGTGTCCATTTGAGGTAGTTTATGGTTTCAAGCCCTTTACACCGCTTGATTTGTTGCCACTTCCCAGTCAACAACATACTCATATGGAGGCATCCAAGCGAGCTGAATATGTGAAGAAGTTGCATCTCAAGACAAAAGAAGTGATAGAGCGCAAGGTCAAGTATTATGCTGACAAGGCGAACAAGAAAAGGAAGCAGATGGTTTTTCAACCAGGTGATTTGGTTTGGGTACATTACCGTAAGGATCGTTTTCCAGACCGTCGCAAGTCTAAGTTACTACCGCGTGGTGATGGGTCTTTCAAGGTACTTGCGAAAATCAATGACAATGCCTACAAGATAGAGCTTCCCGGCGATGACTATGGCGTGAGCTCTACGTTCAATGTCGCTGATTTATCACCTTTCTTTGGTGGTGACGATCCAGCGTCAAGGACGACGCCTTTTCAAGAGGGGGAGGATGATGAGGGCATCCCTAACACTTATACATCTCCTCCTATTGGTGGTCATGCACTTCTCGAGATGGACACCATAAGTGAAGCTACAAGTAATACAAGTGCAGAAGTACATGTTGGTCCATTGACTAGAGCCGAGCTAAACTTCTAAATCAACAGTGCTTTTGTTTCTTAATGACTCTATTATTATTGATGAGAATTGGGTACTACCTCATGCAAGTGTTTTGTGCATTCTCGGTTTGAACATTGTGAAGCATTTGGAACCGCGAGGGTGGAGAATGAGGCCGGAGCCAAAGGGTGGGAGGAGAAGCTCACATGGGTCAAGCAAGAAGAGAAAAGCCCAGGAATTCAAGCCCACCTGTGCCTCCCACAAGGTCAATTGGATTCAAACTCGGATTCAACTCAGAATTCAATTCGGATTCGGTTCGGACAGCCTGACAGGCAGTTACTAAAAAGGTCATAACTTTCACAAACGGAGTCCGATTCAGGCGTTCTTGGACTTGTTGGAAAGATATTTTCAAGGGCTACGTAATGGATCCAGCCCCAGCATCAAATTCGACACGGATCAAAAGTTATGACCGAAACAATATGACGGCTGTAAAATCTAGTTTCCTTTTTTAAGAGTTCGTATCTAAAACCATATAGGGTTGAGTTGTAGTAGGTTTGGAGGACTCTATGCACGTCCCAAGAGGCTATATAAGCCCTGTATTGGCACCCTTAGAGGGGGACCAAGTTTTATGCATCAGATTGAAACATAGCTATTGCTTGTTCTTTCAACACCAGAGTTCATGCGAGGACTTTGAGAGAGAATTAGGCGATCCATTGTTCGTTCTGCAACTCAAGGTCAAGCCGTCGTTCCATTGGGAATTGGGGACTTGGCGTTCGTCGCTTGTGGTCGCGCGACGACAACTATCCGGTGTGTTTTGGGCGTTTTCCGAAGAGTTGAGGGTTCGTGCATGGGCACGAGTGTTCAGCTAGCGACATCGTCTACTTCACATCAACTATCCACGGTTCCTCACTGAGAAGATCGGGACCCATCCCCGTATCATAGGTTATAGCCATATATGACCTAAAATGGGCTCATTTTTGTGTTAAATGCAGTAAGCGATTGTAGGCAAATTCCACGTGAGGTAGATATTCTTCCCATATATTTAAGTTTTTTTCAAAACAGCACACAACATTGTTGACAAGGTACAGTTCACGACTTCAGTTTATCCATTAGTTTGGGGATGGCAAGTAGTTAAAAAATAGCAACTTTGTCCCAAGTTTTTCCAAAGTGTCCTTCAAAAGTGACTCAGAAACTTCATGTCATGATCTGAAACAATTATCTTTGGCACACCATGTGTCAAACAATTTTCCTGAAAAATAAATTAGTAACATGTGTAGCCTCATCATTCTTATGATAAGGAATAAAATATGCTATCTTAAAAAACCTATCCACTACAACAAAATCCATTAAAATATCCTCCTAAAGAACACTAGGAATAGGAAGAGGCATGTACAAACCATGTGGATTCAGTCGTGACTTAGCTTTTTGGCATGTGGTGCATCGTGAAACATAGCACTCGACGTCGCGCCTCATCCTTAGCCAATAGAAGTGTTCAACGAGGATGTTATCCATCTTTTTTATGCCAAAGTGTCCCATTAATCCTCCTCTATACGCCTTCTATAACAACAAAAGACGAACGGAGCTAACTGGAATGCATAATTTGTTAGCTCTAAATAAAAAACCATCATTAAAAATAAATTTGTTCGCGCTTTTACCATCTTTACAATTGGATAGGGTATCTTTTAATTCATCAGAAGCATATAAATCTTTTATTGTCTCCAAGACCAACATTGTACATTCAAGTTTAGACAACAAAGTATACCGTCTAAATAAAGCATCAACAATCATATTTTCTTTCCCTTTCTTGTGTTTAATGATATAAGAAAAAATTCAATAAATTCAATCCAACGTGCATGTCAATGGTTCAGTTTAGAAAAAAAATTCAATAAGTTCAATCCAACGTGCATGTCAACGTGCTTCTGTCCATTTGAAAGGAACACCTTTTGTCGTCGATTTACTAAATGGTGCAACGATGGTGCTAAAATCCTTCACAAAGCAACGATAGAATCCAACAAGTTTGTGAAAGCTCTATACTTGTGTGATCATTTGTGGTGTCGGCCAACCCTTTATTGCTTCAATCTTGACTTCACCTACCTCTATTCACTGTGGAGTAAGCCAAAAAAACAAACTCGATCAGTGCAAATGGTACACTTTTTGAGGTTACAAAACAAACGTGCATCTCTCAAAGCAATAAAAATAGCACATAAGTGTTCAAGATGTTTACCAAGTGACTTGCTATAAATTAATATATCATTAAAGTAAATTACCACAAATTTACCAAAGAAAGCACATAAAACTTCATTTATTAATCTTATTAAAGTGCTAGGTGCATTAGTTAAACTAAAAGACATCACTAGTCACTCATATAACCCAAACTTAGTTGTAAATACAGTCTTCCATTCATCTTCAGGTTTTATTCGAATTTGGTGGTATCCATTACGCAAGTCAACATTAGAGAAAATGGTAGAGCCACTCAATTCATCAAGCATATCATCTAACATAAGAATAGGATGACGATATCTAATAGTGATATTATTAATTACCCTACAATCAACACACATACACTAAGATTCATCTTTCTTAGGAACTAAAATCACAAGAACAGCATAAGAACTAAGACTTTCACATATGTACCCTTTGTCAAGCAAGTCTTGCACTTGACACTGAATTTCCTTAATCTCCTCCGGATTAACCCTATATGGTGCACAGTTTAGCAAAGAAGCTCCTGAAATCAAGTCAATTTGATGCTCAATTTCTCTAACAAGTGGCAACCTCGGGGGTATTTGAGATGGAAACACATCATTAAACTTCTGCAAAAGGTTAGCGACAGTAGGAGGCAAAAATGCGGGCAAATCCTCAAATGAAAACAAAGCATCTTTACAAAGCAATGCATAGCAACTAGAATTTTCTACTTCCAAGTCATTAAAATCAGATTTAGTAGCTAATAGAATAGCACCTTTCTATTTAATTTTATACTTTCTAGCATTTAATTTTTTTTCTTCTTTCTTTTTAAGTGGAAAACATTCTTTGGCTACTGTCTTATTCTCACTTTTAGCATTTTTCTTTTTCTTATGTACAAATTGTTCAATTTCATCTTTAATAATAGCTTCAGGAGACATTGGGTGTAAAATTTTTTTTTTGCCCTTATGCATGATAGTATATTAATTAGTTCTACCTTGATGAGTGGAATCCTAATCAAACTGCCATGGTCTACCTAAAAGTAAGGAGTATGCTTGCATAGGTACAACATTGTAATCAACATAATCATGGTATGAACCAAGCAAAAATTATACTATCACAATTTTGATTACCTTCAACTTACTACATAAGTTGAACTATTGAATGTAGTAAGGATGTGGGCGAGGACTTGTGGTCAAGCCAAGCTTTTCAACTATCAAGCTTTTCAACTATCTTTAAGCTAGCCAAGTTGTTGCAACTTCCACCATCAATGATAACACGACATGGACACTCTTTGATGATGAACTTGGTTTGAAACAAATTATGTCGTTGGTCCTATTCAGCACTTTTCATTTGTGCACTAAGCACACACTTTATTATAAAGCTCATGTATTTGTTTGAAGCTTCAGTACTCAAGTGTTCTTCTTGTTCATCACTAGTGTCAATCTTATCACATGTATGGTCATTTGCAATAAGTGTATATTCTTCATCAATTTCACTAAATAAAGTATATTCACCATCTTCTCTCGCAATAAAAGCTCACTGACTTGGGCACTATCTCATGAAATACCCAAGTCCTTTGCACTCGTGACATTGGATGTCTCTTGTATGCCCAATGAAAATTGAAGATACACTCTTTGTTGAGATTTGATAGGAGCCTGAATGATTATAGCCTTACTTGCTTCAGGTGCATGTGAGGGCGTGGAAGTAGAAATAGAGCACCCTCGATTTGGTGTAGATGGGTGCCCTTACTGTTTCAGCACTTTGTTTGGAGGAAGAAGAGCCCCCCAAAATGACTTCTAGTTCTCATGTGTCGCCCCTGTACTTCTCTTTTAGTTTTGCAACCAAGATAAAACAAACGAGTGATAGAATTGTATTTCTTATAATCAAGTATGTCCTAAATTTTCCAAATAAGCCCTTCCAAAATTCTAGCCATTTTAGCTTTTTCAGTTTCTTCCAAACCACAACGCAATAAACCAATTTACAATTCTTGATAGTATTTCTCTACTGACCTATTACCTTATTTTAAGTATTACAATTTATTTAGCATGTCACATGAAAAATATGAAAGCACAAATCTAGTTCTTATGACTCTTTTCAAAGCATCCTAAGTTCTAGGTACATGTGGTAGTGTACATTGTTCCCTCTATCAAATTGATGCAAAATCAGTGAATTCACTAGTAGTAGCTCTAATTCTTTTATTATCAGAAAAATCATGGCATGTAAACTTTTGATCTAATTGTAATTCCTAAATAAGATAAGCTTTAGGGTCATATCTACTAGCAAATGTAGGAATTGTAAACTTGACTTTAGTGAATGCATCATCATCACGTTCCTCCCTTTGTAACCTACCCATACCTCATTAATTTTGCCTAAGTCAATGATGGCCGCAGTCATTAGGGCCCTCAACTTCAGCGTTGGCATCACAGTTGTTCTCTTCAACACCATCATCATCATCCTCATCCATCGAAGAGTGAGAGGGGAACAAAGCTTGTCGAGCAGCTGGTGGTGGTGGTGGTAGACATTGCTCAAGATTCTCAACTCTATTATTGATGGTGGTGAGGGTGTCATTAAACTGATCTAACATGTTGTAGATTTGCTCCATTTTCTTGTTTACCTCACGGTTGAAGTGTTGCATAAGCATGCTTGTGCGAGGAGTGAGTGGTTTGGCACTCTCAAGTTCAGAAGATTAATCATCATTCTTGCCACCATATTTCAAATTTTGTGAATCTGCCATTGCTATTAGAATACAAGAAACTCACAACAAAATGTATTAGCTCTCTATCAACTACTAGGTGCTGCAGGGTATAGAAGTCTCACACTCTCAAGCTCTTATCAAATGCTTACAAGATTCTTACTAAGTAAAGTATGTGGTACAACCGGTGGCTGGTTCATGGTAACTTGACTAGAGTGATAAGTATAGCGATTGCCAATACGTCGAGACCTGTTAGGTTAGTAGTATGTGGAGCATGAACAGGTAATATAAGTAGCAAAGGAATGGCAATATTCAATTTTAGAATTACACTAGCTGAATAATACATCAAAGTACTCACCGAAATTGCTCGCACAAACTAGTACTCGACCCTAACTCAAGCAAGCAAACACTAGATGACACCGGGGCTATGTAAAAAAGCTCAAAATCTAGAATGAACAATGCTGCAAAATTTTCTTCCTTTTTTATTTTTTAAAATTGTGTGACTATTTTTTGCACTCGCCTCTTTTCTTCATTTTTTAATCTTGTGCGGCTTTTTTTTTGCACTTGCCTCCTTTTTGTTTTTTTCTAAGCAACACATATATTAAGATCACTAAAATATGACCTAGAAACATATATTACACAATCTAGAATGATAGAAAACTCAAACTAGACACCAAATGGATGCCGAAAATAGGTGCTAAAACTTCAGAGGCTATTTTGAGGCCCTAAATGACCGTTTGTTTTTGGAGATTTCACTTTTTTTTTTCCAAAGCCTCACATGGTTAATCTTTGACGAGACAAAGAACACGGCAATCCGAGTTCGTATGCAAAAGTTATTGCTGTTTTATGGAACGCTGCACGAAACTATCCTAAACTCGGACCCAAAAATTCAGGGTCTAAACACAACCCTGTCCTAGATGATTCAGCTAGCCAAAATGAAGGAGAAAATCGAGTTGATCTCTATCTCCCCAAAGATCTGGTGGTGCAAACTCGGTAGCGAAGAGCAACCACCAACACTAAAATAGATTTAACCAAATTTTTTTTTGATTTTCAGATGCAATACCCAAAACTAAAATCAAATTAGTAGACCCAGACTAGCAACTAAAATTTGATGATGGACAAAAATTTAACATGGTAAAACCAAAATTGAAATCGCAAAGGCACAACTATGGTTCGGTTTTGGTAATTTTTGACGAACGTAATATTTTTGTCGGGTAATTTACTGGTTATAGGTATGGATAACAAACAAAAATAGAAATATACTAAGCAGTCTGTGCTCTGGTACCAACTGATGAGGGGATTTGGCTCAATCTTCTTATGAGAATGATAACTACGATTATTTGATATAACGTTGACGACAAGGCTACTTGACCAAAATAACCAAGTCCATCCTGCATTCGTTACGCCACACCCTTATCGTTACCAATTATGCCAAACACGGTTGATCTTTCAAGCAAGCAATCGAGAATCAAGTATGAAAAAATAAGCGTAATTTGAATTTGTGAATGAAATACATAAGTACAAAACTGATGTTTTTTTGAACGAAAATCAATTTAAACAAACTTAAACCCTAAAAGTGGCATCTTTAGCAGTTTTTAAGGGGCTAGGGACATGGAGAGTACATACGTGAGGGTCGGGGAACATCCCACTTCAACTCCTTAGTTGGGGTCAAACTGATACAAGGCATAGAGCCTAGATTTGGAACTAATTCAAAATTGTTTTCTAGATTATGATGTGCTCAAGTGGAGTTTTGAGGTGGGACTAGAAAGAGGACATCATAGGCTTTCCAACAAGTCCAAGATCACCTCATTTGGACTCTGTATGCATCTTCTATGCTTGTTTGAAGTCAGCACTGTCTCTGAAGGCTAAACTGGATTCTAAAACATGTCTAGCTTTTATTCTTTGTTGTCCTGGTCTCAAAGTGACATGGTGACCTCTAATGTTCATCCCAAGCATGTCAATGATTCCATGTACCTCTCCTTGGTCCTTGCCAATATTCCTAAGCACAATCACATCACAAGCATCAGGCAACAACCCATTCTCAGAAACTAAATTAAACAACCCTAGAAACGAGCTCACTTGATAGTGCAACTATCGTGCACATACCCTCGTCATAGTTTCTTAACTAGTATCTTGTGGATGAGTATTATGTGTATCCAAAGAAGTGTTGTGTGTATCTAAAGAAGTGATGTCCTCATCAGTTCTAGTCCCAGAGATTTTAGAGAAGCATTTCGGTTGCTAGGTTGTTCGATCTGGGAATTTCTACATTTTGTGAGCTTGGATGGTGATTCATATGATTACTTTTTAGTCCCAGGAGTTGAATCCACAGAAAAGGGACAAGTTTTCTCCATTTTGTATGGAGGTCTTCGCCTTTTGAATTGTTACTTGTTATATGGAACGTACCCCCTTGTTAGATGGTTGTAGATTTGTGTGAGGACTATTCTAGACTTAGTTCAACTCTTAGTCTAAGTTATTCTTATGGTCTTTGACCATTGAGTTATACATAAATCTTAGTATATAGTAGCTCCTAGATTGTTTGGTCTTCCGGGTGGTTGTAGGATTTGTTCCTTTCAAGACAATAATTATACTTTGTGCGAAAAGTTTTAAGTTTTTGTTGTTCTTATTTTGCTCAGATTATACTAGACAATAATTATATTTATAGAAGCACAAGAACATCACCATGGTTTGAAATCTGTGTTTATGAAACTGATATGACTTTGAAGTATTGATCTGGCAACAATGGATCACATGCTCTTGATGTTTCACGAGGCTCCAGGTAGGATTGTATTCTGTGCAAGTACTATTGATAGATGCAGTTGAGTCTTGTGGGGTTGGTACCTCTCAGTAAATTGTCGAAATTGGTACTGCTTATTAAGCCGTGAGAACTAAACCACAGGTCTTTGCTGAAGTTTTAGCAACTCAGATTTCTTGTTCCGTATTTACAGCTAAGATTGTCATATTGATGTTGAATTAGCCTGAATTTAGATATTACAGCTTCTCTTTTGTTTTCAGAAAGAAATATCTTGGATGCTGCATCGTCTATAATGAAACTTGTAGATATGATTGTAGAATGATGATGAGGAACATAGCACGAGGGTTGTTCTTAAGAACCCTGAACTTTTCTATGAAGTTGTGATTTGACCTGTGCTTTCTACAAAATTTCTCCAAAATTTGAAGGGTTATACTCATGGGTGCATGTTCATTTCAGCTGTGATCTTGTACATATAAATTCTTGTTTATGGTCAAAAGAAGCATCTTTAGTAAGAGAAGTTTGTCTATGTTTGGCCTTCCTTACCATTGACATTGCCCTTCCATTGCAGATGGCTTAAGCACCATGGCTACTACTGGTTTTTGTTAGAGATAGAAAAGGATACGAATAGGAGATATAATAGGATTGCTATTTGATTCCTCGTACGCTTCTGTTTTCTTATCTGTATATGACATATCCCCCTGAACTCTTCTATATATATGGCTCCTTAGGCCTCATGGTAATACACACAATATTCATAACATGGTATCAGAGCAAAGTCTCTAACCTTGTTCTTCCGCTGCCGACGCTGTCCTGGCCGCCGCCACCGCTCAAGCAGCCATCGCCGTCCAGGCCGTCATCTTCTTCGTCTTGGAGTACCTCCGGGTTGACGTCTCCGTACTCGCCGACGAAGGACTACTCGATCCACTTCGATCCAACCGCCCTTAGTCCGATTCGATCCGATCGAGGGAAGAGGGAGCTGCCACCGAAAGCTACTACGAGGGAGAAGGAGCCCGCTGCTTGGCCAGATGCAAGCTGATCCGCTCCAGGGGACCCACCTCGCCACTCGCCCGCTACTCGATCAGATCCGAGCCGATCCGCTCCGGGGGACCTGCTTCGGCTGCCCTCCCGCCGCTGCAAGGTGCATCGCCCGACGGCCCGCCCGTTGGCCCTCCCGCTGGCCTCCCACAGCTGCAAAGTGCGCCGCCCAACGGCCCACCCGTCGGCCCTCCTGCCAGCCTCCCGCCGCTACTGGCTACGCCGCCCGGCGGCCCGCCTGTCAGTCATCCCGCCGGCCACCCGCCAGCCCCTCCCACCACTGCAAGCTGCGCTACCGGCCTCTCACCGCTGCAGGCACGGCCAGCCGTCCGGCCACCGGTACCAGCCTCACTGCTGCCTATGAAGGCCGTCTCCCTCCATCCCAAGGCTGACTCTCAGGTTGTGCTGTGTTTTGGTGAACTCTCAGATCCAATATGAGAGATAAGTAGGTTAAAAAAGAAAAAAGTGGAAAAATAGAAAAAAAGAAAAAGAAAAAAAAGAGAAAAAAAAATTATAAACGTCGATCTAACCGCCGCGCTATCCAGCGCCACCTGTTAGATGTCGTTCCATTGGTCGCTGTGCCGTTTAGCGCCGCCTACCAATGGCTTCCGTTCCACCAGCTGCGATCCCATTATCAGGAACAAAGCTCCATGGGACGAACTACAGGATGTGGTCTTCTCTCAGGGATATCACGCTCGATGGTCTCCACCTCTGGGGACATGTTACCAGTGCACGGCCTTCTCCGCCACCACCGGTTCAGCCTCCTCCCAAGAAGCCTACTCCTGCATCTCCTGAAGACGAGGCTGCCAAGAAGGAGGCCGAGGCCGCTGCCATTGCTGCTGATGCTACTGATGAGGCCCGGGTCCGCGCCATCCTCGTGGTCAGTGTCGATAATTACATCCAGCTAGATATTATCGGTCTACGGTCTACTCGACAGATCTGAGAGTACTTACGTGAGCGCTATCAGCAGAGCAGTGATGCCTATATCTTTTTGCTTCAACGTGAGTTGGAGATGCTTTTTCAGGGAGATTCTTCCGTAGATGACTTTGTTCAGAGTGTCATAAAGTGCAGAAGGCGAATCATGATCGTCTTCGCCTTTATGATTTCGTCTACCATCTTCGTCCAGAGTTTGAGCCTATCAGGGCCCAACTACTGAGCCACTCTCCATGACCGACTGTCACCGAAGCTCTTTCGGCGCTTCGGGCTGAGGAGATTCACCTCGGATTAGCAGCTTAGGCTATTCCGACTGTGCTTGTTGCTCCTTCTTCTACTACGACGATGCATTCTACTACGGTTTCTCCTCCGGTTACTGCTCCTGTTTTTGCATCAACTGGAGTTCAGTGCACCTACTGCAAGAACTTTGGGCATGACCAGCAGAGTTGTGCGATGCGAAAAAGACGAAACAAGGTGCGAGGGGGTGGACAACAAAAGGGGGGTAGGGAGGCCCTTCCTTCACAGGAATACATATCAGCTCATCAGGTTCTGCTCAGCAAGGTCACTTTGTCCAGCAGCTCTGCCAGGCTTTACTTCAGTAACTCTCTCACAACTTCGTGGGTTCTACCAGTCTAGCTCAGACGTCTCCTTCAGGTACATCTTGGGTTCTGAATTTTGGTGCCTCTTTCCACATGACACCGGACTCCGCATCTCTCACTTCAGTAGGATCTCCTCCTTTTTCTATCAATGTTCAGACAGCTAATAGCACTTCCTTACCGGTCAGTTGTTAGGGCACATTTTTGTCTACTGATTTCTTTGTTCCAGCTGTTTCCTATGTTTCTCAGCTTACCATGCAGCTTATTTCAGTAGAAAAGCTTACTGATCTTGGTTGTAGGGTTGATTTTGACTCTCACATCTGTTTCGTTCAGGATTGATAGACAGAGATAATTCTTGGAACTGGCCACCGCCGTAAGGATCACTAGAGTCTCTACATTCTTGACCGTCCTCACCTTCCGTTCTCTCAAGCTGCTCCTACCACGTCTCCTTCCACCGCCACTACTGCCACCACCTTTGGAGCCTTTTCACGATGGCATCACCATTTAGGTCATCTATGTGGGTCTCGTCTTTCTTCATTAGTTCATTAGGGAGTTCTTGGACGTGTTACTGTTGACACATCGATGTCTTATCAAGGTTGTAAGTTGGGCAAGCAGCTACAACTTTCCTACCATTCTAGTGAGTCTGTGTCAGCTCGTCCTTTTGATTTGATTCATTTAGATGTATGTGGACCTTCGCCTATTATCTCTAAAGGTGGGCATAAATTCTATGTTCTTTTCATTAATGATTATTCCCTTTACTTGACTTTTCCCTATGTCTACTCGTGGTTAGTTTCTTGTAATTTATCGTAGCTTTGCCATGATGGTTTGCACTCAGTTCGAGTGTTTCATTCGTACCTTTTGATGTGATTTTGCTGGTAAGTATTGTTCTGGTGCCTTCTGATAATTTCTTTCTGAGCAGGGCACTCTTTATCAGTCTTCTTGTCCAAGTGCCCATGCCCAGAATAGAATTGCTGAATGTAAGCATCGTCATCTGCTTGAGACTACTGCCACTCTTCTTCTTACCTCCCACGTTCCACCACAATTTTGGGTCGATGCTGTTTCTACAACTGCATATCTCATTAATATGCAGCCTTCCACTGCTCTTAAGGATGTAAGTCCTATAGAGCGTCTCTACTCTCGAGCCCTCCACTACAGTCATCTTCATATTTTTTTTGTTGCACCTATTTTGTCCTTCTGCAGCCTTGTGAGCGTACCAAACTATCCGCCCAGTCAGTTGAGTGTGTATTTCTTGGGTACAGTTTCGAGCAGAAAAGATGTCGCTGCTATGATCCTTCTGCTTGATGGATTAGGATCTCACGAGATGTTGTTTTTGACGAATCTCGACCTTTCTTCTATCGAGATTCAGCCCCTCGTCCTGTTTTCACCATTGAGACGATCTCCTGGTTGTCTCTCTTTGATTCTTCACCCATTTCCTCTCCTTCACCACCACCCTCTAGTTTGTCTCCAGTGATTCCTGCTGTACCCACACCTCCTGTGTCACCACCTCTTGCTCCTATAGCACTGTCATCTCGTTTCTCGGGGGTACACTACTCCAGACATCCCCGGCCTTCACCAGACTTATCTCTTGGTATCTTGCCGACACCGACACCAGATTCATCTGATGATGCTCCTCGTCATGCTCTTCGTGACCGGACATCTCTTCAGTCTCCTGCTCGTTTTGGCCTTACTTCAAAAGCTCATGCTCTCTCTGTCTGTGAGCCTACTTCCTATCATGAGGCTGCTTCTCATTCTGAGTGGCAGCTCACTATAGTAGAAGAGCTTGATGCTCTTCGACGTACGAAGATTTGGGACATCATACCGACACCTGTGCATGCTCGTCCTATCACATGCAAGTGGGTGTATAAGATCAAGACTAGATCTGATGGTACAATTGAGCGCTATAAGGCTCGTCTTGTGACGCATGGCTTTCAACAGGAGTATGATCGCGATTACGATGAGACGTTTGTACCTGTTGCCCATATGACCAATATTCACATTCTTATTGCGGTTGTCTCTGTTCGTCGGTGGTCTATTTCTTAACTAAATGTTAAGAATGTCTTTCTTAATGGTGTCTTGCATGATGAGGTTTATATGCAGCCACCCCCTGATTATTTTATTCCTGATGGCCATGTCTGTCGTCTTCGTCATGCTCTCTATGGCCTTAAACAGGCCCCCCGTGCCTAGTTTGCGCGTTTTACCTCGGTGATTACCGCTGCCAGTTTCACTGTCAGTGCTCATGATTCTGCACTATTTATCCACATCTCACCTCGAGGTCGGACTCTGCTTCTTCTCTATGTGGATGATATGCTCATCACTGGTAACGATTCCTCCTTCATCACATATGTGAAGAAGCATCTCAGTAAGCAGTTTTTCATGTATGATCTTGATTTGCTTACGTACTTTCTTAGAATTGAGGTCTCTTCTACCCCTGAAGGTTACTATCTCTCCTAGCAGAAGTATGTCTAGGGATTTCTTAATCGATCTGATTTAACTGATACTCACACTGCTGAAACTCCTATGGAGCCCTCCCTTCTACTTCGTGCTACTAATGGTGATCCTCTTAAGGACTCTACTCGTTATCGCCATCTTGTGGGGAGTCTAGTATATCTTGTGAGCACTCGCTCTGATATTACTCATATTGTCCATATCTTGATTCAGTTCATGGTCTGTCCTACTCATCTTCACTACAACCACCTTCTCTATGTTCTTCGCTACTTGCGTGGAACTATCTCTCGTCGTTTGTTTTTTTCTAGCTTCACCTCACTACAGTTTCTGGCCTATTCCGATGCGACCCGGGCCAATAATCCTTCTGATCGGCGTCCTGTTTCTGCTTACTGTGTTTTTCTTGGCTCCTCCTTGATTGCCTGGAAGACAAAGAAGCAGACTGTAGTTTCTCATTCGAGTGCAGAGACTGAATTGAGAACTTTGGCAACAGTGACAGTAGAGATAACTTGGCTGAGGTGGTTACTTGCATATTTTAGAGTTCCTGTGAGGGGACCTACGCCCCTTATGTCTAACAGTACAGGTGCTATCAATATTGCTCGAAATCCAGTGAAACATGAGCTCACCAAACATATTGGTGTTGATGTTTCATACACTCGCTCGTAGGTGCAGAAGGGAGTCCTTACTCTACAGTTTGTGCCTTCAGAGTTACAGCTTACTGACTTCTTCAGGAAACCGCAGACAAAGGCACAACACTTGTATTTTCTCTCCAAACTTAGTGTGTGTGATCCACCATGAGTTTGAGAGGGTGTTAGAGATAGAAAATGATACGAATAGGAGATAGAATATGATTGTTATTTGATTCCTAGTATGTTTCTGTTCCCTTATCTGTATATGACATATCCCTCTGTACTTTTCTGTATATATGGTCTTTTAGGCCTCATAGTAATATACACAATATTCATAATACTTTTGACGGGCCTGCAGCAAGGTCAGCCAAAAGGAAGAGAAAGAACCAATATAGGGGGTATTTGCCCGCACACTTGGGGTAAGTGGGCTGCTGAAATCAGAGATCCCTGCTGCTAAAGCACCCAAGTCAAGCGTGGAACAGAAGACTACTGTCAAACCAGCAGTCAACAACCTTGCCAACACAAATGCATTCGTCTGCCCATCTGCTGACTTCACCTCAAATAAGCCATTTGTTCAGCCTGATAGCATGTCATTTGTTCCTGCAATGAACTCTGCTGCCCCTATTGATGATCCCGTCGTGAACCTGTACTCTGGCCAGGGAAGCAACTCCCTTGGCTGCTCGGACGTGGGCTGGGAGAATGATACCACGACTCCAAATATTACATCTACTGCTCCCATTTCCACCATAGCTGAAGGTGATGAGTCTGTATTCATCGAGAGCAATACCCACAACTCAGTGGTGCCACCTGTTGATAGCCTTCTCAACCTTGATGGATCTCAGGATGTCATCAGCAACATGGACCTGTGGAGCTTTGATGACATGCCCATCTCTGGCATTTCTGTCGAGGAATTTGAAGCCTGGCAGTTGGAGTATGTATATAGGGACAAAGGGTAAGCATTGGCAATCTGGAAATCTTCTCTGAAGACGCATTCGATGTTCACTGCTCTGAATTTTTGCTCTGTGTTTCAGGAATAAGGACTATGGGAGATTGGGAAGCACCTACTTGGCACACTGGGGTAGCATATGCTTATGTTTAGCTTAGATGCAAAAGTTGCATCCTGAAACTATTTGGTAATTGGACCTGTTCCCTATTTGACTGCCTTGTATGACAGCCATTCATGAGACGAACTGCATGTTTTTTCGGTCTACTTTTCTGCCGTTGCTGTCGTATATGTCTGTGAACATTGTGGATCCTAATCTATGTACTTGATTGCCCTTTCATGCAATTCTAGAGGGGAATAACTCGAAGGAGCCATCCTAATGGAGCACTTACAATTGCACGGAGGTGCGGCAGTTGACGAGCATGGCGGCTAGGGCATAGGTAGCACGGCCAGGGATGTGGCGTGCAGGCACAGCCAGTGGTGCATGTCAGCAGAGATCAGGTATTCCTACACCATGTCTTTGTCATATAAAGATGTTCTTCTAGGACGATATACACGGCGGCCTATGTGATATCTGCCTATTCTTTCACTTAGATGTTAAGGCATTAACCACATACAGGATGTCCATGACTTTTAGGATCTATGATTAGTTAAGATATGCATGTTTGTAGTTGTGCAGCCATGTAAGTTATAATTTGATCTCATCACTATAATACATGGATGCATGCAATGGTGCGACCATACCAAATTTGCAAATCTTATTGTCCCAAATTTTTGACTGGTAAAAAAAATTCAGGAGGGTAGATTGAAAAACTTATCTCCGGTCTTTCATATACTTTTAATGTATTCAATATGTATGAACAATGAAAAAAAACTGTAATATACAGGGTGCAATCTCGTGGGCAACGTTCTGTCCTCGTGGGCGGGTGGTAAAGCAGGCCGTGAGGAGGCGGTGGCATGCACCAAGGGACCAGTTCAGGCACACGTCAGCCCACCAGTCTAGGGTTGTAAGTGTACACTAGGGCATGGGTGAGGCGACTAGCAGAGTGTGGTCAAGAGAGTAAGTAGTGTGGCTAGGAGCGTGAGCAATGGAGGAGCGACGCCAGTTGGGGCAAAGTTCGGCCAAGCGTAGCAACAGAGTGGAAGGCATGCAGCAGGCCGAGTCTGACAATGATAATCGGACTTTTGGCATGTGCATGCAATGGTGCAACCATGCTAACTTCACAAATCTCATCATCCCAAATTTTTGACCGGTTAAAAAAAATTCAAGAGCCATCAGTAGATCGAGAAATTGATCTATCACATGCTTTTAATATATTTAATATATATGGATAATAAAAAAATATACTATATAGGGTACGATCTCGCGGGCAGTGTCATGGCCTCGTGAGCGGGTGGCAAAGCATTCCATCAGGAGGCAACGGCATGATGGCGTGCACAGAGTGACCAATTCAAGCACATATCAGCCCACCAGTCTAGGGTTGTGATTGTATGCCAGGGCATGGGCGAGGCGGCTAGTAGAGTTTGGTCAAGAGAGCGAGCAGCATAGCCAGGAGCATGAGCAGCGGAGGAGTGACGCTAGTTGAGGTGGAGTTTGGCCAAGCACAATAACAGAGCAGAAGGTATGCAGTAGGCCGAGTTTGACAATAATGATCGGACTTTTGGCATAATATATTTTTTCATAGTAAATTATGGGCATGGAACTAGTATATATAAAAAGAAGCACCGGTGAAGAGAAAGACCTACGAATAATGGAACACGTCAGTCACGTACAGTATCCAGTGCAACACACAGATGACTTGGCAGTCAATGCGGTAGTAAGCTTGCTTATGAAATGCATCGTTCATACTTTGGAGTTCTATTCTACTAAGCTCTCACGCGCGCGCTCTCTCTCTAACCCAATAATATGGAGATGGCCATATCTGCGGTTGTAAAAAGTGATCTACTAAGCCAATTCATCTCCTTACTGATCCAGAAGTACGCAAAAAGAAAAAGAAATAATTGATCATTTACCCTAAACTTAATGTGCAATTGATGATTTACCCTATAATATCACAAAAATAGCAAATCATTAATTGCATGTCAACTTATGGGACATATGATCAAATGCCCTGAAAAAGATTGTTTGAATGAGAAATTGCAAGAATTGTTCATAGAAGTATCACTGTAGTCATTTTTCTCAAATTTGTCCTCCAAACACCCGTTATTGTAAATCTCAGCAGGTGATTGCCGAGCTCCCTAGCTCGGCAGGAGACATGCCGAGCCCTCCTGCTCGGTTGCATGCCATCGCCACTATGTAGCACTGTGGCTGCACCGTGCAGCTGTAATTAGCGCTTTAATTAGTGTTAGGCATATTTAATTAATACT
Organism: Melocanna baccifera; assembly: GCA_036346265.1. Taxonomy (NCBI): domain Eukaryota; kingdom Viridiplantae; phylum Streptophyta; class Magnoliopsida; order Poales; family Poaceae; genus Melocanna; species Melocanna baccifera. The sequence goes on along the minus strand of CM070699.1, from coordinate 4,556,657 downwards.
AATTATAATTAATTAGTACTAATTAAAGCACTAAATTAATCATATTTTATTTAGTACTTTTGTTAGTGCTAATTGCATTTAGTTAGTACTAATCACAATTAATTAGAGCTAATCATGTCAGCGCTAATTAAGTGTGCACAATATTTTATTATACCCATAATTAATTAGTACTAACTGCATTTAATTAGTGCTGATTAAAGTACTAAATTAATCATATTTTATTTAGTGCTAATCGTATTTAATTAATACTAATCATAATTAATTAGCACTAATCATATCAGTGCTAATTAAACAGGCATAGTATTTTATTGCACTTGCAAGGTACTGCCTCAAATCAAAGCTTGCACGATGATTTTTTTTTAATTAGATTTGAAAGTATTTTATAGTGATTGAACAAATAAGCACTATTATGCAAAAATCATAGTTCATATCTGCACTTATAATATTTTTTTTTAAGAATTCACTTCTAATATTAGTGATTTACTACTGTTGTTTTGAAAGTACATATGGACACTGATATTTTATTCCATAAAATTAAAAGTCTTTCATAGGATAAAATTCAGGATTTACTCCTCTTGCGATTGTCTCGCTCCAGAAACAAGGCAGGGGGTTACGAGTGCATCACGCACCCCACTCTTCTTGCTCCCGTCATACACACGTATCTCTCTCTCTCACTCACTTTTTCCACCACTCGTCCCTTCTTCTAAAAGCCACTTATTTTAGTCATTATTATTTATTTTCAACCAAAAGTCATAAGCCACAGCCAAATGAACAATAATGGTTGAAAGTAGTGGCTTTTAGAAGTAGAGGGCAACCGATGGAAAAAAATGAGAGCTGTGCAGTATACTGTGTGGCTGTGCTTGGACAATATACCATGTGGATGTGAAAATATTGTGCACACTAATTAATTATGATTAGTGCTAATTAAATACAACTCACACTAATTAAATCACTAAATCAAATACAATTAATTTAGTTCTTTAAGTATTACTAATTAATTGTAATTAGTACTAATTAATTATGATTAGTACTATTTAAATATGCTTAGCACTAATTACGACTACATAATGTAGCCACAGTGTTTCACAGTGGCTACGGCATGCAACCGAGCAAGGGGCTCGGCAGGTCACTTGCCAAGCTCCCCTAGCTCGTCGGTGCTATCAAGCTTGGTAGGTTCATAAAGGAGGCTAGATTTACAAAAATAGGTGTTTCAGGGGGGCCAAATTTAGAAAAATGGCTACAATGATATTTCTGTGAATGGTTCCAATTGCAAAGGTTGCAACATCTCCTACCGAGGATCCACGTGGTTATCGAGGAGGTAGAAGGGCGATGCATCACAAACTCTGCCAAGTTGATGCAATTCAAGTCATGTTCAAAAGTGATGTGACTTTTGGCTTTTAACTATGACTTTTGGTTAATTGCGAGAGAGTGTGAGGAGTAAGGGACAGTCACGTTAAGAAGTCACTCCATTCAAAGCGGCTCTTATAGTGACTACTACAAATGGCTTATAGAAACCATCTTGAGAAGACATCCTAGCTTCTAAAAGCTAAAAGCTGCAAGGTGTTTGGAACAAGGCTTCAATATTCTGGTGGAGGCCATGTTCAAGGGACACCATGCCCTCGGGGCTTTGATGAAATTGCCAACGGACAGGTCAGCAACTCATCTGCCTTGCTCTTCACAACTCTTTTCAAATGTTTTTGTTCAATTACTGGCAGAATAAAGTCCATGGCCAAAAAAGGAGAGCTAAAAGCTGTATGAGATATACAGAAACCCTTGTTGCTAACATGACATAGTTTGTTATACTTTTAGGGGGTTTTGGCCAAATGTTATCTAGACCCTATGGCATGCATCTCTGCATCGAAAACTTCATGTTTGCTCCCCATACTGAAAAGCAACAAATTATCAATACATTGTTGCAAAATTTAAGTTATCATGTTTATCCCACTATGCTTCCAATCACTGGGTACCATGTAGTTGGAAAGAAAACTCTGGTTGGGTATGCTTGCGGCAATGAGAGGGTCCGCTCCAAATTCTCTTCAATGATACACTTAAAAAGAGATAATATGGGAAAAGTGAACCATGAAAAGTTCATATAAGCCAGAGAACTTTGTTTGTCGAATTTCTATCGAATGTGAGTGAGGAAGACTGGCTAAAGTTCCTCACTTCCACAAGGCGCATGGGTGCATGAAGCAAAGTTATAATTATTGTTAGTGATACGCTCTAGAGACAATTATGAAGATGATTATATCACTTTTATGTTTATAATCTTTTGAATAATATGGTATTTTTATCCCTTCAATAAATGTCTTTTATATTGATCAATAAGTATGTGATGAGGACGTGACCCCTATAGATACAACCATATTTGCTATGCTTGTGATTTCAATTACAAGAGCTCGTACACTTCACTTAAATTATCATTTTTAGGAGTGCCTTTATATTATATGAACTCTACGATGCTACCTAATGATGAACATGTATATTTGTGCAGCACCATATTACTCTTTGACCAATTCAAATAAGAGTTCAAGTGGAACATATTTTGGAATATAATTTGGCCTCCAAATCAATTCGGATTTAGCCTGATAGGTTCGACTTCAAACATGCACAACTTTTACATACGGAGTTCGTTTAAGGTGTGTGACTACTTAATAAAAAACTTATCTTGTCGTCTTTCCAACGGATCTAGCCTCACCTCTAAATTCATTTTGAGTGCACCGCAATCACCAAAAAGAAGGTGCTGCATCACCTGTTTGGGCCAAATCGGACCTTGTAATTCTTAGGTCTAAGGGAAAGGTGCCTCCACCTCTTGGCCTGTACTATTCATAGCCATGCTATTCACATGAACAGTACCATGAATAGTACCATGCCCTTATTTCTTAGTTATGTGTGGCTTCCTGTCCCCTATTTAAGGAGGTCGCACCCCACTAGTTTCATTAGATTTTGTTTTATGTTTAGTTTGCTTTCGTTGCAACATGTATCATTTACGTGTGTTGACTAGACCACCCAGTCAAGATTTTTATTCAGAATCCCACCTTATCAGTAATTTATAAATATTTGCAATTTCAGATTGCTTGTTATCTTGTTATTACGTATTCTTCGGTTGCATGCAGGAATATACATTTGTGGTCAGGTCAACCGCGTTCTTGGCACGGTTGATAATGACTCAAAGTGTGGTTTAGCAGTTGCTTAGTGTTTTGGTCGTGATCAGTTAGAAACCTGCATTGTCAAAGTCATTCTCCTTTAAATCGGAGTTATCATTCTATCGAAAGATCGAGATCCCAACGCCTCATCAGGTGGTATCAGAGCTTTAGTTAACCAGTAGGATTTCTTATATCCCTATTTAGTAGATTTGTTTTATTTTCTATAGTCCAGAAAAAATGCCATACAAAAAGAGTTAATTTTCATTGTCCAAACCTCATTATGCTTTTCAATCTATTAGTTTTGGTTTGCTAAATTAAATTTGTGTCCGTCTTAGCATTGTCAAGTTGCTAGTCATATTCTTGTCCCTATAAAAATACGAACAAAAAAAAAATTCCCACATCAAAATCCATCAAGAATACCTCACACCATAATTTCCAATTTCGAACAGATCATCTGTTTTTCTCCCACATCCACCGAAAACACCACAACTTTTGTTTTCGAGATCCTTTTTGAGTGAACACACCGCTATTAGATCCATAACTTCCTTATCTAGCTGCCCTTAAAATTTTGCTTCATTCAAAATTGGCAGTTAAAACATATCTGCATTGAAAATTGACCTAAATTTCTACATTGTATCCACAACGATCTGCACTTGTGATTTTTGTGCGAATTTTTCAATCTATTTACAGAAATTGGCCCCAAAAGAAAAGTCGTAGCAACATTTGTCAGGAAGAAAAGAAAAAATGAACCATTGAAAAATAGGAATCTGAAAAGAAGTTACGGCCAAAATATCGACTTGCTATCCAATGGATAGAAATCTTCAGCTTACAGACTTGGGTCAATTCTTATGCTTTTCAATTCTAGATTGCATTCTATTGAATTATCCTATGGTTATCACTCCTATACATTGTTATACACCTGATTTAGCCTTCATCTATCCTTATTTGATCAGCAACATAGACTAAGTGCTATGTACGAACTATAATTCAATTCTGTGCAATTTTTGAAATTAAGGGATTGTTCTCCATTGCCACATATTTAGCCTTCTGTAACATCCCAAAAGGATGGGATTATTGTATTTACGAAAATAACCAAGTCTTTACTCTGTTTTTGGTGTATTTCAAAATTTCACATTTATTTGTGCTCTTGTATAAAGTTCTTGGCGGCAAAAAGCTAATTAAGCAAAAAAAATTCGCAAAATCAAGAATCAAGTCTTCAATCGAAATCTGAATTCTCAAAATTCTTGACAAGCCCTAAATCCAAAATTTGAAAACTAGAAATTTAAGGCCTAGATTTAAGTTTAAAGTTAAATTAAATATTAAAGTTTTCTCACCTAATTAATTTGGCTAAGATATCAAATTGCAAAATTCTCAAAAAAAATTATCAAAAACTTTCTCTTCATCCTGGCCCATTTTTCCCCGGCCTTCGGCCCACTTGGAACAACCGGCCTTCTTTCTTTTTTTTTTCCCCTTCTCTTTCTTTCCCCTCTTTCCTTTTTCCTCTTTTTGGTTGGTTCCAGGCCAACTCGGCCATCCGCCCGGCTGTATTTTTCCTTGCCTCCCATTTTCGGCCAGTCGCTCGGCCTCCTTCTTCTTTCTCCTTTTCTCCCTGCAGTGCCTGGCCCATCCGGCCACACTTCTCCCCTTCCTCCTCCCTCTGGCCCAAGCACCCATGCACCGCGCACACCAGCCGCTCCAGCCCAGCTCGCGCACTGGCTGCCTTACCCCAGTTCGTGCGTCGCCCCTTGTTTCCCCATCAAATCCATGGTAGCTGTGCCTACCACCAGCCTCGCTCTCCTAGCTTCAATGCCGAGCCAGTCTAGCGCCACCCTCCTCCACCGGCCTAGCCTTGACTTCGCTCAATGATGCCTGCTACCCCTCCTCTAGCCTGGCACTAACGCCGCAGCCTACCATCGGCCTCACCTGCGCCCGCCTACTCGCCTATAAGCGCCGTACGCGCCACTACCATCCTGGCATTACCCCGCCTGTGCCATCTTCAATGGGCACCCATTGGCCAACTACTTTCTTTGACTATTTAAGCTCTGCCCCTCCCTTTGCTCCTCCCCATTCGCCCACCTTCTTCTTTCTTGGGGCCGAACGCAGCCTAGGTAGCCCCCGTGCACAACGCCAGCCACCACCTTGCCCTGGTTGCCCCTAGCAAGCATTTCCCCAGCCATCCGCATCACGATGTGCCCCCAGATGTCTTCCACCTCCCTCTCCATTTAATTGGAATCTCATCATCGGAATCCGCAAAGGCAGCCATTCCTCTTGAAGACGGGCCGACATCGCCATTTTCGCTGCCAACTCCCTCTCAAGTGATCTCCTTCTGACTCCTTGTAACGGGAGTAGCTCCTCACCACCCTCAACCTTCTCTGACCACTGGCCGGAGCTGTGCCCTGCCGGAATAACCCCGCCACGACGACCACCCAACGCCGCCTAGGGCCTCCGTCGCTAGCCCACCTCAGCGCCTCCCCGGCCATGCCGCCACCACATGTGTGTTCCCCTTGCCACCATCTTGCTCATGCTCGCCCCAACTTCCCCTCTCCCTCCTCTCCGATCGCTGCCGCCCCGGAGCCTCTTGCTCCAGCCACCGAAGAGCCGCCTCGAGCTGTTTTCGCTTGGCCAAGAGCCGTGCTGACACCGCTTCTGGCTCCCCTGGCCCCCTGGGGTTCATTTTGACTGCCGCCGATGCCTCTTCGGCCGCCCCACGCCGGCGAGCCCTACCGCCCCGGGCATCGCCAGTCGCCTCTGCTTTGTTCTATTTTCCCCGACCGAGCGCCCCTACTCCTCTGTCTTTCTTCCCCCTCCATTCGTCCCCTCTCTCTCTCAGTTAGATCAATGACAACTGGGCCACCCCATTTAACAACTAATCCCAGGCAGTGGACTAAGCTTGTTGATCTAAGTAAAATTTTGTGTAAATTGGTTATCGCATGACACCTGAAGTATCCTTTCGAATAATCAATTCGACTATTAAGCCGATAAATTAACTATCATGCCAAGGTCCAAATTAGTGCATAAATGTCTCAACACCCTCTTATATTTTACTTAATGGCCTATGACTCACATAAGATAACAATGTATGAGCAATAACAAAAAATGAGAATGAGGATTGATTAAGAGATCAACTAAAAAGTCTATGCAATAAGACTAAAAACATAACTTTATTTAATTGCATTAGGAAATGGTAAAGCAAGATTTGAAGCTTGCCAAGGATAATCTAAAATACTCTTAATACAACTTGGATAACAATTTCAAATCCTCTTAGAACCCAAGAGGCCTAACTCCTATATGATATATCCTCAAATCTAAATCAATCGATGCAAAAGTAAGATTAGTTAGTATCGTAGAGTTTGGCCATATAAGATAATAGCCCTAAATCTATTCATCTCTGGAGGTCGTGAGGCTTCTCTTTTAATTAATGCTTAGGTTAAATTTTGATAAACCATTTATAATTAAGTCGCCACGAATCATCTGTAAGTGCCATGGTCTAAATCAAAAATCACCGCATGTTTGGAACATCTCCAAGATAGCTGGGAAATTAATAACTCGCCTCTTAAATTCCATGATTAACCAAGTACCTTTTGAATATAATTCTAAGTTGTCAACATCTATCTTCCTCCAAACCTTGTAAAATAAAGTATAAAATAACGATTTCTCTTACGTAACGATGAAACTCGCCAAACTAACAAATATTTCACCTTATCTCAAGACTTAATATAGTAAAGACACTTGGGGACCCTTGCTACGCTAATGAATCAGGACAATCCCAAAAGAGAGCTCGACTTAAGAATTGCACTCCCTCTCCCACACAGACTACTACTCACCCCATATCTTAATTAAATCCCTTTTTATTCGATGGTTTAATTAATTCAGAAGTGGCAAATCAAAGATGATAGTGCATCTTGAGTTAAACAGTTAATTCGACCAATTAAACACCAACCTAGTGTTCTCGATTACGCTCTCCCATCCATCCATAAGTCCTGCCTAACTCATGGAACTTCCTTTATAAATATAAATTAGTATGAAGAGAATTATAAATTAAAAGATCAAACCTTAGCATCCCTCACTCGGCTATATCTAGCCACTTTGTCACAATAGAAGAATCCTAGGAGTACTCTTTTATTCATAGTTCTTCCTTATTCTAAAACTTTTCCCTCACGATGAAGCTGCCCAGTTACCTCCTTCCTTTCACTCAATTCTTTTGACTTAGTACCTAATTCGCACTAACTCCAACTCTCTCTCCACTCTCAACAAAAATGAATAAGCTCAATTAAGATGAACTAGACTCTTGCTGCTATTTGGATTTATTTGGTCTTTTGTTCGTTTGACGTATATTAGAAGCTGCAGTCTCGGAAAGCGACAAACTCCGGCAGGATCAAAGCGCAAGTGGAGAAAAGCCCGAAGATCCAATACTACTGACTGATTAATTCGGCTTTGAGCTAAATCGAGGCCATGGTAAACAAGCAAGGCAAGTCATCACTTTGATTATCTTGATCCTACATTTTACGAAAATTATGTTCTTTAAAATTATCAAAATACATGCTTAATTTATTATGCAAATATATGTCAAGCATAAGGTAGTTACTTGCCTACGTAATGTTGTAAATACTACTATGATACTCCTTATCGCTTGGATTAACTAATCTTTGTCGCCCTAGAAATTAATAATAGCTTTACTAGCTAAGTCATATTTAACGCCAAGCAAGTCTAAGTCCAGGGCGTTAAAATTGCCCTGCTCATTACTTTTCAAACATTGCAAAATTATTTCTGGGCAGTCATTGGATGTAAATGACTGATAATTTGGTATAGCTTATCTTATGCTTCTCAAAACCCTAAAAACTTGTTTTATCTATCTAGGCGATTGGTAAGAGTGGTTGGTGTGGATGTAACACAAGAACTTATGGTTGCGATGTGCACTGCTTGGATGAATTAATGACTTAATCTTGTGTTGACCTCTCCATGTAAAACAGTACAAACCACAAGCTGGCAAAGTGTAGGCATGACTAACTAATTTGCACTGACAGTAAAGGAAAGCACTTCGGAGTGACCTATGGGTTGTGGTGCTGGTTTAAGCCGTCGTGGACACGGGTTGTGTCGCTGGGTTTAAGCCACCGTGTGGCGCAAGAGAGGGTCTGGGTAAGGCAAAAATAAGCCTTCCCGTAGACGAAACTTTAGTGAGTGTAATCCTTTACTAGATGCATTGTAAAGGTCATGTGGTAATTCTCTTAATTTGTATGTCTAAGAAAATATGTGGAATATAGTAATTGGGTTATCTCTTGTGAGTAAACATGTATAATCTCTGCAGAGAATAAACTATTTGAATAGCAGTGTCCACGGTCAAGGATGGACATGGGAACTTCCTCGAGTTAATTCTATTTCAAAAACCTTTTCGGGCGAGATAAAAATCTATCAGAGAGAGGTACTCTGACTTTAACTTTTATCCCGCTTGATAAAGTCAAAATCAGAGCACTTCCCTTTGATAGGTTTTTATCGCGCCTAAAAAGGTTTTCGAAATAGAACTAACTCGAGAAAGTTCTCATGATTGCCCTTGACCGTGGGCACAACTATTCGAATAGTTTATACTCTGCAGAGATTGTACATCTTTACTCATAAGAGATAACCCTATTGCTATATTCCACATGCTTCCTTAGATATGCAGATCAAAAGGATTACCATATGACCTTTACAATGCACCTAGTAAAGGATTACACTCGCTAAGGTTTTAACTGAGGGAAAGCTATTTTTTGCCTCATCCAGACCCCCTCTTGCGCCACACAATGGCTTAAACCCAGCGACACGATCCGTGTCCACGACATCTTAAACCAGTACCACGACCCGTGGGTCGCTCTGAAGTGCTTTCTTTTACTGGCGATGCAAATTAGTTAGTCATACCTACACTTTGCTAGCTTGTGGTTTGTACTGTTTTACATAAAGAGGTCAACACAAGATTAAGTCCTTAATTTGTCCAGGCTGTGTATACCGCAATCCACAAGTTCTCATGTTACATTCACACCAACCTCTCTTACAAACCGCCCAGACAGGTAAAGCAAGTTTTTAGGGTTTTGAGAAGCATAAGATAAGCTATACCAAATTATCAGTTATTTACATCCAATGACTACCAAGAAATAATTTTGCATGTTTGAAGAGTAATGAGCAGGGCAAATTAATGTCATGGAACTTAACTAGACTTGCTTGGCATTGCGTATGACTTATCTAGTAAAGTTATTATTAATTTTCTAGGGTGACAGAGAGCAGTTAAATCAAGCGGTAAGGAGTGTCATAGTAATATTTACAATATCAAGTGGGCAAGTAACTACCTTACATTTTGACATACATTTGCATAATAAATTGAACATGCACTTTGATAATTTAATAAAACATAATTTTCATAAAATGTAAGATCAACATGATCAAAGTGATGACTTTTCTTGCTCGTTTACCACAGCCTTGATTTAGCTCAAAACCGGCTTAATCAGTCAGTAGTATTGGATCTTCGGGCTTTTTCTCCACTTGAGCTTTGATTCTGCTTGAGCTTGTCGCCTTTCGAGACTGCAGCTTCTAATAGACGGTAACGAACAAAGAACAAAATAAATCCAAATAACTTCAAAGTTCAAATAGATTTAATTAGGCTTGATTTAGTTCAGCTACAAGTGCGATTTTGAGAAGGGATTCAACGAGTGCAGAGAAGGCACTGCCAATAGGATTGGGCACAAGAAGGATGCAGCTGTGCAACTGTACCATGAGGGAAAAATTTTAAGATAAGGTAGGATTAAAACTAAAGGAATACCCGTAGGAATATTTTACTTTGGAAAGGAAGGTGGCCAGACATAGCCGATTTGGGAACATTAAGGCTTGATCTTTTAACTTATAACTTTCTTCTTATTAATTTGTATTTATCAAGGAAGTTCCATGAGTTAGGCAGGACTTATGGACAAATGGAAGATATTCTTCTAGGGCACCGGGTATTGTTTAATTGGTTGAATTTAACTGTTAAATTTGAGATGCAGTACCATCTAAGATTTGCAACTACCAGATTAATTAAACCATTAATTTCAATTAAGATATGAGATAATTGGCAAATTGCGCTTCATTGGACTAGAAGTTTAGATTTTTAAGACGAGCTCTCTTTTTGCATTGATTAAGGGTATGATAAATATCCACAAGTGTCTATGCTAATTATCACATCCTTTAGATAAGGTGGGGTGATTATTAGTCTGGTAGGGTTTATCTTTGCACAAGAGAAACCGTTACTTTATGCATCTTTGTGTAAAAGTTAGGTTCAGGATAATCATCGGTGGGCCACAATTAATTTTGAGAATCACTTGATTAGTGATAGGTGCTGAGAGGATTGTTGGTGCCTCCGGAGGTTTTAAATAATTGTAGGGTGATCCTCGATTTAGTCCTAGGCATTTTACAGGTAATTTTCTAGAGACTTAAATAGTTTACTAAAATGTATTTAAGCATTAATTAAAAGAAAAGCCTCTTGACTTCCGGAGATGAGTAGAGTCAGGGCTATTATTTTATATGGCCACACTTTTATTATATTAATTAATCTTATTATTATTATTATTATTTTATATATATATATATATATATATATATATATATATATATATATATATATATATATTTGCATAGGTCGATTTAGATTGGAGGATAAGGAGATGACAAATAAAATTTAGACTACTCGTGTTCTAAAAGAATTTGTAATTATTATCTAAGTTATATTTAAGAGCGTTTAGATTATCCTTGACAAGTTTTTAATTCTGCTCTACGGTGGCATGCCTTTTTAAATTCTTACATTAATTATTTCCATAATAATTAACTTGCTATTTCTTGGACGATAATTATTTAGAATTAAACTTCTAGTGCCTCTAAATTTATAACCTCTTTAACTAGTTTCACACATTGGGTTTTAACATTAATACTCACTTAATTCCATGTTAATTTCCTGCCACTTGGAAGATAGATCATGCATAGATTTCTTTTTTGTAAATCTTTACAAAAGGTTAACTTTTTAATCCCCTATTTGGCACAAGGATAACCAAAGTTGAAGTTAATTTAATTTGCATGAGCCTTTTTATTTAATTTCATAATTACATTCTTATTCTCAAGATTAATTACAAAACATACTTTATCTCATTGCTTCTTGGGATAATTCTTGGATTTAGATTTGAAAGTTTAGCAATGTATGGAGGAATGTAAGTGACAGTCATTAGCTAGATGCCACATCTAGTGGGGGCCACCTATCATGGAAAGAAAGAAAGGGACCAGACAGGAGAAAGGAATAGAATAGAGGGGAAGAAAAGCATTTGGCTAGAGAGGCACTGATACAGGGGGCAAAGGGCGCAAGGCTGGGTGGCGGTCGCCGGTGAGGGCGGTTGGGGAGACGGTAAGCCAACAAAATGGGACCTCTAGGGGCCAGGGGGTCCAAGAGTGGTGTTGACACAGTTTGGGTGGAGCCGAGAGTGGCTGGCGGCCGCAGGGAGCCCCAGGCACAGAGCACCGTCCGTGGTGTCGACTATCGGAGGGAAGAGAGTGAAAAATGAGGTGAGCATGAGCAGGAGAGGGTTAGGGGAAGCTCACCTGCGGCGGTAGATTGGTCAGGAAGGTGCCTAGGCGGGAAGGCGACGGAGGTGTGGGCGGCGCGGGAAGGCTCACATGGGTGGCGAGCTGGGGCCGACAGGTGACTCGATCGATGGTGGGAGAGGGTTGAGGGCAGCGAGGAGTCACTCCAGGTGCAGGGAATCGAGCCGTAGTCAGCCATGAACGCAAAGGGGGCGACGGCGGTCGGACCGGGAGAAGAAGACTGGTGTGGAGAGATCTAGCTGGAGGGCACAAATTGACGATGGGGTTTTGCAATTAAGAAGTGCGGAAGACACGTGATATGGTCAGATTGCCACGGGGTTCGCCAGAACGGCGGGATTGGCGAGTGGGTCACGGCGGCGCGTGTGGTCGGTTCACGCCGAGCTTGGCTTGGGGAAGGAAGGAGAGGAGAAAAGAGGAAGGATTAATGGGGCAGACCGGGTGGCCGATTTTTGGGCGGGGTGGAGGCAATTGGCCGTTGGAAGCATTGAAGGCACACGAGCGGTGATCTTGAATGTGGCAACAGAGCTAGCAGAGGAAGGGGCGTTGCTGAGGAGTAATCATCGGGCGATGGGGCAGAGGTGCAAGCGTAGGGCATGGCACAGACCAGTCGAAGAGGGTGGCGCTAGGCGTACGGCTGTCGAGGCAAAACTAGGGGTGGGGTGGCCGGTGGGTGCAGCTAGCATGCGGGGCAGTCGGCGAGCGGATTGGGCTGACTATGGACGGGTGCCGGAAATAGGGGAAGGGAGGAAGGACGGAGGGTGCTGGGATGGGCCGGAGCTATGGGCTCGCGGCCATAGGGCTAGGCCTGGTGCAGCAAGGGGGCGCCAAAGCAAGAGGAGGAAGGAGAGATGCTAGGTAGACGTGCGTAGCACACCGAGTTGGGCCTGAGGGAGGAGGAAGAGGAGAGGAGGCTGGCTGGGCCACGTGCCCGTGGAGCAAGCAGGCGGGAGGCAGAGAAGGAAGAAGGGGCGTTGGGCTGGAGCTGAGGTAGCCTAGAGCTAAATGGAGAGAGGAGGAGAAATCGAAAGGAGGAAGAAGGCGGCTGGGTGGGCCACAGGTGTTGGGAGAAAAAAGGGGAAAGAAAAGAAGAGGCCGGGAGGAGATGGGTTGATGGGCTTTTGAAGATTTCCAATCTCGGATTTAAAATTTGAAACTTAAGTTTTGTTGAGTCTCGAGAGGTAAGTTTTGAATTTCAGGATTTGAATTTTTGGATACGATAATTAGATGGAGTTTTGGAAACTTGAATTAATTTTTTTCAGTTAATTGGTTCTTTTAACCAAGATTCGTTGGTTGATTGAATGAATCCACACAAATTGAGTGAAAATTCCGAATGAACTCCAAAAATTTTGAATAGCATAGGAAATTCAACAAAAGACTTTAGATTTTCGTAATTACAATAATTCCCATACTTTTGGGATGTTACTGTTTACATAGTAGAAAATTTTAATCTGCACTAATGTACCCTACCTGTATCTCAACAATTATAAGTATGCTTGAAAAATTAGCAAGGTTTGGAAGAGTAAAGCCAATTCGACTAAACATATTGTCGCCTGAGGAGTACATGTACTGTTGGGGTACGGGTAGACTACACTAGCGCAAATTAAAAAAAATTACCACATAAACTAGGAAGCCATGCGAGTAAGAGATCATAGATCGTTACCACTAGATGTGCAATGCAGCAAAAGTAGAGTTGAAGCAGCCGATTCAACGAAGAGCACGTCGGTGTAAGAGAAGGTAGTCGATCATCCTGCAGCCAACCATATCCTACTTGCGATCGTCCCGATCAGCGCCGCAATCGTAGTAGAGTCTCTACCGATGTCTACACGTCCAGGGAGGGAACACCGTGCATCGGTGTGCTAGCACCAGCGCGTACGGCAGGGGTTATGAGAAGTGACAGCTAGGTTTTTTTTATGTCACCCTCAGCCCCTGTACCTCTCGTTATATAGCCTCCAATAGGATCCTTATTCGATATAAGTGGAGATTGAATCCAACTCGGAAACTATCATCCGGACCCTTATCATTCCAGTCCATTAAGTGTGTGACCCTGTAGGTTTATGTATATTTGGCCATGGGCCAAAAACTCCTTTCTGATCCATAGGTCGGTAGCGGTCCCTAGCAGGACATAATGATCCCAAATATACACAAAGATCATATCGGACGAATCTATATAATGTTTATGTAACGACCCCTTTGTCTCACGATACTATATCGAACTCAAAGCGAGAAGCGTGTCATCCTATGATAGCTCGATCCTTCACTCGAACCTGTGATGGATTACTCGGTTGTGATTGACTCTTCATCCTATGATATCTATGATCTATGAAATATGATCATCAATCAATACATGTGCTGATTTGTAAATTATAAGTATCCCACATAATGATATAAGATCAGGAATAATTTAGAATAATATCAAAAACATAAATAAAGAGTTTCATGAACAAGTCACATACTTATTGATTAATACGAAAGATATTTATTCAAAAGATAAAATAATATATTATTCAAAAGATCATAAATATAGAAATGATACAATCATTTTCATGATTACCTCTAGGCATATCACTAATATATACTTCTTCAAGGCCCTCATGGTCCTCACATTTGAAAGTGCAAACTCAGGATCATCCAAATCTAGCATCTAGCAACAATGTTGCAAGGGTGCCTTGTCATCGCAAACGTCCTCGCTGACGTCCTAAGGAAGAATTTCAATGTTTGTTCTGGCATCGCATGTTCGAAAGGCACAAGAGAGCCCTAGAGAATCAATGATCTCTCAATGTTTGGAATAGTAGCATGGGAGTCGAGAATACCGCCTTTAGGCCTTGTTTGGATATCAGGGGAAAGAAACCCTGGGAATATTTCCCCTAGACTTTGTATTTTCTTCTACACAGGGCATGCATTTTGATTTGGGATTTCGGTTCTGTACTTCTGTCCGCCAAAAAGAGCTATAATTTGTAAAATGCCATTTGAAAGATTTGTTTTAGTTTGTTGCCACTCAAAAAGTTTTAAAAACTTTGTGTAATTACGAGCTGTATAGCATGCACCACAACCACTCCGACGTCTTTTCATTATTGAAGGTCATGGTCTTTGACATGCTCCATCTAGCTTCTAGTTTAAATTCTTGATTATGGCTTTTGACTAAACTTATAATATAGTGGCTGTTAATTTTTCAAAGAAAAAATTAAAAAAATCATTATATCATCACGAACAATACAAAGAAATAAAGATAAAAAGATAAAAAAAGAGAATAAGCCAAAAAAACTAAAAAAAATCTAAAATTAGAAGTTGAACCAAAAAAATCAGAAACTGAAGTCGTTTGTACCAGTGACTTTTTGAATTGTGGTAATTGAGTTCTCTTTTCTTGCGAGGAACAAGTGTGTTTATTTTGTGGCCTTAACATACCACACCCCCATTGGCGCATATATGACAATTAAAGACGTTTTGCACGGCACGTTGGTTTGTTTTTATTTCCCTGGTTAACTACTCCCGTGTACTAATCCAGGCACGTTTATTTTCTTGAACGGGGCTAGGCACGTTTTAGAATAAAATGAATTTCACCAATACATCAATTACGGAAAGGAGACAAAATTCGCACCTTAGGCTAGCACTCCACTATTATATAATATATATTCTCATCAAAGCTTGCGTGGATGTAGCCAAAGCCCTCCTATGAAACCGTGACATGCTGGCCGTGCACCACTGGATGATGGGCCCGGTGGGACAAAAGCGGCAGCTTTCGGTTCGGCTTACCGTGACAGCGATCGACAGCTGACTAGCTGAGCAAGGGAAGCGAACACGAGCTTATGCTTCTTACTTTTAGGGTACAATCGATGATTTTTATTTTAATCTCATGTATCCTAGTCCTACTCATCAGAATTATAATCATCTATATTCACACGAACTATGTGAATGTGGATGATTTACATAGAGTGTGTTGATCTCAATCCCACACGTCCCAGTCCCACTCATCAGAGTTTGATTTTGATTGGGGGGAGTCGGGAAGGTCGTACCATTTTACACCGACGGTGAATGCTATGAAAGCAATATTATTCCTCTCGAGTATTTGCAGATACAATTATCTGTTAGTCTCCTGGCTGTGGTTTGATTCTTGCTTTACAAGTTTGGTACATATCTTCTCCTACCAAATATGGTTGTAATCTGCAGATTCTTTCTGGTTTTCTATTTTAGCTTGTTGTTTTCAATTGTAACTCCTGTAGATGATCCGATATATATGAAATGGCACACTCGGCAATGCTTTGGTGTGCGTGTGAGCTTCCTAGACTTCTTTCTCTAGATTTCATGGTATCAGAGCAGCTCCTCTGAAATCCTTCTCCATGTTTGTGCCATGAGTACAAAATCCTCCACCACCGCAGCTCTTTCCACTACTGTTGTTTCTGCTCCTTGCATTGTCGTTTCTCCTACTCCCATGCCGCCATTAGTCACTACTACAGAAAAGGTCATCACAGACAATTGAAAAACGTTATCAAGATGGTTTCGTGAGCTGTCTGAATTTATGTGTCAGTAACGACATAAGATCATCACAGACGACTTTCGAACCGTACGTGATGCAACTATCACAGACGGTTTGAACAATAAACTGTTTGTGATAGTTAACTATCACATGACGGGCACTGACATGCATGGACAAGTATAAATAGACTATAACTTGACTAAATTCTAAACCTAAACCATACTAGATGTAAATAATCTTCTCTTCACATCAAGCTAGCTAGATCTAAACCATCTTTAATTCTTTTGTCACCAAAAGTTAAATCTAAATTATAATGTAACTAGAAACAAATTACTAATCATAGGTAGCTAAGAACTTGATGGCACTCTTACCAAATAATCTCCTTTTACCAAATAGCCTCAAAGCCTCACCTCCAACTTAAAGCAGCAGCATATATCTAGAATTTAAGATAGAGAGTCAATGGGTCTACGCGCAATTAATATAGTAGAATTTTTGCAGACTATTTTTAATATAAACTGTCTGTAATGTCTTAATTATCACAGATGGTTTGTAATACAAACCATCTGTGAAACTTCACATATGGCTCAAAGAAAAAACCGTCTATGATATTTAGTAATATCACAAACGGTTCATGGTAAAAATCGTCTGTCATATTATATCTTCATATATGATTTTTAGCGCTAGCAATAACACATATGGTCTTTAAACTAAAACCATTTACAATAGTATTTAATACTGATAGTTTTAGAAAACCATTTGTGATGTGGCATCTAGTATTAGCTTTTTGTAGTAGTGAGTGTAGTTAGCATCAAGACGCATGTTCCCATATGCCTATCCCTCAAAGAGTCCAACTACTCAAAATGGAGCACCCTTTTCTCCATTTTTCTTAGCAAAATGATCTCCTTGGACATAATGTGATGAGGACATTCTAGCCTATGTTGTTCATTGTAATTCAATAAGTACTTCAAAACTACAAAAACTTGCTAGAAGAGCTAGAGTTGTGGAAAATAAGCTTAACATTAAGGACATCATACTTTTAGACACACATAGGACTTCTCAACTTGAAGCAATACAAGAGCCAATGACAAGACACTACTACAGAAAGCCCAATACTAGACGCCAAATCACATACGGTTTGACAAAACCGTCAGTGATCGACATTAACACAGACGGTTTTAATTTGGACACCGTCTGTATTGATGGCGTCGGAGAAAACGAGTATCACAGACCGTTCTTATCAAAGAACCGTTTGTGATATTTAAGTATGACAGACGGTTTTTATTAAAAACCGTCTGTGATAATCCGGAATTATCACAGACGATTTTTATTTAAAACCGTCTGTGATAAGCTTATTATCACAGACGGTTTGTAGTACAAACCGTCTGTGATGTGTTCAGAGGTTAACATATATATAAGTACGTACACATTGCTTCTACACATTGCTTTTAATAACTTACCTACAGAACTACTGAGACAAGAGATCATAAATTAAAGGCAAATTTATTACAAAAGTCGCACATAAAGAGATTCCCATATTCTAATCTTCAGGGCTTCGTACGCTTCTTCTTCGACTTTGGGAGTTGGATCAGCCGCTGAGTTCTCGAACGTTGTTAAGATTGTCCTTGCCCTCAGCAGTTCCTCCTCTAGCCTGGGCAAATGATCAGTAGCATAGCCCATAATCTCGTAGAGGATTGCATTGTAAGTTTCCTTAGAATCTATCGTTTTTGCTTGATCGGCAATGCTATCCATCAGTCTGTCCAATGCCACAAGAGCTTCTTCCGCTCTGTGCACATTGTTGAGAAGAACCAGGGTGAGGGTTGTTTCCCTTTCTTGAGTGGCAGCGAGATGCCTCAGTCGACGGCGGATGATCAGGTCGAGCTGACGGATGCAAGAAAGTTGGGGAAGGAGAGCTGGGCGTGTTCGGAGAAGCTGCTCTAAATGTAAATTGATGGCTGCCTGTGTAAGGTTCCGGCCAAACAACTCTTGATGAACAAATGAGAGGAAGGCCGAAGATGATCACTGAAGCCATATTGTACTGCGTTGAGAATTAGACCGGCGCGCATATTTAACCTTTAGTAGAGACGGTTCGTATACCAAACAGTAATGATAGACGGCGGTTCGTATGCCGAGACACTTCATATAACGATAGTCGCCCTCCCGAGGCCCCATGGAGCTATCACAGACGGTTTTATTTTGGAGACCGTCTGTGATGAGTATCACAGACAGTTCTTACCAACGCACCGTCAGTGATAGTCAACCATCACAGACGGTTCTTACCAACGAACCGTCTGTGATAAGGAATATCACAGATGGTTTTTAACTAAAAATCGTCTGTGATGGTTCATATCACAGACGGTTCGTTGGTAAGAACCGTCTGTGATAGTGACTATCACAGACGGTTTTTGTTAAAAAACCGTCTGTGATAATGCTGCTATGTATTTATTGCGCCGCTCAGACTGTATCTGTCTTCATTTCGATCCAGATCTAGCCGGTGCTGCAGCTGGAGGCGGCAAGGCTTTCAAGCCATTTTTTTTGTGGAAGGAGGCTTATTTGGCAGGAGAGCTTTGAAGATTCATTGAGTTCTTGGTTACCCTAGATATGGTTAGTAATGAAATTTGTTTTTGGTTGCAATATCAAAATAAGTTTGAAGATCTAGCTAATTTAGATTTAGCTAGCCTCAATGCGTATGGTATATACGTAGTAATAATTAATTAAATTAATTTTAATACTAAGTTGTTATATATGTATATAATATAGGATCGAAGCTGGATGTATACCGCAAACCGTGTGAGTGAAGAGTACATTAATGGCGTGTCTGCTTTTACAAGAGCTGTCGAGGAGGATATGTTGAATAAGGGGGTGGAATATATGTGGAATGAGAATGGCGACATATATGTGGGCATTTGCATTAATGTATATATGGGATGTATATGTGAATTGGCATTTATGTATATAACAATGCATGTGTGTGATATATTTGTGAATTTGCATTTATGTATAAGTGAAAATATGTGATATATAGGTGAATTTTGAGAATGAGTCATACAAATGTATCTCTATATCCATTGAGCTGTTGTAAAGAAATATACTGGGTTGTTGTAAAGAAATAACTACAGCTGGGCAAAGGCTTATTGAATGCTGGTTGGTGCAGTTATATCAACTACAGCCGGGCAAAGGCTTATTACAGACGGTTGTAAGTTTAAACTCGTCTGTGATTAATATCACAGACGGTTCTAAACTTCGAACGGTCTCTGATAGTTAGTATCACAGACGGTTCTGAGATAAGAAATCACATACGGTTCTTATCTCAGAACCGTCTGTAATATTTATTATCACAGACGGTTCTAATCGTAGAACCGTCTGTAATAAGCCTTTATATATAACCCCCAGCTAGGGTTTTGCGTATACACTGCCAGTTATTAGCAATATCAACTAAGACTTAGTCGCTCTCCCGATCCCCCAAGCCCGTCGCCGCCGCCGTCCCCCGAGCCCGTCGCCCTCCTCCTCCTTCGGGCCCATCGTCGGCCGCCTCCGTCCCCTCGAGCCCGTCGTCGTCCACCTCCGTCGACGGTCGAGCCCGTTGGCCGCCTCCGTCCACGCTCGAGCTCCTCTCACATCGCCAGAATCCCCTCGATGAGTCCATCTTCAATTCTACGTATTCATCTTTTCTGTTATAATCAATATTGTTCATATCAAATGAATGTTAGATTGATTATGCTGATTTTAGATACATGATATTTATGTTGGGCATAAATTTCTACTTGAATAACTTAAAATGTTTATATGTGTATATGTTGATTAAGTCATTTTTATGCCTCTGGTATCATGCATGTTGTATATCTAGGAAAGAATAGGCACTTGAACATATATTCTTGTTATTTCATAAATCTTATTGTTGTTAAATCTTACTGTTATGCATATGCATATGTATATATATGTTGCTAATGAACTTAGATATGTATATGTATACTTGAATATATGTATACATATATTGCAATTAAATTTAAGTATGTGCTTATACCGCACTATTTACGTATATGAGAAGGCCAACATGTCATCCGCGCATTCTTCAACATCATCGCCGGAAGCGTCCGCTCCAAAATCAACACGCAAAGCAATAGGACTATCGAAAAAGCCTGAGGGCCGATTGACCATCACAGAGGTCGATAGATCTGGGACCCCTCTCCTTCCTTAGAAAGCAGTAAGGGCATTTCGAAGAACGATCGGAATAGTTGCACGAGAACGAATTGAGATCACATTCGATTCGTGGAAGAGTGTCAGTGAGACTCAGAAAAGTGAGCTGCTGACAGAGATTTTTGCATCGTTTGAGATCCCAGAAGAACACCACGACTCCGTGCAACATCGTGCCTTGCTTGCGGCGTGCAAAGCATGAAGAACTTCAACATCTAACACCCTTTGACAGGTATCCATTCCAAGAACCACAATGGGACGAGTTTAAGGCGATGAAGACAACCGAAGCTTTCAGAAGTGCAAGCGCGGCGCACAAGGCCCTCCAGGCAAGAAACACACATCCCCACAGACTCGGGTATGCGGGTAAAATCCCGCAGTGGAGACAGGAGGACGAACAGGCAATCCTGCGGAACACCGCCCCGCCATTTGCCACGATTCCGGATGAGCGCGCTCGAAATTGGATTAGAGCGAGGTCATCTACCACGTCGTTTGGGACATCTCCTTCCGAACCTGCGGACAGAAGTGTCCCACCGCCTGGTAAGATATTGAACTACGTAGCTTGTAATTACTCCACAACTTCCCTGAAAACTAAATGACATGTCGGGCTCTTACAGGATACACTGAGTGTCGAATCTTCCCAGGGATCATTTCAACCAATTAGGGAGAAAGATATACTCTCCGCAGCACTGGGAAATAAGGAGCACCCGGGTCGTACGAGAGGCATTGGGTTTTATGTTCCTTGAAAACATGGTTTCTTAGATAACTCCAAATTATATTGGAGTAAGAAGAGAAACAAAGTTGAGCGTGACGCACGGCTACAAGAGGAGATAAAGGCATCTCTTAGAGAGGAGCTTGCTGATTACGTCAGAGATGATGTGCAAAGACAAACAGAAGAAAATCAGCAGGCCGCCGTCGTTGTCGCTCCTGTACTAGCCAACCCCCCCATCGTCGGAGTAGCTGCGCGTCCAATCCTACGAGGGAAAGCGATGGCAGATTTCCTGTGAACGACATCCTAGAAGCTACGAGGTGCAAGCTCCAAGTGAGATATGCCTCCGTTGCCTTGTGCGCTGCTTGGGGCCTGGCATATCCGTCCGATGAAGGGGCCATGGTGCACCGTGCACATTTAGCTCCAGGCTTCAAAAAAGTGTCTGTGGATGGTGTGCATGCCAATTTCGAGGTCGTTCCGCTACCGAAGCCCCCAACGACGAGATCGTGACTCTAGGGCAAGCCATTAGAACCTTCGTCCAGTGGCCCAAAAGAGACATCTGCCTGGAGGCTTCCTCACCGGTGGCAGGTTCACAAGGGCAATACGAACCAGAGCGACTTGCACTGGTGCCATCTCCACAAGGTCTATCTCCACCACCGCTACCTGCACTAATGATGAGTCCACGGGAGCTATTCCCAGTGCAACAACTTCCACTGGTGCTACATTTAAAGTCGACCTACAGCCGAGGTAGCAAGGACAGCCGAGGCAGCAAGGGCAAAGCAAAGAAGACCGATGATGATATCCCGTACCTGCCATTGGCCCGCAAATTCGTGCTTGGTAAACCGATGGTCGACCCGGTGATGCGCCTCCCATTCCTACCAATTAGTTGCAATAAATTACATGCGTAGTACATGGAACAATCCAATAAGCCAGAGGGAGAACGGTGCTCAGGTATCACTGTCAAATTCAGGATGAATCATTTCTAGCACGAATTTCAAGATGGTGTCTTTGTAGTGACCTTCGATGATTTATTTAATCTTTTCACGCTCAACGCTCTCGATGCCTCACTCGTTCGATGCTGGACGCTGTAAGTGTGTACAATCACAGTCTCTGTTCATGTCATATCGATAAATGTCACATATAATTTGTTGCTTTCGCGTGTATATATGTAGATACATGGTGACTAAAGCTAGATCAGCCAACTTATCGGTTGTTTTCTTGGACCCATACATGGTCGCCAGTTCTACCATCAACGAGGATTCTGGCTTCGCCGAGAGGTACATGGCAGCAGCATTGCTGGCTTACCGCGTATGGAATATGTACTTATGCCCTACAACCAGGAATTTCATTGGATTTTAATAGTAATTGTACCAAAATGAAACAAGGTAATATACCTTGATTCCCTAAGTAAGAATAAAACCGACTACACAGTTGTCAGCAAAGTAATCGATAGGTAAGTACATTTTCTCCATACATACCTATATTGTACTCTTTCTTTCCTTCCGAATGACTAAGGTCAACTTTTTCGAATCACGTAGGGCATTCACGATATACGCTGAAAGGGCAAAGCTCCCGACGCAAGGGGCCAAAGCCCTGACACATGACCTAAAATTTAAGGTATTCGCTAGTACATATTAATTAATCCTATGCAATAGTTGGTAGTAATGCCTCTTGAATTAACACAGTCTATTTTTTGCAGTGCCACCAGCAGCAGCCGGGCAACACGTGTGGATTCTACGTTTGCCACCATATGAAACTACTTCTCGATTCCGCGAGGATCACCAATTCCAATTCTAAGGTTTGTCAATATTTCCATCATTACTTCATACTTATCAAGTTATATATATACGCACATTGATATTCCTTTTGACAAGCTGTGTCTATCCCGAAAACTGCATTAAAACAGGTCAACCTTGAAGGAATTCTAGGAGAGAGCGCCTACTTTTTGGTGGCTCAAGTCTTAAATCCAAAGGGAGAGTTCCACAACAAACAATGAATTTTTTATTGCTCTTATCACTCCAAAATCGAGTTCTCGCGAAAGAAATAGATCCATAATCAACGACTTGTCAGGCTGCACAAGCAATACTTGGATGAAAATCATGCACCATCCAAGTATTGCTTGTGCAGCCAGACAAGTTCATTGATTATGGATCTGTTCCTTTCGCGAGACCTCGATTCCGGAGTAATAGAGCAATAAAAAATGCAATGTTACCATCTAAGTGCAAATGCAATGTAGATCTTTTGTAATTGTGTATTGTTAATGGATATTTTACTTCATTTCAATTAATTGATTTGCGAAATGAATGTTTTATGTTTGTGAAATGAATTGAGATATGAATTGGATGTTATATGTTTCTGAAATGAATTGAGATGTGAATTGTCTGTATACATGTACAAGTTGATCTGCTTGTTTCAGAGGGCATGGCTAGCATTTCCTGAGGCTAGCCAATAAACAGAAATAGATTTAGGAGTAGGAAAGAATATCACAGATGGTTTGTAACTAAAAACCGTCTGTGATAACTAACATCGCAAACGGTTTGTAAGAAACAACACATACGGTTTGTGGTTACAAACCGTCTGTGATATATGAATATCACAGACGATTTTTTGTTAAAAATGAAGCGCAAAGAGTACAAAATAAAGAGAAGCATGTGCAAGTAGAGTACAAAAGTCACCACATCACTTTGGTGCCAGTTCAAGTAACAACTCTAGTGGGGCACATTTTGGAATCCAATTCGGCCTCGAGATCAATTTGGAGTCAGCCTGATTGGTCCAATTTCAAATATGCATAACTTTTGCATACAAACTCCGTTTGAGGTGTGCGAGTATAGCATAGAAAGAAGAATTCGTCCACTTTCTAATGGATCTGGCTCCACCTCTGAATTCCTTTTGTGTGCATCGAAATCATCAAAACAATCCGACGTTGATTCAGCCTGACATGACCGAATTTAAATGCTCATAGATTTTGTATCAAGAGTCCATTTGGAATGTATGAGTACAGCATGAAAAGATTATCTCGCCCTCTTTCCAATGGATCTAGCCCCATCCCAAAATTCCTTCTGTGCACGTTGGAATGATCAAAACAATCTTTTGATTTTAGAAACAAAGATATAATCAAATATGATTCGATTACTTTCCATATGTTGAAAACTTTTTATAAGCAAGAGCCTGCGTGCCCCTATAAATAGAGGCTTAATTGGACATGTAACACAGACTATTTTTGAAAATAAATCTACTATTGTTTGTGCTTGAGTTTTGTGAGGAATTAGAGAGTTTCTTCAATTACGATCATTCAGTCTTTCCACTGAGAATTGGGTGCACGATAGATCTTCGCTTGGTGGTCGGCGAAATCGACGCGAGTTTGTTTTGGCAAATTAAAGAGTGTTTGTCTCTTGGAGGATCATTAGAGGATCATTGCGATTCATCAAGACTCCTGCGAGTATCCATCCTACGTCAAGAAGATCAGGCGACCCTGTATCGTAATGCTAGCAGCAATGCTGCACAAGACTCCGCTAAATGGCATTAGCTTGATTTTGCTATTCAGTCTTGGATCTACACCTCTATTTCTAATGATATTCTTGATATCATCATGGAACCGACGTAATCCACTCGACAAGCATAGACCAGTGTGGAAGAGCGCTTCCATGATAACAAGGAAAGTCGAGCGGTGTTCCTTGAAGCTGAATTCCGAGCCTGGCACCAGGGTGACATGTCCGTCACCACGTATTGTCAGAAGATGAAGATGCTCACAGATACCTTGTGAGACATGGATCAACCGGTGTCAAACAAGACCCTTGTCCTCAATCTTATTCGAGGACTTAGTTCTCGGTTTGATTAGACAGCATCCCTTATTCCTCTGATGACGCCATTCCCCAGTTTCCTCCATGTGCGCTCCCTACTGCTTCTTGAATTGACTCGTAAGGTTGATGAAATGGTAGCAGGATCTACAGCCGCGCTCGTAGCTGCCTCCACTGGAGCGCACTTCAATTTGGCCTCCAACAACAATTTTAACGATCGCAACTTTGTTCCTAGCTCTGGCCGAGGTGGTGGCCGGAGCTGGCATGAACGAGGTTGCGGCGGTTGGCGTGGCAACAACAAAGGCCATGGCAACTCTAGTTTCCACAACAACTTCAATCCATGGAATGGGTGCTGGAGTGGACAAGCCCCGATGGGCCCCTATTCTTCGATGACCTCTTCAGCACCATGGGTGGGTCAGTGGCATGCCTCTCCTCCAAGTATCCTTGGGCCATGACCTACTCCACCCCAGGCGCATATGATGTTTGCTCCAGTCCAGCACTCCACGGCACCCACGTCAACCTGGTTACTATCATCTTCTACCAATCAGTCACGGGACTAAGCAGGTTTCTTGGTGGCCATGAACAACTCCGGAGATTGGGTTATGGATTCTGGCGCTTCCTCGCACATGACCTTCGACCAGGGTATACTCACTCCCTCCACCTCCCCCTCTGTAATTGTTGGTAATGGTGCCTCAGCACCTCTTACTCATATGGATCATGCATCCCTTTTTTCCTTCCACCTTAACAATGTGCTATTAGTTCCCAATCTCATCAAAAACATTGTTTCTGTTCGATAATTCACTCGAGATAATTCATGCACTGTTGAATTTGACTCCTTTGGTTTCTCTATCATGGATCTTTGTACCAGGAAAGAGATTTCTCGCTTCAGTAGTGTGGGAAACCTCTATCCAATCCATGATGGCCCTGCTACCTCCAAACCGCATGCCTTCCTTACTGCCACGGTTTCTGCTGAGATACGGCATCCTGTAACACCCTAGGATCCACATTACCCTGGAATGCCACTAAACCACTCCACAAGCTAGCCAATTTACAAGATAACATAAACTGGCGATAATTCCTAAATCATGATAAGCTAAGCGGAAGCATACTAAAACAAAGGTAATGGAATACTATTAATTAAAGAACAACTACTAATAATTTTAATCAACTAAAGCAAACCACAACCTAACATGATATGATGTTTGACAGTGATGTACCGCTCTACCCTTCCCATGCATGCTCAAGAATCACCTGGAAGGGAGGAAAAAGCAAGAGTGAGATAAAAATCTCAGCAAGTAAACTGTTTAACAAGTTAATTAAACTACAATGGTTTAAGCATCAACATTTATTTTTCACAATTTCCACTTTTATAATCTTAACCCAAATCACTACCAACGACAATAAAACTTTAGCAAATAAATCTCATTTGACTACTTCAAATCCTCATCCACTAATACTACCAATATCAGTTAAGCACTAATATAATTTTTCCCACTGACTTTATTAATTCCCACACTCACAACTGCAAACAACAGTTTCCACCAGAGAACCCCTCATACCGCTACCACAACTCCTACCACAACACAAGGGGTGGGTGAACCCCATTCCACGACCACATCCACATTCCTCATACCACAAGTGACTCTCATGAGCTAATCCCACATGAAAAGTTAAGAAGTTGCATTTATTTGCAAATAATTCAACCACAATACGTTGCATAAGTATGCAAATGATCTATCCACAATGTAAATACATATGAATGCATATAATCCACTACACACTTACCCAACAAGATAAGAGTGTGCATCGTACTACGGCAATGTACGATGCTGTACCGGTACGGTCGCAGCTATATGTGGCAATATCCACGATGCAAATGACATGTCATGATATGAATGATTTGATAAACATGATTCATAAGAATTTAACTGCAAAGAACAACAACATATTCATTATGAATATTTTCTCACAATCCACTTATGCCTCAAAAGAAACCTCACGACACAATCCACATTCGGTTCACCAAGATCAAAATCAATCTATTCAAAGGGAACACTACCACACGGACCACAAAATATTCATTAAGAATACCACTACTACAACCACAGTAGATTCACTAAGAGTAGTACCACCTAGATTACAATATCCTCGTAAAGAATATTACCCCACAACCATATTTGTCTCATTAAGAACTATGCCACATCACCACAATTAATCTATTAAGGCATAACCATTTGAATGCTAAATTGCTACCACACAGACCACACTAAGAAAGAATATAACAACGGCATAACATCTCAAATTAAGATAATTTACTAGTGTGAATGTAGAATAATTAGCGAGTTCAACAGTAACACATCTGCTACGTTTACTTGCCACTACCGTTGAAGCGAAGCAATTATGCGTGATCAGGAGCAAAACCACCTGTCCAAAAATTACTTCTCAGCACAAGTCTACAACAATGAAATACCTTCAATTTTTAAGTAGATCACTTATTTTTATTTTGCTGCTAACATGGTGTAATCTAACGCGCAAAACAGAGGACATACTCTATTTCGACAATCAGGCCAGCCAACTTCTAACGGGCATTACCTTCTGTACGAAGCTCTAAAATTCATGATTTTTATATAGTAGTTAGATCACAGAATTACCTACAACTTTCATAATTGTGGCCAAAACCATAAAAATCATCTACTACTCTGAATCTACACTCAAACAGGAATCTGTCTCGGACTACACCTCTGCCAAATAGCAATATTTCCGACTCTACTACGCCCAAACCCCATAGCCTAAAATTCTAGAAAAATTATAAAAAAATAGATCTCGTCGTCCTCTACAACTTTCCTTTTGGCTAGACCCACGGGAAAAATAGTGTCGATGCCCTAATCTATGCAACAGCCGCGTTGCACAAATCTGACTACGCGCAGACAGCAGAAAATTACTAATCGGTTAATCAATTTGCTAATCTCCTTCTAATCTCGTGTCAAGAACCCTAATTACTCTAAAAATAGAAGAATTTGAGATGGAGAAAATTACCTAGGAGATCCCTCAATATCTCCCCCCTTCTCTTCTCCTCTTCCTCTTCCTCACTCCCTTCTCTTCTCCTTCCTCTTCCTTGCTTTCTCCTTTGCATCCATGGATAGGGCAGCAGTGGGGAGTCATTGGGGAAGGGAGTGGAGGTGCAAGGGGGGCTGGACGGTGGCAGCCACAAGGGAAAAGGGGGGTAAAAGGGCAGCCAAGGGGCTTTTATGGGGGAAGGGCTAGGGTTTGGGGTGGTGCGGCCCCCTTTGGGCCGGCCGGCCCAAAGTGGCTGGCCCACCTCTCCGGACAGCCCAAAATTCCTTATTTTAATTTATTTTTTTTATTTTATACTATTTAGTAAATTTATTTTCACCTCCAGCGATTTACCGAAAAACCGGGTGACTCCACGATTCCGCTAAATATTCCTAGGGACGCCGTAACGACATTCAGAGCATTACACATCGTCGCCTTGGTCATCCCGACTGAGATGCTTTCTCCATTTTATGTAAGTCCAAATTAGTTCCTTGTAGTTCCATATATGTGTCTCTCTATCATGCTTGTCAACTTGGCAAGTATGTTAGACTACCATTTCTTTAGTCTACTTCATCCACAATGTTTCCCTTTCATTTATTGTATTATGATCTTTGGACTTCACCTGTGTTGAGCAATTCTGGGAATAAATATTACCTCATTATTCTTGATGATTTCACACACTTCATGTGGGCTTTTCCCCTCCACTGAAAGTCTGATGTCTTGACCACATTCACACATTTTTCTTGCTTTCATACAAACACAATTTCAGCAACAAGTGCATTCCATTCAAACTGATAATGGGTGTGAGTTTGTCAATTCTAGTACAATCTCTCTTTTTCAAGATGAGGGCATCACTCTTCATCTTTCTTGCCCTCACACGTCTCCACAAAATGGTAAGGCTGAGCGAGCCATTCGCACGATAAATAATGTCATCCGTACATTGCTTATCCAAGCTCTCCTACCACCTCATTTTTGGGTTGAAGCATTAGCCGTTGTTGTTTATCTTCTTAACCGATGCCCTACGCACATCCCCTTTCTCCATGCCTTATGAGGCCCTTCACAGCACACCACCTAACCTTGAACATCTTCAAGTGTTTGGATGTCTATGCTATCCAAATTTGTCAGCTACTGCTTCACACAACTTGCTCCACGTTCCACGACTTGCGTGTTTCTTGGATATCCCTCAAATCATAAAGGATATCGCTACCTTGATCTTTCCTCTCAACAGATTATCATCTCCTGCCATGTTGCATTTGATGAAACCGTTTTTCCTTTCTCCACCTTTACTCCATCACAACCTATCGACTCCTCCCATGATTTTCTCCTCGACATTGCTGCCACAAGTGCCTCTGTCCTCCAATTTGAGATAATGTCCTCTACTCCGGTGGTGCACAGCAACACCGCTTTAGAACTTGCTCCTGCTTCACCTCCACTCACGTCCTTAAGTTCTGTACCAGCCGAGTCTCTCAGGGATCAATGTCTACACCTTCACCACCATCTGTGCATCACCCATTGCCAACAGCTCCCATTGCTCGACCGCACACTGGACCACATCATATGGCAACTCGAGTGAAGTCCGGTTATGTGGCTCTAGTAGATCAGTTGAATCTTTCAACCTTCATTCATCTTCATCTTGTGCGCGATGGTGAAATGCTACACGATGATTCTTGTGCGCTTGTGGATAACTATTTGTAAGGCATAAGAATTGCCAATAGACTGCCATTACACTTTGATCAGTGAGCACAGGATGGGATGCACCGGCTCCAGCATTGCCCATGTTATGCATCAAACTGCCTAAATTGTGCTTGTATATTATTGATGCATGTGGACAGTTCATCGCACTTCACATTAAATGGATGTGTGGAGTGTTGGATTTCACGGCGAAGGGAATCCCACAATGCATTAAAATAGAACCGAGTCATCGGTTCAACAAGATCATCATGACCCTCATACTTTTAGGGTCCTACCATTGTTAGTGCATCCAAGAAGACGAAGAGTATATATGGAGCTTGGTAGGTGTTGTGGTTACAGACCAAACAGAGAGAGAGGTGTATGGTAGTGGAGAGTTAGGTGAGCAATGCTGTCTCTCGGGTCCTCCCAGAGCTTGTGTCACGTACATATATGCATCCTCGTAGTAAGTGTCTTTACAATCGTACCCTTACACGAGTGTCATTCTCAAAGGCAACTATATCAATATACATGTCTACCATCGGTTTACAATCTCCTAACAGGCTAGCTGAGTTTAGGTGGATGCCACCCCTACAACAGGAGCCTCTCATGGTGAAGGGCTTCACAGGTCGAAGTCATATTGCCGAGCCCTTTGGCCCCCTCCGTCCCCGCGACCTGTGACCTTGTGTGATATTGGGCGAAGATGGTTGGGCGCGTGTAGCCCATCGCGGCTCCGCGAAGTCGGGGCCGCGGGGCGACGGGCGGAGTCGATGTCGAAATCATCTGCCGATGCAGAGATGAACTTGTCGTGGGGTGGCCGTAGGCGGAGCCGCAGTTGCCCTGCGGAGGCAGAGACCTCGTCGATGTAGGATGAGCAGGAAGGTGCGGGAAGTTGGGACATTGCGCGCGCGTGAGCGACCGTGTCGGTTCGACTCCCGACGGTTGGGCGTGCGTGGTCGGCCGCGTCAGTTGGACTCCCGCTGGTTGCGCTTCCCAAAAAACGGCTATATATACGACCGTAGTGTTGTGATCAAGTATTGCTGAGACGGTTTGTCTCAAGAATATGCCTCTTCCGCTCACAAGCATGCGGCAGGGTCAGCGCCAGTTAGGGTGCTCTGTGCATGCTTGTGGACGGAAGAAGGTACATTCTTGAGCTGGCAGAAAGATTTGCAGCCCCCCTTGCGAAGGGGGTGGACCGCTGGGCTCCAGCTGACTAAACAACCCCCCGCGCCGAGGAAGAGGCGTCGGGCCTGTTGCCGAGGTGTCCTCCGAGCCTGGGGCCATCCCTGGCGGAGTAGAGGGGGTGTCTTCATCCGGAGTGGGGTCGCCATGATCTTGCAGCTCACCGGGCTTCCGCGCCTGTAGGGAGTTGGTGCGGAGGCGTTGTGTCCCGGGAGCACCGCGGCCCATAGGTGGCGTCTTAATGGTGGCGCGAATCGCGCCGACCTTGGGAAAGCAAGAGGGCTGCTATTGCCATGCACGCTGTCCCGAGGTGGTGGTACCTGTGGCGCTGCGAGCGGTCGGACGACCGTGATCGCGCGGCCCTTTCTGTTCGCTGGCTTTGCGCCGATCGACGCGGACTCCCACCGACTGACCTGCCCCGCGAGCGCTCTTTGCGACCTGGCATCCACGAAAAGATGTTTGGACAAATTAGGATGAGAAACGGTTCTTTGCACCAAGAGTGGTAAATACGGAGTACGGCAGGTGCCGGGGTTGCCCCGAGTCACCGAAGTGGGGGGCTCTTTCGTGCGTGCCGCGCCAGCGCACGAGTACGCATCGAAATAATGAAGCCGAAGGCGAGCCCGGAGTTGCCCTACGGATGTGAAGGCCTCGTTGAGGGCGGAGCCGGAGTCGTCCCGCCGAGGCGGAGGCCTCGTGGAGGGCGGAGCTGGAGTTGGTCCGCGCAGATTCCCAAGTAAACGCGCGTGGCGAGCAAGATTGGCGCCGCACGTTGTCGTGCCGCTTTGGCGCGACCGCCGCTTGATCGGGCCTAGCGCACGGGGGCGGTTGTGCGCTTCGCCGATCGTGGGGTGGGGCGGCGCCGCCTCCGCCGCATTTACCGGCAGCCGGGGTGCAGGGTCTTAAATACCTGCAGGCATCACTTGCATTCTGCTCGCCTCACCTTCCAGCTTCTTGCCGCACGCCCCCAATCTCCTGTCTTTTTTGTTGTCTCTGTCGCTGCGTAGCTCGAAGAGGACAATGGCACACGACGGAGAGCGCGCTCAGCCGGGCGGTAACAGCGCCGTCTTCTGGCGGTCGTCCCCGCTTGAGGTGGAATACACACTCGAGGGACGCGACTCGACTCAGGTGGACAAATGGTGGGCGCAAGAGATGATTCGTGGGCTCCTGTGCGAAGGGAAGCTGTCAGACCGCCAGGAGGTGCGACTGCCCGCGGGCGACGAGACCGAGCCGCATCCCGAGAAGTCGGAGGAGATCGTGTTCGTCACCTACTTCGAAGCCGAGTTGCGCATTCCAGCTGCCCGAATTATCGGGGATGTCCTACGGACTTTTGGGCTTGAGCTGGCGCAGATAATGCCGAATGTGATAGCCCGTCTTACCGTGTACAGTTGGGCGTTACACACAGAGGCATGCTGGCCGACCGCGTCACTGTTCGCCTTCCTCCATGACGCACGGTGTGAGGCGGAGGATCGGGGAGACGGGACGTTGCCCAGCTTCGGCAGCGTCGGCCTTGTCTTGCGCTCGCAGTGTGAGAAGATTTTCCCCACGGACTTGGGTCGGGCGGAGTGAGGGCCGAACTGGATGTGGCGGTGGTTCTACCACCGCGTGACGAGCGGTAGCGGCCTTGAGTGTTCGGGGCGGCCGGCGATGTTTAACACCACGCCTGGTGAACCGATAGATGCCAAAGATGAGCGAATTGCACGGAGGCTTGTGGGGATCACCGCCCGCTTCAACATGCGCGACCTCGCCTAAGAGTTCGTCATGTATGGCGTGGCACCACTTGCTGCCGAGTGGCGTGTTACACCTGGGAGGCTTTGGCATGACAACGTCCGCCCGTCCGTGTCTTCGCTGCCGAGACCCTCCGGTCCGCGTAAGTTGTGCTGGAGCTGAGCTTTCGTGTGCCGTTCCTCGGGCCTGTTGTTTTATATCGTGCCCCTTGCTACTCACAGATGCTTCCCTGGAAGACATGGAGTGTGCGGTGGACGCGTTCCTCGGACCGTATACGGCGAGGGAACACACGCTGCGCGTAGCTGCAACTGCGGAGGCAGGTTTGGGGCGGCTGAACCGTGTGTGCGAGCAAGGTCGGGACCCTATGGGATTCCGACTCAGACACTGAGTGCCCCTTTGTTGGTGTCCCTGTGGTCCCCTCCGGGTCTGCGGCTGCCGGGGGTGGGGGCCTGGTGGAGGTAAGCTCCAACATAGAGGCCCCCCTGCCTGGCGGGGTGGTCGGGGACACCGATGTTCTTGCGGATGCCGGTGGGACTGAAGGTAAGCTTACATTGTTTGGCGTGATACCGCTAGGCGTTCGTAGGGCTGACCGCTATGTCCCCTTGCAGCAACATGCTTCGCCGGACGTGAGCGCCTCTCAGAGCACGAGGACGTCCGTTCGGAAGGGACCTCCGGCGCCGCAGAAGCTGTCACCGCGGAAGCCGCACGAAGTTTGGCGGACTTCGTCCCTCGACCAGAGGTGTTGGCGACGTGGCAGGGGGTCGCGGATAGCGCGGTCGTGAGCCTGGGCCCCTAGGCACTGCAGACGTGTGGGTCGGGACTCCTTGGGAGAGTGCTAGAGATCGCCGAAGTGAGGGTAAGTGTGTGACCGTTATCAGCACTCGACCCTTCGGAGGGGTACTGACCGCTTTATCGTGTAGACCATCGCCCTTGGCCAGGCGCTACAGGCGGCCCATGCCCACGAAAGGGAGGCCTTAGAGGATCGACTGCGTGTCATCGAAGGAGCTCTTCGCGCGACGGAGGAGGCGCATTCCTCTAAGGATGAATGCATTCGACGCCTAGAAGCGGAACGTGCGGGGGTTGTCTCATATGCCGAGGAGCTTGTGGCAGCGGCTCGACAGGCGGTAGTAGAGGAGCGAGATGACCGCCCGCAGTTGTCGTCGGCCGAGGAAGAGAAGGGCCGCGGCTGCGTCTCCGAGGAGCGACTGTGCTCAGGCAATGCCTCAGTGGTAGGATGGGATTCTATGTTGGCCATGGAGGGCACCCTTGAAAACCTTGTCGCCGAGGTGCCGCCCCGCTCATTCGAGCCAGAAGAGCTGTTGCAGACACTTCGGCGGACTGGGGAGGCTTCCAATCTTGCTCATGCTGCCGTGACGTCCTTTGGCAACCACTGCTCCTATGTGACCGCATGCCTGGTTTGCGCGCTTCTCCAGCACCGGGGCTGCTGTCATGTGGATGAATTGGGCGACCCGTAATTGGAAATGCTGGCCGGGGCCGGAGTGATGTCCGGCGCAGTGCGCGCTGTTTGCCCCACCGTTCGGCTTTTTCACGAACGGATCTGGGAGTACATCGGGGAGGCCGCGACAAAGGTAGAGCTGTGGCGGACGATGTACGGCGAGGGGAACCTCGGCGAATGGCTGGATGAAGCTCCTCGGCGCGACGATGATGGTGCCGACGGCTCGAGGCAGGTGTAACCCCGGGGTGTTTGTATGTCAGTGTGTGTTGTAAACTACGCGCCTCATTCTGTGAATAAAGCGGAGATTGTTTCGGCCGCTCTGACCAACATGTCATTGTGTTCCAAGCAGCTGCTCGATAGGGACCGACTGCTGATTTCCGACGCCGTAACTCGGCGTCGTTTGCGACGCTGGTGGCGAGACGAAGACTCGCTTGACTTCTGGGCGAATCGACCCTCGACGGGCGAGACTTCGGTGCAGAAGGCCGTCCAGGCGGAGCCGAACGAGTAGCGTTGGCGCCTAGTCGAAGTAGACGCGCGAGCGCTCCGTCCCCTACCCTTCGAAGCGGTGGCGCGAGCCGGGCGCTTGTCGAGTAGACGCGCGAGCGCCCGCCCCCGCCGCCTTCGAGTGGTGGCGGCGGCCGAAACCCAGCCGGAGTAGACACGCGAGTGCTCCGTCCCCTATCCGTCGAAGCGGTGGTAGCGGAGCTGGCGTCTAGTCGGAGTAGATGCGCGAGCGCTCCGTCCCCTACCCTTCGAAGTGGTGGCAACAGGGCTGGCGCCCAGTCGGAGTAAACGCGCGAGCGCTCCATCCCCTACCCTTCGAAGTGGTGGTAGCAGAGCTAGCGCCTAGTCAGAGTAGATGTGCGAGCACTCTGTCCCCTACCCTTCGAAGCGGTCGCAGCGGAGCTGGTGCCTAGTCCGAGTAGACGCGCGAGCGCTCCATCCCCTACCCTTCGAAGCGGTGGTAGCGGAGCTCGCGGCTAGTCGGAGTAGACGCGCGAGCGCTCCGTCCCTTACTGTTGGGCAGGATAAGGATAAAGTAGGCTTGGGGAATGACAGGAACCTAGCTCCGTAGGTCCTGTCCCCGGCGATCGATGGGGGACCTCACGGGCACAACTGTTTCCCCGTAGTTCCAGATACTGACGGGACAGCTGAGGTGGGATCCATGGAGCTCTGCGCATGTCGCTTTACAGCTGCGAGGGAGGTGTCTTTCGCCCGCCGTCCGTTGCTTCGGGCCCCAGGGTAAGGGGGACACGTGGAGTGTAGCTGGTGTAGTCCTATAACTGAAGCAGGGTGGCACTGTTGCGTCACATGCCCCTGGGGCAGCCGATGGGACCCTTGAGGCGTAATTTACATGGTCCTGCCTCCGGGGCTCTTTAAAAGGGGGAGTGGCCAAGTGAAGCGACACTCGCCTTCCCTGACATCGTGCCCCTGCAACTTCCCCTGTCGAACTCGCCGTCCCTAGTGTGCTCCAGCTTCGTCTAGTGCTTGCTTACCGGCGCCAATAGCGCCGAGGGTTCCGGAGCGCGGCTGATGCCGCCTGGACGATTGCGGGATCGGACATCCAACCCATACGAGGTGGATGTGACGCCGCGGTGTGTTCCCCTCACCAGCTCGCCGAAGAACCGCGGCTGATGGGGGCTGGTGGGCAATTCACTTGTACTTCAGCAAGAAAACTCATAGCTTTGGTAGTAGACTTCTACGTCGCGCCAACGAGGCCGCGTCCCACCGGGGTGCCCCTCACAGGCGCCTTTCCTCTCCCCAGTCTCCCTCCCTAGCTCTTGGACGCTCGGGATGGGGGGGATCTTGTCGCTTGCGGTGCTATAGGGGGTGTAGCAGCTCCGGGGGTAGGCTTCGACGAGTGCGCTTGTGTCATCGTCTTGTCGACAGAAGCGCAGGCCGTTGAGCTCCTGCGCCGCCCCTACTCCACGGTGCCACGGTCGGCCGTCCTCCATGGCGTCACTGTCAAGCCCGTCTTGCATGACGGTGCTGTCGGGCTATGGCGTCAGGAGGAAGCTTCGACTGCGCGGGGAGCCTCTGGTGCCCGTGCGCCACTGTATTTAGACTCAGAGAGTGCGTGGGAATACCATCCACGTCTTATTTATACTCCAGAGAGTACACGCAGTGATGACATCAGCATGTGCGTGGGACGTCCGCGTCTAGTTTAGACTCAGTAGAGTGCGCAGAGAAAATATCCGCGTCTTGTTTGTACTCTGGGGAATGCGTGGGACTATCAACCATGGCTTATTTAAGCTCCGGTGGTACGTCAACGCGCGCGCGGGACATCCGCGTCTTGTTTAGACTCAGTAGAGTGCGCGGGAAAAATATCCGCGTCTTTGTTTGTACTCCGGAGAATACGTGGGATGATCAACCACGGCTTATTTAAGCTCCGGAGGGTACGCCAACGCGCGCGCGGGACATCCGCGTCTTGTTTATACTCGGTAGATTGCGCAGGAAAAATATCTGCATCTTATTTATACTCCATAGAGTGCGTGCAGAGGCGAACCTCAACGCTACGTCTTATGTATACTCCGTAGAGTGCGCGCGGAGGCGTCCCCCTGCTGTGTCTTATTTATACTCCGTAGAGTGCGTGCGAAGGCGGACCTCGACACTACGTCTTGTTTATACTCCGTGGAGTGCGTGCGGAGGCGGACCTCAACGCTACGTCTTATTTATACTCCGTAGAGTGCGTGTGAAGGAGGATCTTGATGCTACGTCTTATTTATACTCCGTGGAGCGCGTGCGGAGGTGAACCTTGACGCTACGTCTTATTTATACTCCGTGGAGTGCGTGCGGAGGCGGACCTCGACGCTACGTCTTATTTATACTCTGTGGAGTGCGTGTGTGGAGGCTGACCTCCGTGGAGTGCATGTGCGGAGGCGGACCTCCGTGGAGTGCGTGTGCGAAGACGGGCCTCTGTGGAGTGCATGTGTGGAGGCTGACCTTCGTGGAGTGCATGTGCAGAGGCGGGCCTCCGTAGAGTGCGTGTGTGGAGGCGGGCCTCCGTGGGGTGCATGTGCGGAGGCGGACCTCCATGGAGTGCGTGTGCGGAGGGGGGCCTCCGTGGAGTGAATGTGCGGAGGCAGACCTCTGTGGAGTGCGTGGAAACATCGACCACGTCTTTATACTCCGGAGAGTACGCGTTGTAGGAGCACCGACGCGTGCGCGGAACTCCGCGTCTTGTTTATACTCAGTAGAGTGCGTTGGGAAGACATCCGCGTCTTATTTATACTCCGAGGAGTGCGTGCGGAGGGAAGCCTTCGCACGTCTTTATGGGGGACACGAATAACTTCGCAAACGACGAACTTTATTAAATTCCTATTTGCGCGGGTGAGCGAGTACAAAAGGTCGGGGACTAACCGATTGAACTCTCGTTGTCATAGCGGCGAGGTAGGGAGTCTCTTGTGCTTGTGCTGCCGGAGCGCTTACACTGGCACGCCTGACCTAGGAGCCTCCATGGACTTCCTGATGCGGATATGCACGTGTCTTGTACTTTTCTGTTAAATATCTTATTCAACTGGAAAGAATTATCGAGCCGCATGAAATATGGCCAGGTGAACTCATTTCAAACTATACTTAATGTTGTCATTCATAAAGATGAAATACTACATCATGTTATTACTTGGTGTATTCTTAGGTTTGTCAATGGCAAAACAATAGAGATGCCAAAGAAAGCGGATAACCACATTATGTGCCAAAGACATGAAGGAATAAAGCCCACGCGGATGGAGCCAACAAGAACGAAACACATGTGGCTGGTTGGAGCCCATGTGGAAGGGGGAAAGAAAGCTCATGTGGCAGGAGAGTACAAGGACGGAGCCCAAGAACTTAGAGCACAAGTTTTGGACACTATTTTGAAGCCCAACTCAGAATTCCCACGTGCTCAATCCAATTCCAACTCGGATTCAACTCAGAATTCAATTCGGACTCGGTTCGGGATAGCCTGTTAGGCAGTTACTAAAAAGGTCATAACTTTCACAAACGGAGTCCGATTCAGGCGTTCTTGTACTTGTTGGAAAGATATTTTCAAGAGCTACGCAATGGATCTAGCCCCAATATCAAATTCCTCATGGATCAAAAGTTATGACCGAAACAATATGATGGCTGTAAAATCTAGTTTCCTTTTTTAAGAGTTCATATCTAAAACCATATAGGGTTGAGTTGTACTAGGTTTGGGGACTCTATGCACGTCCCAAGAGGCTATATAAGCCCTGTATTGGCATCCTTAGAGGGGGACCAAGTTTTATGCATCAGATTGAAACATAGCTATTGCTTGTTCTTTCAACACCAGAGTTCATGCGAGGACTTTGAGAGAGAATTAGGCGATCCATTGTTGCTCGCAACTCAAGGTCAAGCCGCTGCTCCATTGGGAATTGGGGACTTGGCGTTCGCCGCTTGTGGTCGCGCGACGACAACTATCCGGTGTGTTTTGGGCGCTCAAGAGTTGAGGGTTCGTGCATGGGCACGAGTGTTCAGCTAGCGACATCGTCTACTTCACATCAACTATCCACGGTTCCTCACTGAGAAGATCGGGACCCATCCCCGTATCACTTCTGGGTGCAGGCTTCGGGTGCCATGCTCTATGTGCTGGGCCATGTGCTGGTCGCCGAGGACGGTGATGATACCCCGCGGGCCCGAAAGCTTCACGCATAGGAGCCATGGTGTGGGACTGCCCCAAATGAATTGAGAGTTGGTCTCCCCAAAATGGCGTTGTAGGGGTACTGAATATCAACGACATCAAAGGTGGCATCCCCGCTCGTCACGTTGTCGCCCCCGCCGAAGGAGACCTGCAGACATATTTGGCCCAGCGCCAGCAACGGCTGACCTCCGAAGCCTTGTAGCGGAATTTTTGAGGGGCCTAGGCGGCTTCGAGGAATCGCCATCTGGTCGAAGGCCCCTGCGAACAAAACGTTCGCGGAACTTCTTTCATCGACCAGGACACGCCGGACATCGCACCCGGCAATCGCGACCTGGATGACCAAGGGGTCTTGATGGGGGAACTCCACGCCTTCGGTGTCGGCGGGCGTGAAGGTGATCTCATGTTGCGCCCAATCCGGCGGTGCATGTGCCGGGTACACCGTCACGTGGTGTAGCCTCCGCACGTAGGCCTTGCACTGCCGCTCCAAAGCGAACTCCAGGGAGGAGCCTTCGGAGATTACGTTTATGACCCTACGCTGAGCGCCCTCAAGGCGTGGATCTGTAGGGTGCTCTCCTAAAGCTGCTGCACCTGAGTTTGCATTCGCCGAGGGCCCTCCTGAGTCTACAGCTCCTGATCCCGTATTCAAAGGGGGCCGTCCAGCGGCTGTTAGACGTGTTCCACGATGAGTGGCCGCACCTCGAGATCCCTATCTCTGGTGACGCTTTATCGAAGCGTCGCGATGGTGGTACAGGAGCGGGTGTCATGATTGCCTTGGCCGTGCACTTCGCACCACTAGGGGCGATGTTGGTCGCCATACTCTGCGCGGCCCCTACCTTCGCGGCCCCAGCCTCGGCCTCGCCCCCGACCGCGCCGAGCCCTGGCACCGCGGCCAGCGGGGGCGTTGTCTTCTGAGCCGCCCTCAATGTCGAAGACGTGATGGGCTCTCCGAGACTTCTGTTAACTGCGCTTGGGCCTATCGCCTGATGAGTCCCTATGTTGGGAGGCGTCCTTCGATGGCTGCTGCCTGCACTTGCCCTTCGAGGAGTTTTCCTTCAGCGAGTCCTCACCCGTCGCCGTGTCTTCTGCCAGGTTAGCGTTGGCGTCGATGCCTTAATGCCTCCGCGCGTCTTCTTCCGCTCTAGCGTATTCTTCCATCTTATCGAAGAGCTTTGCCACAGTCTTGATGAGCTTTCGCGCGTTGTACTCGGCTAGCGGCCTTGGGCGAAGACCCTGTATTGCTGCGTTGATGATGGTTGTCTCGTTGACATCTTTCACCTGGCAGCTAACTTTTGAGAAGCGTTTAAAGTACTCTGAAGCCTTTCCAATGGCTTTTGCTTGATTGCGAAGAGCTGATCCGCATCGACACGCTCGGCGTAGTTGCCCTGGAAGTTGTTGTAGAAGCGATCGTGGACCTGCTCCCATGCATAGATGGAGTTCTGCTCTATGGTGAAGAACCAAGAGAGCGCCACTCCCTGCAATGCGAGGGGGAGCCCCTTCGCCTTTGTGGTGTCGTCCCCGCCTGCCGCTTCGATGGTGGTCTCGTATACGCCAACGAACTCCCGGGGGTCCGTGTCGCTCTTATATGACGTGACGACGCTGGGGAATTTGAAATCCTCCGGCCATGCCGCCTGCTATAGGCCCGTCGATAGCGGTGACTCCGGGTCTACGCGTCGCAGCGAGGCGCGATTGGATGTGGGGACGTCACGGCTATCCACCCGTTCGGGCGTGGGCTCCAGCGCGACCACCGACGGGGTCTGCTGACTCCGAGCCTCTTACATTCTCCGCATGGCCCCTCGGAGATCCGCTAACTCCTGCTGTAGTCGAGGCGATCGGCACACCGATCGTGTCGCCAGGACCGCAGTGACCACGGCCTGTGCTTCCGGGCTGCCCGCTGCCTCGGCGAGGTGGACTCCGTCGTCGATGACGGGGCCCGCGTTGCCGCCGGAACTACGCGACTTTCCCGCGCCAGTTGTGGGGGCGGCGATCGCGCGCCCACGGGCGCCGACGCTACTGCCCGCCGGCACCCGGCCGGTACTGTCGGAAATGGGCGTCATGCCAGCGGTGGAGCCGGGCGCTACTTGCGGGGCGGAGTCGGTCGCTGCGTCGGTGGTGGCGGTGTCGATCGTTGCATCAGTGGTGGCGGGGTCGATCGTTGCATCGGTGGTGGCGGGGTCGATCGTTGCATCGGTGGGGGCGGGGTCGATTATTGCATCGGTGGCGACGGGGTCGATTATTGCACGGCGAGCGGCGACGCTCGCGGCTGCCGCACTCGTGACCGCCGATGCCGAAGCCCTGGTGTTGACGCGGGACTCCGTCGCGACCCCTCCTTTCTTCTTCGCCGCCGATGATGGAGCTTTCTTCGGTGCCATCCTTCCTGAGATCTTGAGGTTTGCTCTTGTCGTCCCCATGGACGGCGCCAACTGTTATGATTACAGACCAAACAGAGAGAGAGGTGTATGGTAGTGGAAAGTTAGGTGAGCAATGCTCTCTCTCGGGTCCTCCCAGAGCTTGCGTCACGTACATATCTGCATCCTCGTAGTGAGTGTCTTTACAATTATACCCTTACACGAGTGTCATTCTCAAGGGCAACTATGTCGATGTACATGTCTACCTTCGATTTACAATCTCCTAACATGCTAGCTGGGTTTAGGTGGGGGCCACCTCTACAACAGTAGGTTTATCAAAGGAGTGAAATCTAAAGATGAGTTCTTTTGGGCTAATAGCTTGTGACTTATGGTTTAAATATTTGAATTCTGGTTGTTCATAAGAGACAGTACGCTGAAGAAAATAGTTGCATATGATTTTAGTCGATATAGGTGAACTCTGTACACTTTTTACTTTATTTTTTATGTTAACCCCGTTTTTAAAAACGCACCGTTTAAAAGCTAATTACTGTAGACAGTACAAGCATAAGTCATATATAAACTGAAAAGAATCCAACCTAAATTCTAGATTATTGTTAAGTAGTAATCCAAGTTAATGGATTAGAAACCTAACCCAACTCACCAAAATTCTCATATTGAAATCAAAAGGCTAAAAGGAAAGCAAATATTTTTTATGGCATTTTGTTGTATGATGAAAATAACTAAAATGATAAATGTCACTGTGCAAGTGAAGTTTGTCACCGTTCAATATTAAGCTCTGATATCAGATGATATGGAGGGTTTTGGCCCAATCACATAAATGACGAAGATAACTCAACCAGAGCAAGACGATATGAAATCGTACCATAACAATCAGAAGGGTACAAAAACAACACGAGTGGAAGAAAACATCAAAAACATAGTTTGCAAAGGGGTACTTTCCTTATATAGAATTTTAGGTCAATTGCTACACTAACCGGCTTACTATAGCGCACGGTTGATGCGGTACTAGTGTTTAAAAATATCATTTGATTTTCTTGTAAAATAAGATAGGAACGTTATATTTAAATCGGATTTGCCTACGTGTAACGAAAGGAACCTAAGTTGATTTTTTAGGATGTCCTTATCCTCGTACTTATTTCCACATTATTAGTGTAAAAGACATTTTGGCAGTAAATAAATGTGGTAACACATTTTTGCAGGCGGTTTATGTTTTGCCGGTGTTGTCCTTGTGGGGAAAAAAAACAATTCGTGGACCACATTCCCGTGCGTGTACGTGCCCACCCCCACCACCACAAACAGAGCAGCAGATTTTCGGCGTGGGCCCGTGGGGCGACGGCAGCAGCGGCCAGCCTCATCCAATCCGATCCATCGTTATCCCTCTCTCCGTCCAGCGTCGGCTGCTCTGCCGTCGCGGCTTCCCGACGCCACCGCCCACCTGCGCGGCTCCACCCCACCCACGTGGGCCCCACCGCACGACGCGGACGCCACGCCGGCCGCTCTCCAATCCGACGTAATTCCCCACACGGTTCCGGCGAGCAGCTGGCCTGCCTCCTCCATAAATAAACCCCAGACCAGGTCACGGAGCCCGTCACTGCAGATCCTAGCAGCCACTCTCTCTCAGAGCCCGCGCGCGATGAAGTGGGGCGCCGCTGCCGCGGCCGCCTCGGCCGTGGCCACCGCCGTCGCGTCGGCCGCCTCCTCCGCCCCCGGCGAGCGCCGCGCCTCCCCGTGCTCTAGTTCCACGGTGCGTACGCGCGCCCCCGTCGGTTCTTGTCCTCCTGGCGATCTCTCGTTAATTCTTGGTCGCCTTCCTGGTCGATTTTGTGACCCCGCTCCCCTTTGTGTTGCCTGCAGGGGTCGCCGTCGAGGGAGGACGACAGCAGCAGCAGGAGGAGGAGGAGGACCGCCGGCGCGACGGCGGAGGACAATTTCGCGCCGCGCTTCGACGGGCTGCGCTTCATCGAGACCCTCGTCACCGCGCACCGCTGAGGTGAACGACGGCCACGCATCTCTTCGTGATGCCGTGACCGTGGAGGCGATTGGCACCATGGTCATCAGATTCGCGACCTGCTTCAGATTAGCAGCATCTTTAGCAGGGCTATGTTGGATTAGCAGCTAGGAGCAGAGCAGATTTAGCGGTAGCAGGATGCGGTTCAATCAGCGTGTGATTGCTGGCTTTTGGTTAATCAATCAGACCTCTAATTCTGTGGAACCAATGATGAATGGATCAGCGTGTGAGCTGCTACCATCACTACTTTTCTTCATGTTTAGTCTACTGCTCACTTTTTTTTAGTTGAGAAAATATTACACGTATGATTTGGAACCGTTGATATACAATTGGTATGTAG
The DNA here is from genome assembly GCA_036346265.1 of Melocanna baccifera. Taxonomy (NCBI): domain Eukaryota; kingdom Viridiplantae; phylum Streptophyta; class Magnoliopsida; order Poales; family Poaceae; genus Melocanna; species Melocanna baccifera. The sequence continues at coordinate 4,513,322 of CM070699.1, read as the reverse complement.
CTATTTTTAAAAAAATTTAACATCCTATATTTTTGTTTTTGTAAACTTAGTCCCCTCTTTGATCTTTGATAGCTGCGGCAGGTATCGTCTGTGCCGCCACAACAGATATCTAGCAGGGACTGCCAAGCCACCATATCTCTAGCATCTCGTTATGTAATTTAATTAGTGCTAATTAATTATGAGCAACACTAATTAATAAACATATTTCATAATTGTGATTAACACCAATTAATTACTGTATCAGCGGCAATCGAGCTTCCTCAGAGGGTGGTTAGATTGGTAAAAACAAGCGTGCGGAGGCCAAATTATTTTACAAAAATGGCTATGTCAAGAGTTAAGTGATTTGCTCGTGGAGCGCAATTCGCCAAGCTCAAGGCAACCCAACACGAGGTTAGATTTATAAAAATAGATATTTAAATATTAATTATTTTATTTTTGCGATAACTTCTGGCTGATTTGATTTTCTAGATATAATTAAAATTACAAAAATGTAAAAATAAAAAAAAAATATGTTAACCTATCACGAACAATACAAAGGAATATGAAAAAAAAGAAAAATACAGAAAATCTCAAAAAATCTAAAAAAATTTAGAAAAAGATGAATTACTGAATAGTGAAAAAAAGTTGAAGTTAGAAGCTGAAACTGAAAAAAACTAAAATAAACAGGGCCTAAAAAAATAGCTATGTCTGATTTGCTCGTAGAGCGTACTTTGTCGGAGGTCCAGGAAAGAGCTGATTTATAAAAACAGGCGTTTGGATGTCAAGTTTTTGTAGAAAAATTGGCTGAGGTGCTTGCGGAGCGTACTTTTACTAAACATTTTGCTGAATTATGTGGTTCGTCCGATGCTAATATTGAGATATGAGTAGGCTATACTAAATTTTTTTTACTGTGTAAGTCGGAAAGCCATACGAGTAAAAAAATCATAGATCGTTATCACTAAATACAAAATGCAGCGAAAGTAAAGTTGAAACAGCTGATTCAACGAAGAGTGCGTCGATGTAGTGGAAATAGCCGATCGTCCTGTAGCCAACTATCTCTTTCTCGCGATCGTTCCGATTAGCGTGTAGTCATAGCAATGCTTCTATCGAGGTCCACACATCCAGGGATGAAACATCGTGTGATAGTGTGCTAGCACCAGCGCACACGGCAGCTGACGTGGCATGCTAATATGGCACCAGATAGCTCGGTTTTGCTGACATGGCACTGACGTGGCTCTGACATGTGGTGATACATTAGATTTAGGGCTTGCGTGGTTGCTGACGGGGACACTAACTAGGCTTAGATGACCGGACCAAGCAAACTGCGACGAATCTTGGCCATAAGGCATCGATCGGACAGTCCGGACGAGTACGAACGTTTGGCCACAGGGGATCAATCCAACATCATGATCTCTAACATATATCCACATATTGATTTGATATTTTATATTTATGATTCGTGAAATATGATCATCAGTCAATATATATGCTGATCTGTAAATCATAATTATCCTATATAATGATATAAGATAGGGGATAATTTAGAATAACATTAAAACATAAATAAAGAGTTTTATGAATAAATCATATACTTATTTATTAATATGAAAGACATTTATTTAACGGACAAAATAACAAATTATTCTAAAGATCATAAATATAGAAATAATACAATTATCTATATGATTATCTCTAAAACTATGTAGTTTATATATGATTGTGTTTTCCAGGTTTTCGACCCAAAAATTACGTTCACTGGTGTCGGTGGCACCGTAGCCATTGGAAGGAGAGATGGAGCTCTGGTTGTTTGCCCGCTGGCACCGCCAGTTGATCGATGTCAATGAAGGCGATGCAGTGGAGTCGGTCATCGGATTCATGGACAGCTGGTGTTGGGACCCGGCAGAGAACTGAGGCAGCGTACAATTTAATGTTGGTTTATGATTTATTTTATTATAATTAGTTTATTTTTTATTATAAATAAATTAGTTTATTTAATATAATTAAATTTTAAAAAATAAAAATAAAAAAACATATTAGCCCATCACAAATAATGAAAGGAATACAGCGAAAACAGAAAAAGACTAAAAAGCCCAAAAAAATCTAAAACACCAAAAAAATACGAAATTATTTAATAGTAAAAAAAATAAAAACTAAAAATAGAAGTTGATTTTAAATTATTTTGAACGGTGCCTGAATCTTACAAGACTTATGGATTCTGTTTTTTCTCAGCAATCTGTTGTGTTCCAGAACGGCCTGACATACATGCATGGTCGATGACAGGCAGAAATCCACAGGAATACGAGAAACGGAATCGGAAATCTAGACCGGAATTTTCGCATGAAATTTGTCCAAATCTCAGAGCTTTGCGATCAAACAATCAAGTAGAAAGCCGATGTGGGGCGCTAGGAGGGCAACACTCCACGAGCGGTTGCTCGGAAGGCTAGTAGCGTCGTTTAGGGGGTGATCGGTTTGGCTTTTTTTCGGCTTCAGCTTCTAGCTTCAACTTTTTTTCACTATTCACTACACTATCCACTAACTCAGCTACAGTGTTTTTTCAGCCAGCTACAGTGTTTTTTCAGCCAAAAGCCAAAAGCCATCGCTATTCCGATAAGGTTGGAACCCGGCGCATCTCACCTACATAAATTAGAAATAGGGGATGCGTATGCGTATATATTCAGGTGGGAAAATATGTATTCGTATTCCGTAAGACCTTATGTCTTTCCAAAAATTCTGAGATTATATGCGTACGTATGCCTCTATTCGCTATGGCTTCTATAATCCGTTTTTCTATAATAAACTACTTTCCGATAGTACCTAGTTTAAATAGAGAATCTTTTCATGATTAGATGTACTAGCCGATTGTAGTACATACTATAGTAACTTTATTTATATCAACCAAAATTGTATGTAAGTGTGTCTCTCTATAAGTTTCTCTATTTATAAACTAAAGATAAAAGTCATCAGCAAAAACTAATAGGTCTGTTCTTTTTTTGGCTTATAGATGAAATTTTTAAATTTTGGCTTGTTCATGAGAGAGATTACGGAGAAAGATATTTGTTTATAATTTTAACTAATATGATGTTAGGTTTTTAACATATACTATAAGTAATTTATAGATTTTATCTTAATAAAATACTCTTTTTAAAATAATATTATAACGAAACATAAAATCCACTTTTAGACGTCGCAAAGCGCAGACCTAATATGAACGCATCAGGGTGCGTCCTCGTGCCCTTCAAAAAGTGGCATCTCGTGCCGACCAAGCAAGCTTCGCTTAGCTTGTGTGTGTGAACGCAGGTAGATTCTTCTGTGGCCCGTGATCTCGTATTCCCGTGTACAGTTCCTGTCCACGTATGCACCATTGCCACCACTTGTAGTGCTCTTGATTTTTTCTCTTTTTCTTTGGACCAAAATTAGCTGCAAAAGAAGGGGAAAAAAAAGACACTAACAAGGGAAGGAAGATGACTCGTTTGAAAGGACGCTCATTTCTACTTGACCTTTTAGCTTCTGTTTCTTTTATTATTTTTAAACTTTTAATTTTTTGGTTTTCTGATTTTTTAAAACTTTTTTACCATTCTTTTTTTCATGTATTCGTTTGTATATACATGATTGGCTAATCTATTTTTTTATTTAAATATTTTTTAATTTAATTATATGAAATAAACTACTATCAGTTACAGTGTAAAATAAATCAGTTATAATAAAAAAAGTTAAAAGTTATGGTTTATTAAATCCAATTAAGCCCCCCTGAGGTCGAATGATTTGACGTGCTTTTCGAGTTAAAAACATGATGCTCTTCTCAATTCTCTCTTTGTTTGTTGTAAAACAGGAGATTTCCTCGTAGCATAAGACAATGGGATTTGCTCGCGAAAGAAGCCTGCTATGAAATTTGAAGCCTGGTGTGCCCCTGCTTGAAATGAGGTTTTCTATCAAACGGAAATTGTACGCAATTACTTCATTTTCCTTCACGCCCTAAAATTGGATATGCCGATGCCTGCTTATTAGCTAGGCATTGCGCAGCCACTGTATCCCGTCCCACAATACAAGTCTAAGCAACTTGTACGTATAGACCAAGAAAAGATTAAATCTAAAAAAATTGAAATTATTAGATTGCACATACCCTTATTAAGTATAATAATATAGTTGCTCATCCCTTTTTTATACATTAAAATAGAGGTATTGAGTGAAAAAATTATATCAACTACTATTTGATACTTCGAGATAACGCTTTTTAATAATAATAACTTATATTACAGGATAGAGAGATTACATAAGAGAGAGTTCATAAGACAAGGTACACCATATCTTTGAGATAATCCCTGCCGAAACATTTGAGCGGTTGCAGCATGTTCAGAGATGCTAGTCCGACGAACTTCGACGGAGGGCGGATGGCCCATGTTTTTATAATTTCTGACGCGCGAGGAAGGGGAAGGAAAAGACAAGATGGTACGTTCGCAGCGCACCTGCCCCTGTCCACGAAAAGGCAGCGAAAAGCACGTCCAACCAAACCAAGAATCGACAGGCAGGCCGGGACAGGCGAGAAAACAGGGATAGCAGGTGCATGGTTCCTGCCGTTGCATGTTCGATTTGAAAGAAAATTAAAATAGCGCCCCAGCTGTTGATCTTGAATCCGTTGGGTGCTGTCATGTCCATCGCTACGCGAGCGCTTGCGTGAGGATCGGTGAGACGGTGAATGGAACGGCGAGGCACTACTTCTCTAACTTTTGACTTTATTCTTTTAACGTGGTTTTTAATTTAGATTTATCTGAAAACCAAAATAAATAGAACAACTTCTTCAACAGATTTTCAAATCCGTTTCTTTAAACAGTTTCTCAAGGCCTTCAGACCCCACTCAGAATGGAGATGACGGTGAGTTTCTGCGTCCACGATGACTTTTTATTCACTGTAACACTTTTTTTGTTTTTATTTTTTATTTTTTGGGTTTTTTTATTTTTTTCGTATTCCTTCGTATTGTTCGTAATAGACTAACATACGTTTTTCTATTTTTAATTTTTTTAATTTTAATTATGTCAAATAAGTTAACTCAACTACAGTAAAAAAATAGCTAGCTACAATAAAAAAAATTATAAATCACCGTCGTTCCGAACACCCTCTCAATATTATCATCTATCTCTATTATCTGCTAACGTATTAAAAAATAAAACCAAAAGTCATCGCCCGGGGCGATGATTTTGCTTGTGTACGAGGGGTGGAGGTTGAGCTGAGTTTATTTGCGGTGGTGGTGGGGTGGGGACCAGGTTCGGCCCGACCGACCGGTGGCGTGCGTGCCCTCCTCACTCGTTTGCGGATCGCCACTCAAAAACGGATTCCGGAATTCACCACGCCGCCGCTGGACGGCACGGACTGGCGGCAGAATTCCAATCCGATTAAATCCCGCGTGCAAGAATCCGGCAACGCCGCTATATAGGCGACGACCCATCGCCCAGGACGGCAGCATCTATGTTCTAGGCCGCCCCAGCTCGCGAGCTTTCGAACCTGCTACATACCATACGGTAGTGGTGGGGGCCAGCCGCCGACGCGCGCCGCCGTAGAGCAAGAAGAGGAGTGGGGGGAGGAGCAGGTCGGCCATGAGGTGGGGGATCGCAGCCGCCGTCGCTTCCGCTGCGGCCGTCGCCGTGGCCTCCGGCGCCGAGCTGCTCGCCTGCGACTGCGCCCCGCCGGCCGCCGCCGCCGTCGTCGGCAGGTGCGATGGGTTCCTCTTCCGACAGCAGGTGCGTTGCGTTCGGATCACCGGCTCTTTCCTCTTCCCCTTGTCCTCCTGTTCCTCTTCTTGTCGCGGTAGGAGCAGGGGTGGCAATTCGGTCTTGCATTCTTCGATTCGGAGGAATCGATTCCAACGGGTGGTTAACTCCTCTTCTTGTTGCGTCTCAGGGGTCGGCGTCGAGGGGGAAGGGCAGCGACGACAAGTTCGCGCCGCGGTTCGACGGCCTGCGCTTCATCGAGACGCTCGTCACGGCGCACCGCTGAATCGGGCCCCTGGTTCTCAGGGGTGGTGGGTGATCTATGATCACTTGTTCGTCTTCTTCTCGCTGTGATTCGCTGGAAGAAGCTAGCTAGCTGCATAATTTCGGCGATTGGTGTCGACAAAGTTTTGTTAGGACAAATCGAGGCTTTGATCCCCCCCCCCCCCCTCTCTCTCTCTCCCCTTGTGCTATGTAGTTGATCATGGTAGGGGCGAGGAAGTGAGGCGATTGAAAACGTTGTCCATCATGTAATTGTGAGCCTTGATTCTTGTCTGATTTGTTAGGACACGCATGATATAATAATCATATTGCAACTTCCCCATCCTCTTGTTCAATTCCAAGGGTGATTCTTGTGTGATTGCCCCTGTTCCCAAGTTGTTTTCCCTCTTCTTTGCTGGTATGTTTCTCAACATCCTGTGCTCAGCAGCCCGAACTGCATGGCTACCCGAATTTCCTCGTGATAGGAAATTCCTTTTATGTGCAACGGCAGAAGCGAAAACAGTTTCAAGAAATTGTACGTCTTGAGGAAGTAATGAACAAGCATGGAGGTCAAGGGCTGGTCTGATTCATTGCAATGAACAGAAAAACACTATCAAGAGATTACAAAATGGTACAATAATCTAAGTGGAGGTTGCAGATCAATGTCGAACCAGCGAAACAGGCGGCCAAACCAAAAGAAACACATGGCTGTTGTGTGAAATTCCACAGCATGATATATAAAGCTTGGCACCAGTTTTCAGCAAAATTCCACTCTTCTAGAACTCATGTTAAGGCATGTTCTTTACGATTTCTAAAAGCTGTTTTTGGATTTTACTACAGTAATTAACTTTTAAACGGAGTATTTTTTTAAAATATGGTCTACAAGTTAATTGTAGTATACATTAAAAAACTAATATCTGTATCATCAAAAATCGCAAGCGAGTATCTCTCTTTCCGTAATATCTGTCATAAACAGCTAAAAAACCATCAGCCACAGCCAAAAGCCATCAACCACAGTAAAAAAGAACAGACCCTTAGTCATGCCCTGCAATGCTTATCTCAGGGAACATTAGACTAGGAAAAGGAGAAGATAATAATACGCCAGCATACACAGGTCTTGTAATCTCTTAAGCTGTAAGTATTCAAAAACCGGAATGTTGCGTGAGATGTATGTGCCTTGAATACTACCATAATGCGTTAGAAATGAAAATAGTAACAAGGGCCAAAAAATTCAGTCAACATTATATGCTCATGAAATGAGCGCACACACCGGAGTATCTTATAAACTTGTAGCCATTCAGGGTTTACACTACACACACATTTTATAATACCAGTAGGAAAAGAGAAAAGAATAGCGAAGAATAAAGATAATCCAAGAGAGAATAAAGGAAATAAAGATAATTCGTCCACGCATCGTCCTAGAGGTTAAACAGGCAAGCGCATGATAGAATAGTGGATTGTGATGGATACTTGATACTTGTTCATTCATGATTTTTTATTTTATCAATTGATATCCATGATTTCATGTTAATTATTCCCCTAATAAGTGATGCATATGGTCAGGCCCAGCCCTGAGGGGGGGGGGGGCGAGCGGGGCGGCCGCCCTGGACCCCCAAAATCTAGGGGCCCCAAACAGATAAACGGTTCGCCTGCCACAACCCACAACGGTACATGCAGGCATGCAGCAACTCCTCGGAAACATGCACTGCTGCAGCGTCCTAGTTGGTTGCTCATCTACATGCAGGCTGCACTACATGCAGGCATGCAGGCATGCAGCGACAGCGACTCCTCGGATGTCGCTACTCCTCGGAAACATGCAGACTTGAACGCTTGGTCGCTCGTCTGCTCGTCCATGACTGGTCGACTGCTCGTCTGCTCGGCCAACTGCTCCACGACTACTCGTCTGCTCGTCCACGACTGCTCGTCTGCTCGTCCACAACGCTTGGTCGCTTCGCTCGCAGCTCGCTTGATTCGCTTCGTCAGGCTCGGCAGCGCAACATAAGCTTCCTCACAGGAGGTAAGTAACAACGACATCTTTCATTCTTTCTTGCTCAGTTGCTTGATCTAGTCTCGTACTCTTGTACAGCGTCGTGGTTTGTAATTGCAAGCAAAAATTGTCTTTGCCAAACATATAGTTTGTTACAATCTTTCCAGCATTTCTCTACAAATGTGTGCTTTAGACATATTCATACATCAATTTATTGGTCATCAGATCGAGCAAGTTGATACACCAGACAAATTCGGATACACCAGACAAATTCGGTTATTAAGTCTGGGTGATTAACAGCTTACAGCTTTAGAGCACAAGCAAGAAAAATTAATCAATGAAGTATTGCCAAAAGAACAAAAACAGCACACAATAAACACTAGTGCTACATCATAAGGCCAATCAATATGCCAAATTATCCCCTCTACACACACTGGAATGATTCAAAGTACATGACAATGGCTAACTGAGCCGAGAACAAGAACAGCGTGGTAATAACAATGTGAGTGATCATGAGCACATATTTAATTCATCTGCTACAGAATCTGCTAGTTTTGATGAACCAGTATTTACTACAAATATTTATGATTCGATAAATTGGGGTAATCTTGATAACAAAGCAAGAGACATATTAGTGGAGAAGGAGCCTATAAGAGAAGAAAATATTGAATTTCCTTTGGATGACAACTCAAGATATTTTTCGTACAGTCATTATTCTAGAAAAATGAGTAATAGGGAGGTACATGATAGAAAATGGTTAGTTTATTCAAAACACGTTGATAAAGTGTTTTGCTTTTGTTGCAAACTTTTCAATTCTGATAATTGCAAGAGTTCATTGGGGCATGATGGGTTTAGAGATTGGAGGCATATCAATGAGAGGCTGAAAGAACATGAAGCTAGTGTCGAGCATATTTCCAACATGAATTCTTGGAATGAACTAAGAGTTAGATTAAGCAAACATGAAACGATCGATAAAGAGCTACAACAGCAAATTACAAAGGAGAAAGAACGTATAAGGCAGGTTCTATTAAGAATAGTTGCCATTGTGAAATTTCTTAGCAAACGTAATTTGGCTTTTAGAGGATCTAGCGAACAACTTTACAATGATGTTAATGGTAATTTCTTAGCTTATGTTGAGATGGTTGTTGAATTTGACTTGGTAATGCAAGACCACCTTAGACGTATTCAAAGCAAAGAGATTCATTATCATTATCTTAGTCATAAAATTCAAAATGAGTTAGTTTCTCTTTTGACTTCTGAAATTACAAATTCAATCATAAAGACTGCTAAAGAGGCCAAATATTTTTCTATTATCCTTGATTGTACACCAGATGTGAGTCACCAAGAACAAATGAGCTTGCTGGTTCGATGTGTTGATATTTCTGATGGCAAAATAAAAGTTGAGGAGTACTTTCTTGGTTTCTTGAAAGTGGATGACACATCTGGTTCAGGGTTTTTCGATGTATTGCTTGATGCAATCAAGTCTTTTGATTTAAATGTTGATGATATTAGGGGTCAAAGTTATGATAATGGCTCTAATATGAAAGGAAAAAACAAGGGGGTGCAAAGACGGTTGCTTGATATAAATCAAAGAGCTTTGTATATGCCATGTGCTTGTCATAGTCTTAATCTTACCCTTTGTGATATGGCTAAATCTTGTGCTAAAGCTATTTCATTCTTTGGAATTGTGCAAAGGATATATGTATTATTTTCTGGTTCTACTAAAAGATGGAAAGTTTTGCTTGACCATATAGAAGGTTTAACTGTGAAATCATTGAGCAATACTCGTTGGGAGAGTAGAATCAAAAGTGTCAAAGCAATTAGATATCAAGCTCCTCAATTAAGGTCAGCTCTACTTGAGTTCATGGAAGATAGGGATACCGAACCCAAGGATAGGAGTGATACAAAAAATTTATATGAAGTGCTTGGTAGCTTTGAGTTTATAATTGGTATGGTTATTTGGCATGATATTTTATTTACTGTAAATACTGTGAGCAAGAAGTTGCAATCACCATCCATGTGCATTGAGTCTACCTTGCAACAAATAGAAGGCATGGTTAAATACTTTAATACTTATAGAAATGAAGGGTTTGCTTCGAGTATGATCATTGCCAAAGATATTGCAGCTCAAATGAATATAGAGCCATCATTTCCAGTTAAGCGGCGTGTTCTTAGGAATAAACAGTTTGATGAAATTGATTGTGATGAAGCAGTTTTGCAAGCTGAGAAGGAATTTGAAGTTAATTATTTTTTTGTTATGGTTGATATGGCAATCAATTCATTGAAAAGTAGATTTCAAGAACTCCAAACATTCGGAAGTATATTTGGATTTTTAATGAGTTCAACAGCATTGAAGTCATTGGATCGAATCAATTAAAAGAATGTTGTACAAAATTTGCAGAAACTTTCTCTCTAGATGGTTCATCTGATGTTGAGTTAAATGATCTAATTTCTGAGTTAAGTGTTATGCAATTGACTTTATTAGATAAACCAATGTCTGCTATGGAGATCTTTGAGTTTGTCAGAGAAGCGGATTGTTATCCTAATATTTCTATTGCTTATCGGATTTTATTTATCGTGCTGTGGATCGTGGCATCAGCTGAAAGAAGCTTTTCAAAGTTGAAATTGTTGAAGAATCATTTAAGGTCAACAATGTCTCAAGAGAGGTTAAACGGTTTGGCAACTTTATGTATTGAGAAGAAATTATTGGATGAGATTGATATCAATACCATCATCAATGACTTCACATCTAGAAATGTTAGAAGAAAATTTTAAGGTAATATCTATAAACTCTTTGATATGAATTTTTCTTTAACACATAACGCATTTTAAGTGTTTGTTGGTAAAATTAGATATATATGTGTGTGTATGTAGATTTATACTAGGGCCTATATTTCTAGTTTCGCCCCGGGCCCCTAAAATCCCAGGACCGGCCCTGCATATGGTTGAATGATAATATTCGAAGAATGTTGTATCATGCAAAATGTACAAGTTAGGACAGTAAATTATATAGCTAGATCGGAGTGCATGAACCAGGTCGGTGAGAAAATCATATGACTAATCCTGAGCGACCTTAAGTAAAACCTATAAAGGTAGACACCTCTACGGGATAAAGGAAAAGTTTTACTATGATAGGCACTCTATGGAAGTACAGTTTGAGAACCTATATAAAAGAGGACAATACAAGAGTGGTTCATCAACAGGTGAACACTCTGCTATACCGTTGTAAGATACAGTGACAGACACATTGCATCACATTGCATGGCGTGAAAAGAAACGGGAGATAGTAATTCAGTTATAGAGATTGTGTTTACAGTCACAGATATAGAATCTACTGAATTGCTATATTGACACCATTGTTTTATTGTAAGCTTGCTGAGTTTTTGAACTCAATCTTGTTTATTTGTTGTTTTTATATGAATATTGAAAACAATATGCACAAGCAGGAGTAACACATGTATTCCACGTGCGAAAAGTAATTTGCACACCGCTTCAGTTGACTTTTTAGATATGTGTGACTTATGCGTTTTCTTTTGATCCTTAAGTGTATGTTGCTTAACATGACGTTGAGATTTAAATAGAGGAGTTGCTGCCTAAATCTAGCAGCAACGGTTGTAAAGGATAGCGTTATGAAGTAATGATAGCATTTCAGGTAAGGATTGGGTCGGGGTGCTACACATTTCCCTGTCACTTAACCCATATTGACTGTATGAAAGCTCAGCTGATGCCTACCCATGGAGGTTATACAGCATGCAAATGTTCAAGCTGGAAAACTGAATTCTCCTTCACCAAACAGGAAATGTTGACTTCAATCAACTATTTGAATTTCCGTGGTGGCTTCAATCAAGCAGCTATGAAAGTATTCCCACTGCTGTAGCTGTTCTTAATGTTTGAATCAGGTGCTGCTTAAATAGCCGAGCAAGCAAGTCAACAATCATTTATGCTGTTGTACGATGTATCATTTCTACAATCTACAATCACCTAAACATGATCTGTTGCTGCTTGAAACCTACTGTCTTGTTTGGTGTTAAAGAACTGGACACTTCACAAGAAGCAAGAGTTAACTGCCAAGGTATTCCATGATAAGATGACACAAAAGTGCAACCTTCTTTCCTCTCTTGTGGGTATTCCATGATAAGATGACACAAAACTGCCAAGCTATTAAGTGAGCTTCTACTAACTCCTCATCTGATGTGGCTGCTAGTGTGACAGCCTGGCACTATCATTACAGTGAACAGTGTGTCAGTCTGAACCGCAACATAATCTCCTATATAGGCAATCCTTGGTATCTATGCCAGTTCTAGAACATGCTTCACAGTTCACAGGCCTTTTCCTTGCCGTGTGTACTTTCTGTCAATCAGTGAACTGACATCATCAGTCAACCTCCAATTCCCTCAAGTCGCGTGCTACATGCAGACCAATTATATAAGAGTTATAAGGAACAAATTAGTTTACTTGTCAGCTCAAATATTCAGAATGTGTCATCAAATTGTAGCCTTCTCATTCCCTCAAAATGCTATTGGTCATAACAAACAGCAAAGATCATAGAAACTGAAATAGAATTCAGATACCAGAATAATGTTTATATTTCCATATTGTTATAGTATAATTTCTCATATTTAGCTGGTTACTGATTTCACTTTTTGTAACTTATTGTAAAACAGCATGCGATCAATTAAAGACACAGAATGACAGAATCACTAATTATCTATATCCATCCATAGAAGAGACAACTGAGAATGCTCACTGAGTCATTGTACAACAACAGAGATCTCATTGCCATTGCGTGTAGACGAAATAACTAGGGTAACATCAGATAGTACTTACTAATTAGTACATCGACCTTTATCTTGTTTCTATAAAGAAACAACGTATCATCAATTTTTCTAATATACCAAGAAGTACATTTAAGCATACTTGATGCACAAAATTTTTCTTCATTCTTCACTGTATCTTCTAGTCGAGTGAGTTACTATTGCAATTGTTTTTTATTCCCAAAAAAGGCAGCCAATCTGTAAGTAAGATGCCACATCAACACCAGTCTACATTTTCCCCCGATAGGGTCTAAATAGCTAATCCTCACTACTTATTACGATTGCAATGTTCCATAGTATCTATGAACAATGGTTTCACAACAAAGAACACAGTGCAAGTGAACAAACAAGCTACAAAAACTCAGTTTAGTTGATCCTGGACAAGGGCTATGAGTTATGACATTAAACTTGGTCAGAACCAAGAGCAAGCATGCATTCACGACCAGGTAACTCTCAACATAAGTTCCTTACTTTAGCTGCATATAGGGTGTACACATTGCTAGCTTATAGTACAAGGGAAAGTTGTTAATGTCAACCAAAGTCTATACAATATTTTAATAAGCAGAATTCAAGGTTTCAAGAGAACTACTAGTTATCTTGAACTCCGTAGCATCCAAACTATAGCGAAAAGGATGGACCAATGGAGACAGATGTTCATTGTAGCACAGCACAAATCTCATAATTTAACATACAAGATAATCAATGTAAGACCATATTAGTACTGAATAGTGACTAGTGAGCATATTAGTTTCACCTTGTTTTCAAAACATAAAGTATTGGACCTGGACGATGTCTAGTTGTCTACAATAGCAAGTTCACACCTAGTTGTGGCTTGTGAGTGACATATATTCTTGTTCGACTGTAGATTTTGTTATGACGTAGATACCAAGTTATAGACCTTGAGGAAGCAAGTTCAAGAGTGATTACTGTAATCTTGATTTCAAATGTACATACCTACTCTACAAGCAATTACAAACTTATTCATATTTAGAAATTATAACTCCACAGTCGATTTCAACAGGATGTGCATCACCAGACTTTGCAACAACATGCATGGACAATGATTTCACAGCAATGCATTCAACCTGCAACGCACATCTGCTACAACAAGATAGTTTTAGAAAAGACAGTGCCACTACATTTATGATGTACAAACAAGAAGGAATGAGGCAACTTTGCTTAATTGTGAAAGATAACAAAGCAGCATAGAACATACAATAAATTAACTAAAACATTTTTAGAGATGTTGCAAAGTCCACCGAGGAGATATCAAAATTTCTGTTATTTTAACATGATAGAAATGGGCTGTTTGAGCAATAAGATTCACTAAAGAGCCAACAACCAATCAATCATAATTTTTCATTTTGATATGTTAGCACCAAGAGCATATGCAACAGCTAACCAGTCACAATTGATTTAACATTTATTAAACAAAACTGAAGAGATGGTAATATTACCACAAGCAACCAAAAAAGTAACCACACATACCACATTCATGTCTGCATTTATACTGAGAACTAACACTCTGCGACAAGTTAGGTTCTTCTGACCTGTATTTCTCTGATTACAGGATTTTGCATTTTGGTAGAATATAGGAAAAGGAACTTGCTAATTTACTTCAATGTTGTATAAGATTGACACTTGACAATAAGCACAATTTCATAGTTTAGAGAGAATTATTTGTTATCTTGAACTACTAGTATCCATACAATAATGAAGAGAATGGTGACAATTATCAGTTTATCACCGTAGTGAGACACAACATGTCTACAGAGTAGTTTCTTCTTGCTTAAAGTTTAAAGCTTTTTCCACGCCATGTCAGTGAATAAACTAGAGGAATGCCTAGTTGTATACAGTAGCAACCACTCTTTAATTTAGGCATAGTAGGTGGAAGACATATGTTCTTTGTGTTGGAAGATTTTATTCTAAGGTAGAAGGTAGACAGTGAGGAAGCAAGTTTCCAGAGTAATAGCCGTAATCCAGATTTCAAATACACACAACCAATCAACAGGCTATTCTAACTTCTGATCCACATATACAAAGTATCAATCCAAATTGTTTCCAACAACATGTGTTTCACCAGAGAATTGCATGTGATAGAACAGCATTCATGGATAATTAATTCACAACAACCTGCATGCTCACTCAAGCCAATAACAAGAACAAACTGCAAGTGTTGATTGGCATGAACCAAGCTACAAAAAGCTTACCCTATTAGTGGACGACAAGGGTTACAACAAGCTTGGCACGAACCAAGTGCAAGCATGAATGCACGGGCAGGGCAGCTCTTCAGTGCGACCATCCTCCATGCTAAATCTATAGATGCAAGACCTTCTGGCCCTCTCCAGCTTGAAGAATTAGATGCAATTCCCCTTAAACCCCGTGAAATCCGCAGCATTGAATGAGAATCCCTGGTAGAGCCCAACAAATAGCATCCTATTACCAATGCTCCTCGTCCGAACCCATCACGGCGACACCTTCTCGTCCTCCTCCGCAATCACCAGGCGGTGAACCTCCAGCCTGCCGCAATCCTCCAGTAACTCCCCACGCCCATCTCTCCCGAAGTACCAAATCACACACAACAGCTCATCGCCGGACGGGACGAAGGCAGAGCACTTGAAGGAAGCCCTGCGCAGAGTCACCGGCGGCGGCGGCCGCACGGCCCCTACCACGGCCAGCGTGGTCGCGTCAAAGATCGTGATGTGGGCACGGTCATTGCTGACAAACATCTGCCCGCTGTGGTACATGTTCTCGGCGACGAGGTGCCGGTGACGCTGTGGTACATGTTCTCGGCGACGAGGTCCGTCACCGGCACCTCCGTCCACCCACCCCCCGGGTTTCTTGATTCACCCCCCGGGTTTCTTGATTCACCCCCCGGGTGGTGGAAGCAGAGCTTCCTCGCGTTGTAGAGCACCACCGGCGAGTCGGACCCGGAGATGTAGTAGCCCTGGGTGATGGGGCTGGATGGATCGAAGGGCGCAGGGGGGAGGGGGAGCTGGGCGCCGGTGAGGGGGTTGACGAGGAGGAGGGGGTTGGGGTGGTGGAGGTGGTCGGAGAAGAGGAGGTGGGAGTGGGTGTGGCCAAGGAGGCGGTGGGTGGCGGAGGGGGCGGGTACGGAGCGGACGGCGCCGGAGGAGAGGGAGAAGAAGGACAGGGAGTGGCGGGTGGTGGGGTGGGCGGCGCGGACGAGGAGCCAGGGGAGGAACGGGGGAGGGGACGCGGCGGCGGAGCGCCAGGAGCGGCAGACAGCGCGGAGGCGGAGGAAGTCGACCGGGTCGTGAAGGCGGCCGGCGACGAGGCAGAGGAGGTCGCTGGGGAGGTCCGACCAGTCCATGTGCGGACGCGGTGGTGGTCGCCGGCGTCGGGGGTTACAGTTCCTGGTTTGATTTCGGGAAAGGGCGAAATGGGACAACACTTTTCTGGATAAAATGTGGGAGTATTCTCTTGTGCTGGGGTTTTGATTTTTGGATTATAGTGTTAGGTGTTGCTAGCTCAGGATTTTTACGTTTGGTCGTGGCGTTTCTTAGCTATATATGTAATATTTTTTAGTTATATATATAATAAAAATATTTTAATATTGCACTGGTTACTACTAATTATCGTACGTATGAAATAAAAATGTTATAACAAACAACTACCTATCATGACACTGATGCAGGAGAAGATATTGACGCTTCTGCTCCTCGGCAACCTGCCGGACCGTCACTCTAGCGATGCCCCCACCTCGCTGGCTAGCTTCTGCTCCCAGGCGACATCGTCCACACCGCCATCGAATTCGTGCGCCGAGCCGGTGGAGCTGCACCAGAAGTACGCTCCAGCTTTTGATACGGGGTCGCTCGATTTTCTCGACGTAGGATCTGGATACTTACGTGGATTTGATGAACCATAGTAATCCCCCGTTGCCAATGCAATAGTTAGTACTCTATAATTCGCCCAACCTCACGTGCTGAACTTCACGACCACCGATGAAGTTCTATCGTGCTCCCAATTCCCAGCGGAAAAGGTTGAACAATCTTAATTTCAACGAACTCCCAATTCTCTTAAGTTGGTTTGGCCAACGGAAAGAACAAGAGTATTCTATTATCAAAAGTGGTTCCCCTTTACAATGAGGGTCTACCCCTTAATATATAGTCTCAATCTAAGACCATTCAACACTAAATTTTTCATATGGTACTATTCACGCGCAAGCAACTGTAGCATGGCATCGTTCACGCACTGCATCTTGTAGCGCGGCTGTTCATGAAATTGGATATCTTGTAGCGCGTACTGTTCATGCGTGGCACTATTCATGGACCGATCATTATTCATGCCGTGGACTTGTGTTTCCTTGGATGACGGCCACATATTCTTGATCTCCATCCATCGCTGACTCTTTAAACCTGAGCACAAGTAAAATATTATTTTTAGGTAGTATAAAATTCTCATTAAAATTATTGACATATTCATTAAGGAGCAGGTTCAAATGAGATTGTAGTTTCTTGGCTCGTGCTCTTGTTATTGTTCCTGTTATTGAAGTCTCATTACTAGTTTTGGCATTACTAGCGATGTCATCATCATCCCCCCTTCTTGAAAAGGAGTCGACCCCGACTCTGTATAATCTTGTGTGATAGATCAGCAACATTAAATGTAGAACTTATCCCATAATCATCACCGGGAAGCTTAATCTTGTATGCATTGTCATTGATCTTGGCAAGAACTTTAAAAGGTCCATCACCACGGGGTATCAATTTAGATATACGCTTTTGCGGAAAGCGATCTTTGCGAAGGTGTACCCATACTAAATCTCCTGGTTCAAACAACATCTTCTTTCTGGATTTGTTAGCTTTGGAAGCATAAGCACGTACCTTCTTTTCAATTACCTCTTTGGTTGTGACATGGAGCTTTTTCACAAAATCAGCACGTTTAGAAGCCTCCATATTTGCATATTTTTGTAGTGGGAGAAGAAGTAAATCAAGGGGCGTGATTGATTTGAAGTCATTCGCCACCTCGAATGGACTCAATTGAGTTGTAGAAAGTACGACCCTGTTATATGCACACTCCACATGTGATAGACAATCTTCCCACTCTTTCAAATTCTTCTTTATCATGGTATGTAGCAACGTTGAAAGTGTGCGGTTCACCACCTCTGTTTGCCCATCTGTTTGTGGGTGACAAGTCGTTGAAAACAATAATTTTGTCCCAAGCTTGGCCCACAAAGTCTTCCAAAAGTAGCTCATAAACTTGACGTCACGATCTGAAATAATAGTTCTTGGCATTCCATGCAATCTCACAATCTCCCTGAAAAATAAATCAGCTACATACGACGCATCATCGCTCTTATGACAGGGAATAAAATGTGCTATTTTAGAGAACCTATCCACAACAACAAAGGCTGAATCTCTTCCCCTCTTGGTCCTAGGCAGTCCTAACACAAATCCATGTTAATATCTTCCCAAGGAGCACTAGGAACAGGAAGTGGAATATACAAACTATATGGATTGAGTTTTGACTTCGCATTATGACATGTGATGCATCTTTGAACAAACCTCTCGACGTCTCGCCTCATTTTTGACCAATAGAAGTGATTAGCCAACATCATGTAAGTCTTCTCCCTCCCAAAATGCCACATCAATCCTCCTGCATGAGATTCCTGCAACAATAACAATCGCACAAAGGAATCCGGAACACATAGCTTATTCATGCGAAAGAGAAAACCATCATGAATATGAAACTTATCCCACCCTTTCCCATCTTTGCAATTAGAATATGGAGCTGCAAATTTATGATCGAAAGCATATAAATCTTTCAAACTTTCCAACTTTGGTACCTTTACTTCCAACTGAGTCAATAACACATATTTTCTAGACAAAGCATCAGCTACCATATTCTCTTTGCCTTTCTTATATTTGATAATGTATGGAAAGGTCTCAATGAATTCTATCCACTTAGCATGTCTGCGATTCAATTTCGCTTGGCCCTTTAAATATTTCAAAGATTCATGATCAGAATGTATTATGAATTCCTTAGACCAAAGATAATGTTGTCAAGTTTCCAACACACGCACAAAAGCATATAGTTCTTTATCATAAACAGGATAATTCAATTGTGCACTATGAAGTTTCTCACTGAAATATGCAACAGATTTTCTTTCTTGCATCAAAACAGCACCAATACCTATTCCACTAGCATCACATTCAATCTCAAAAGTTTTTGTGAAATTAGGTAAAGTAAGCAATGGTGCATCAGTCAAATATTTCTTCAATTCAATAAAAGCTTTGTCTTGTTTTTCTCCCTATTCAAAAATCACTCCCTTTTTAGTTAATTCATTTAATGGGGTAACAAAGGTGCTGAAATCTTTCACAAATCGCCGATACAAACTAGCAAGCCTATGGAAGCTACGAATTTGACTAACATTCACAGGAATTGGCCAATTTCTAATAGCTTCAATTTTATATTCATCTACTTCAATGCCATGAGCTGAAACAACATAGCCTAGAAACACAACTTTACTAGTGCAAAAAGTACACTTCTCAAGATTGGCATACAAGCATTCTTTTCTAAGCACTTCTAGCACTTTTTTGATGTGTTCAACATGATCTTCCAAACAGCGGCTATATATCAGAATATCATCAAAGTAAACTAACATAAATTTTTCAATGAAGTATCTCAAAACATGGTTCATTAAGCGCATGAATGTACTAGGAGCATTGGACAATCCAAAAAGCATCACTAACCATTTGTACAAGCCAAATTTCGTTTTAAAAGAAGTTTTTCATTCATCATCATGTTTCATTCTTATTTGATGGTAGCCACTACGCAAGTCAATCTTAGAAAAGATAGTAGAACCACTTAACTTATCAAGCATATCATCTAACCTAGGAATAGAATGACGATAGCGAATAGTTATGTTGTTAATAGCTCTACAGTCTATGCACATTCTCTAAGTACCATCTTTATTAGGAACAAGAATAACTAGAACGACACAAGGACTAAGCCTCTCGCGTACGTACCCGTTGTCCAAAAGTGCTTGCACTTAGCGCTGAATCTCCTTTGTTTCTTCTGAATTTGTGTGGTACAGCGGTCGGTTGGGAAGAGGGGCTCCCGGGACTAAGTCAATTTGATGCTCAATACCTCAAATAAGTGGTAGACCAGCGTGTATCTCCTCCGAAAACACGTCGTCATAAACTTGCAAAACTTGAGAAACAGCACTAGGAAGAGATGTTAAATCATTAGTAGAAAGCAATGCATCCTTGTACAGCAATACAAGGTGCATCAAAGCGGGATCATCTTTCATCTCTCTTATATCAGATTTGGTGGCTATCATGACTAAGTTTTTTTCTCCCTCACTCTTGCTTTTACCACTCGGTTTTGGTTTGTGACTCTCACTTACCTTTTGTGGAATCACACTCTTTGGTTCTCTCCCTTTCTCACTCTCAACTTGCACTTCAATCTTCTGTACATTATCATTTACAATTTGAGAAGGAGTCAACGGTAGCAACACCACTTGTTTTTTGTTCCACCAAAATTTGTATTGATTAGTTCTTCCATCATGAATCACAGCACGATCATATTGCCATGGCTTCCTAGCAGTAAGTGACATACGTCCATAGACACCACATCACACTCCACCGTATTACGATAAGTGTCAATTTCAAATTCAACATCTACGGTGTATCCCAAACTCAATGAATCTCTCTTATGCAGCCACTGAATCTAATACGGATGTGGGTGTTTCTTGTACTTCAATCAAAGTTTATTGCAAAACTCCTTGCTAACCAAATTACGACAACTCCCACCATCAATGATTACCTTGCAAAATTTACCATCTTTGCTAACTTGAGCTCTTGTATGGAATAAATTGCAGTGCTGTTCATAGGAAGGCTTTGGTTGCACACTCAACACTATCAGAGCACACACAAGTATAGGACCAACACCGGGTTCATAATACTCTATGTCTTGCTGCTCCTCATGTGCATCATCATATGTCCCTAAATCAGCATGGTGATCATTCTCTTCTTCACTTGCAGAATCATATTCCCCATTCTCTAATATCAACATCGCTTTGTTATTTGGGAAATCCTTTTGCATATGACCACGATCAAGGCATTTGAAGCATTGTATACTGCTACTCTTCGCTGTAGAACCCACAGAAGAGGAAACACTAGCTGTTAGATTTGATGGTTTCCTTGCACTTGGAGTGGCTTCTTCCTTTTTGCTAGATGATGAGTGAAAGCTTAAACCACCACTTGGAGCTGTTCGTTGGCTTATTTGTGATTTGGAACCATATCTTCCTTCGCTGGACGGTGTACGTGCAGCAAAGGATGTTGATCTTGCAAACTTAGCATCCTCTTGCAATTGTCGTTCTGCCTTTGTAGCTTGATGCACTAACTCATAAAGATTGGTATAAGGCTAAAAATTGACAATTCTTTTGACTTGATGGTTCAAACCTAAGAGGAAACGTGCCATGGTTTGCTCTTCTTGTTCTTGAACATTGGTTCGAATCATGGCTAGCTCCACCTCCTTGTAGTACTCCTCTACAGAATGTGCTCCCTGCTTCATATTCTGCAATTTATCAAATAGATCACGTTTGTAATGATGAGGAACAAAATGGGCTCTCATTTCCCGCTTCATCTCTTGCCATGTTGCAACAGGGTTTTTTCCATTATCAGCTCTTTGAGTAATGACTTGTTCCCACCAATCCAAAGTATAACCTTCAAACTCAAGTGATGCCAACTGTATCTTTCTCTCATCCGTATAGTGATGCATACGGAATATTTTGTCAACCTTCAATCCCCAAGTGAGATACTTCTCGGGATCAGTCCCACCTGCAAACTTGGGTATGAAAAACTTGAGCTTGCCCAATCCATCATCTTCATTGCGTGGACGACGATAATGATCATTGTAATGTAAAGCAAAATTACCATCCTCTTCCATCGCATGTGCAGCACCACCACGCCCACCACGGCCTCCACCTAGACCCTGACCACGCCCTCCATGGGCTCCTCCTCGTCCTCCTAGCTGTGGTGAATGCACCACGTTGGTTGCCACTCGGTGTTGCGGTGCAGGAGGTACATGTGCAGTAGCTTCTCATCCTTGAACACTTGATTCATCGCCACCATTGCGAGCTTATATGAGCCTAGTAAGGGCCCCAATGTCCTCCCGTAATTGGCGCACATTTTCATCAGCTTGTATCTCCATATTTTACATATCCCTTATAATTTGATCAGCAAAAGCATCATGCTTCTCATGGAGTTGATTGAGCCCTTGGTGTAGCTCACGTTGAAAGTGTTCGCGGAGTGCCCCAAATTGATAATGCTTGACGAATGCCTGAGTTTCATTTGTCCCACCACTCTCATCATGGTGTTCTTTTCCACCTGACATGGTTAGTTATGCAAGAAACAAATAGCTGTGTATATAATAATGCTTTATAAAAATTACTCAATCTCACTATGTCCTCTCTCCAAGTAAAGTTCTTACCCTTTCGATGTGAATTTGGGCCAATAAAAACTTACACCTGGTAGAAGTGACAACAGCACAGTGATGATCAATCGAATTTAAGAGTGTTCACTACTTGCACAACAACGGTTATATGGTGGAGCTTGGTATGAAAGTGTTTATCCTACACAATCTGAATTTTACAATATTATAATATCAAGTAATAATCCAAACTAGAAATTTTGCCCAAGTGCTGATCCAAAAGGTTTAAGTGAAGTATAAGAACACACATGCAAAGATAAATGTGACTTAATGCAAACAAAGGAATAAGCTAGCTGGAAGCAATATGAACGTAATGATGAAATAGCTCATTTTGCATCAAGTACTAGGAGAAACGCTAGTCAATTGCAAAGATATGAATGTAAGGGCAGAAGATTGCTCAAGAAGTTGAATTACACAATTTGAAAATTATGATTAGAATTGGCTAACCCTAATTCGGCCAAAGCTCACTTTTTTTCTTTCTTCTTTTTTTCTTTGCCGTGGCTTTTTCTTTAAACGGCTTGCCTTTTTCTCTCCTTTTTTTGTGTGTAGGTGGCCGAACTATGGTTGTTTGAGATGCCTTCACAAGTTCAAATTTCAGCAAGTGTGTAAAATACTCAAGAATAGCCCTATATGCAATATTCAATAGCTAGTCTCAATTGATGAATAAAAGTATGAATGAGGCTCACAGACTGCTGTTCGAAGATATAACCAAGTGAATCAACTAGATGAAACAACTAGCAATCACAGCACAAACGTTTTGGAGGTAGTTGGCTCGCTTGATTTTGTGGCGCAACTAATAGCAGTCTTCGGTTTGTTTATGGATGGAAACCTTGCAAAAACAAATCAACAGAAAAGATAACAATTTGGTTTTGTTCTAGTGGACTTCAGATAAGTCATGCAAGGTAGTATAGCGGCACATGTGATATTTTGTTTCTCAGTACTGTAGCACAACAGTAGTAGATCAGTATTTTTTTATGTGGACAAAATGAAAAAGTGACGCAAAGGGACACAATGATCAGCACCTAAACAAATTGATCTAAAGGTTCGGATTTTTTGTGTGTGGCAAATTTCGGTTTTAAAGGACTATAGGAATAGAAGTAAAACAAACTAAGAGTAAGGGTAAATAATCCTACCGAGTAAACCGCGCTCTGATACGAAGATGATACGGGGTCGCCCGATCTTCTCGACGTAGGATCTGGATACTCACGTAGATTTGATGAACCGTAATGATCCCCCGTTGCCAATGCAAGAGTTAGCACTCTATAATTCGTACAACCTCACGTGCTGAACTTCACGACCACCGATGAAGTTCTATCGCGCTCCCAATTTCCAGCGGAAAAGGTTGAACAATCTTAATTTCAGCGAACTCCCAATTCCCTTAAGTTGGTTTGGCAAACAGAAAGAACAAAAGTATTCTATTATCAAAAGTGGTTCCCCTTTACAATGGGGGTCTACCCCTTAATATATAGTCTCAGCCTAAGACCATTCAACACTAAATTTTCTATGTGGTACTATTCACACGCAAGCTACTGTAGCACGGCACTGTTCACGGATCGCATCAGAGCACGCATCGCATTCACGACCCGCATGTAGCGCGAATCTGTTCATAATTTGGATCTTGTAGCGCGCATCGCTCATACGTGGCACTATTTATGGGTATATCATTGTTCATGCCGTGGACTTGTGTTTCCTTGGATGACGGTCACATATCCTTGATCCCCATCCATCGTTGACTCTTCAAACCTGAGCACAAGTAAAGTATTGTTTTTAGGTAGCATAAAATTCTCATTAAAATTATTGACATATTCATTAAGGAGCAGGTTCACCTGAGATTGTAGTTTCTTGGTTCGTGCCCTTGTTATTGGTCCTGTTATTGAAGTCTCATTACTAGTTTTGGCATTACTAGCGATGTCCTCATCAACTCTGGTGGGTGTGGTTGTGAATGGGGAAGACAAGCGGGCAACTAGGCACAGGGGAGAGCGTAGGCAAGCAAAGCAGGTGGGGAAAACAAGCAAAGCAGGGGAGAGCGTAGGCAAGCAAAGTAGGCTATGGATGCGACTGTGGATGCCATTCGGTGGGGAAAGCAGGTGGGGAAAGCAAAATTGTTATGATAAGTTGTTTCGAAGAGACGATGAAGAAACTGTCCCGTTTGTTTGTTCAGGAAGCCATAAACTAAAAGGGTGTTCTTTTAAGTTATGGTTGATGGCTTTTGATTGCAGCTAATGGTTTTTTCCTATACTTTCGACACAACAACGAACAAGGAAGAAGCTAATGTGGATAGTGTGTACCGTTTGTGTTCAGAAAGTCATATGAAAAGTCCACTTCGAAAGGTCATTCCGTTTTAACGTTTGGCTTTTTGATTTTCAAAGAAACTAAAAATCCAAAACAGAAACCAAAAGCTAAAAAGAACATGACCACCTATATATTTCCAGTTTTTAAAATGGCTACCAAGCTCCTAACATGAAAGATACTCAGCCTCTATAAGTAGGGCCTGTTTAGATCCGAGGGATCTAGGTTTTATTTGGAAAGCTATTTCTAGTCGAGATTCACGTAGATAGATCAGGATTTTAATTCAAATACCCGATTCATCCACATGGATCCTAGAAATAGACCTCCCGAATAAGGCTTAAGAGATCATCACTATATTTTTAGTAAAAATTTTCCTCCTGGAAGCATCCATGACATGTCAGAAGGCGGCATCGCGCCACCGTGACCTGTTACAGGCAACATTTGTCCAAGAAAATGCTAGCAAACATTGAGAATAAGATGGAGCCACTCAGTCGCAGGATGTTGCTTGAAGATGATATCTTGGTACTGCTAAACATGATTCTAGTATCGAGAGTACAATACAGGATGATGGATGGTCTCGCCCTTCAGAACACCTGAGGGGAAACATTGTTCAAAGCAGCAGTATTCCATTGCCTGTGTCCATCAGCTTTGTTTCTCTTTGCCCCAAAGAGCTGGCAAAAAGTTCATCATTTTACATCAGACATAGTAGCCAACACTGGAAATGACAGGTTTCAAACACTTCAAATATAGCCCCCTATAAATGTTAACAGTCAGTTGCAACGAAAGAAGCGTTGAGAAACAAGAAGTCATGGTGGTGCATTAGCTGCCCGTAGTTGTGGAATTGTTTTGGGCAATGGAATTCTTGTAGGAGAAACACTCTTTAGGCAGCGTTGTTTCACTGCTTGTGCAAACTCTGAATTTTGAAAGTGTCTTATCTTCAGTAGATCGGGCAGAGTGGTCATGGAAACCTAAACCAAAAGCCATTGAACTGCTTCAGTTGAGATGATGACTTCACTGCTTCAATCTTTTGGTAACGTTCAAGGAAGATGTGTTGGGACTGCTTACTTTTGAGAGGCCTTCACAGCAGTTCCTTGCACCAGCACGGAATCAGCTGAGGAAGCAATGGAGGTCTATTTCAAATGCAGTTCCTTGTGATTAAAACTCTGATGTGCAATTGCAGCAGCAAAAAAAGTCCGACCAAGATTATATATATCTGAATAAGTAACGAACAAGCAAAGGCTGGTTTGACTCCGATTTCCAACAAAAGTGTACACTCCCAGAACTTGAGTCCAGCACTTCTGAAAATGACAAATGCTTGATGCCTATATCAAATGCTGTTGGTAACAAGGTCGTAAACCACATTTGTTAAGCCATGTCCTAGTCCTACAATGCTCATATGAGGAAACATTTGACAACTGACAAGGAGCAAAAACAATTGAAGCATAAGCGTATGCCGACATAAGCAGCTCTAGTTGCAGCAAGTTCAGAATAACGGACTGTTGTGTAAGACACGCTTTGATTACGTAATATAATTTATCTGACATGTTGACGCGTGCAAGGACAGGAAAATTCACAGTGCCCCGTATACGTTATATGCACATGAAATGACTGCACATACCTTTAGTATTTTACAAACTTATAAACCTTCTTCTTCAGAGCAGGGATGGTCGGTTTTGCATCCTCCAACGTCATTTTCTCCCCAACTGACAAAAATTTATTCTTGTTTAATCAGATTGTTCAACAAAAATTGAAAAGGAAATATGTGAATAAACTAGTTGGCAAAAGTTTATTTAAGAGGACAAGGTTATTCATGGTTTTGTGCAAAGAAAAGGGAACTGGAACCTGCACCAAAACCGGAGAGGGGCCGGTTACGGTTTCCCAATGAAAAAAAGGCCATTTGCCACCCTTTACTCACCAAAGTGAACAAGGCACAGCATGGCTACCTAAGTGGGCATGGCAGATAGAGCGCTAAAAACTCACTGCACAATTATTTTGATGAATGGAAGAAACAGGGTTTCCAAAAAAATTGTAAACCACAAGTAACTCATATAGATGTTAAATCTCTATTACTTAAAAAGAGGAGTTGGTGGTACGTACATTTGTTCTTCCGCTCCCTCCCCTTCTATCCCCCCTCATTCTACGCGCTGACCCGCAACCAAAAAAAAAACTAGCCTCCATCCCCCGAACTCCGCCACCGCTTTGCACCAGACTACCTGTTAGCCTGACCTTTTGGTTACCGAACGTCTCGCCTCCTCGTACTTTGTGCTCAACTTCTTGAGTTTACATTAATCTTGTGTTGTGGTCGTATTAATCTTGTGTTCACATTAGTCATGCTAGGATATATATATGTGTAATCTTTTGTGACTTGAATCAATAAATTACATAGCAAGATTGCTCCAAATATTCCACGCTCTTATGGTATCAGAGCGGTACCGCTCTTGAGCCGCCACCTCCATAGCTTCTGCCGCGTTATCCCTGGGAGATGATCTCATCTCCATGATTTCTCTTGGGGGCTACGCAACCCATAGTTTAAGTCGTGTCACTGATCATCCGATCGGTTACCAATTAGAGTTTAAGTCGTGTCACCGATCATCCGATCGGTTACCAATTAGAGTTTTCCCTGGTTATTTTCAGATCGGGTTTTCTCTACTTTTTCAATCATAGATCGGTTTGTGTCGCTCTACCGATCCATCAATGTTTTTCGGCTCCGGACTTCACCGCTTTGGCTTTGACCTCTCTGGCCCTCCTCTCCTCCAATGACGTCGTGGCATGATGCGGCACGCTTGTCGACATGGCCCTACCTCTACGGCTTTCTGAGCGCTCCGTCTACTATCGTCATCACTCTAGAGCATCATGGCCGGCCCGTCGTCTTCGAGCACGGGCCATCACACCATCGGGAGCGTGTCGCCCTCGGTCATGTCTGCGTTCTTTATGTATCGATATTATCATAGTTCGCAGACATCTTCACCAAGGGGTTGCCTACCTCTGTCTACATAGACTACAAATCTAGCCTGAATGTCTGCATTGCTGATGCTCAGATTGCGGGGGCATGTTAGCCTGACTCTTTGGTTATCAAATGCCTCGCCTTCTCATGCTTTGTGCTCAACCTTTTGAGTTCACATTAATCTTATGTTGTGTTCATATTAGTTATGTGTTCTCATTAGCTATGCCAGACTATATATATATATATATATATATATATATATATATATATGTATGTATGTATAATCCTTTGTAACTTAAATCAATGAATTATATAGCGTAATTGCCCTAAATATTCCACGCTCTCACTACCCTTCACTGTCCCATCCTCCTCTCCTCGACTCCTCTTCAACCTGACCCAGTTGACTCCAACTGCCTCCCCCACCCTCCCGATTGCCACTGCCCCATCCTCCTCTCCCACCACCCACTCCGCCGTTGAGTCCTCACTCGAACGCACGGTCAGCCTCCCTCTCCCTCTTGCTTGCAGCTTGCCCAATCCCTAACCCTACAGCCCGCCGCCGCTGCCGCCATGAAATCTGGTTCTATGCATGGTCCCACACAAATGTGGGTGATAGCTCCTTCACTTTCTTGTACAGATACATTGTTCGCCTCACCCTTGTAACAAACCCTTTATCAGATGAAACAAGTCCTACTGAACATCGTATACCTCAGTCGTAATTCCTGCCAACAATAAAACTTGCGCCAGAACTATAGATGATGGCCCAAAATGGTGGGCGACTGCTGGAGCCACAAAAGCATCCTTGCAAGAGAAAGAATCATGGAAAAGAGCAAGGTCTGAGGAAGAGGAGGATCAGAAGGAGCACTGGGAAACTTGTGATTGATCTCAGGGTCATGGACAGCAGTGAGATACAGGTGTATGTACATGAGGGGCAAACCATGCATCAGAAAAGTTTATGATGGCATTCAGATCAAGCTAGTAGAAAGGGCGGCGCAGCCTATACCATAGGCAAAATCATCTGACAGTGCATCCCAGAGTTTCAGTAGCATAAGGGGGTGTCGAAGAAAATGAACTTCAAAGGATCCAGTTGCTAATCACAAAGATGCCACATCCTTCTAACAGGAAAATAATCAAAGATCAAGCTGACATCTGTAGCATAGTATCAGCTAGGGAAGATCCAGGTTCCAACAAAGTGGGAGAGGTCACCTTGGCTGCCACTTCCATGGAAGGAACCTGATACCTATTGGCCAGAAGCAGTTTACAGTTACCAATGTTAAAATTAGTGTTGTAACGGTTCAGATGTAGTGCATCATGTATGTGTGCGTTCTCGATTAGTTCTGAGGGTGACGCGTCATGCGGATCACCGAAGTTTCACGAGCGATGAATGAGGCGTTGCCTCGTCTATATGTAAAGAATGAGATCCAGAGTGATCGGCGAGTTCGGCAATACCAAAACATCTCTGAATTCTTTCATGGTATCAGAGCCACGATCCATTCCTCAAAACGCTTCCGTCTCTAGCTCGTCATGGCGAACACCGGCAGCGCAAGCACGAACTCCAACACAGGCGCCATCGTCTCCGGCGCGCCGACTCAAGCAACGGCAATCTCAACTCCGGCCTTCAACCACATGATTACAGTGAAGCTAACCGAAGATAATTATCTTCTCTGGACAACCCAGTTGTTCCCCTACCTGAGAAGCCAGCGGCTCATGGGGTACGTCGACGGCACCCTGATACGCCCGGCGTCGACCATCACGACCACTGGCTCAGACGGTGTCGCAC
This sequence comes from Melocanna baccifera, assembly GCA_036346265.1. Taxonomy (NCBI): domain Eukaryota; kingdom Viridiplantae; phylum Streptophyta; class Magnoliopsida; order Poales; family Poaceae; genus Melocanna; species Melocanna baccifera. The sequence goes on along the minus strand of CM070699.1, from coordinate 4,484,113 downwards.
ACACTGTCGCCAACCCAGATTATAATATCTGGTACCACAGGACCAGCTAGTGATGAGCGCAATCCTCTCCTCCCTCACTGAAAATGTGCTAGCACATGTCGTGGGCTGCACCACTGCTCGAGAGGTATGGAGTGCCATCGAACGTGCATTTGCAGCAAATACCCGTGCGCAGGTTATGCAGATGAGGATGCAACTTGCCACCATCCAGAAGAAGGATCTTAGCATCACCGACTATTTCCGTAAGGTGAAGAATCTCGCCGACTCCCTTGCTATGATCGGGAAACGACTTGAAGACGACGAATTGATCGCCTACATGCTGCGAGGTCTTGGATCTGAGTATGATCCGCTCGTCACCAGCCTCACGACACGTGCTAATGCAGTCACTGTAAACGACGTGTACGCACACATGCTTAGCTACGAGCTAAGACTCGACCACAACAGTTCCAGCATCCAGGTAAACCAGGTGAATAGGATTCAAGGACGTGGCGCCAGCAATGGCCGTGGCCGAGGCATTGGGGGTGGTCGCAACACAGGCTGGCGTAGCACTGGTAGAGGCTTCAATCAAGGAAGCCCCAACAAAGGAGGGCAGAAGCAGCAGTGCCAGATCTGTCATCGCGACAATCATGACGTAGCAACCTGTTATCATCGCTTTGATCACAGCTATGTTGCCAATGACTCAAGAGTTGCTGCAGCGGCCTTCACCAACAGCTACTCGGTGGACTCCAACTGGTATGCAGACACAGGGGCTACCGATCATATCACTCATGATCTCGGACGCCTGACAACTAAGGAGCGCTACATCGGCAACGATTGAGTTCAAGTCGCTAATGGTGAAGGTTTGTCCATTGCTCTTGTAGGAAATTCATTTGTTGCAACTGAAAACCAACCCTTAACTCTGAAAAATGTTCTGCACGTTCCACACGTTAATCGTCACCTCCTATCTATTCACAAACTTGTCACAGATAACAATGCCTATGTTGAGTTTCATCCTACTCATTTTCTTGTTAAGGACCAAGCAACGAAGACCACTCTACTTAGAGGAAGCTGCACAGGTGGACTCTACCAATTCCCAAATAATCATCCCAATAAAGTCTTCCACTCAGTCAAGAACACTGAAGGTTTCCCAAATAACTGTTCCAGTCGGATTTTCTTCACAGCCAGGAGCACTGAAGATCTCTGGCATCGCCGACTAGGACACCCATCTTCTGTTGTTGTTCATCAAGTTCTAGCTAGAAACAACATTTCTGTAACTTCCAACAAAGAGTCGGCTATTTGTGATGCATGTCAGCAAGGCAAAGCTCATCAGCTACCTTTCAATTCCTCTGATCATTTCACAGCCAATCCCTTAGAGTTAGTTCACTGGATGTTTGGGGACCCACTTTAACTACGTGAATGGTTACAAATATTATGTTAGTTTTGTTGACAATTACAGTAGATTCACCTGGATCTACTTCCTTAAAAACAAATCTGATGTTGAGTCCATTTTCATGAAATTCCAATGCCACATTGAGAGACTTCTAGGCAGGAAAATCCTTGCAGTGCAGTCAGACTGGGGTGGTGAGTATCACAGACTGCATAAATACTTTGATAAGGTAGGGATAAAACATCAAATCTCAAGTCCACACACTCATCAACAAAATGGATTAGTAGAGAGAAAACATCGGCATATTGTGGAGACTGGTATTTCACTTCTTGCTCAATCACATATGCCTGTCCGGTTTTGGGATGAGGCATTTCAATCATTCTGTTTTTTGATCAATAGATTACCAAGTCGAGTAATAAACAATGATACTCCTATTTTCCGACTTCTTGGTGTTCATCCAGATTACAAATACCTTAAAGTCTTTGGTTGTGCTTGCTGGCCAAACCTGAGAGCTTACAATCAAAGAAAACTGAGCTTCCGATCCAAGCAATGCATCTTTGTGGGTTACAGTGCGAACCATAAGGGGTATAAGTGCTTAGATCGGCAAACAGGGAGAATTTACATTTCTCGTGATGTCGTGTTCGATGAAAATGTGTTCCCTTTTGATTCCTTGCCTAACCAGTCTAGTTCTCCTGCTCAAACAATCACATCGACCAACCTGTTCTCCCATCTGTCACTCATTACTCTGAACATTTCCTAACTGACATAAATCCGACAATAAGCTCTCCTTCACAAAACCAAACCAGCACCTCCTCTCCAATACACACTTCTTCAAATAGATCATCTCGTAGCCTAGAAACAAGTGACTTACCTACTGATTATGGACCTACTCAAACTATTGCTAATGAACTGGTTGGTGCAGACGTTTCTGACTTGGCAGATTCCCCAGGTGTAACAAGTCAAGCTTGCTCGGAACCCCCTGAAACAGAACCTGAACTTCAACAGACTTCTGTGGGACAGTGTCATAATCCAATGCGTACTAGATTGCGAGATAATATAGTCAAACCCAAAGAATTTACAGATGGAACAGTCCGGTATGCTGCTGGAACCACTGTTCATTGTCAGGCAATACCCCAGACCGAACCAAAGTCTTTTGCTGATGCCCTTCAGTACAAGGAGTGGAGACAAGCGATAGATGCAGAATATTCAGCTCTTGTCAAGAATCAGACTTGGACCCTGGTTCCACCAAAGGGGGGAATTAACCTGATTGATAGTAAGTGGGTTTTCAAAATCAAGAGAAGATCTGATGGAACCATTGATCGGTATAAAGCCCGGTTGGTGGCCAAAGGGTTCAAACAGAGGTTCGGTGTGGATTATCTAGACACCTACAGCCCTGTAATTAAGCCAACTACCATCAGAATTATTCTGTCACTCGCAATATCCAGAGGGTGGACCTTGAGACAGATTGATATACAAAATGCCTTCTTACATGGCTTTCTTCAAGAGGAAGTTTACATGCGTCAACCTCCTGGCTATGAGAGTCCAGGTGTTCCATCGAACTACATCTGCAAGTTGAACAAGGCTCTTTATGGTCTAAAACAAGCCCCACGTGCTTAGCACTCTCGGTTGACACTGAAACTTCAAGCTTTGGGTTTTATCACCTCACAGTCTGACACTTCCCTTTTCATACTGAAGGCACAAGAATTGACGATGTATGTATTGATCTACGTTGACAACATAATCATTGTAAGCTCTTCACCAGCTGCAACTGACAAATTGATACAACAACTGACAGAAGACTTTGCAGTTAAGGATCTAGGAAAACTGCAGTATTTTCTGGGCATTGAAGTAAAGGCAGACAAACAAGGCTTGGTTTTGTCTCAAAGAAGATATGCTCAAGACTTGTTAAAACGAGCAAATATGGAGAAGTGCAAACCAATTTCTACTCCCATGGCTACCACCGAAAGGTTATCAAGAGAAGCAGGAACACTTTTAATTGGAGATGCTCAATTTCAGTACAGAAGTATTGTGGGCGGGTTGCAGTACCTGACAATTACAAGGCCTGATCTTTCTTTTGTAGTTAATCGTGTTTGCCAATTCATCCAAGCCCCAACAGATAGACATTGGGCTGCAGTCAAGAGGATTCTTGGTATGTAAAGGAACAAGTGGTCAAGGTCCGCGGTTTCTAAATCCGACAACAACACTCGAATGCTTATATCGATGCGATCGGGCGGGTGCGGATGACCGCAGATCAACCAGTGGATTTGCAGTCTTGCTAGGACCTAATTTGGTGTCTTGGAGCTCTAGAAAACAATCAACAGTGTCCAGATCAAGTACTGAATCGGAGTACAAAGCCATTGCAAATGTAACAGCAGAACTGATTTGGATTCAGAGATTGCTCAAAGAACTTGGCGTTTTTCAGAAGAGTGCACCAGTCCTCTGGTGCGATAATCTTGGAGCGACCTACTTAACCTCAAATCCAGTATTCCATGCATGTACAAAGCACATCGAAGTTGATTTTCATTTCGTCCGAGAGCAAGTTGCCAGAAAAGCACTACAGGTTCATTTCATCTCTTCCAAGGATCAAATTGCTGACATCTTTACTAAAGCACTGTCAAGAGCACCGTTCAACTTAATATGTGACAATCTCAATCTGGTAAACCGAGGTTGTGATTGAGGGAGGCTGTTAAAATTAGTGTTGTAACGGTTCAGATGTAGTGCATCATGTATGTGTGCGTTCTCAGTTAGTTACAGGGGTGACTGTAACATCCTGTTTTTCTTAGATTTTTAAGGCCTGGAATTTAAAAATGAATTTTCTGGAATTTTCTGAATTTAATTCAAGCTTCAAATGAATTTTTAGAATTTTCAAATATTTAATATGATTAAAATAAACATTAACATAAGTTGAAAATATTTTATTTGTGTTCTTCAGGTCTCAAGAAATTTTCTGGTATTTTTGGTGAATTTTTGGGATTTATTTGCTATTTTCTAGAGCTTTTAGAAGTTTATTTGAATTTCTGGAAAAAGAAAAGAAAAAATAATAAACCCCCGCCGCCCGATCTCTCTCTCTCCGCCACGCGTCGCCCATCCCGCGCTCCCCGCCGCCGCCGTACTCCCGCTTCCCGCGCTCCGCGCCACCGCCCGATCCCGCAGCCCGCCACGCGTCGCACATCGCTGCGCCGACGCGGCGGCAAGACAACGCCCGCACCGCCGCGCCCCGCCGCGCCCTCAGCCGCCCGATCACGTGTCCGCACGATCTCCGCCGTCCGTTCCCGCCCGCGCGATCAGACCCTAACCCTAACCCTAACCGCGCTCGCCCGTCCGATCTTGCCGCGTGGCCGCATCCTAGCCGTCTAACCCGTCCGCGTTGCGGCCGCCGCCGTATTCGGATTGGACGCCTCGGTTCACGTGATAAAACCCACCGTTCGTCCTCGGTTCGCGTGCCGACACCCGAGCCCCGCCGCCACCGCTCCTTTCCCGTCCACGCGCCTGCGCCGCCGCCGGAGTTGCCCGCCGCCGCCCGTGCCGCGTCTCCGCCGTCGCCCGAGGTCGCCGGGCGGCGGCCGACGCCGAACCCGCCGGTGAGCCCTCCGCGCGTCCTCGCCGCTGAAGTCGCCCGCGTCGCCCGTGTCGCGAGAGCGCGCGCCGCCTCGCCTCGGCGCGCGCGCCGCTTCGCGCGCGCCGCGTCGCCTCGCGCCGCGCGCGCCGCCACGCGTCGCCGATCCGCCCTCGCGCGCGCCCCGCGTCGCCATCGGCCGCAATCCGCCCTCGCCCGGCGCGCGCGCCGCGCGCCGCGCGCCGCGCGGCGAGCCGCCACGCGTCGGTGATCCGACCGTTTCCTGCTCCCGCGCCGCCACATCCCCGCCGTCGCCCCAGATCTGGATCAAGGATCCAGATCTCGCCGCGTGTCGCCCTTGCGACCGTCGGATCCGGCCCCCGCCGCCCGCGTCCGAGCCCGTGCTGCGTCAGCCGCGCCACATCAGCCCTAGCTGACGTGGCATGCCACGTGTCGCCGCCACATCAGCACCACGTCAGCTTTGAGCCGTCCCCCGAGCCACGTGGCGGCCGCGTCGCCACCGCCACGTCGCCGGTGACACGTGGCGCATATGCCGCGCCGCGTCACCGCCCACCGCGCGTCGGCGCCCTCTCGCGTGTACTGTTCCGTGCGCCGGGTTCACGGTGGACCGGTAATCCCGTGGACCGGGTTCACAGCACAGTGCAATTTTTGAATTTCCCGAATTAATTTTAGAATTAATTTTTCCGAGAGCCCGTTCTCCTCCGTCCTAGCTCCGATTGACCCCGTTCTTTTTTCTAAATTCATATAAAATCAAGCTCTAGCTGTTGGTTCTGGTTTTGTGAATTTTGGATTTCATTTGCTTATCATTTCATGTGTTTTTTTGTTTTCGGTCGCTTTCTTTCTCGTTAGATTCGGATTCCGGAGGAGCAGGTTTCGCGCCCGAAGACCAGGAGTACCCCGCTGAGCATAACGAAGGCAAGTCGTGTCCTTTGATCATGTTGAACCCAGTTTTATAATCTAGTATTTAATTATTTTATTTTAAATTACATTGCATCGCTACTTTTATTCAACCGTTGTAACTGGTAGTTATCGTCCCAATTGAAATTATACCTCCTTGATACTTTGGGATACCATGATGCCATTGTCACCATAGGTTGGGTAATTTATTAGTGATGCTAGTTTATTTGTCACATGGGTTGGTACGATTAGATTGCTTAGCCGGCTTATATTTACGATTGATCTCATCACATATGTTAAATTATTAATTTGACTTAATGACATATGGGCGTGGTTGGTGCCACGTGTATTAAAATTTGTGCCACATCATTGGTGTGACGTTGGCTTGGTTATACAAATTGGTTTTCACTCGGGCGAGTGATCGTGCAGTAAAGGGGGAGGTGCAGTTGCACTTCGGGGATGTGGTAGCCTCGCCCGGGTAATGTTAAGGACTTAACTTTGTGCGCCATTGATCTGAGCTTAATCGTGCAAACCACATGTCTATTATGGGATGGACCTGGCTGAATAATTTGTAATATTTCAACTCAATTGTGCCATTGTGATGGACATGGTTGCTGATTTCCATGTGGCGCAAGGGGGGGTGTGATGCGAAACCCTAGCGGGCAGGATTGTGTTGAGATAGAGCATTGTAAAGGCCTTGTTGTGATTTTCTAAGATCGAGGTTAATCACATCGTGTGGGTACAGTTGTGCAACCTCTGCAGAGTGTAGAACTATTCGAATAACCGCCTCCTCGGTCATGGACATTGCTCAGGGATTTCACACGAGGGTTAGTGTTTCACTTATAACTTAGTGGTTATGTTGGGGAGTGGACAGGTAGTTCACTTTTGGTTTAGCTTGTGAATTGGTGTTCACAAGTGGTTCATGTTTATTTCTTTGATTATCTACTATTACTGTTTTCAGTTAACTTTCTCTTTCAAGTTATTTATTATATTTCATTATGAAATGCCTTTATGCAAATTAACCTTTCAGCCCTCCTTTGGTAAGCCTTGCATATTATATATTGCATTCATTTGTTACAAACGACTTGCTGAGTACCAATGTACTCACGGCTTTACGCCTATGTTGCTCAGTTGATGGAGAGGAGTACTATCGCCAGGAGGTTCGGAAGGAGAGTACTACGACGACTTCACGGATTAGGCCGTTCTCCACTCGATAGCCTGTGGCTTGTCGATTGGTCGCTACGCTTTATTTTGGATTTCCGCTGCTATTTTGTTAAGCTCTTCCGGCTAGAGTTATTGTAAGCTTGGCCATAAGGTTGTACCCTTGATATTTTATCAATATTCGAGTTTTCCTTTATTATTGTCGTGTGTATGACTGTGATGACATCTATGTTTGACTGTGTGCACTAGCGTGATCCTGGACTAGTGCAGTTTACACAGAGAAACCGAATTTGCATATTCGGGTCTCGACATAGATGGTATCAGAGCCATATCGACTGTAAGACGAAGCCCTAGTTAGATTGGTCGATAGCCCAAAAAGTTATTTTCTAAATCAAACCAACTAAATTTGATATTTAGTAATATCTCTATCTTACCTCATTCTTAAGGATTCTTGTCTCTCGCCCCAACTCTTGCCAAATTTGTTTTCCTAAAGTTATAAACTGATCTTTCCTTTATAAATGCATTAGATGTCCCAAGCTTCTTACAGCCCGACAGGAGGATGGAGATCACTGCTACGCGTTCTGTTGCGGAGCCTCGGATTGAAGAGATTGCCCGTCTACCTCACCAAGGATGAGAAGCATAAGGGTCAACGCATCGGGAGCATCTCCAGGCTATACTTCACCACCCGAGTCGGCAAGCAGGTGCTACACCACAGCTTCAAGAATGTCGGTGCCAGTGGAGAGATGTCAGCACAAGGAGTTGCGCACAAAGCCATCCGTCGACTTTGCAAGCTATACAAGATCAATATGGCCAGACTCGTCCGGAAGTTCAAGGAGCAGTACGGAGCCACCCCGAGACTACCGGAGCCAGTCTGGGAGGAGCCCCGACCGCAGTCGCCAGTACCTCTACCGTCGCCTACACCGCCGAGCCCGGAGGAGAGACGTCGTATCACCGGAGATCGTCGAGCTTACCTCAGCCGATTCACCCCAGCCCCAGTCAGAGAGCAGTCGCCGCCGATCCGCAACTCGTGGGTTGTCTACAGCGATTCTGAGGACGATAACAGTGTACCATATTTGTTAGGACCCGAGTGGGAGCCTTCAGAGTAGATAGTGCGAGTAGACACGTTGGATTTTATTTGCAGTTGTGTGTGATGTGAGCTGCAAATATTGCCTCAAAAGTATTATATTGCGATCATGTCAATCTTTTAATGGAGTTTATTTTTGTTCAGTTTCTTTGTTAGCCTTTTTGGCTAAGTGTTTGTTTAGTTTAGGTTTCCATTAAGCAAAACCCCCTTAGACGCATTTACCTCTTATCTATGCTTTTCCCTCTTGTCTTTTACCTTTGGTCAGTCAGCAGTTGTTTTCTTTTCAGAGCAAGATGGTTGATACCAGGAACTCCTCCAGCCGTAATCAGGTGAACCAGGACCTAGAAGCGATCTTTGCGCAGCGGTGCCACCTACCTTGGACCCCGCCCTCGATCGATTTTGGTGGCCTGACTCGGATGATGAGACCATGATGCGAGTATGCGGACTATGATGCGGCGATAGCACCAGAGCAGTACCACCACGGCAAAGACGTCGGCCAGTCCGGCTATGCAGAGTTCATGAGGACGAGACCGCTGTTTTCTCCGGTTCGTCGAGCCTTTGGAGGCGATGATTGGGTTCGTTCGATTGAGAAGAAACTGAACTTGGCTCTGCACCGACAGAGAGAAGGTTTTATATGCGGCACATCGGCTTGAGGGACCAAAGAGCAGAGTGGTGGGAGAACTCTTGTGCCGCCCATGAGAACGAACAACATCACTTGGAAGGAGTTCGCCAAGGCCTTCCATAACGCTCATGTCATGGATGGAGTGGTCGAGATGAAGAAGGATGAGTTCCGGAGTTCCAAAGAGAGGAACACGTCGGTGAGTGAATATCTCAATAAATTCACTCGGTTGGCTCGCTTCACGCGCGGAAGGATGTAGCGTCCGATGCAGCTCGCGCGAAGAGGTTCAAGAAAGGCTTGAACCCAGCTTTGAAGGTGCAAGTCGAGGCAACGACTATGCGATTTTCAGCAGTTGGTGGACAAGGCCATTCTCATTGAGGAGAGTCGCGCGAGCTCGAGGAGTCTCGCAAGAGGAGGTTGATCCAAAGAGGGTCACGGTCACACGACCCCACAGCCTCGTTTTGGTTCCTACCGGCTGCACGAGTGCCACAAAGAAGAAGCAGCAGCGATCCTCAACTTTCGGGACCCGGCTGGACACGCGCGATTTGATCCAGACGCGTCCCGGTGGTTCCGATGGTCGCAGCAGCAGAAGAACAAGATAATCAGTGGCGTCATCACTTGCTTCAAGTGTCATGAGGTGGGACACTATGCTAGCAAGTGCCCTCGAGAGCGAGCCCCGACGCGCGATTCACGCCGACTTGGGAGCCACACCGGTCGTACTCCTACCCAGAGCAGGGCGAGGAGCACCCGGCATCGGGGCAGGCAGCGGGACGCCGGTGGTGAGAGGTCAGGTGAACCACATCACCGCAGAGGATGCCCAGCAGCACCGCACGTTGTGATCGAGACGTTCCTAGTACATTCGGCCTCGCCACGCTTTATTTGATTCGAGCTTCGCATTCGTTTGTTTCTGGAGTTTTACTTTAAAGCAACAATTGAAAATCGTTGCTCTTGGATCTGTTCTTTTAATCCAATCCCCGGATCCGAGTTGAGATCCAACCTAGGTTGTCCCGGAGTTAGGATAACCATTCAGGGAGTTGAGTTCAGAGCCGACCTGATTTTGTTGGATATGCAGTCCCTAGATGTAATCTTGGGAATGGATTGGCCGAAGCGGCAGCGGTGTTAGGCGTGGGAGCAGAGCGGTGACCTTAACCAATTCAGATGGAGTTAAGGTGCGATTCGCAGCCAGTGAGTGTCAGCCAGAGCCAATCATGATTTGCCAGAGCAAGGTGATCCAGTTGGAGGATGTACTAGTTGTCAGGGAGTACCCTGACGTGTTTCCAGATGACCTTCCAGGTATGCCACCAGAGAGGGAGGTTGAGTTTCTGATTGAGCTTGTGCCGGGTACCGCTCCGATTTCCAAGAGACCTTATCAGATGCCAGCCAATGACTTAGCAGAGTTGAAGAAGCAAATTCAGGAGCTTTTGGATAAGGGTTACATCAGACCGAGTTCATCCCCGTGGGGAGCGCCAATGCTGTTCGTCAAGAAGAAGGATGGTAGTCAGCGCATGTGTGTGGACTACAGAGCACTTAATGAGGTCACCGTCAAGAATAAGTACCCTCTGCCCAGAATTGATGACCTGTTTGATCAGCTTAAGGGAGCAGGAGTGTTCTCCAAGATTGATTTGAGGTCAGGATATCATCAGATGAGGATTCGAAAGGAGGACATACCCAAGACAGCCTTCTCGACTCGTTATGGTCTATACGAGTTCACAGTGATGTCATTTGGTTTGACTAACGCTCCAGCATACTTCATGTATTTGATGAATAAGGTGTTTATGAAATATTTGGACAAGTTTGTCGTTGTGTTCATTGACGACATTTTGATATATTCCGAGAATGAGGAGGAACATCAGGAGCACTTGAGATTAGCATTGCAGAAATTGAGGGATAATCAGTTGTACGCAAAGTTCAGCAAATGTGAGTTTTGGATGAAGAAAGTCGCCTTTCTAGGGCATGTGTTGACAGCAGAAGGAGTCGCAGTTGACCCAGGGAAGGTGAGTGACGTTTTGGATTGGCAGTCACCCACTTCAGTTACCCAGGTCAGGAGTTTTCTGGGTATGATAGGATACTATCGTCGTTTTATTGAGGGTTTTCCAGTGTGGCCAAACCCCTCACGCAGTTGTTCAAGAGGGAAAAGAAATTCACCTGGACGCCAGAGTGCGAGAAAAGTTTTCAGAAACTTAAGGAGAGTTTGACCACAGCCCCAGTGCTTGTGTTGCCTGATATTAATAAGGATTTTGAGATATTTTGCGATGCCTCTCGCAAATGTTTGGGTTGTGTCTTGATGCAAGACAAGAGAGTGGTAGCCTATGCCTCACGCTAGTTGAGACCGCATGAGGAGAACTACCCTACTCATGATTTGGAGTTAGCAGCCGTGGTGCACGCTTTAAAGATTTAGCGTCACTATCTGATGGGTAACAGATGTGAGGTTTATACGGATCATGAGAGTTTGAAATACATCTTCACCCAGTTCGAGCTTAACCTCAGGCAGAGGAGGTGGTTAGAGCTGATAAAGGATTATAATGTAGGCATGCATTATCATCTTGGGAAAGCTAATGTTGTTGCAGATGCCTTGAGCAGAAAGGTATACTGCAATTCAGTGATGGTTCGAGAGAGTCAGCCAGCTTTGCATGAGGAATTTCAGAAGCTTAGCCTTGAGTTGGTTGAGCTAGGATTTTTGGTAGCTATGGAGATGCAGCCTACTTTGGATGGTCAGATTCGTCAGGCTCAGTCAGATGATGAGGCATTTCAGCGGATCAGAAAGAACTTAAGTGAAGGTAAGGGGTCAGGATTTTCAATGGATGACCAGGGAACCTTGTGGTTCAAGCAGCGTTTGTGTGTGTCCAGTAGGCAAGAGCTAAAGGATGTGTTGTTAAAAGAGGCTCATGAGTCGTTGTATTCGATTCATCCAGGCAGTACCAAGATGTACCAGGACATTAAGAATAAATATTGGTGGCCAAACATGAAGCGTGAGATCGCTGAGTATGTAGCCCTTTGTGATGTTTGTCAGAGAGTAAAGGCAGAACATCAGAGACCTGCAGGTTTGCTACAGCCATTGAAAGTTCCCGAGTGGAAGTGGGAAGAAATTGGTATGGACTTCATAGTCGGTCTGCCTAAGATCAAAGAGGGCTATGATTCGATTTGGGTCATTGTGGACCGATTGACCAAGGTTGCTCATTTCATTCCAGTTAAGACAACCTACAGTGGTGACAGATTGGCAGAGCTATATATGTCCAGGGTTGTCAGTTTGCATGGTGTGCCCAAGAAGATTGTGTTAGATCGTGGATCGCAGTTCACCTCCCGTTTTTAAGGTAGTTTCCATAAGGCTATGGGAACTCACCTGAATTTCAGTACAGCGTATCACCCCCAGACAGATGGTCAAACAGAGCGAGTAAATCAGATTTTGGAGGACATGTTGAGAGCCTGTGTGCTTGATCATGGTTCCAAGTGGGACAGTTGTTTGCCTTTTGCAGAGTTCTCGTACAACAACAGTTATCAGGCCAGTTTGCAGATGTCACCGTTTGAGGCATTGTATGGCAGGAAATGCAGGACCCTCTCAATTGGAAAGAGACGGGGGAAGGTCTGAGGTTTTTAGTCCATTTGAAAGAAGCTGAGGATAAGGTCCGCTTGATACAGGAAAGGTTGAAAACCGCCCAGGCCAGACAGAAAAGCTATGCAGATACTAGACGTCGAGAGCTGAGTTTTGAGTTAGATGATTTTGTGTATCTCAGGATCACATCATTCAAGGGTGTGAAGAGGTTTCAGCTAAAAGGGAAGCTTGCATCGAGATATGTTGGTCCGTTCAGGATTCTGAAACGCAGGGGAGAGGTTGCTTATCAGTTGGAGCTACCTGCGTCCTTTAGTGGGGTACATGACGTTTTCCATGTGTCCCAGCTGAAGAAATGCTTGCGTGTACCAGAGGAGGTTGTGCCAGTCGAGGCCGTTGACCTGCAGGAGGATCTGTCGTACAAAGAGCATTCAGTCAAAATCTTGGAAGTGTCAGAGCGAGTCACCCGGAATAAAGTGGTCCGTTTTTGCAAAGTCCAGTGGAGCAACCATTCTGAGGAGGAAGCCACCTGGGAGCGCGAGGAGGATCTCAGAGCGGAGTTCCCGAACCTATTCTCTTAGTTGGCCCAGATCTCGGGGTCGAGATCTCGTTTAAGGAGGTAAGGTTTGTAACATCCTGTTTTTTTGAGATTTTTAAAGCCTGGAATTTAAAAATGAATTTTCTGGAATTTTCTGAATTTAATTCAAGCTTCAAATGAATTTTTAGAATTTTCAAAGATTTAATATGATTAAAATAAACATTAACATAAGTTGAAAATTTTTTATTTGTATTCTTCAGGTCTCAAGGAATTTTCTGCTATTTTTGGTGAATTTTTGGAATTTATTTGCTATTTTCTAGAGCTTTTAGAAGTTTATTTGAATTTTTGGAAAAAGAAAAGAAAATAATAAACCCCCGCCGCCCGATCTCTCTCTCTCCGCCACGCGTCGCCCATCCCGCGCTCCCGCGCGCCAGACTCCGCTTCCGCGCTCGCGCCACCGCTCGATCCGCAGCTCGCCACGCGTCGCGCATCGCGCTGACACGCGCAGAAGACCAGCCGCCTCGCACCGCCGCGCCGCGCCCAAGGCCGGCCGCCCGATCGCGCGTCCGCGCGTCAAACCTAACCCTAACGCGCTCGCCCGTCCGATCTTGCCGCGTGGCGCATCCTAGCCGTCTAACCGTCGCGTTGCACCGCCGCCAGATCCGGATTGGACGCCTCGGTTCGCGTGATAAAACCCGCCGTTCGTCCTCGGTTCGCGCCGACACACGAGCCCCGCCGCCGCCGCCTCTCGCCGTCCTCGCGCGCGCGCGCGGAGTTGCCCACCGCCGCCGTGTGCGTCTCGCTGCCGCTCGAGGTCGCCGGAGCAAGCGGCCGACGCCGAACCCAGCCGGTGAGCCCTCCGCGCGTCCTCGCCGCCGAAGTCGCGCGCGCGCCGCTTCGCCTCGCCGCGCGCTCGCGCTCGCCGCGCGCGCGTCGCCTCGCGCTGCGCCCGCCACGTGTCGCCGATCCGCCCTCCGCGCGCGCCACGCGCCGCCTTCGCCGTATTACCGCCGCCGCGTGCGTGCGCGCGCGTGCGGCGGCCGCGCGCGCGAGCCGCCACGCGTCGGTGATCCGACCGTTTCCCGCGCCCGCGCCGCCGCATCCCCGCCGTTGCCCCAGATCTGGATGAAGGATCCAGATCTCGCCGCGTGTCGCCCTTGCGACCGTCTGATCCGGCTGCCGCGCCACGTCAGCCCTAGCTGATGTGGCATGCCACGTGTCGCCGCCACGTTAGCGCCACGTCAGCTTCGAGCCGTCCCCCGAGCCACGTGGCAGCCACGTCAGCTGCCACGTCAGCCGGGTTACACGTGGCAGCATATGCCGCTGCCACGTCACCGCCCCGCCGCCGCGTCAGTGCTCCTCTCTCCGCGTGTACTTTTCCGTGCGTCGGGTTCACGGTGGACCGGTAATCCCGTGGACCGGGTTCACAGCACAGTGCAATTTTTGAATTTCCCAAATTAATTTTAGAATTAATTTTTCCGAGAGCCCGTTCTCCTCCGTCCTAGCTCCGATTGACCCCGTTCTTTTTTCTAAATTCATCTAAAATCAAGCTCTAACTGTTGGTTCTAGTTTTGTGAATTTTGGAGTTCATTTGCTTATCATTTCATGTGTTTCTTTGTTTTCGGTCGCTTTCTCTCTCGTTAGATTCGGATTCCGGAGGAGCAGGTTTCGCGCCCGAAGACCAGGAGTACCCCGCTGAGCATAACGAAGGCAAGTCGTGTCCTTTGATCATGTTGAACCCAGTTTTATAATCTAGTATTTAATTATTTTGTTTTAAATTACATTGCATCGCTACTTTTATTCAACCGTTGTAACTGGTAGTTATCGTCCCAATTGAAATTATACCTCCTTGATACTTTGGGATACCATGATGCCATTGTCACCATAGGTTGGGTAATTTATTAGTGATGCTAGTTTATTTGTCACATGGGTTGGTACGATTAGATTGCTTAGCCGGCTTATATTTACGATTGATCTCATCACATATGTTAAATTATTAATTTGACTTAATGACATATGGAACTGTGGTTGGTGCCACGTGTATTAAAATTTGTGCCACGTCATTGGTGTGACGTTGGCTTGGTTATACAAATTGGTTTTCACTCGGGCGAGTGATCGTGCAGTAAAGGGGGAGGTGCAGTTGCACTTCGGGGATGTGGTAGCCTCGCCCGGGTAATGTTAAGGACTTAACTTTGTGCGCCATTGATCTGAGCTTAATCGTGCAAACCACATGTCTATTATAGGATGGACCTGGCTGAATAATTTGTAATATTTCAACTCAATTGTGCCATTGTGATGGACATGGTTGCTGATTTCCATGTGGCGCAAGGGGGGGTGTGATGCGAAACCCTAGCGGGCAGGATTGTGTTGAGATAGAGCATTGTAAAGGTCTTGTTGTGATTTCCTAAGATCGAGGTTAATCATATCGTGTGGGTACAGTTGTGCAACCTCTGCAGAGTGTAGAACTATTCGAATAACCGCCTCCTCGGTCATGGACATTGCTCAGGGATTTCACACGAGGGTTAGTGTTTCACTTATAACTTGGTGGTTATGTTGGGGAGTGGACATGTAGTTCACTTTTGGTTTAGCTTGTGAATTGGTGTTCACAAGTGGTTCATGTTTATTTCTTTGATTATCTACTATTACTGTTTTCAGTTAACTTTCGCTTTCAAGTTATTTATTATATTTCATTATGAAATGCCTTTATGCAAATTAACCTTTCAGCCCTCCTTTGGTAAGCCTTGCATATTATATATTGCATTCATTTGTTACAAAAGACTTGCTGAGTACCAATGTACTCACGACTTTACGCCTATGTTGCTCAGTTGAGGGAGAGGAGTACTATCAGCAGGAGGTTCCAGAAGGAGAGTACTACGACGACTTCACGGATTAGGCTTCGTTCTCCACTCGATAGCCTGTGGCTTGTCGATTGGTCGCTACGCTTTATTTTGGATTTCCGCTGCTATTTTGTTAAGCCCTTCCGGCTAGAGTTATTGTAAGCTTGGCCATAAGGTCGTACCCTTGATATTTTATCAATATTCGAGTTTTCCTTTATTATTGTCGTGTGTATGACTGTGATGACATCTATGTTTGACTGTGTGCACTAGCGTGATCCTGGACTAGTGCAGTTTACACAGAGAGACCAAATTTGCATATTCGGGTCTCGACAGTGACCGCGTCATGCGGATCACTGAGTTTCCGCTGAGCCAGTGAATGAGGCGTTGCCTCGTCTATATGTAAAGAATGAGATCTAGAGTGATCGGCGAGTTCGGCAATACCAAAACATCTCTGAATTCTTTCAACCAAGCTTGGCGGTCCTTTTATCCGCTGAACACCATCAACACCACAACACCTGTACGCTTAACTTTCTAGTTATGCATTTTAGTTTAGCCCTAAGAACTAGCTACTTGCATCACTCAGCTGCATCTCACTCTTATGTGCTAGTTCCCAATGGTAGTACTGCGCACGTTGATTCCCTCCAAGCTAGCCATCAGTTATGTATCTGTTTCATTCAACTTAGACTTGATGCATGCATATTTTCTTGGTAACTGTCTGTCCTTTTGTCTTTGTATTGCCATACATTGTCCTGCACTCCTGCCATACTACTTCAACAAGACTGCTAGTTATGAGTTTATGCCCAAGAAATTTCTGATCAACCTGAAAAACACTTACCAAATTTAGAAGGAAAAAGCAAACATTTGTAAACTCTCCCATCAAGACAATTCCAAAACCAATCAAATGGCAAGAATTTAAAATACTCTGCTGGAAGGGGGGGTTAGGGGATGGCAAGAATTGCCCTCTAGCTTGCAAAACCTGTTACGGTTCTTAGCATGGGATCTCAGATAATATGTGTGGGAAGGTTGGGAAGAGACTTCAACTCCCCGGCGTGGCTCTCCTTGTGCGCTGTGGTTGAGAGTTCGCTTCAGAGGTTAGGGTTTGGGGGAGACAACTATTTTATTTCTTGCCTACCTTCTTGCTAACCACAAGAGACTATATATATTACAGCTGCCGACTCAAAGAGACCAAGTCGGATATAATAACATATACTAGTTATAAAAGACTTTCCTAAACTAATAGAACTGCTATAAATATCAGAAGCTCAGAATCTGAATAGAACACATTAGTTCTTGTTGGATTTGGCAACCCTTTTCCCTCTCCTGGTATAATACTTTCCCCAATACATATCCCTAACATTTCCCCCCTCCTGAGGAAACAGCTCGTCCTCGAGCTGAAAATTTGGATATTGACGCTTGAAATCATCAAAAGGAATCCATGAAGCTTCAGATGCTGGCTGACCCTCCCAGTGGATAAGAACTTGCCAGTTGTCCTTGTGAAAGCGAGAAGAAACAAACCTTGAAGGAGTAGGTAATGTTGAAAATAGGCCCATGGGTGAGGCCCATTTCCTTAATTCTAAAGCATATATGGTGTAGTACTATATTGCTAAGGCAACGTGGAAAAGATCAATTTATAAGGTAGAATTCATGCCACTCCTTGAATTATAGATGGGGATGGCATGAGGAGGGCTTTGGTTAATCACACGCGCGTATTCACATATTTTCGCGTGACTTGTGACTTGCGACGCACGATCGCGCCATGGTGTGATGCTCCACCCGGCAATCCAAGTCCACCTTATTTTTGCTTAACCATATATAATCTCTTTTTTTAACTGGTAATGAGACTGCTTAATTTTGATTATTTGATTTGAATATCAGCAGTTACCAGTGAATAATTGAGTCAATTACTTCTTTTTGACTAGTAATGAGATTGTTTATTTTCATTATTTGGTTTGAATATCAGCAGTTACCAGTGAATAATGGAGTCAGTTACTTGAGGTTTGGTACTGAACTCATTCATTCCTTTTTCGCATTGTCTTCTTCCACTCTGGTGAAGTTGTACTAAGTGTTGAGCAACCGAACCTCGTCTACCTTTCTTCTCAGCGTGCACTGATAAGAGAGGAGAGCGGGATATCTTAACCATTGTCGTAGAGAAAACCTGCACAGAGCGGCAATAAGGTTTCTGGGCAGTGCATTTGCGTAACTGCTCCTAGTCTACGTCATTGGCGGTGGGCTCAGGAAGGAGAGCCCGCGGCGTCGACCAAATTGGGGAAACCCTAGCTACAGCTAAGCCGTAGTAGAGCCAAGGGACTAGAGAGGAAGGGACAGAGCCACATGTGGGAGATGCGACAGAGAGCCTGCCGGCGGTGAGCTGAAGGGGCGACAATGGGCCAAGATCTGAGGGAACCGAGGGGGGAGGAGGAGAAGAGAGAAAAGAGAGGAGAGGATAAGTCTTCAGCCAGATGGAAAGAGAGAGAGTGAGAAAAGAAAAGAAAGAAAGGAAAGAAAAGAAAAAGAAAAGGGGAAGGGAAAATAAAAGAAAAGAAAGAAGAAGAAAGAAAAGAAAAGAAAAAGGGAAGAAAGGGAATAAGCGTGCACGATAAAATCTTTGCTTCATAAATCTTTAACCTTGAGCATTCTGATGCTTCTGTCGGGTTTGCGCATAGAAACGATACCGTTTGTCTATGTGCATGCATCGCTATGGTGTATTGAGACTAGATGATGCTGGCATAGTTGGAGGCTCTGGTTAGTGCCATCTACGCATCATCCTCGAGGTTAAACAGGTAAGCGCATGATAGAATAGTGGATTGTGATGAATACTTGATACTTGTTCATACATGCTTTTTTATTTTATCAATTGATATCCATGATTACATGTTAATTATTCCCCAACAAGTGATGCATATGGTTGAATGACAATATTCCAAGAATGTTGTATCATGCAAAATGTACGAGCTAGGGCGGTAAATTATATAGCTAGTTCGGAGTGCATGAACCAGGTTGGTGAGAAAAGCCATATGATTAATCCTAAGCGCCCTTGAGTAAAACCTACAAAGGTAGACACCTCTACGGGATAAAGGAAAAGATTTACTACAGTAGACACTCTACGGAAGTAAAATTTGAGAATCTATATAAAAGAGGACATGATAAGAGTGGTTCATCGACGGGTGAACACTCCGCTATACCCTTGTAAGATACAGTGAAAGACGCATCGCATGCATGGCATGAAAGAAACGGGAGATAGTGATTCAGTTACAGAGATTGTGTTTACAGTCACAGATGGAATCTACTAAATTGCTATATTGACACCATTGTTTTATTGTGAGTTTGCTGATTCTTCGAACTCACCCTTATAAGCACAAGCAGGAGTAGCACATGTATTCCACGTGTGAACAATAATTTGCACACCGTCTTCAATTGACTTTTTAGATATGTGACTTATGCGTTTTCTTTCGATCCTAGTTGCTTAACATGACGTTGAGATTTAAATAGAGGAGTTGCTACCTAAATCTAGTAGCAACGGTTGTAAATGATAGTGTTATGAAGTAATGATAGCAGTTCAGGCTCAAGGGTTGGGTCAGGGTGTTATACATTTCCCTGTCACTTAACCCATATTGACTGTATGAAAGCTCAACTGATGCCTGCCCATGGAGGTTATACAGCATGCAAATGTTCAAGCTGTAAAACTGAATTCTCCTTCACCAAACAGGAAATGTTGACTTCAATCAACTATTTGAATTTCCGTGGTGGCTTCAATCAAGCAGCTGTGAGCGTATTCCCACTGCTGTAGCTGTTCTTAATGTTTGCCGAGCAAGCAAGCCAATAATCATTTATGCTGTTGTACGATGTAGCATTTCTACAATCTACAATCACCTAAACATGATCTGTTGCTGCATGAAACCTACTCTCTTGTTTGGTGTTAAAGAACTGGACACTTTACAAGAAAAAAGAGTTAACTGCCAAGGTATTTCCTCACAATCTCCAATTCCTCAGCGTGCTACACAACGATGAAGTGGTATTTTGGTCCTACGAAGTCATCGATGAAGTGGTATTAAGTGAGCTTCTACTAACTGTCATCTGATGCGCTATCATTACAGTGAACAGTGTGTCAGTCTGAACCGCAACATAATCTCCTATGCCAGTTGTAGAACATGCTTCACAGTCCACAGGCCTTCTCCTTGCCGTGTATACTTTCCCTCAATCACTGAACTAACATCATCAGTCAACCTCCAATTCCCTCAAGTTGTGTGCTACATGCAGACCAATTACATAAGAGTTAAAAGGAAACAAATTAGTTTACTTGTCAGCTCAAATATTCAGCATGTGTCATCAAATTGTAGCCTTCTCATTCCCTCAAAATGCTATTGGTCATAATAAACAGCAAATATCATAGAAACAGAACTAGAATTCAGATACCAGAATAATGTTTATATTTCCATATTGTTAATAGTATAATTTCTCATATTTAGCTGGTTACTGATTTCACTTTTTGTAACTTATTGTAAAACAGCGTGCGATCAATTAAAGACACAGAATGTCAGAATCACTAATTATCTATATCCATCCATAGAAGAGTCAACTGAGAGAAATGCTCACTGAGTCATTGTACAACAACAGAGATCTCGTCGCGTGTAGACGAAATAACTAGGGTAACATCAGATATTACTTACTAATTAGTACATCGACCTTTATCTTGTTTCTATAAAGAAACAGCGTATCATCAATTTTTCTAATATAACAAGAAGTACATTTAAGCATACTTGATGCACAAAAATTTTCTTCATTCTTCACTGTATCTTCTAGTCTAGTGAGTTACTATTGCAATCATTTTTTATTCCCAAAACATCAACACCAGTCTACATTTTCCCCCGATAGGGTCTAAATAGCTAATCCTCACTACTTATTACGAATGCAATGTTCCATGGTATCTATGAACAATGGTTTCACAACAAAGAACACAGTGCAAGTGAACAAACAAGCTACAAAAACTCAGTTTAGTTGATCCCGGACAAGGGCTATGAGTTATGACACTTAAACTTGGTCGGAACCAAGAGCAAGCATGCATTCACGACCAGGTAACTCTCAACACAGGTTCCTTACTTTAGCTGCATATAGGGTGTACACTTTGCTAGCTTATAGTAACAAGGGAAAGTTGCTAATTTCAACCAAAGTCTATACAATATTTTAATAAGCAGAATTCAAGATTTCAAGAGAACAACTAGTTACCTTGAACTCCGTAGCATCCAAACTATAGCGAAAAGGATGGACCAATGGAGACAGATGTTCATTGTAGCACAGCACAAATCTCATAATTTAACATACAAGATAATCAATGTAAGACCATATTAGTACTAAATAGCGACTAGTGAGCATATTAGTTTCACCTTGTTTTCAAAACATAAAGTACTGGACCTGGAGGATGTCTAGTTGTCTACAATTGCAAGTTCACACCTAGTTGTGGCTTGTGAGTGACATATAATCTTGCGTGACTGTAGATTTTGTTATTACATAGATACCAAGTTATAGACCTTGAGGATGCAAGTTCAAGAGTGATAACTGTAATCTTGATTTCAAATATACATGACTAATCTACAAGCAATTACAAACTCACATTTAGAAATTATAACTCCACATTCGATTTCAACAGCATGTGCATCACCAGACTTTGCAACAACATGCATGGACAATGATTTAACAGCAATGCATTCAACATGCAACGCACATCTGCTACGACAAGATAGTTTTAGAAAAGACAATGCCACCACATTTATGATGAACGAACACGAAGGAATGAGGAAGCTTTGTGGAAGCTTATCTCAAATTGGTCTAGTATGAATAAAGCCTAAAACAATTATATAATCCTAAAAGCACCAATAATTTTAGGCTATGTTAAGGTTTGCTATTCTAGAATGACAAGCAAGTAAATAGAATTCTATGAATGTAAATTGCTTGAACGTAAATTAAGCACGAGTAAACAAACCACAATTAACACGGTTGCTTTTTACTGTATTGTTCGGAGACTTACCGGTCTCCCCTAATCAACGTTGAGGTAAGCCCAAACAAATTAGACCGGCTCCACGAATTAAGCCTTCCACCTCAAATCACTATGGTTACTCTTCCTCCACTACGAAGATGGTGAGCACCACACTACTCACAATCCACAGGGCCTTCTCACAAACTTCTTGAGAAGATCACCGGATCACCACACCTCCTAAACTGTCTAGGAGTCGGCAAACTCCAAGAGTACCAAGTCGAAGACCCTCACTTGAATGAACCAAGTATCTAAGACCCTCACTTGAACGAACCAAGTATCTCAGCTCAATGGACACAAAGTCCACCAAGCGCAACACATGCACAAGATTGCCTCTCCAACACACCCTAGGTGCAACACGTGCACATATAGAGGAGGAGACTTGCTCTAGCTCAAAGGGAGGAAGAATAGCACCAGCAACCTTATCATAACAGCCCTTGGGGAGGTATTTATGCATTTCACCTAAAAACTAGCCGTTGGAACAAGTAGAGGCCAACAATCAGCCCGGAGGCCGTTAGTACCGCAGTGCAAACTGCGGTACTACCGCGGTCCCTCCAACGGCTAAAAAACTAGCCGTTAGAGCCAGCTACCGGTCAGACTGTCCACCCAGGGACCGGTCTGACCGCCAGGTCGATTAGATCGCAAAGGTACAGGTCAGACCGCCACAAGAAAAGTCGCTCTGGAAAAAACATACCGCGTGAAAAAACAGAACTACCGCGGAGCGGTCGAACCGCTGTCTACACGCTGGTCTGATCGCCGTGCGGTCAGACCGCAACATTCAGGCCGGTCAGACCAGTCTGGCGGTTGGACCGCCTTATTCATGCCGGTCAGACCGCCCCACCGGTTGGACCGCATTATATACGTCGGTCTGACCGCTCCACCGGTCAGACTCCATATTAACCCGGAACACTATTTGGCCGGTCAGACCGCTTATACAAGGCCGGTCAGACCGCCATATTTAGGTTTGGATGAATTCAACAGAAAACAATGCATATTTCTTGAGAACTTTGCACAAGAGCTTTGCGAAATACAGAGATATGCATCCAGGATTGCAATGTGACTCACCATCGATAATGGAACACATCCACGATTATCTTTTGAAATCACATCACCGAGAACAACATGGACTTAGACCAAATTCGAATGGCCTTTTTCAAACTTAAGTCACATGTAGCAACAGTATTCACATGAGCTATCATCATTTGGGAAACACATCCCAAATATTAGCATCATGCCTCAAGAAGAGAAAAACATGGACTTCAATCATGTTGCAAAACACATTCGCAAACATCTAGTCACATGTTGCCAAGGACTTATGCATGAGCTACAACTATTTTCAAAACACATTCGAAAATGTTAGCGTCATGCCACAGAGAGAGCTAGAGCAAATAAATGAGCCATCAACACATGATATGTTCAAGCTACTAATCACGACCACTCTTAATAGTACGGCATCCTACATTAGCAACCCGGTCTTCCAACCAAATACCAAAACCGGTAAAATACTACAAATATATCCTTAGCTCTAGCTAGCCATACCTTTACCTTGCGCATTAACTTGAAGCTTGACAACATATATCTCAACTTCAAGCTTAGATCTTTTAACTTTATTCATTAACACATGAGGTCTTTGCTTTACTTGTGAATGCTCAACCGTATCCTAAGTCATCCATCATCATGAGACATATCCTGTTCATTCATCTCAATAAACTATTAGTCCTATAATTTGATTGTCATTAATTACCAAAATATGTCATTAAACAATAATGACGGGTCTAGATCTTTCAATCTCCCTTTTTTGGTAATTGATGACAATACTCAATAAGTGATGAAGTAGAAGTTTAATTTTCCGAGTATACAATTTCTACATAACAATTGTATACTCTAGGATACACTTTGGAAGCATTAAGTTCATTCTTTTTAGCACAAGATGAATTTTGAAGTTAATGCTTGGCAAAGCCAGAATATATAAAGAAAGCTCCCCTTAAATATATGCATAAGGGTTCGAACAAGATTCATGCATATTTATGTGGATTTTGTAAATTTTGGCAGAGTTTCCTTTATCTTTTGGACCCAAGAAGGCATGTTAACAATATCTATAAGCATATCAATGCAACATACATGCATCTATATCAGAGGATCCAGAAGACAACACAAATTGGGCATAACCACAAAGGTTCATAAAACAAACATGATTTGTCCATATACCCAAAAGCTGCAACTAACAATTATGGTTCACATAAGCTTACAATAAATGACAAGAATAAGAATGCATAAGCTTATCCATAATATAATAATTTTCTTCAAAGCTTCCTCAAAGCTTCCTCTTCCTTTAAACTTCATCTTATTCTTCATCTTCTTCTCCCCCTTTGGCATTAAGGACCAAAAAGGAAGGTTTAGCCAAACGAGAGGGTGAAAGAAAGGAAAGAGGAGGCCTAAACTATCTAGAAGAAGACTCACGAGTGGGAGGAGCATGGGAGGAAGAGGAGCCACCACGTGTGCCACGACGATGATATCTAGGAGGAGGATCATTCCTCTCAAGTCGATTCATTCTTCGATGGCAATCAATCACTTGATTCTCAATTATTTCAAGCCTTGAGTTGCACCTGGTTTGGATGGCAAAAGCCTCTTGTTGATTTCTCTCCATGGTTTCCATACGAGAATCAACTAGGAAACGAGAATCAACTCTAGTAAGTACTGTTGTGAGATGGCCAAGACTTTGTTGAACTTCATTCATGAAAGCATTGTCAAAGAACTGTTGTTCAGACTGATTGTGGTGCTGCCCCTCATGCACAGGAGGATGTCCCATATGCCCAAAATGTTCAGCATGAGGCTGTGGAGGCACTGGAGGAGGATGAGCATCTCTAGGACGATACTCCTTATGCTCCACAGAACATTCCGCATCAAAATCAGTCTTATCTATAATGAGCTTCATGATGTAAGGAGCATAATATATGCTTTTACTTTTATCTCCCTTTGAAGAGGCAATCTCTTGAATTATCAAGTCTACAACATCAAAGGAAGTACCTTCCATGATGTACTTAATTACATTCAAGGTTCTTCCATGAATCTCATTATTATTACCACTTCATGGAAAGAATGTCGCTCTCATGATCCTGTTGATGATACTGGGAAGTGGAAGAGTCCAGACACTCACCCACGAACAAATCTTTGATTTTGATCATAAAACTCATCGACGAGAGTGAGCGGCAAAGGAGATTGGAGATGAACTTTAATTCCACGGAAGGCTCTCATTCCTAGAGAAATCTCAAACTCTCTTTTTGTAGCTTGAGCCCGCATTGTCCTCGTCATCCAAGAGAGAAAGTTAAACTCTGGAGAAATATAGACGATACCATAAAATTGTTTGAAAGCCTTAGCATGATAGTCACATTTCAAAGTAATAAACTCCTCTAAGTGAACACGCCTAAAAAGATGGTATAATCTATTAAAGAGAGGATTCTTGTTTAGAAAGTCCCATGTGACATATCTGTGATTGCAAATTTCTTGTCAGCATAGATTTGATGACAGACTTCTTGCTGAAACAAAGTGTGGAAGAGATGCTCTGTAGCTGAAGGAGGAAACTGAAACTGATCGGCATGCCTGAGCATAGCATAGTCCTCATGACTCATTTTTGGAGAAATCAGGCCGATTTGATTCTTCCTCATTTTCTTCTTCTTCAACATATTCATTCTCTTCCTGAACATCCTCATTTTCTTCTTCCTCAATTTCTATGTCATGTTCTTGAGCTTCCTCTTTGCCCTTACGATGTCTCAAATTATAGTCACGAACCTCAATTGCATGGTTAGTATATTCTGGAGGTTGAGACTGAGATGGTTGAGATTGAAAGAAGGAAGGAATTGCATTCTTGCGACAGATTCCTTAGTTCTTGGCATATTTGCTGTCAAAAAGATATTAGAGTTCAGCAACGCATGACAGCCACAATGAAGTGCCATTCACAAGAATTTCAATCTTTGAGGCAATGATTTCCCATAAACTATGGCAAGGAAGCAAAGAGATATCATCTAACTAGGTTCATTTAACTTGCTTGAACAAGAAATTCCAACAATATAAGGATTTTCATGATATACATCATAAACCCTAGAATTAAGAAAATGTTGGAATTGAGAGCAATGCAAGTAGAGAAGGATGATTACCACCAAAAGATGATATGGAGTGATGTTAGGGAGAAAAAAGCTTGAAAATACTTGGAAGGATTGGTGAGGACCCCCCACCTAGGGTTTCATCCAAAAAGAGAGAATGTGAGCACACATTTCAAATCCCTTTGGTCAAAAGAGAGAAGGGAAGGAGGGGAACATTTTGATCTCTTTGGAGGGAAAGAATATGCCTGGATTTGATCCCTAGTGGCCGGAGAAGAAGAGGAGCCGTGGAGGAGCCTTAAGGGGAGAAGCCACCCGAGAGGAACTTGGTCTGGCCGAAGGGGTATGAGGTAGGCTCAGGCAGAGAGAAGAAAAGAAAATTGATGCTCTGGGAAACGCCTGCCGGTCTGACAGCTGGAACCGGTCAGACCGGCTTTGAGAGGCTGGTCAGACCGCCCTCTGGCAGCCAGTCAGCTCGAGGCCAAGGAAGAGGAGGACTAATTGAGGAAAATGGATGTATATGCTCCAAGTTTTTACATAAACAATTTATAAAGATGCTTTGGAGCTTTTCCAACCAATTTATCCTCAAGAAACTCTTTTGCAATTAGGTTTTTTTTATTAAAATAGCTTTTGATTTGCAAAAAGGACTCACATAAAGAAACAAAATGAAATTTTTGATAAAATTTGGAAGGAACACATCCGAGAGAGACCAAAGAGAGTAATGCATTCTTAGAACCTTGATTGTCCAAGATATGAGCAAATTTGACCAAGTTTGAGTTAAACAATGCATTTTGACAAAAAGGCATTTTTATGAAACAACAAAGGTGCAATATGAGCTCCAAGTGAATTTGAAGTTTTATAAAGGGGCTAAACCCTTTTAGCTGCACAAGAGTCATATTTTGAAGTCTCACCAAGATATTAATCTCCCTTTTGGAGTAGAAGACTCAGGTTTTGAGAAGTCTGAAAATTCAGATTCAGACTTTAAGCATATCACTTGAGCTTCTAGAGAGGGATTGAAAATTGATCAAATGGCCTTTAACAATTCTGAGAAATGTTAGCATTAAATTTCAACTATAGTAGGTCAATTTTTATTATTGAGACTGCTTTCAAATCATAACCCATGTAGAGAAATAAAAATCACAAATCTGCTCAAAAACATGCAAGTTCTGAATTTTTCATCAATTTGTCAAAATGAGAAAAGTGCACAACTTTGTCAAATGAAGTTGAAATGCTTTGAAATTTTACAAAAACAAACTTTGAACTCCTAAGAAACGTTTCCAATAAGAATTTTTGAAAAAGGAGTCTCCATTCAAAAGTTATGCAAGGTTGAACTTTCTTTGCAATCCTTTTGTAAAAAGAGAGGAGAAATACAAAATACTTTCAAATGAGGTCCAAATCTTTTGAAATTTTTCAGATTTTAAATTTGGACTAATTAAAAAATTATCCAAAAAGATTTATTTAGAAAGGAATTTTCTTTCAAAAGATATGGTAAAATGCACTTTATATGCATGAGAATGGATTGATTTTGCACCAAAAGCTCAAAATGCAACACAATTTGAAATTCATGGAGTTTCTTACTCTCTTAGCTTTGTATGAGTTAGAAATACTATTTCAAGCAAGATATGCAAAGAAATCCGGCTCAAATAGCAAAACTCACAATATACAAGAATATGTCATTTTAGGTTAAGACTAGATTTTCGGCGAGTTTCGAATGAGTATAACTTTTTAACGGTTGGTCTTATGAAAAAACAATGAACTAGAGAAATGTTTGAAATGGCCAACCCTATGAGTTTGGTGTTGACAACTTTTTCTAAAACTCGATAGATTTTGATTTAGGGAAATAATTCGTTTTGCTCAAAAACAAGATCACATAAGATTAGTTTGAAGCCAAATTTTGTATTTTTGTTTCTGAACTAGAAATTTTAATCAACAGGCTTTGAAAACATTTGAAATACATAGTTAAGTACTTTTATCTAGTTTTTTTTACAATTCTAGACATTTTAAACAAAATGTTTGACTTTTGACTAAAGAGGCCTTTTGAATAGGCTAAACTTGCATATTATTATATTTTCACTCCATGAACACCAAATCAAGCAAAGGAGAATGAAATACATTCACTCTCAAGATCAATAAAATATTTGTTTTTCACAAAGAAACATAATCTACTTGTGGAGCATTTCCAACTATATATGCCAAGATTGAAATTCTTTTGAACATACATTTTAATATATTAAGCATTTATTTTTCAAGATTGCAACAATAAGTATTATAGGGCATTTTAGGCATTCAATTTCATGTATGAGTTATAAATACTCTTATGGGCCAATATGTGTTAATAATTTTGGCTCAAAAAGGCAAAACTCATTTAAGTGCTAGATTGTGACTACTTAGGTCAACTCACAATTTTGGACAAGTTTCAAATCCAAATAACTTTTGATTGGTTGGCTTTTTGGAAAACATTTGAATACCAATAAAGTTTAAAATAGCCAACTCTAGGTTTTTGGTATTGAACTTATTTTCAAATTCCTTTTAGAATTGATTTTAGCCAAGATTTTTGTTTAAAGCCAAAACAAGATATTATATAACTAGTTTTGGGTCAAAAACTCATTTTTACTTGAAATAAGTTTTTCTAAAAAACAAAACCTTTG
This sequence comes from Melocanna baccifera, assembly GCA_036346265.1. Lineage (NCBI taxonomy): Eukaryota > Viridiplantae > Streptophyta > Magnoliopsida > Poales > Poaceae > Melocanna > Melocanna baccifera. Next base: position 4,455,717 of record CM070699.1, on the reverse strand, counting down.
GAAAACCTTTGAAATGCATTTGTATACATTTTTCAACTAGTTTTTGAAAGATATACTAATAATTTCAAAAATTTTGACTTTTGGCTAAATGGCATAATTTTTTAAATTCAATACTAGCACTTAATTAATTTGGGCACACTTAGGGATGTGATATGCATGATTATGGTTTAGCACTCCTCTTTAATGTGCCACCACCAACAAGATCAAAATTGCAACTAAGGAAATTTCAATAAGAGCAATAACACAATTTTGAAGATTTTCATGTAATGCAATCTACACATGGCAAGGTCTAGATATTTCAATTTAAATGCTTGTTACCGAGATAGCATTGATTCATGATATGAGATGATGATTCTTAAGCTTGGCTCTCATTTTGCAAATGGTGGAATTCACCTCTTCATGAATGAGCCAAACCTCCAATGCCTCTCCAAGTACCTATTAAGCCTTTAAGCGCATTTTGGTACCCAAAACTTGGTTGAGTCCATGAATGTTAACCACAATAGATTTGGGCACCCAAATGGCCCTAGCAATAACTTTATGTGAACTAATACATATAGCAATCACACTACCATTTTTAGCATTCCTAAGCAAATAATGATCATTATATATAATAGGCTTAGGAGTGATATTTTTGGGACAATCCTTACTAAGATGTTCCTTTTCTCGGCAATTGTAGAAAGTTTGGCATTTGCTACCCCTTCTTATCTTTTTATCTTGCTCATTACCGGTTTGCCACTTCATTGATAACCTTTTCTTGTCATCTACCTTGGGACATTTAGAGGCAAAATGACCCTTCTCATTGCAACCAAGGCACTTGACATTCTTCGTGTGTCTTGCATTGTGCCTTGTCTTGCTATTCACCTTCTTGGAGATGAAGCCAATACCTCTTTTATCATTCTAGTTTCGTTGCTTTCTCAATATATCATCAAGAGAGACTTTTCGTTTATAGCACTTCTCTAAGTCATTTCTTTTTTCTCGAACACGCAGAAGAGCTGCGTATCTTTATATTAAGAAGAGGATGAAAATAACCTTACAGTCCCAAACACACCCAACACCCAACACACCCAAGACATCCAGCACGTACTCTAGCCTATGTTACAGGAAACAAGATCAACCTCAACCAAGAAAGGATCTAGACCAAGCCCTGTGGCGGAGCAGTTAGGTATGAAATACCCTTTGCTCCGGCTAGGCCCTAAATCCTCATCTCCTCACTGACAAGAGACAAGAGAGACCTAGTGTCCGGTGCAATCCCATCAAAGATGCAGCGATTGCGGAGATTCCAAAGAGACCATGCCCCTAAAATGATGATGGAATTAAGGCCTTGTCGGACCTGGCCATCAACTGCATTGTGTGATTTAGACCACCATTCTTCAAAGGAGGGCTCACCCGGTTGAGGGGAGAGGTTCTGTAATCTCACCTTTTGGAGCAAGTCAAACCAAAATTGACAGGCAAACACACAAGAGATCAAGAGATGGTTAATGGTTTCCTCTTCTTGGTCACAAAGCAAGCAGCAGGGAGGGTGTTGCAGTCCTCGGCGTGCCAGACGATCCGCAGTCCAGCACTTACCATGTGCAGCCAGCCACATAAAGAACCGACATTTATTTGGGGCCCAAGATTTCCAAATTCGCTCCCAGGGGCTAAACTCGATGCCTCCCTAAAAGAAGCTTTCATATGCTGAGTATTTTCCATTGGCAGTGAAGTGCCAAATGTGTTGATCTTCTAATTCAGGCTGCAGCACCACCTGTGACAGGAGATTCCAGAGATCTAAAAACTCAGCAATGGACCCAACCGTCATCGCTCCTATAAGATCCACAATTCAATTATGACCCGTGAGAGCCTCCCTCACCGTGCGCTTATTGGCCTGTCTCTTGGGAACCAAAGCAAAAAGACGGGGTGTCAGATCAGCGATCCTTTTTCCATGAATCCACCTATCTCTCCAGAAGAGGGTGCGGGCGCCATTACCAACTTCAGTGCAAGTTGCTATAGAGAAGAAGGACCGAACACAATGGTGAATCTGGATCGGAAAGGGGGCCCAGGACCTGTCAGGTTCAGTCTTCTGAAGCCAAAGCCATCTCATCCTGAGGGCCCATCCCATCCGCTGGAGATCAGAAATACCAAGCCCACCGAGTTCAAAAGGTCGGCATGTTTTGCCCCACGCCACAAGACAATGGCCGCCCTTAGTGTCTTTTCGGCCTCTCCACAAAAAACTTCTACGGATTTTGGTCTATTGCTGTAATTGCCCACTAGGGGAGGTCAACTGCCATGGTCAAGTAGACCACCATAGAGGTTAACACAAATTGTACCAATGTTTTTCTGTCCACCCTTGTAAGCAACTCTGCTTTCCAACCCAGAAGACGATCAGCAATCCTATCAATAATAGGCTGAATTTCATTCCTAGTTAGCTTTCGAAGGGAGAGGGGCACACCAAGATATTTGCAAGGAAAATCCATCACTTCAAAAGGGAGATGTTCGTGGACTATAGCAATTTCTGTCTCAGAGCAGTGGATGGGGAATATGTTACTCTTTTGCATATTGGTTTTTAGGTCGGAGGCTTCACCAAACAGCAGAAGAATATCCATAGTGACCTCCAAATCCATGGTGTTTGGCCTAAGAAAGATGGCCATATCATCGGCATAAAGGGAGATCTGGTGTTGCAAGGCTCGAGAAGAGAGGGGCTGCAAGTAACCTTCCCTTAATGCTTTAGAGAACAAGTGGATTAGGATGTCCATAACAAGGATGAAAAGCATTGGGGAGAGGTGATCTCCTTGCCTCAACCTACGCTTGTGAAGAATGACCTCCCCAGGAATCCCATTCAGAAGGACTTGCGAAGAAGAAGTGCCCAGCACACAGACCATGTTGCACCAAGTGGAGTCGAAGCCCAAGTTCCTCATAACCTCTAGGATGAACGACCAAGAGACTGAGTCAAAGGCTTTTGTGATGTCTAGCTTGAGAAGGATACGAGGCTACCTTTGTTGATGCAGAAACCTTGCCAACTGCTGCACCAACATGAAATTGTCCTGAATAAACCGTCCTTTTATGAAGGCGCTCTGATTTGGAGAAACCAATTGGTGGAGCCGGATAGCCAGTCTATTGGCAAGAATTTTGGTGACTAATTTAGCAAAGCTGTGTACCAAGCTAATGGGTCGGAAATTCTTACGTGCGAAGCCTCAACTTTCTTTGGAATTAAAATGATATAGGCTGAATTGAGCAATCCAAAATTGCCAAACTTTCTACTCCAAACTGCTGAAATGGCTGTCATAAGATCAGATTTCATAATTGGCCAACAAGCTTTATAAAAGCAACCTGTGAACCCATCGGGTCCAGACGCTTTGTCCATAGGTAGCTGAAAGATGTTTTTCGAAACCTCATCCTCAGAGAAAGGGACCTCAAGTGCTACAAGGTCGTGAGACAAGATGCTCATCTCCTCTAGATTAATGGTGCGCTCTCTGTCCAGACTTATTCCAAGTAATCCATTGTAAAAATCAAACACAGCCCGCTCCTTATCAACATGACTGGTAAGCACCTGCTCCCCATCAACAAGTTTGGGTATGAAATTTTTCTGCTTGCGGTGTCTTGCAAATGCATGGAAGAGGCTAGTGTTTGCGTCCCCCTCATGCAGCCATCCAATTCTTGAACGGCTTCTAGCTGTAGTGCGTGAGAGGGAAGATAAGGCCAGGGAGTGTTTCAAGAGGTTGCAGCGCAGCCAATCCTCTTCCTGTGACAAGGCCCGATAGTCCTGAGCAATCTCCAGTTTATGAAGCACTTCCCTGGCAAGACTCAGCTGCATTTTAACAAGACCAACTCTTTTCTGACTCCATCTTTGAAGTTCTCTAGCGGTTGCTTTGAGCTTCTTGTCTAAAGAGGCAAAGGGGCAACGGACCACCTGAATAGAGGACCAAGCACTTGCGACAGTGTCGTGAAAGCCTTCCACTTTGGTCCAGAAGGACTCAAAGTGGAACCTCATTTTGCCTGGCCTATTGTCATGCAGTCCTAAAAGGAGAGGGTAGTGATCAGAGCCATCTGTCGAAGCACTTTGAAGTAGAGAATTGGGGAAAAGAAACTCCCAATCCAGATAACAGAGCACTCTATCAAGCCTGACAAGAGTTGGGGATTCTTGACCATTGGACCAAGTGTATTTCCGTCCACAAAGAGGGATATCATTCAGGGCCAGATCATTGATAAGACGCCGGAATCTTCCCATCATTGCCCGATTCAGCGAATTGTTGTTCTTATCCTCCTCTTTGTAGATAATATTGTAATCCCCCAATATTAGCCAAGGACCTTGACATGTCTCCCGGATGTCTCTTAACTCTTGCAAGAAGTTGATTTTTGCATCATTGGATTGAGGTCCACTCCAAGTCATTTCTCAACTTGGTGATTTGGGCCTTGAGCTCATTATTTTCCTCTACAAGGTTAGTATTGCAATGCATAGAGGAAATAGAAGCATTTAATTGTGATCAATAAGGCATGTCGTTTAAATCCTCACATGAGGTGGATATACTAATTTTAGATGACATGCAAGGAATAGAAGCTACGTATGACATATCATCTAATAAATCACATGTAATGCCTATATCCACCTTAGGCTTAGAATATTCCTTGAGAAGGAGAATTTCATGTTTTCCCTTTAACTTATTATAATCATTTTGAAGAGAGACATGCTCATTCTTCAAAATCTTATATTTAACTTTTTTCTTTCCAAGATATTCATTAAGCTCTTCTAGCATATCCATTAACTCATCATAAGAAAGTGCATTATTGTCATTATCATTATTTACCTTCTTATTACCTTTTGCCATGAAGCATTCTTCTCCCGACATCCACTCTTGTATGCAATCCTCATCGGTTGAGGTGGCCGTTTCATATTTATCTTAAATTTTCGTCCACATATGATGAACGCTGGCAAGATTGCATATTGTGTTGAACACCTTTACACTCAAAGCACTAAATAAAATGTTAGTTGCTTGAGCGTCGAGATGTGAGCATTTCTCATCCTCAATTGTTGGAGCAAAAGGGTCCAATGGAGAAGAAAAGCCCATATCTACTATCCTCTATATTTTTGAGCTCATGGCCTTAAAATAGCATATCATGCGGATTTTTCAATTATCATAATTAGTGTCATCAAATAGAGGTGTGTCATCTAGGTGCACTACATTACTAGTTGCCATCTTTTAACTCTCTAAACGGTGAAGCCTAAAAAATGAGAGACCAAACTCTGATACCACTTGTAAAGACAAGGAGGCCGACTAGAGGGGGGTGAATAGGAGGTCTTAAAAATTTATTTCAACCTAATATCGATTTCTATTTGTCTAAACTAACTTTGTAATACAGAAGCTTATCTCGAATTGGTCTAGTATGAATAAAGCCTAAAACAATTATGCAATCCTAAAAGCACCAATACTCTAAGGCTATGTTAAGGTTTGCTATTCTAGAATGACAAGCAAGTAAATAGAATTCTATGAATGTAAATTTCTTGAACGTAAATAAAGCACGAGTAAACAAACCACAATTGACACGGTTGCTTTTTACCGTGGTGTTCGAAGATTTGTCGATCTCCCCTAACCCACGTTGAGGTAAGCCCAAACAAATTGGACCGGCTCTACGAATTAAGCCTTCCACCTCAAATCACTATGGTTACTCTTCCTCTACTCCGGAGATGGCGAGCACCACACCACTCATAATCCACCGGCCTTCTCACAAACTTCTTGAGAAGATCACTGGATCACCACACCTCCTAAACCGTCTAGGAGTCGGCAAACTCCAAGAGTAACAAGTCGAACACTCTCACTTGAAAGAACCAAGTATCTCAGCTCAACGGACACAAAGTCCACCAAGCGCAACACATGCACAAGGTTGTCTCTCCAACACACCCTAGGTGCAACACATGAACATATACAGGAGACATGCTCTAGCTCAAAGGGAGGAAGAATAGCACCAACAACCTTATCCTAACAGCCCTTGGGGAGGTATTTATGCACTTCACCTAAAAACTAGCCGTTGGAACAAGTAGAGGCCAACAATTAGCCCGGAGGCCGGTAGTACCGTAGTGCAAACTGCGGTAGTACAGCGGTTCCTCCAACGGCTAAAAAACTAGCCGTTAGAGCCAGTATCGGTCAGACCGCCCACACAGGGATCGGTCTGACCGCTGTAGGATCAAGGATAACTGATTAGAGGGGGGGTTGAATAGGAGGTTTTAAAAATCTTGCCTAATTAAACTAGTAATTCCAATTTCAATACTAGACAAGAATACTAGAAGAATTGATTCTACTCAATTATGACAATTCTAGCCAACAATACAATAAACTACAAGTACAAGTAAATATATCAAGTATCAAATTGCTCAACTAATAATTGAAATACTAAAAGCAAGTAAGAAAATGATCACAATGACTCGGTGATGTTTTCCTGTGGTATCGAAGACTTGCCGGTCTTCACTAGTCCACGTTGAGGAAAGCCCAAGCGCTCTTGGACCGGCTCCACGAATTAAGCCTTGATCCTCGATCACTAGGGTAGCTCTTCCTCCTCTCTAGAGATGGCGAGCTCCAAACCACTCACAAATCGGCTCCGGGCTTCTTCACAACCTTCTTGAAGAAATCACTGGGCAAACAATCTCCTCGTCGTCTAGGTGCCGGCAAGCACCAAGAGAATAGACCTTTGATTCTGCTTGACGACGCTCAAGTGCAATTGGATCAACTAGAATTAAATGCACTTGAAGAACTCTCCACAAACTCAAAATGAAAGCGCAAATGAGAGAAGTGAGTGGAGTGAATGCTCTAGAGCTCAAATGTGTTCAATGCAACTTCAGCAACCTGCCCAAGTGCAGGTGGGGGGTATTTATACCCTCACCAACCAAAACTAGCCGTTGGAGAAAATTAAATCAGGGAAATCGGTACTACCGTTGTACAAAGTGCGGTACTACCGATTTACACTGTAGCACACAGTAACGTTTATGTCAGAAGCGACAGAACTAGTCGTTGGAATTTAGTGTGGTACTACCGCCGTTGAAAGTGCGGTACTACCGCACTGCAGTTGTACCGCCGTGATAATATTGGTGCTACCGATTTTTGGCCAGTTAAGTTCTTTCTTGGGGAGCTCTCTGGAAAAAACGTTCCGCAAATCGATAGTACCGTGGTACCATGCGGTACTACCGCATTGCAGTTGTACCGCCGTTCATATTTCGGTACTACCGATTTTTGTGAGCTAAAGTCCCCCAAACGGGTGCTCTCTGGAAATAACATACCGCATAAAAATCGGTACTACCTCAGTGCGGTAGTACCACAGTTTACATGCCGGTACTACCGTAGTGGTGCGGTGCTACCGATTTTTCTGAGAGAGCGCAGTGAGTTTTCAAACTTATTTTCAAATGCATGCATGATCCTAAATTGATCCAATATGCACCCAAGCATGCTATCAAGCTACTTTCAAAGATCTCTCTTAATATTACGGCATCTAAGCTATAATCCGGTCTTCCACCTTTCTCCAAAGACCGGTAAAATGAAACACGATCCTATATTTTATGTACCTCTGTTTTAATCTTTCTTGACGCCGAGATTCCATGCAGCTTGTTCTTGTTTATTTCCCATATGAGACTTTGTCTATACGATCTTAACACACATGTTAGTCTCATACTCATAAATCGTCATCAATTATCAAAACCCTAAATTTGGGGGCCTAAATGTTTCAATCTCCCACTTTTTGGTAATTGATGACAACACAAAAGTTATAAGATAGAAGAAGGATTTTGAATATACTACTTGTATGAGAACAAGTTGCATACTCAATTTTTGACTTTTGAGGTGATAATTGAATCTTTTCATTTTATTTCAAAGGCTAAAAATGATTCAATTTCTTTCCAAAGTCAATTTGACATACTCCCCCTAAATATGTGCATATATGATATGAAATGAGATTAAATTGCACGTATGAACAACACTTTTATTGGGGCATTAATAAATATGAATTTCAAGAGATTTATGATATGCGAATGACAGCAATACTTGAAATTTCATGAAGCAACAATGAGTTAGAACTAAATATTTAGATAAGAAGCGGAAGCATAAAGATCATTACATGACATAAGTTGTTCATCACACACAAGCTAGAAAGATAAAAACATCCATAGTGTCATTACACCACATAGATTATTACACAAATAAATAAGGAGTAAATTGTTCAATTTTTCTACTTCTCCATCGTCTTCTTCATCACTTTCTCCCCCTTTGGCATCAAGAACCAAAAAGGCTTACTCTTAAGGAGCTTGGTCTTGGGCTTGAGAAGAAGGATCACGACGATGGCAGCCGCGGCGCTCGTAGTAACGAGGCGCAACGGCGGTCTCGAGAGCAATCATCCTATCGCCGAGGGTGGTGATCTGACCGGATAGAGAGGAGAAGTCACCGGATAGGGAAGAGAACTGCTCGGTGAGAGAGACAATGTTGCCGCTCATTGTGGTCATGTTGTCTGAGACGGTTGTCATGGAACCACTCAGACCCATGACCGCAGCATAGAGTTGAGCCATTGTCGCTTCATCTCCTTGCGGCCCTTGCTCCCCCTGTGGCTGAGAAGAGGTGGAAGCTCCAGGCTATGCACTTGGCGCGGGGGCAATTGATGCTCTCGTGGTTTGTAAGGCTTGTGAACTCTTCCCTTGCTACCTCTGAAAGGACCATTCTTATGAATAATTAACTTCATAATGTATGGTGCAAAGTTGATCCTTCGAGTCCGATCATTCTTAGATTTATCCATCTCACGGATTATCAAGTCAATCACATCAAATCTGGTACCTGTTATGATGTAGCGAATCAGATTCCAAATATGTTCTCGGATAGTGTCATAATTCCCACTCTTTGGGAGAATGGTGTGATTGATGATCCTGTTGATTAGACTAGGAATGGGCTTCAGACCAGGGAGCTTGCCAGGCACATATCTAACACTTTGATCATAGAAATCTTGAGCATTGGTGAAGAAGAATTGCCCGACTATCAAACACCTTTTCATAAGGATTTGAGAAGGTGTTCAAGGCAACATCAAATTCTGCCTTGTTAGAGCTCATATATTGAGATCCAGTCATCCACTCAAGGTGCTCATAGTTTGGAGATATCCAAAATGACGCATAGAATTGTCGAATCAATTCTTCATTGTAATCCGACTTGAGTGTCACTAAGTGGTGTATCCCGGAATCCTGGAACATGCACCAAGTCCCGGCAAACATATTCAATCCATCTATATGATCCTAGTCCACAAACTTGTGATTTGCAAACCGGCCATTGAGATAAAACTCTTCATACACTTGCTTCTAAAACTGTGTATGAAATCTTGGGTTTGCAGTGTTCTTGGGAAACACATACTGCCTGCGATGCCTCAAGATAGCATAGTTATCACAATGCTTGCTACGAATGTCGTCCCTTCGTTCACTGTCAATTGGGGCCCTGTCCTCCTCATCATCATCGTCTTCTTCTGCTGCGTCAGGCATTTGGTTGTCAGAGGAGTTTTCATAGCGATCAGACTCGGTATCGGAACCATTGGGGGTTCCATTGTCACTGTCCTCTTGAGTCTGCTCAGGTAGCTCCTCATGCTCTGGCTCGGCAGGAGGAGGGACATAAGCAGGGGCTTGTCGAGATGAGCCTTGACCTGCACTTCCGCTACTAGCATACGCTTTCTTTACCGGATTTCTGCTTTCAGCTACCTTTCTAACAACATTCCGAGTCTTGGGAGCCATCTTGAGAAAAGGAGGAAAAAGGAAGTCAAGGAGGTGCTAAAGGATATGAAAATTAGGTTGAAATTTGAATGAAAACATTGTGCTGAATTTTTCAGGGAAATCGGTAGTACCGCAGTACAAAGTGCGGTAGTACCGAGGTGCGGTAGTACCGCTGACACACGTGGTAGTACCGCACTACGGTAGTACGGGGGTTAGGTGCGGTAGTACCACCCTGCTGTCGGAACCCAGAACAACAACTCCGAGTCCCACTGTGTAAATCGCACTATCCCAGGAAAAGCTAGTGCACACAGGGTTTAACAACAATGTATATCATGCAAAAATTACCACAGGATATTATTAAACGAAAATACGGCCTTAAGGCCAAGTCTTACAATATAGGGGCACAAGGCCAACAAAAGAAAATAAAACAGCGGAAAGCAGTAAAGGTAGCAGAACAGCCCATCCAGCCTCCCACAGGCGAATGACTGTAAGACGCGTCCTACTCGCTGAAGTAGTCCTCACCGTCATAGTCGTCCTCGAAGTCTGGCAACAGATTTAGCAAGGTGAGTACAAAGAGTACTCCCAAGGTAAGCAAGTAAATGCTTACGCAAGTTACACCAGGAGATATAACAGAATTGATGCATGCATAATGGATTTCAAAGGAAGGCTTAATAGGGTAAATGTGCGGAAAAGCAATACTTGAATTTGAATACAATAATGTAAGTACAAAAAGCTGGACTTTAATACAGTATATGAAACAAGGTTTTATCGAGTATTATCGTTAGAGTAGGCTCCGACCTATACTAACCTAACCACGGGAATCCACCCGGACAATAACCAAAACAATCACTTTGCTTAAAACTAAGTTTTGTAAAAACCAAGTGTAATCTGTGACAACTTTACTCAGCATGTTCATGACCGTGAACACGGCTATCCAGGATAGATTAAGACTCTGCAGAGGTGTACAACTTTAGCCACAAGACATTCCCTCTCACTTGAGCCACGCGATAAACACACTTCCTTTGGTGTGCGACGGAGAGTTCATGACAAGACTGTTCCAATGATCCGTAGCCAAAATAATTACGCCGCCACTAAGGTTTCACCACAACTCGAATCCACGAGTTGGAGCCCCCTATGGTGCCATGTGGGACTTCCCACAGCCTACGCCGCGCTCACATTCAACCTATAGCGGAATTATATTTGGAACCTCACAAGTTACTTAGCCAGGCCCGTCCCATACCGGACTTGTGGTAGTACGAAGTGATTTCGTAAAATATTTCACAGAAACGGTCCTTAAAACTGATTTAGGCTTAACCACATACCCACATGCACGACAATCAACCAGGTGTCACCAAACACGAGGCATGCCGGCACCCACCTCCTAACCATTAGCCTAAGTCCAAACCAAGATTTTAGTTTCATTTTTAAACAATTTTCACAAACCATACTTGACTCACCGAAGTCAAGATATCAACTTTCAAAGTCTATCATTTCATGTGAAAGATTGATCCCACCTAAAATTATACTAAGTCAGGCTAAGTATTTCTACAAAATCTCTAGTTAATACTATAGTACTAACAAGTTTTCAGCTAGGGTGACAAGGTATATTAATTTGAGATTCAAATGGGCTATAATCAAAGGACTATGGGTATAACTAAAGTTTAAACTGAATTTAAATTAAATTTAAATAGAAGTACGCATGCATATACAGTAAAACAACATAAATTAATTTGAAATATTAGGGTCAACATGGTTAAAGGTGTAACTTGCCTTGCTCGAAATCCTGCTGAGAATCGTCGAACTCGAAATCATCGGAATCGTCAAAATCTAACGTAAAGGGTCAATTCAAAGAAAATTCAAATAAATTCAAATTTTCAAAATTATTCCAGAAATGGGTAGATCATGATTTTAGAAAAATTTAGAAATTTGAATGGGTCAATTTGGAGTTAAAATGCAAAAGTTATAGCCTTCCAAAGTTTAAATATAAATAAAAATAAAATACTCAATTTCTGGAATTATTTTTATACCGAGAATCATTTATGACGTCAGCCTGAATTATTTTTCTAAAGGAAAATAAAAGAATTATGACGTCAGCAAGGTAATTAGTTTTTGGCCGAATTATTTTTATACGGGAAAATCGATTTATTGCGTTAGCATGACGTTAGCCCTGGAATTAATAGAGGGTGATAGGTGGGGTCGGTCTACGGTAGATCTGGTCCACGGACCGAGTGGTGCTGAGGTGGCATGCGGGCGCGCGGGGAGCGAGGTGGCGCTGGCGTGGCTTCCACGTGGCTGCCACTTGGCACCACGTGGTCGCTACGTGGCTGCCACGTCACGGCAATGTGCCGACGTGGTTGCACGCGCGTGGGGTGGCAGGGAGGTGCCTGGGTGGCGCTGGCGTGGCGTGGCTGGCGCTACCACTGCTGCCACACACCGCCGGTCGGCCCGGCCGGCCGGCGTGCTTTGGCGGCGGCGGCGCTCGGGGCCCGAGGGTCGCCAGCGCTCCGGCGGGCGGCGGCTCCGGCCGATGGTACCAAAATGAGGAGGAGAACGCGGGGAGTGCATCGGTACCTGGCACGGATCCCGAGAGTGACCGGAGAGAGGAATCAGCGAGAAGGGGCGGCGGGCGGAGAAGGGGTTCACGGCGGCGGAGAGGTTCCGGCGACGCAGAAGCTCGGGGGAGAGGCCGTCGGGGTTCGCCTGGGCACCAGCAAGGTCGGGGAGGCGTCGGTGAGGCCCGGGGCGGCTTGAAGCGACGGAGATTGCTCGCTGGAGTCGTCGGAGCCGCAGAGGGGAAAACCGGGCTCGGGGAAGCTTCGGTGCTCGGGGACTTTGACTGAGGGGTGAGGGAGGGGTGGTGTGGGTAGAGGGACCTCGGGGAGGTCCTTTTATAGGCTGGGGAGGGGAGTAACGGCTGCGCGAAGATCGCCGGAGTGAAAACGGGCGGAGAGAATGAATGCGACGGCGAGGAGAGGCGTAATGCGTGACTTTATGCCAGAAACGGACGCGGTGAAGGCGGAGGTTCAATTTGCCGTTGGCGCGGTGGATTAAACGGGAAGGAAACTGAAGCAATCAAAGCTTCGGTTTCGGCTTTAATGGCGGCAGCGGGCGGCGATCGCGCGAGGAAGAAAGGAAAGGGGGCGGGGAAGACGGATCCGGCAGGTGGGGCCCACCGGTCAGCGAGAGGGGAAGAAAGGAAAGAGGTGAGGCAACGGTCAGATTTTCGATGGGTGGCACTGGGAGAAGATTGGGACCGCAGGGTGTGGGCGAAGGGGTAAGTGAACAGGGATGGCCACGATCTCATCCGGCAACGGGGATTGAATGCAGGTTGATCGGTGCATTAAGTGGGAGGGGGCGGCTGAGATTAGGTACGGCAACGGAGGACGGCTGGGATTGGGCCACGTGCCGATCGGAGGAAAGAGAGGAGCGGGCGAAGCGGTAAGTGGCCGCGAGCGGCTAGGATTGATTTGGGAAGGGGAAGGGACGGTCCGATGCGCGACACACGTCGTGCGCGGAGAGAGGGAAGGCGGGATGAAGGGGTAAGTGGGATCGGACGGCTGGGAAAGAAATTGGCGGCACGGGTTTGACCCGATGCTCGACACTTGGCAGCCGGGGAGGGTTATGGATTTTTAATTTCTTTTTGAATTTCAGAAATGACTTGAAGGCTTTAGAAAACTCAGAAAAATACGAAATAAAATTTGAAAATTCTAGGAAAATTTAGAGGACCTTCTGGGACTATTTGAGACTTAATAAAATTATTTCCCACCCATTTTGATATTTAAATTTTTCAAAAGCACAATTTGACTTAAAAGGGGAAGTTTTTAAATCTTTATAAAATCCTGAAAGTTAATATAATTATAGAATTGAGTTCAGAAAATGAAATACACTTATTTTGACTTTCATGAAATGCAACAAGTTCAGTTTGGCCTTTATCAATTAAAGTTTTTAATTTTTTCTCAAATCAGGACTTTGCAATAAAGTCCAGGAAAATCCAATAAATTTCCAGAAATTATTTTAATAAAGGAATAAAATTTTTGGGATGTTACAAACCTACCCCCCTTAAAGAAATCTCACCCTCGAGATTTGCACTGGCTAACAAAAGAGATGGGGATGGCTGGCCTTCAAATCTTCTTCTCGCTCCCAGGTGGGTTTTCTCGGTGTGGTTGCTCCTCTGTACTTTGCAGAATCTGATGGTTTTCCTTCTGGTCTGATGCTCTACGGTTTCGAGGATCTTGATTGGTTGCTCCTGATAAGTGAGATCATCTTGAAGGTCCAAGGTTTCCAATGCGGCTTGCTCTGTGGGTACCCGGAGGCACTTCTTCAACTGAGAGACATGGAAGACGTTGTGTACTCCCGACATACTAGATGGCAAGTCCAACTGGTAGGCGACTTCACCTCTTCGGTTCAGAATCTTGAAAGGTCCCACATATCTTGGTGCTAGCTTTCCTCTGACTTGAAACCTTTTAACTCCTCTGAGTGGGGATACTCTAAGATAGACGTAGTCCCCGACCTCAAAGGTCAAGTCTCGACGACGGTTGTCCGTATAACTCTTCTGTTGAGATTGGGCTATCTTCAGTCTGTCTCTGATCTTCTTAACTTTATCTTCGGCGTCTTGAAGCAGATTTGGTCCAGCTTCTTGAGGTTCTCCTTGTTGATCCCAAAGCAAGGGTGTCCTGCACTTTCGGCCGTACAAGGCTTCGAAAGACGCTATCTGCAGACTGGCTTGGTAGCTATTATTGTACGAGAACTCTGCATAGGGCAATGAACGGTCCCAACTGTTTCCAAAATCCAGAGTACAGGCTCTTAGCATATCCTCGAGTATCTGGTTTACTCTTTTTGTTTGGCCATCTGTCTGGGGATGGTAAGCTGTACTGAAACTAAGTTTACTCCCTAACTCTTCATTACAACTTTTGCCAGAATCTTCTTGAAAATGCCATACAGGCACACAATCCGGGACATGTATAACTCAGCTAACTTACTTCCAGAATAAGTGGTTTTGACCGGTATAAAGTGAGCCACTTTAGTTAACCGGTCTATGATCACCCAGATTGAATCATAACCCGATTGTGTTCTCGGAAGTCCGGTTATGAAATCCATACCAATTTCTTCTCACTTCCATTCTGGTATTGGCAGTGGTTGCAAGAGTCCAGCTGGTCTCTGATGTTCTGCTTTAACCCGCTGACAGGTGTCACAAGTTTCAATAAACTCTGCTATTTCTCTCTTCATGCTAACCCACCAATATCTTTCCCTCAGGTCCTGGTACATCTTGGTATGACCTGGGTGAATTGAGTATGGGGTGTCATGAGCTTCTTTCAGAATCAGGTTTTTAATTTCCTGATTATTCGGCACACAGATGCGGTTCTCGAACCAAACAGTGCCATGCTCATCTTCACTGAATCCTGGGGCTTTGCCTCTTCTCATATTCTTCTTGATTTCTTGAATATCCTCGTCAAACTTCTGAGCTTCCTTAATCTGATCCGGCAAGCCAGGTTGTATTTCTAGGGTGGTGAGGATGCTTGGTCCCATCGGATTTAGACTTAGACGGGCGACTTCCTCCTGAAGTCGGGTTTGGTCTTCTTCCGATAAGACCACATTTGCATAAGACTTCCTGCTTAAGGCATCGGCTACGATATTTGCTTTTCCGGGATGGTAATGTATACCGATGTCATAGTCTTTTATCAATTCCAACCATCTTCGCTGCCTCAGGTTGAGTTCTGCCTGGGTGAAGATATACTTCAAGCTCCTGTGGTCCGTGTATACTTCACAACGGTTACCGATAAGATAGTGACGCCTGATTTTTAAAGCGTGCACTACTGCGGCTAACTCCAAGTCATGAGTAGGATAATTGCACTCATGAGGTTTGAGTTGGCGTGAGACGTAGGCTACCACTTTGCCTTCTTGCATCAGAACACAGCCTAAGCTTAGGCGAGAGGCATCATAGAAAACCTCGAAGCTTTTATGCACATCCGGCAAAACAAGCACGGGTGCTGAGACTAGTCTTTTCTTGAGGGTCTGGAAACTCTGTTCACACGTTTTTGTCATTCGAACTTCTTTTCCTTCTTCGGCAACTGAGTCATGGGCTTGGCTAGCTCGGAGAATCCTGCTATGAACTGACGGTAATAACCCGCAAGTCCAAGGAAGCTCCTGACTTCTGTCACGGACTTTAGTTGCTTCCATTCCATTACTGCTTCTATCTTGGAAGGGTCTACAACAATCCCTTCGGCTGTCACGATATATCCAAGGAAGACAACCTCTTTTAGCCAAAATTCATATTTACTGAATTTGGCAAAAAGTTGATGCTCTCGAAGCTTTTCCAAGGTGATCCTGAGATGCTGCTCATGTTCTTCTTCATCTTTGGAGTAGATGAGAATGTCATCGATGAAGATTACCACAAACTTGTCCAAGTACTTCATGAATACACTGTTCATTATGCTCATGAAATAGGCTTGTGCATTGGTCAGTCCAAAGGACATGACAGTGAACTCATAATGTCCGTATCTTGTGGAGAATGCAATCTTGGGAATGTCTTCTTCACGAATCTTCAACTGGTGATATCCTGATCGCAGGTCAATCTTGGAGATGACACCGGCTTCTTTCAACTGATCGAATAGGTCGTCGATCCTAGGCAGAGGGTATTTGTTCTTGATGGTAATATCGTTGAGGGCTCTGTAATCCACACATAGCCTCAAGTTTTCATCCTTTTTCTTGACGAACAGGACGGGTGCTCCCCAAGGTGACGAACTAGGTCGGATGTAACCTTTGTCTTCCAACTCCTTAAGCTGTTTCTTCAGTTCTGCTAACTCGTTAGCAGGCATCCGATATGGTCGCTTGGAAATTGGGGCGATGCCTGGGGCTAGGTCCATCACAAACTCGATTTCCCTATCCGGCGGTATTCCTGGTAACTCCTCGGGAAATACATCTGGGTATTCCCACACTATTGGCACTTCTCCCAAGACTTGAAGGTGAAAGATGGCACAATCTTCTGCTCTCGGAATTTGAGGAGAGAAGATCACTTCTATGCCTTGGTCATTGGTGAGGGTGATGGATCTGGTAGCGCAATTGATCTGGCCTTGATTCTTGGCTAACCAGTTCATACCAAGAATAACATCTAACCCTTGCGATTCCAAGACCAAAAGATCGGCTAGGAATCGGGTCCCATCTATGAGCAATTCTACTTTTGGGCACAAGGTCCCTGCTCTCATTTCTGCTCCAGGGGAGTGAACTATCATAGAGTTGCTAAGATTCACCATGCCCAACCCATGCTTATCCACAAAAGTTTTTGATACGAAAGAATGCGATGCTCTGGAATCGAAAAGAACTGATGCTGGTACTGAATTGACTAGAAACATACCCAGCACGATGTCCGGTGCATCCTGCGCTTCTTCCGCTGTCACATGGTTTACTCTCCCCTTGATGAAGGTTTGCGGCTTCTGCTGCCCCTGGTTTTGACTTCCGGAGGCTCCTAGGGTTGCTGCTGCTTGAATCTTCTTAGGGCACGCCTTGGCATAGTGCCCTGATTCCTTACAGTAGAAGCAGGTCACTCCGTCTGACGACGGACTGCTCTTTTGCACCTGGCCACCGGTCGTTGGGCTGCGGTTGGTCTGGAATTATTGGCGGCTGGCCTGGAACGGTGGGCGGCTGGTTGAGGATTTGAACTTGCCCGACTGGGTCTTGAAGTTGCTGCCCTGAGGCCTGAACTTGTTCGCGTGCGGAGGAGTGCTGCGAACCTTGTGAGAACCTCCAGAGTTGTTCCTCTGATTTGCCATCCTTCTCTTCCGGGTTTCCATCTCCATGTGCTTGCCCTCCTGGCGGATGGCCTTACTGACTAGCTGGTGGAAGTCAGTATAGTCACCTGATATTAGTTGCACTGAGATGTTGTCGTTCAGGCCCTCCATGAACCTTTCCTGCTTGGCTTCATCGGAAGCCACATCCTCTAGCGCATAGCGGGCCAGTTGGTTGAACTTCTGCACGTACTCATTGACAGTACGGCTTCCTTGGCGCAGAGCTCGAAATTCCTTCTTCTTCAAGGCCATTGTGCCGGTGGGGATGTGAGCCTTGCGAAAGATTTGCTCGAACTCGTTCCACGTTACTGTCTGCGGGTTGGCATGTGTCGAACCCCGGAGCAACGACTCCTGGATCCTCTGTGTAAATCGCACTAGTCCAGGATCAAGCTAGTGCACACAGTGGATAACAAAGATTCATATCATGCACAATGATATTTATTCATTAACTAAATATGAGCCTGATGGCCAAATTTTACATCAATGGTTCATAAACCAAAAATACACATAAATAGCGGAAGAAAACCAATGAAGTAGCAGCCTATCCTGCCTGCCTACAGGCGAATGACTGTAAGACGCGGCCTAGTCGTCACCATCCTCACCGAAGTTGTTGACGTCATCCTCTTGCAACAGATTTTAGCAAGGTGAGCACATAAAGTACTCCCAAGGTAAGCACATAAAGTACTTACTCAAGTTACACCAGGAGTTTTAACAGAATGAATGCATGCATAGGGATAACAAAGGAAGGCTTAATAAGGTTATTTGTGCGAAAACAGTATTGAATTTAAATACAATAGCATAAGTGCAAAAGCTGAATTGTTAATACAGTAGATAGAAATAATAATTTAACAAAATAATATCGTTAGTGCAGGCTCCGACCAAACACTAACCTAGTCACAGGTATCCCACCTGGTCCATCTTTTCAAAAGTTTTCACATGGATTCCATCTATCCATATGCTTTTCAAAATCTCTTATGAATTCATTTTGTCAGTGCAGGCTCCGACCATACACCAACTTATGCATAGGTATCCCACCTGGTCATGGATTCCATCTATCCATCCATAAGCCTTTTTCAGAAACCATTTTAAAAACCAAAATCTAATCCATGAAAAACTTTACCCAGCTTGCCCATAACCGTGGGCACAGCTATCCAGGATAGATTATACACTCTGCAGAGGTTGTACAGCTTTACCCACAAGACACGATCATCCCACATTGCCACTAGATGAACACACTTCCTTTGGTGTGCGGCGAGGAGATCATGACAAGGCCGTTACAATGATCCATAGCCAAAACAGTCACGCCGCCACTAAGGTTTCACCACAACTCGAATCCACGAGTTGGAGCCCCTCTTGTGCCATGTGAGACTTCCCACACTCACGCGCTCACATTCAGCCTATAGCGAGACTATACTTGGAACTTCACAAATTACTTAGCAGTCTGTCCCATACCAGACTTGTGGTAGTACGATGTGGCTTTGCAACAGTAGCTCACAGACCGGTCCTTAACTTGACTTAGGCTCAATCCACATACCCACATGCACGACAGTCAACCAGGTGTCACCAAATACGAGGCATGCCGACACCCACCACCTATCCATTAGCCTAACTCCAAATCATAAGTTTCTATTTTTGTTTTTAAACCATTTTCACAAACCATCCCTGACTCACCGAAGTCAAGAACTCATTTTCAAATCGTCATTTCATGAGAAAGATTTGATCCCACTTAAAGTTATACTAAGCTAGGCTAAGCATTGCTGTAAAAATTTCTAGCCAATACTACAGTGCTGACTAGTTTTTTAGCTAGGGTGACAAGGTAAAGGAATTCGAGATTCAAATTGGGCTATAATCAAAGGATTATGGGTATAACTAAATTTAAAACAAATTTGAATTATATTTGAGTAAAGATACGCATGCATATACAGTAAAACAATATAAATACATTTGAAATATTAGGTTCAACATGGTCAAAGGTGTAACTTTCCTTTCTTTGAAGTTTGCCGAGGTTCGCTGAAGTTATACTCTCCGAAATAGTCGTAGTCTACACGCGAAAAGTAAGAACAAAATAAACTCAAATAAAATCCAAATAAAATCCAAATTTTATAAAATAAATGCCGGGAGATAGAATATGAATTTTGGAATTTGAATTGGTCCAAAAGGAGTTAGGGCGAAGGAGGACGACTTCTGGAAGTTTGAATTCCAAAGAAATGAATAAAAGGAATTATTGGAATTCTTTTCTTTATGAAGGAAAAGTGGTTGGAAGCTACAATATTTGTGTAGGGTCGAAGTCATGATCGAAGGTGTAGTCGAAGACATGGTCAAGACCATAGTCGAATTAACGGTTGAAGATGCGGAGGTCCAAGCCGAAGACAAAGACTCCAAGTACGGGTGCAGTCGAATTCGAAGATTAAGATTCGGTTGAAGACTTACTCGAAATTGTATAGTGGTCGAAGAACACTATAACAGTCGAGAACAAATGGTAATCGGAGTCGAGTGGTCAGGACGACAATGAACGCTGGTGGTGGAAAGCGAAGGTACTCAGAGTCGGCTATGACTTCGACTACCGAGTATTCTTCCAACTACTCCTTGCTGAAAAAGCGAAGGCTCGGAGACTTAGAGCGAAGAGTGATAGTGGTCGGAAGCGACTATGGTCGGAGGTAGATGGAGATGACAGTTGTTGGGAGTGACTGTAGTCGGAAAAACAATTGTGGTCGAAAGGATTGGAGTTTATGCAGAGTGATTGAAAGAATCGAATGGGTTGGAGGTTACGGAGGTTAAAACGGTCAACCAACCATGGTCGGTTTGAAGGCGGAGGTTGAAGTCGAAGGTTCCGAGATTGAAGATCGAAGTCTAAGTCTTCGAGGTTGAAGGTCAAAGGCTAGAGTCAAAGTCTCCGAAGGTCAAAGTCAAAATTGGAGTCTCCGAAGGTCAAAGTCGAAGACTCCGGCAGTCGGAGTCTAAAAAGCCTTCGAACAGCGGAATCTAAATAACCTCTGGACGACGAAGTCTAAAGAGCCTCCGGACATCGGAGTCTTATGAGTCTCCGAATGTCGGAGTCTAAGAATCGGATGGCTGAGAGACGTCAGATGGCTTCACGTGACGAGATTCGAGTGATCCAACGGCAGCGAAGACCGGGGAGGTGTACAAAAGAGGGAGAAGAGTATAAGTCCCGATTTACTTTGGCGCACGGTTCGGGCTGCACAAAGTTGGCTGGCGGCGAGGGTGTAGCGAAGGCAAGACACGATTATCGACGGCGGAGACTCTCTGACGACAGCTTGCTCGGAGAAGGGGCGTCGAAGGTTTGCGCGGGCCTGAGGAAGGTTATTGGCGGCGGGGTGCTCCAGTCATATTTTGGCTCAGGAAAAAGGGTGAAGGAGGTGCGCGTGGTCCCATCGAAGATTTGGTAGTGGTGGCGTCGGTGTTGGCGAAAGAGACACTCCGGCGGGGGAAATTGCTTGACGGAGGGGTGGCGAGGTGAGGAAAAGAGAGAGGGGATTGCGAGGAGTGCATTGGTGCTCTCGTGCAATACCAGAAGTGGTTGGAAGGTGGTCGGTGGCGAGTTGGAGCGATGGCGTAACTCGGCGCGGTGGTGGCGATATTCGGCGGTGAGGAGACTCAACCAAGGGCGGTCGAGAAAATCCAAAAATTATGAAATATATACTAAAAAATAGATTATGAATTTAGAAACTCGAATCACCTGATTCGGAGTTCGGACGGAGGAGAACGAGCGATTGGAAGATTGTCGAATCAGAAAATTCTAGAAAAAGAAAAATCAGGAATATTCCGAAGGAATATTCCCGCGTGAACAGTAACGGGCAGCAGCCTGTTCACTGTTTTTGGCCATGTCGTTGGTGAGAAAAGGCATGGGAGGTGAAGCCAATGGGTTGCTAATAACCCGAGGCACATGTAGGAATTGGCGGCACGTCAAACGGAGCACGGTGACGACGCGGACAACGACAACGGCATAGGGTGTGAAGAGAAGAATAATTTTCGGGCAAAGAATATGCAGAAGCAAGGTAACCACGGCGTAGAACACGGTAAGGCGAGTCTAGAAAAAAAAATATCGGCTGAGCCGAAACTTACCGGAGGCGACGCAATCGTCGTTTGAACGACGTCGGTACCGAAATAGGAAAAACTCTATATCTTCGCGCTCGGTGCGGCGAATCCAAAACTGTCTGAAACGTAGCCTCCTGGGATGGTTTGGCACGTTTTGACGCGGACGGATCATTGAGAGCATTCCCGGACAGGCGGGGACACGAAGTGCCATTTACGGCCATGGCAAGGTGTCGGCCGCAAATATTTAGGAAAGGTTTTTGGACGAACGGAGGGGAGCACGTCGTAGAACGCGTCAAGACGAACTCAACGCCGCAGACGGCTCGGCCAACGGACTAGCGAAACGCGGTGGACAAGACTTTATGCAGCCTACAGGCTGACATCGGTGTTCCGGGCAAACGGAGAGGAATTAACACGCGAGAGTTGCGGCGAATCGAAGAGTAGAGCATGGGGATCGTGATGCTCACCTTGTTTTTAGTCGGGCATGCACGGTCGGCTGGTGGCGACGTGACGAACGCGGACCCAATTTGCCCCACGGTGCCGACGATGCTCCGGCGATGTTCCGACGAAGGCGAGGTGAGCACTGCATAGAACGCAGCAAGGCGAAGCCAACGGTGTGGTCAAACGCGGCGGGACTCCACCGGACGAGGCACAAAAGGCCGGAGAACAACGCTTGGTACACAAAAATAAAACTCCGATTGCGACCAAACGAGAGGGAGTGGGGACTTGAGATTTTCGGGGTTGAGTGAGGATGAGGAGAGGCTCACGGGGCTCTCTTTTATAGGGGTTGAGGAGGTCCGAGGAGGGAGATCAACGGTGCATGTCTTTGAATGGCATGGTTTAAATCCCACGAAAATAGCTCATGAATGAGGGGGAAACGGTAGGGGAATGAAAGAGCTTGATGAGGGGAATTCAATGCAATTTATTTCGTGTGAAATGGTGGAGGAAATCAAGAGTTATGACGGTTTGAAGGAGCTCCAAAAACGTGGCCATGGCCGCTGCCCCTGCACACACACGCACGGTTTGGTCTCGAGGAAGAAGAAGGAAAAAGGAAGAGAGAAAAGAGAGAAAAAGAAAAACAAAAAAAAGAAAAACAAATTTAGAAAAATTCTAAAAAAAATATTTTTAGAATCCTTGGAACATGAAAAGATTAAAAAAAATTATTTCGGAATTTTTTGACGTTTATGTTAATTTTTAAAAATGTTTTTCTTTTTCTAGCTTTAAATAATACAATAAATAACAAATAAAGGCTAAAAATCTTAGAAAAATTCATAGAAGTTTCTTAGGCTATTTGGAACTTATAAAAAAATTCCAACTCAAATTTTCACATTTTTCTTTATAAAATATTTTTTTTATTTAACAGAAAGGCTCTTTTCTTTAAAGCTGAAAATCAGGTCAACTAGAATTTTACAAAAAAAATTCAAGCGACCAAATAACTTTAATTTTTATTTTAAACTAACTTACTTATTATTTTATTATTTTATATTTTTTTAAAATCAACTTTTCATAACTTTGTTTTAAGCCGAAAATCAAGCAATTAAATTTAAACAACGAAAAGGAATTTTTTTCTTTTAAATTAAATTAAATGTTTTTTTTGAAATAAACAGTTGGGCTGTTACAGCATGCGAGGCGGTGAAAGTGTCCCACCATTGAGATGCTGGTCCATTCAGCTGGTGAGAGGTGAATAGGACTCGCTCTCGATTAGTGCACTGCAATATGTCCAGCTTCTTGCCAATCGACCTGAGCTAGTCGTCGGCGTCCATTGGTTCGGCACTACTAGCGAAGGTTTGTGGCTTGATCCTTAGGAACTCTGAAAGACGATTGGGAGGTGCTTGGGCAGGTTGATGAAAAGCTTGAGGTGCGGGGTTGTTGATAGTCTGAGCCAATAATTGGATCAACTGATTTTGGTTGGCCATCAACTGCGCCCCATCCGGTCCTGCTGCTGGCGGAGGTGGTGGAATGGGGGCTGACTGGCTCCTTTGGGCTCCGGGGTTGGTACTGTCGCTGGGGTTCCTCCTCGTGTTCACCATCTGTTGAAGCTTCCAGATTTAGAGGAAAGAGAGAACTAAAGGAGAGGGTGCTAGTAACAATCCCACAACTACGAACACACAAAAGTAAGGAAAACCACGAATAATGGCCAAATAAAATATCTTTTATTTTATTATAATAGTCTCGCGGCTGTTAACAAAGGACTATAGCTCGCGGATAACGTTTTAAAGTTAAGACTCAGGGTTGTCTAGACACTAGTGTTGTGCTCGAGCCTCCTCGGAAAAGGCTCGGAAGTAGTGGAGTCTACATCCTCGGCACGAAGCTCGGCTAGTTCTTCCACTGCACGGAGCTTCTGCTGCTCGGCTAGTCTGGTACATGTGATCCATGGACTTGGTGAATTCCACCTGTCGAAGGAGACAGGGGTTGCTCTCGTACTCCGTAGATGAGAAATCGCTGGCAGCACCAAGAGGAGTCTTCATGGGGAAGTAGCGAAAGTCCGTGCGCTGCAGGTCCCGAGCGTAGATGTTACTCAACTGGCGAATGGCCTCTTGGGCTGCATCTTGCACTCCGTGGAAGAAGGTGGCTCGAGGTAGGGGGCGTCGAAGATGTAAATGGCTCCGTTGGCTGCAAAATCTTTGAAGATCTTCACTTCCACCCTCCAGCGCTCCTCGTCTCCGTACATGCCTACATACCCTTGGTAGAGGGGGTACGGCCGGAAGTTGAGCTCCTGCATGAGGTTGTACAGGTCGTCTGCGAAGAGTCTGGCAAGGGTCCTGTGGGAGACGCGGGTAGGTTGCTCCATCTAAAATTTTGAAGAGGGGAGAAGTTAGTAATAAGTCTTGGTAAGAGATTTGAGCAAAGGAAGAGATGATTTTAAAAGAGCCATTTCTTATCAAAATATATTCTTTAAGGTTGGTTTCTAGCTAAGGTCACGTCTTAGGGTCATTATTGCTCTGATATCATTGCTGTCGGAACCCGGAACAACAACTCCGAGTCCCACTGTGTAAATCGCACTATCCGAGGAAAAGCTAGTGCACACAGGGTTTAACAGCAATGTATATCATGCAAAAATTACCACATGATATTATTAAACGAAAATACGGCCTTAAGGCCAAGTCTTACAATATAGGGGCACAAGGCCAACAAAAGAAAATAAAACAGCGGAAAGCAGTAAAGGTAGCAGAACAGCCCATCCAGCCTCCCACAGGCGAATGACTGTAAGACGCGTCCTACTCGCTGAAGTAGTCCTCACCGTCGTAGTCGTCCTCGAAGTTTGGCAACAGATTTAGCAAGGTGAGTACAAAGAGTACTCCCAAGGTAAGCAAGTAAATGCTTATGCAAGTTACACCAGGAGATATAACAGAATTGATGCATGCATAATGGATTTCAAAGGAAGGCTTAATAGGGTAAATGTGCGGAAAAGCAATACTTGAATTTGAATACAATAATGTAAGTACGAAAAGCTGGACTTTAATACAGTATATGAAACAAGGTTTTATCGAGTATTATCATTAGAGTAGGCTCCGACCTATACTAACCTAACCACGGGAATCCACCCGGACAATAACCAAAACAATCACTTTGCTTAAAACTAAGTTTTGTAAAAACCAAGTGTAATCTGTGACAACTTTACTCAGCATGTTCATGACCGTAAACACGGCTATCCAGGATAGATTAAGACTCTGCAGAGGTGTACAACTTTACCCACAAGACATTCCCTCTCACTTGAGCCACGCGATAAACACACTTCCTTTGGTGTGCGGCGGAGAGTTCATGACAAGGTTGTTCCAATGATCCGTAGTCAAAATAATTACGCCTCCACTAAGGTTTCACCACAACTCGAATCCACGAGTTGGAGCCCCCTATGGTGCCATGTGGGACTTCCCACAGCCTACGCCGCGCTCACATTCAACCTATAACGGAATTATATTTGGAACCTCACAAGTTACTTAGCCAGGCCCGTCCCATACCGGACTTGTGGTAGTACGAAGTGATTTCGTAAAATATTTCACAGAAACGGTCCTTAAAACTGATTTAGGCTTAACCACATACCCACATGCACGACAATCAACCAGGTGTCACCAAACACGAGGCATGCCGGCACCCACCTCCTAACCATTAGCCTAAGTCCAAACCAAGATTTTAGTTTCATTTTTAAACAATTTTCACAAACCATACTTGACTCACCGAAGTCAAGATATCAACTTTCAAAGTCTATCATTTCATGTGAAAGATTGATCCCACCTAAAATATTACTAAGCCAGGCTAAGCATTTCGACAAAATCTCTAGTTAATACTATGGTACTAACTAGTTTTCAGCTAGGGTGACAAGGTATATGAATTTGAGATTCAAATGGGCTATAATCAAAGGACTATGGGTATAACTAAAGTTTAAACTGAATTTAAATTAAATTTGAATAGAAGTACGCACGCATATACAGTAAAACAACATAAATTAATTTGAAATATTAGGGTCAACATGGTTAAAGGTGTAACTTGCCTTGCTCGAAATCCTGCTGAGAATCGTCGAACTCGAAATCTCCGGAATCGTCAAAATCTAACGTAAAGGGTCAATTCAAAGAAAATTCAAATAAATTCAAATTTTCAAAATTATTCTAGAAATGGGTAGATCATGATTTTAGAAAAATTTAGAAATTTGAAAGGGTCAATTTGGAGTTAAAATGCAAAAGTTATAGCCTTCCAAAGTTTAAATATAAATAAAAATAAAATACTCAATTTCTGGAATTATTTTTATACCGAAAATCATTTATGACGTCAGCCTGAATTATTTTTCTAAAGGAAAATAAAAGAATTATGACATCAGCAAGGTAATTTGTTTTTGGCTGAATTATTTTTATACGGGAAAATCGATTTATTGCGTCAGCATGACGTCAGCCCTGGAATTAATAGAGGCTGACAGGTGGGGTCGGTCTACGGTAGATCTGGTCCACGGACTGAGTGGTGCTGAGGTGGCATGCGGGCGCGCGGGGAGCGAGGTGGCGCTGGCGTGGCTTCCACGTGGCTGCCACGTCACGGCAATGTGCCGACGTGGTTGCACGCGCGTGGGGTGGCGGGGAGGTGCCCGGGTGGCGCGGGCGTGGCGCTGACCTGGCTGCCACCTGGCTGCCACACACCTGCCAAGTCGGCCCGACGGGCTGACGTGGCCTGACCGGCGGCGCTCGGGGCCCAAGGGTCGCCGGCGCTCTGGCGGGCGGCGGCTCCGGCCGATGGTACCAAAATGAGGAGAACGTGGGGAGTACATCGGTACCTGGCACGGATCCCGAGTGTGACCGGAGAGAGGAATCGGCGAGAAGCGGCGGTGGCTGGAGAAGGGGTTCACGGTGGCGGAGAGGTTCCGGCGACACAGAAGCTCGGGGGAGAGGTCGCCGGGGTTCGCCTGGGCACCAGCAAGGTCAGGGAGGCGTCGGTGAGGCTCGGGGCGGCTTGAGACGACGGTGATTGTTCGCCGGAGTCGTCGGAGCCGCAGAGGGGAAAACCGGGCTCGGGGAAGCTTCGGTGCTCGGGGACTTTGATTGAGGGGTGAGGGAGGGGCGGTGTGGGTAGAGGGACCCCAAGGAGGTCCTTTTATAGGCTGGGGAGGGGAGTAACGACTGCGCGAAGATCGCCGGAGTGAAAATGGGCGGAGAGAATGAATGCGACGGCGAGGAGAGGCGTAATGCGCGACTTTATGCCAGAAACGGACGCGGTGGAGGCGGAGGTTCAATTTGCCGTTGGCGCGGGGGATTAAACGGGAAGGAAACCGAAGCAATCAAAGCTTCGGTTTCGGCTTTAATGGCAGCAGCGGGCGGCGATCGCGCGAGGAAGAAAGGAAAGGGGGCGGGTAAGACGGATCCGACAGGTGGGGCCCACCGGTCAGCGAGAGGGGAAGAAAGGAAAGAGGTGAGGCGATGGTCAGATCTTCGACGGGTGGCACTGGGAGAAGATCGAGACCGCAGGGTGTGGGCGAAGGGGTAAGTGAACGGGGATGGCCATGATCTCATCCGGCAACGGGGATTGAATCCAGGCCGATCGGTGCATTAAGTGGGAGGGGGTGCCTGAGATTAGGTACGGCAACGGAGGACGGCTGGGATTGGGCCACATGCCGATCGGAGGAAAGAGAGGAGCGGGCGAAGCGGTAAGTGGCCGCGAGCGGCTAGGATTGATTTGGGCGGGGGAAGGGACGGTCCGATGCGTGACACGTGTCGTGCGCAGAGAGAGGGAAGGCGGGATGAAGGGGTAAGTGGGATCGGACGGCTGGGAAAGAAACCGGCGGCACGGGTTCGGCCCGATGCTCGACACTTGGCAGCCGGGGAGGGTTTTGGATTTTTAATTTCTTTTTGAATTTCAGAAATGACTAGAAGGCTTTAGAAAACTCAGAAAAATACCAAATAAAATTTGAAAATTCCAGGAAAATTCAGAGGACCTTCTGGGACGATTTGAGACTTAATAAAATTATTTCCCACCCATTTTGATATTTAAATTTTTCAAAAGCACAATTTGACTTAAAAGGGGAAGTTTTTAAATCTTTATAAAATCCTGAAAGTTAATATAATTATAGAATTGAGTTCAGAAAATGAAATACACTTATTTTGACTTTCATGAAATGCAACAAGTTCAGTTTGGCCTTTATCAATTAAAGTTTTAAATTTTTTCTCATATCAGGGCTTTGCAATAAAGTCCAGGAAAATCCAATAAATTTCCAGAAATTATTTTAATAAAGGAATAAAATTTTTGGGATGTTACACTTGCGGTAGTACCGCGCTCTCGAGCGGTATTACCGATTTTCCTGAAAGTTTCTACGGTAGATTTATCTATAATTTCAGGTGATGTTTTTGATGGATATGATCCAATAGAAAGATGTTAAATCATCAAACATCACTAAAACTAGCAATTTACCCAAGAATATAGCATCAAAACGTCTACATTTCAAGTTTTAACCTAGATTCATAAAAGAGGTCAAAAGGGATGAAATTTGAAGTAATGATCCGAAATACCTCAAGGAGTGGAGGAGGTGAGTCCTTGTGAAGCAGAAACAAGTCCAAGAACCACGAAAATGCCACCGGATTTAGAGATTGGGCTGAGGTGTTGAGAGTGTTCTTGGGGAGGAGAGGGCGAGAGAGAGAGAAGTTTTCGAAGGTTTGAAGTTATGAGGAGAGAGGGAACGGTTTTGGAAGGGAATGGGAGAAAAAAACCCGGAAGTAACTGCCCTTTTTAAGAAATATTGGTAGTACCGCACTTACCACCGGCAGTGTTAGGGATATAGAGTTGTAGTAGGATATAGAGTTTGTATTCTATTCCACATATGCCTTATCTCTATATGGTATATCTCTTTGTACTTCTATATATATGGTCCCTTGGACATCATATCAATACACATACAATATTCATAACATGGTATCAGAGCAAAGGTTCAAACCTCTAAAACCCTAGCCTCTCCACAAATCTTCCGCTGCCGCTGCCCCCGGGAGGATCGACCACTACTCCCGGGGCGACCACCTCGTTTTCGGGCTGCCATAGCCTTCGCGTGGCGAAGCGCGAGGAAGCAGACTTGACCTGGAGGAGAAGCCGGTCGGCCGCCGTTCCAGACGCCGCCTTTCGAAGGGGTTTTCCATCGCTCGGGATCCAGCTGCCGCCCTTGGAGCAACCACCGCTCCTCATCACTCGCCGACGGCCTCTCCGCCCTTGAAGATCTCGCCTCTTACCAGATCCGGCGACTGTCCTCCAGGATCCAGCGACTGCCACCAGATCCAGCGACTGCCCTCCAGGATCCGGCGCAAGGATCCGGCCACACCAGTCGCCGTCCTCTCTGCCGATCCGGGCCGGCCCGGGTTGCCGCTGCTCATCCACCGCCAGCCGCCTGGTTTTTCGCCGTCGGACCAGCACTCGTCTCCGCTGAGATTTTCTGTGCGCCCGAGCCACCGGATCTCCCGCCGAGCCACCGGATCTCCCGCCACCGCCACGCTCGCCGAGGTCGTCCACCTTGGGAGCTGATCCAGGGCCGCCGTCGCTCTATTTTCTATCGATCCCGGGTCCGAATGTTGCTTGCCGCCGCGTGGGGAGCCGGCTGACCTTGTCTCCGTCCCGCAGCTGCTACTGAGCCGGAGTCGACCGCAGCTCGGGGCCCGCCGCTGCTCTTGCTAACTCCTCCTACTGCTCGGGTCTCGTGGTTGGGTGTATGGTCGCTTGCTACAGAGGAAGGCTGGAGATGGGTTTTTCGACTGTTGGCTAGTCACATGTGTGCTAGTTTTTAGTGCTAGCTTCAGCTATTTGCATATGTGCTAGTTTTTCTTTTGTATTTTTCACTGCGTCCATTCAAATCCGTCGTGTGTACTTTTCAGTTCGTCTAAGCCTTGCGTGTCCACAAAATTTTTGTTGTGTCAATCAGTCGATTACTTTGC
The DNA here is from genome assembly GCA_036346265.1 of Melocanna baccifera. Classification (NCBI taxonomy): domain Eukaryota; kingdom Viridiplantae; phylum Streptophyta; class Magnoliopsida; order Poales; family Poaceae; genus Melocanna; species Melocanna baccifera. Next base: position 4,425,805 of record CM070699.1, on the reverse strand, counting down.
TAGCCATAGTCCATCCTTTCGGATTTTGTATGGTCGGTGCCGCCCCTCTTGCGCTTGTATGGCTCTTCTCCGGTTCGTCTTCGCTGGATCTGGCCTTACCCCGTTCGGATCCAGCCTCGTTCGTGCTGGATCCAAAATCCTCCGTAGGCGGCCTCTCGCGTCGCATTCCTGAGCTTTTTAGGCTACCGCGCTTCTTGTGCACTGCGTTTCTATTGCGCTTCTTGTGCCTTTGTGCGCATGTATCTCGGTCTATGATCTTGCGCTCTTCTTTACGAGCGCCGCCCGAGCTTTTAAAGCCGCCACGCTTCTTCTGCAATGCGTTTCTATTGTGCTTCTTGTGCACTGCGTTGCCGCCGTCTCAGGCTTTGATCTTCTTTATGAGCTGCCACCATACTTTATGAGCTACTACATGACCTCGGATGGAGATCTTCTATTTTCGATACAACTTTCAAGAGCCGCATGCTACGATGACGTTTCAAGACTTGGATTTTGGATTTTAGTGTTAACTCTTTCAAATGCAATGCTATTGTATACGCCTTGCATTTGAGGGGGGTGTTAAGGATTCAGAGTTGTAGTAGGATATAGAGTTTATATTCTATTCCACATATGCCTTATCTCTATATGGTATATCTCTTTGTACTCCTATATATATGGTCCCTTGGGCCTCATATCAATACACATACAATATTCATAACAGGTAGTATCGCTCCCTACTGCAGTAGTATCGCAAGGCAGTAGTACCGCGCCCCACAGCGGTAGTACTGATTTTTCTGGGACTTGCTGAATTGAGATTGGAATTAAGATTAAAAGCAAATGATCCCTAGTTTTGCACCCAGAGAAGAATCATTCAGGATCATTCTGCATTGGGGAACCTATTTGAATTCTAATAAAATAGTTTTTATAAACATACAGGATTTTAGCAAAAATCTTTGATAAATCAACACAAAAATACTCCAAAAGATCAAAATAATATCTAAACACATGTAACAAGGGTTCAAGCAACATTTGAGAAGTCTAAAACATTTAATTCATTTCTCAACTTACAAAAATGGCTTTCGTCTAATGGCTTGGTGAAAATATCCGCTAGTTGATCCTCGGTTCTTATGTGGCTAATTTCAATATCCCCCTTTGCAACATGATCTCTCAAGAAATGGTGTCTAACATCTATATGCTTGGTTCTTGAATGTTGGACGGGGTTATTGGCTATTTTTACCGTACTTTTATTATCACACAAAAGAGGCATTTTATTAAATTTGATTCCGTAATCCATCAATGTTTGCCTCATCCAAAGCAATTGTGCACAACAACTACCCGCGGAAATATATTCGGCTTCGGCGGTTGAAAGTGCTACGGAGTTTTGTTTCTTTGAGGACCAAGATACTAGTGATCTTCCTAGCAATTGACAACTTCCTGAGGTGCTTTTCTATCCACTTTACAACCCGCATAATCGGAATCTGAATATCCAATTAGATCAAATTTAACACCTTTTAAAAACCACAAACCTACACTAGAGGAATATTTTAAATATCTCAGAATTCTCTTTACGGCCACTAAATGACACTCTTTTGGAGATGCTTGAAATCTTGCACACATGCACACACTAAATATAATATCGGGCCTAGATGCGGTAAGATAAAGCAAACTACCTATCATGGATCTATAAAGCTTTAAATCTACCAACTTACCTCCTTCGTTTAGGTCCAAATGCCCGTTGGTTGCCATGGGAGTTTTGATGGGCTTTGCATCCTCCATGCCAAACTTTTTGAGTAGCATACTTGGTTTGGCTAATGAAAGTTTCATTCTTGAGTTATTTGATTTGAAGTCCAAGGAATAACTTAATTCACCTATCATGGACATCTCAAATTTCCTAGACATCATTTCACCAAATTCTTTGCAAAAGTCTTGGTTAGTAGAACTAAAGATAATATCGTCAATATATATTTGACATACAAAGAATTCATTGTCAATAACTTTTTAAAATAAAGTAATGTCAACCTTTCCGATTTTGAATCCTTTAGAGATTAGAAAATCTCGAAAGCACTCATACCATGCCCTAGGGGCTTGTTTAAGTCCATATAGTGCCTTTGAGAGTTTATAAATATGGTTTGGATTCTAAGAATCCTCAAACCCGGGAGTTGCTCAACAAATACAAGTTCGGTTATTTTTTCATTAAGAAACGCACTTTTAACATCCATTTGATAAAGTTTAATATCGAAGCATGATGCAAAAGCAAGCAAGATTCTAATTGACTCAAGTCTAGCTACGGAAGCAAAAGTTTCATCATAATCTAATCTCTCGATTTGAGTAAAACCTTGAGCAACTAACCTTACTTTGTTTCTTACAATAATTCCATTTTCATCTTGTTTATTTCGGAAGACCCATTTTTTCCCAATCACATTGTGCTCCTTGGGTCTCTCCACTAAACTCCCTACATCATTTCTTGCGAAATTATTTAGTTCCTCATACATGGCATTTACCCAATCGGGATCATCTAATGCATCACCTACAATTTTGGGCTCAAGAAAAGAAACAAACGAGTAATGTTCACAAAAGAAAACTAGTTTAGAGCGAGTTTGAACACCCTTACTCACATAACCCAATATTTGGTCTATTGGATGATCCTTTGACAATGCATTGTGAACTCTTAATGGTTGAGGTTGCTCTTCCTTATCTTCATCTTGAGCTTGAATGGTGCTTGGTGTGGATGAAGCAGGAGATTGAACTTGAGTTGATGAAGGTGGATCACTTGACTCCTCTTTTGGCTTGATACTTCCAATTTGCATATTTTCTATAGCCTTTCTTAGCCCTTCATCACCTACATCATCTAAATTTTCTTGCTCTTCTTGAGAGCCATTAGTTTTATCAAATTGTACATCATATGATTCTTCGATTATACCGAAATTTTTATTGAAAATTCTATATGCTTTGCTATTTGAAGAATAACCTAAAAGAAAACCTTCATCACATCGACTTTGAAATTTAGAGAGCCAAACACCTTTTCTTAGAATGAAGCATTTGCACCCAAATACTCTAAAATAGGAAATATGCGGCCTCCTTCCCATGAGAAGTTCATAAGAAGTCTTTTTCAATAGGAGATGTAAGTAAAGGCGATTTATGGCATGACAAACGGTTTTGATAGCTTCTGCTCAAAAGATATCAAAAGTATTATATTCATCAAGCATTGTCCTAACCATTTCAATTAGTGTACGATTTTTCATTTCTACAACTCCATTTTGCTCCAGAGTGTAGGTTGAGGAAAACTCGTGCTTTATTACAAGTTCATCACAAAAATCTTCAATTTTTGCATTCTTGAACTCGGAACCATTGCACTCCTAATTTTCTTTATTTTAAAATCAAATTTATTTTGGACTCTTTTTGCAAATCTATTGAAAATCTCAGGGACATTACTTTTGTCATTTAGGAAAAAGACACATGTATATCGGGAATAATCATCCACAATGACTAAACAATAGCTATTTCCCCCTAAGCTCTTGTAGGTTGTTGGCCCAAACAAATCCATATGTAAGAGCTCTAATGGTCTAGATGTTGACATGATACTTTTGGAAGGATAAAAATTAGCCACTTGCTTTTCGGCTTGACAAGCACTACAAAGATTGTTTTTTCTCAAACTTCACAACCTTCAAGCCAACAACTAAATCATTTTTAAAAAGCTTTTTGAGTTGAATCATGCCTACATGACCCAACCTTCTATGCCATAACCATCCCAAAGAGGTTTTAGCTAATAAACAAGTTTTCAATCCGGAATCATTTTGAATTAAAATCCACTAAATAAAGATTTCCAAAACGAAAGCCTTTAAAAACAATCTCATTATTCTTTTCTTTTGAAATTGCAACACCATCTTTTGAAAATGAGCAAATCAAGCCAAGATCACACAATTGAGCAATAGATAGCAAATTGAAATTTAGTGTTTCTACCAAAGAGACATTAGAAATAGAAAAGTCATTAGAGATAGCAATTTTACCCAATCCTAATACCTTTCTTTTGCTATTATCGCCGAAGGTGATCTTTTCATTGCTCCCATTTTCGAATGTGGTGAAATATTCTGGTCTCCGGTCATGTGTTGAGTGCACCCGCTATCAAGTACCCAATGTCGACCACCGGTCTTGTAGTTCACCTACAAAAGAAAATCAAGTTCTTCTAGGTACCCAAATTTGTTTGGGTCCTTGGAGGTTAGTAACCAAGGCTTTGGGCACCCAAATGGCATTCTTTTTAACCCTTAAAATTGAAGTGCCAATGAATTTTGCAATAACCTTGCCATTACTAGATATCTTAAGCAAGTAGCACGAATCATATAAATTAGTAGAAGCATTTTTATTTTCTAGATTTTGCTTAGCACTTGGCCTTACAAACCTTGTGACCGGCTTTGAGGGTTTCTTACCTCTCTTGGGCACATACCCAAGTCTCTCCTTATTGAACGAGCATCTTTGCTCACTCAATAATTTGTCAGGAGTGGCCTTGCCCTTGAAGCATCTTTTTAAACCTTTATTTAATTAGACAACTTGTTCTTTTAATTTGCAATTTTCAACAAGTTCTTCATCACATAAGTCAACAATATTATCAATACTAAAAGAACATGGCATGGCAATCAAGTCATCACATGAAGTGGAACAATTTACTTTACCAACTTCTACTCTAGGCATATTATAAATAATATCACAATTAATTCCAATGCTAGAGCAAGATTTATTTGAATTTTCTTGGACAAGCAAGTCATGAGCTTCTTTTAGCTCTTCATAGGAATTCTTTAGAGAGATATGTTCTCTCCTTAGTTCCTTGAATTTAGACTTCTCTTTTCCAAGAAATTCATTTAAGTCAATTAGCATATCCATTAATTCATCATATGAGGGTTCATCATCATCATCACAAGTTTTTACCTTTTCTCCCTTAGCCATAAGGTATGTAGGAGTGGAGAATAGTGATGGAGCCTCCTTGATGGCGATGCCGACAAGTCCTTTCTTTTTGGGAAACTCATCCTCGCTTGAGTCGGAATTCAAATAGTCTTCATCGGAATTCCACTCTCCAATATGGGCTTCATTTTTCCCATCCTTGTTTAGCCTCTTGAAAAGCTTCTTCTTTGGGTTGAACTCCTTCTTCTTGAATGTCTTGCCCTTGTCATCCTTCTTCTTGGGGCATTGAGAGGCAATGTGCCCCTTCTCATCACACTCATAGCAATGAATGATGCTATAGCGCTTGTTGCGGTCAAATGATCGCCCTTCTTGCTTGATCCTTAGCCTCCACTTCGATGTGGATACCTCCTCATGAATTTCTTCATTCTTCTCACGAGGAGAGCCATTTCCTCCTCGGAGTCATCTTCCTCATCCTCGGATTCTTCGCTTAATACCGCTTTGGCCTAGAAAGCGGTGATCTTCTTGCTTTTGGAGGAGGATTGCTCCAAAAGCTCCTCCTTATCCGTTTTATACAACTCATTGGTAATTAAATTACCCAAGAGTTGCGTTGGTGTCATTCTTGGTAATATCAAGATGAGCATTTTTCTCATAATATCAAGATCGGTTAGTGACGTGCTGAGGCCCTTGAGCTCATTTACAATGTTGTTCAAACAAGAGTACATCTTATTGATACTTTCGTGAGGCAACATGGTAAATGTTTCGCATTTGATCCGAAGCCGATGCAATTTGGCTTCCTTGACCGTGGATGTTCCCTCATGGATTTCGGAGAGGGTTGCCCAAATAGCATGAGCATTTTCTAGGTTGCTCACCCTATTGAACTCATCCGTGTTCAATGCTCCAAATAATACATTCATTGCTTGGGCATCTAAATGAGAGTTACACGTATCTTGATCCGTGAGTTGTAATAGATCGAGAGGCATAACATAACCCTCATTTACTATTTTCCGAATGCTCGGGCTCATGGCTTTAAGATAAATTGATATTCTAATTTTTCAATAAGAATAATTTGTGCCATCAAATTGTGGGGCCTTGCCTATTGCAATCCCCTCGTTAGCCATCCTTTTCTCTCTATACGTTAAGTCTAATGAAAGAGAGACCAAGCTCTGATACCACTTGTAGGATTAAGGATAACCGGCTAGAGAGGGGTAAATAGGAGGTTTTAAAAATCTTGCCTAATTAAACTAGTAAGTCCAATTTCAATACTAGACAAGAATACTGAAAGAATTGATCCTACTCAATTATGACAATTCTAGCCAACAATATAATAAACTACAAGCACAAGTAAATATATCAAGTATCAAATTGCTCAACTAATAATTGAAATACTAAAAGCAAGTAAGAAAATGATCACAATGACTCGGTGATGTTTTTCTGTGGTATCGAAGACTTGCCGATCTTCACTAATCCACGTTGAGGAAAGCCCAAGAGCTCTTGGACCGGCTCCACGAATTAAGCCTTGCTCCTCGATTACTAGGGTAGCTCTTCCTCCTCTCCGGAGATGGCGAGCTCCAAACCACTCACAAATCGGCTCCGGGCTTCTTTACAACCTTCTTGAAGAAATCACCGGGCAAACAACCTCCTCGCCGTCTAGGTTCCGTCAAGCACCAAGAGAATAGACCTTTGATTCTGCTTGACAACGCTCAAGTGCAATTGGATCAACTAGAATTAAATGCACTTAAAAAACTCTCCACAAACTCAAAATGAATGCGCAAATGAGAGAAGTGAGTGGAGTGAATGCTCTAGAGCTCAAATGTGTTCAATGCAACTTCAGCAACCTGCCCAAGTGTAGGTGGGGGGTATTTATACCCTCACCAACCAAAACTAGCCGTTGGAGAAAATTAAATCAGGGAAATCGGTACTACCGCTGTACAAAGTGCGGTACTACCGATTTACACTGTAGCACACAGTAACGGCTATGTCAGAAGCGATAGAACTAGCCGTTGAAATTTAGTGCAGTACTACTGCCATTGAAAGTGAGGTAGTACTGCACTGCGGTACTACCGCATGGAGGTGCAGTACTACCGCCCTGCGGCTGTACCACCGTGATAATATCGGTGCTACCGATTTTTGGCCAGTTAAGTTCTTTCTTGGAGAGCTCTCTGGGAAAAATGTTCTGCAAATCAGTACTACCGCGGTACCATGCGGTACTACCGCACTACGGTTGTACCGTCGTTCATATTTCGGTACTACCGATTTTTGTGAGCTAAAGTCCCCCAAACGGGTGCTCTGGAAAAAACGTACCGCATAAAAATCGGTACTACCTCCGTGCGGTAGTACCGCAGTTTACATGCCGGTACTACCGCACTGCAGTAGTACCGCAGGTGGGTGTGGTGCTACCGATTTTTCTGAGAGAGCACAGTGAGTTTTCAAACTTATTTTCAAATGCATGCATGATCCTAAATTGATCCAATATGCACCCAAGCATGCTATAAAACTACTTTCAAAGATCTCTCTTAATATTACGGCATCTAACCTATAATCCGGTCTTCCACCTTTCTCCAAAAACTGGTAAAATGAAACACGATCCTATATTTTAGGTACCTCTGTCTTAATCTTTCTTGATGCTGAGATTCCATGCAGCTTGTTCTTGTTTATTTCCTATATGAGACTTTGTCTATACGATCTTAACACACATGTTTGTCCCATACTTATAAATCGTCATCAATTATCAAAACCCTAAATTCGTGGGCCTAGATGCTTTCAACCATCGGGTCCGGTCAGGCCGCAAAGGTACCGCTAGGTCCGGTCAGACCGCCACAAGAAAAGTCGCTCTCTGGAAGAAAACATTCCGCGTGAGAATACGGAACTACCGTGGAGTGGTCGAACCACTGTCTACACGCTGGTTCGACGCGTGTGCGGTCGACCGCAACTTTCAGTGGTCGGACCGATCGGTGGTCGACCGCCTCATACATGCGGTCGATCGCCCACCAATCAAACCGCATTATATACGCTGGTCTGACCGCTCCACCAGTCAGACTCCATATTGACCTGGAACACTATTTGGCCGGTCTGACCGCTTATACAAGGCCGCTCAGACCGCCATATTTAGGTTTGGATGAATTCAACAGAAAATATTGCATATTTCTTAAGAACTGAGAGACAATTTGGAGGTATCCCTATGTTTGTGATGAGTAATTGACGGTTGGTTTAATGAGTTTGAGTTTGTTTTGGGTATTCTAGGGTTGAGTACCTTTACTTGTGCTAATCTTGATTATGCTGTTTCGTGCGATGTTATGTGACGGTTTGCTTGTCTTTGTGGCTGCAGGACTTCAGAGCTAGGTCATGGTGAGGCGAGGAGGACCGGGACTAGGCACAGGAGGTGTTAAGGTCCAGACGGTCAAAGATGCCGAAGATGATCGAGGCTACTGAGGTGGTTGCGAGCCGAGAGACGAGGAACCGGAGCTGAAGCTACCGAAGGTGGACACGACGGGCAATGACGAGCGGACCGGGACTAGACTCAGGGAGGAGTCGTGGTCCAGACGGTCAGGATGCCGGGTGCGATCGTGCATCGACAGGAAGCTTCCAGGAAAGTGTGGCAGGGGCATTTCGATAAAATGCGCAAGGCGGCAAAATGGAAGTGAGATGTTAGGGCTTGGAGTGGAATGGCTATTTTTCCCTCCAATTTGACCTGAGGGTTGACTGTTACTTCATTTGTATGAGAGGTATGGAGTGGAGGGCAACTGCCACTTCTTGAATTCCCTGTTGAGGAGAGGGGTGTGCTGGTCTTCCTTTTGTCTTCTGGGCATCCAGTAAGATGTTGCTGGCTCTCCTTTTGGTCTGAGTAGGCAGTAGTAGAATTGAGAGTGCTCTCCTCCTTGGTGAGCTGCACATTTTGGTTAGGGGTGGTGCTCTTGTAGCTCCTGTGGTCTGTGCGTGTGTGTGCTAGAAAGTAAAGAAATGTGAGCAGTAGCATTTTAGTGAGATGGGATAGATGAACAACTTCATGTAATCATTCCTCTCCCAGTATCATGTTGAAATCGATTGGATTTGAGCTATCCCTTCTCTTGTGCAACATTTCCCTATCTTTGCTGTTCTAGGGTTTGATTGCAGAGCAAGTGTGGATGTTGATATCTAGCCAAAATGGTCTGCTATTTGTTTATATTTTCTTGCTCTGAGATCATCTACCTGCTATTTTCAAAGCTGCTCAAAGAGAAGAATCAAGAATGATGAGCAAATTAGAAATCAATCTCCTCCTTTTTAAATTTTCAGATTTTAGCTGAACCTTCAATTTCTTGCTCTCTTGATGAAATCTGTTGTTCCCTGAGGTCTTGGTATTATTTAGCTTATAGTCAAATTCATTTGACCCAAAAACATCAAGCAATCACTTGTCAATTTCTCTATTTCTCAGCTATTTTCAGTATTTACTACTCAGCAGTTTTAGTTAGTTAGCTACTCTTAGTTAGGCTGTTCTTGCTGTTGCTGTGAAGTTCGGCCAGGGTGATTTTCGGCCGTGAGCAGTATGGAGTAGAGAATGAAGAGGTTTGAGTGAAGGGCAGCTGTACTGAATCTCTTCTTTGGTTTCTCTGCTGTCGCTTTGAGCTCCTTGTTCAGCCGTATGCAGTAAACTGCAGACTGTGCTTTCAGTTTTCAGAGGTTAATTTGTCTACTGTCTCGGTCAGGAGTGCCCGACGCCATTTCTATTTTGTTCAGGCTTCTATCCCCATCCTTCTCGCTGAACTGCATCCCTGCTGCCCCTCTTCGGCTATCTCAACTCTTCTCAGTTCTCAATTTTCTTCCCAAATCTTGGTTCTTTGCTCTCATGTTGTTTCCTTTTAATTTCTAAGATTCCTCAACTATTTGTTTGAAGTCTTGGCCGTTGAATTTGAGAAGAGCAGCAAGCTTATCATCTTCCTCACTGTGTCTCTGTGGTCTGCAAGTAATTACCAAGAAGGGTGTTTTCAGTTTACTGTACCTAAGCTCTTCAGTCGGTTTGCATTTACTATGTTCAGTTCTTGCTACTTTTGGGGATTTCGCTGCTGCCTGTCCAGTCTTAGAAAATCCAGTTCTCAGCTTCAGTCCACATCTAAGTGTTTTCGGCCAGCAAAAACGTTCTTGTGTGCCGTCTGTGCTCTCTCAGTTCTCTCGGCTGAAACTTTGTGTTCATTTTCAGCAGTGCTTCTCCGATTTCAAGTGTGCGTAGAAAATTCCTTGCCGTTAAGTAACAGTTGTTGTTTTAGTATTCATTTCTTGACTATTTTTGGTTGTTGCTTTAGGCTTTATTGGTGCTCTCTGTAATCAGTCGTCAGGTTGTGTCTTTCTCAGTAGTTGCAGTGCGTATGCCATTTCATACTTTATAGCTATTGTAGCTATTGGAGAAGAAATATTTGTGGATACTTTGGGGACAAATGTTAAAAGGCACCATTCACCCCCCCCCTTTGTTGCCATTTCCGATCCTACAATTGGTATCGGAGCCGGTTAGCTCTTCTTGATAGATCTTAACCGGTCTGTGAGCCATGGCGACAGACAAGTATTCCACCAAGCCCCGATCTTCGATGGGATCGACTATCCCTTCTGGAAGAGTCGGATGGAGTCCTACATTCAGGCTCAGGGCTATGCGGGATGGCGAAATGTAACATCCCAATTTTTGCTTTATTTGGAAAGGATAAATTTTAAATTAATTAATTCAAATTATTTGGATTTTACAGAGTTAAAAGTTTCTGTTTGAAACTAAAAATTAATATCAATATAGATTGGAAATATTTTTCTTAAGTCTAAAACCTCTCCAGAATTTACGTGAATTTTTCTGGAATTTTAAAATTTATTTGGTATTTTTCGAGTATTTTAAAGCCTCCTAATCATTTCGAAAATCAAAAAGTAATTAAAATTCTGAAACTCTCCCGAGCCGACAAGTGTCGCCCATCGGGCCATTTCACGCCGCGGATCTATTTCGGCCGTCCGATCTCACTTACCGTTTCAATCCCGCCTTCCCTATCTTGGATCGACGCGTGGCAAGCATCGGATCGTCCGTTTCGCGCCGATTCAATCCGGCCGCTCCGACCACTTACCGCTTCGCTGTTTTATTCTCCTCTGCGTGACGCGTGGCACAATCGGCACCGTTCCTGTTGCCGTGCTTAATCTCAGCCACTCGCCGACTTAATGCACCAACGGCTCGGATTCTCTCACGGTTGTCGGATTGAATCGTGATCGCCCCGATCACTTACCCTTCGCCCGACAATCGGTGGTCGGATCGCTTCTCTTTGCCACCGTCGCACATCCACCCGTCCCCTCATTCTTTCCCATTTTCTTTCTCGTTGACATGCGGGGCCCGGCTGTCGGACCCGTCGTCTCCGCCGATTCTTCCTCCCGCACCCGCGCTGCCGCCATTAGTGCCAAAAGCGAAGCTTTCAATGCTTGGTTCCTTTCGATTTACTTCCCGTGCGATCGCATATTAATCCCCGCCTTCACGCGTCGGTTTACGGCATAAAGACGCGCGTTACTCCTCTCCTCGCCGTCGCATTCATCCCCTCCGGCCGTTTCAGCTCCGGCGAACTTCGCGCGGCCGTTACAACCCTCCCGGTCTATAAAACCCGCACCCGAGGTCCCTCTACGCTGCCGCCCTCCTCACCTCTCAAGCGAATCACCGGCGCGAGCCCCTACGCCCGATTTCTTCCCGCGGCTTCAAATACTCCGGCGAGCAATTGCGGCCGTCTCGGCTTCCTCACTCCTCGCGGCGCCTCCCGGCGTTCTTTGGTGCCAAGGCGATTCCGGCGACCCCTCCCGAGCTGCTGCCACCGAGCTCCTCGTCGCCGTGAGGTCCCTCTCCGACCGCCGCCTCCTCGCCGATCCTTCCTCCGGTCACCCTCGGCCTCGTGCAAGGTACCGATGCATTCCCTGCATCCTCCTCTTCATTTGGTACCCTTGGCGGCGCGCGATCACGAGCTCGGCGACCCTCGTCCCCGTGGCGCCACCACCGCCGCCCGCCCGTCACCGTCGGCCGAGGTGGCAGCAGCGTGGCGGCGGTCGGCGCCACGTCGGCGCCACCGGCGCCTCCCGCCACCTCGCGCGTGCGCGCCACGTCGGCAAAAGCCGTGGCGTGGCGACCACGCGGCGACCACGCGTCGACCACGTGTATGCCACGTTGCTTGGCGGCCTCCCGCAGATAACCCTCAAGAGGGTTACCTACCCATTAGGGGTGGCGGTGCCTCCCGCTCACTTGGCTAGCGCGCTCTCTTCCCCCTCCCACTCCTCGCGCGCGTTCGAGCCCGCTCGCGCCGAGGTTGAGTTTTCTCCGTTTTAATCATGGCGCTGTGGTAGGCCCCACCGTCGGCGACCCCCTCTGCGCTAGCCAGCGACAAGTGGGTCCTGAGTTCAGTGGGTCCCACATGTCGAGACTTATTTTAAATGAAATTGCTGACCAGTGGACCCCACATGTCGAGATTTCCGAATTTCTGGATTTATTCAAATATGAGATTTTCAAATAGCCATATCTTTTCATTTTAGCTCCAAATTGGTCCATTCAAATTTCTAAATTCATCTAAAATTTCAATCTTTCAATTGGTATATTTATTTTCAATTATTGAATTTTTATTTTATTTTATTTATTTGGATTTCTCGATTTACGTGTAGAGACCGATTTATCCGAGCAACCTCAAGATCAAGTTCAGGAAGATTTCAACCCAGCACCAGAAGGCAAGTCTCCTTTGACCATTTTGCTCCTATGTTTTGCAAGTTTCCTTTGATCAACTTGCTCCAATGTTTTATAAAATGATTAGGTAGTTATTTTAAAGTTATTGCATGCTTACGTTATATCAAGTGATAATTTGATTTAGAAAATTTAGTTAAATACCCAATTTGCTATACCTTCCATTGAAACTTGTTTATCTTGTACCATTGTCAACTGAGGATATTCCTTTGACTCAATAATGAGTTAGTGTTACAATTGTTGAATGTTTAAATACTAGCAAATGCTTAGCGTAGCAAATAAATATAATAATGTTCAAATGAGTAGCATGGTTATCAAATGTTTTGATAAATGATTTGTTTGAACATTGGTAATGGATGTTACCATTGTTAAATGTTTTGTTTGAACATTGGTAATGGATGTTACCATTGTTAAATATTTTGTTTGAAAAGTGGTAATGTATGTTACCACTGTTAATTTGAAAATAAAAATGAAATTCAAAGGGAAAAGTTGACAAGGGTGGATGGAAGGTTTGGCTGGTGCAGTTAGCACGAGAATTGTTGGGTTTGTGAATGAGCCACCACAGTCGATTAAGGACCGACGCTTGTGTTTGTCCAAAACTGAGCAAAACAGTACAACCACAAGTCTATATGGAGTGCGACCTAGCTAACTACCCTATAATAGTGTAGTTTAGATATCACCGGTGGTGTATTGAGTGCCGGGTGTCTTGGTTACTCATAGTGAGGGACGGGGTTTCTTGTACTCATATGGCGCAAGAGGGCTCCAACTCGTGGATTCGAGTTGTGGTGAAACCTTAGCGGGTGGTATTTAAACTATATTGGAGTAGGCAAAAGGCTTTGTGATAATTTATCTGGGTCTCATGCCAAAGGAAGCGTGTTGACTATTAAGGTAATTTATCTCTTGTGGGTAAAGTGTACAACCTCTGCAGAGTAAAACTATTCGAATAGCCGTGCCCACGGTCAAGGGCGGCAAAGAATGCATTCACATGGTAGAAGTTTTGGTTTTGATTTCAAAACAAAATGAATTGGAGAAAAACTCGGAAGTAGTATAACTCGTGATGTTGAGCAGGGGTGTAACTGAGGTTTTGAAAATTGGTGTGATAGCTCGAGATATTAGTGTTGGTAGTTTAACCTTCACTAAAGTACTTATCAATTTCGATTATTAAAAACAAGTTGTTTTAAAAATGGCTTTTAAAGTAATTATGTAGATTTGAAATAAAATGCTGATTGTTGCAAATAAACCATATAGCCTTCCTTTGTGAAACCTTACATCTATGCATTTTCCCAAGACTTGCGGAGTACATTTTTGTACTCACCTGTTGCTCTATAAATATAAAAGAGAGAATGGAGAAGATCAAGTGGAGAGTATGACTTCTGCGCCGAATGTGGATGCGGTGGATTATTCCGGATGCCTAGATTCGTCTCCCGATCAATTGCACTGTGGCGATTGATGGGTCGATCAAGTTATCTTTTGTTTCATTGTGTTTATTTTTGCTTGAGGTTCGTGAACCTTAGTAAGGCTATGGCCTTTGTAAAACTTGATTACTATTGTAATAAAGCGTTGTTGGCAATGTATCATCTTTTCTGTTTGAACTGTGTGTACTAGCATTGATCTCGGGACTAGTCTGAGAATACATAGGGGTCTAGGAGTTTCTACTCCGGGTCTCACTGAAGTGGTATCGAGCCATCTTGGTGTAGGGACGAGCCCTAGGTTTTGGGAAGCTTTAAGGATTTATATTTAATAAAAATTTATGTACAAAAATATAAGTTTCTTTTGCTTCTACTCTTTTCTTACTTAGTATCTTGTTCTTGTCCTACTCTCATTATTTAAAAATCTTTACTAATCTCTCCTTATTCTCAAACTTATAGATGGCGGGTTCTTCGTCGTCTTCACCCGTGGGATCACCATTCTCATGGCGAAAGTGAGGAGCTTTGCGACTCTTCTCTGACGATTAATGCAGCATCGAAATATAATCAACAGCCCATTTTCAGAGGGCGGAACACTAGAGTGATGACTATGGATTCATGGACCATGGAAGTATTCATCTATGCTCCGGATGGGCAGCTTGACCCGTCTCGCAGATTGAGCACCCTCGGACCACTGCATGGCGCTATCAAGATGCGGCCAAGATGGCGATAGCGAGTTGTGCAGAGGCACAAGGGAGAGTTCGACGATCGCCTTTCGCTTCTTTCCGACTACGAGCGGGACAGACCCACCCGAGGCTTTCGGATCGTGGTAGGCGACCACGCTGTCTCATCAGTGCGATTCACCCAAGCATCGACCGCGACTTACGCGAGCTCGGCGGGAGATAGGACTTCTCCGAATGCTTCGGCGTCGAGCTACGACCACTCCGACACTCTCGAGCACACCTGCTGCGAGTCGGACCGCCACGCCGACGCCATGACAGCGAGGACAGTGCCGAGGCGAGGTGGAGCGTCTTGGCTGCCACCACTACACCGACTCCACCGGCTCCATTCTCGCTCGGTCGGACTCGAGACCTCGCACTAGGCTCACGGCAAGGAAGAGTGTGCGGCGCCCGATCCGCTACCCGACCTAGACATTGACGGATCCACCGAGGACGCCGGCGCTCCGTTCGAGATCACCTACTTTCAGCCAAAGCCGATCATGGTCGCGATTCGCGAACAACCGCCATGGTTGTGGGCGAGTCACTCGTCGGACTCAGAGGAGGATCCCGAGGAGGAGCCAGAGGAGCGTATCATCATTGAGGACAATTAGATGTTAGATAGGCTACCCTTTTACAGTCGTTTATCGATACTAGAACGCTTTTATAATGATATGATGTAATAAAATGGATTGTACCGAGCCTTGTGCATTTGTGGTACAGCCATTTCAAAAGTTAATTTGAATTTCAAAAGTTGAGTTTTCTCAATCTGTTGTGTTAATCTTGTGTGTGGTTTTGGGATGATAAATTGCCCCGCCTCTCATCTATGCTTTTCTCTCTTTTCTGTACTTTTCTTGATGGAGCTTGGATGGTGAACACGAGAAGCAACATCAACAACAACCCGCCCAACAACAATGAGGCCCCAATTCCACCTCCGCCACCCAAGCTCCCAACATGGAACAAATGATGGCCATGCAACTACAACTTCTTGAGGCTTTGGCCCAAAATCAAGTCAATCAAGCTCAGCAAGTACCTATTCACCCACCGCAGTCTAAGCTCGGGGAATTCATGAGGACCCGACCCCCGACCTTCGCAGGATCTGCCGATCCGTTGGAGGCGGATGATTGGATTAAGGAAGTGGAAAGGAAGCTGAATCTAGCCCAATGTGCTGAACATGAGAAGGTTATATATGCTGCTCATCAACTCCAAGGAGTTGCTGCCAATTGGTGGGACAATTACTGCGCTGCACACCAGGATGCCCAGAACATTGGTTGGGCAGAATTTTTGGAAGCCTTCCGTAATGCTCATATTCCTATGAGTATTATGGAAATGAAGAGGAAGGAGTTCCATCATCTACAAAGAGGAAACACGAGCGTTTCGCTTATTTAAGCAAATTCATTCAGCTATCTAGATATGCCCCAGAAGATGTGGCGACTGATGCCGCAAAGATTTGGAGGTTCATGGGAGGGATAGACCCCAACCTCAAGGTTCAATTAGTCTCCAATGACTACCCTACTTTTCAGCATCTAGTGAATAAAGCTTTATTGCAAGAAGATGCTCAACGCCAACTCTTCGACTCCCGGAAGAGGAAGTTCCAAGCTCGGCGATCATGCGGCGGTTCACGATTCACACCACCACAAGTACAACCGACCTCCGGTACATAATCATACAAGGATACCGATTTCGCACCTCGTCCTTTACCTCAAGCTCCTAGAACGGAAATGCAGCCCAAGCCGCAGCAAAGCAAATGTAGCTGCGGGGGTGCAATGCTACAATTGCAAGAATATGGGACACTATGCCAAGAATCGCCCACGTAAGCGTCAGCGGTAACCCGGTTCGTTTCAATCTTGACCCTACACCAGCAAGAGCTCCAACCAATGGTCAAGGTCGTGGAAGCCCTCAAACTCCCAAGACTCCACGAACATTAATCGAGGGCGTATCAACCATGTTACCGCAGAGGCGTGGAATATGCACCGGCGTAGTTCGGGTAAGTTTCTAGTGAACTCGCATCAGCAATTATATTATTTGATTCGGAGCTACACATTCTTTCGTAACAAAGGTTTTGTTGAAAAGAATAATTGGAAAATTTGTTTGCTAAAGGACCTTATGATAGTCAATCTCTGGAAAATAATTGAGGACTAATTTGGTTAGCCCTAGTGCAACCATAATTATAAATGGAGTAAAGTTCCTAGCGAACCTTATTATAATAGACTCCAATGGCATAGATATAATACTTGGTATGGATTGGTTGATCAAGTATAAAGGACAGATAGATTGTGCCAATCGTGCCATTATCCTTACCAATTCGATGGAATTCGAGATAAGACATGAGGCGATTATGCACTCAAAGAAGGACGATATGTTAACTTGACCTAAAAGGGAAAAGTTTGGAAGATGTGTCGATAGTTCGCGAGTACCGGATGTTTTCCGAAGATTTGCGCAGATTACCACCGATCGAGAAGTTGAATTTGTTATAAATGCACTGCATACAGCTCAATATCAAAGAGACCTTATCGGATGTCGGTGATGATTTAGCGTAAGTCAAGAGGCGATCCAAGAATTGTATGAGAAAGGATTCATCGGACCAAGTTCTTCGCCTTGGGAGCCCGGTGCTTCTAGTAAAGAAGAAGGATGGTAGTCAACGGATGTGCGTTGATTATCGAGCTTTAAATGAAGTCACTATAAAGAATAAGTATCCCTTACCACGGATCGATGATTTGTTTGACCAACTCATAGGATCAAGTGTCTTTTCCAAGATTGATCTTGGTCGAGGATATCATCGATTGAAGATTAGATTCAAGATATACCCAAGACGACCTTTCGCCACAAGATATGGATTATATGAGTATACGGTGATGTCTTTTGGTCTGACAAATGCACCGGCATATTTCATGAACTTGATGAATAAAGTCTTTATGGATTATTTAGATAAGTTTGTTGTTGTTTTCATAGATGACATTCTTATCTATTCAAAGAATAACAAAGAACATGAAGGTCATCTAAGGATAGTGTTGCAAAGACTCCGTGAACACCAGTTATATGCCAAATTTAGCAAATGTGCATTTTGGTTAAAGGAAATTGAGTTTTGGGACATGTGATCTCAGCAGGAAGGAGTATCTGTAGATCTGGAAAAGTTAAGGATGTATTAAATTGGACTCCACCCAAGGCGAAGGCGAGATCCAAGTTTTAGGATTAGCCGGTTACTATCGTCGATTTATTGAAGGCTTTTCCAAGATTGCCAGACCCTTAACCCAGCTGTTAAAGAAGGAGAAGAAATTTGAATGGAGTAAATCCTGTGAGGATAGTTTTCAAGAGTTAAAGAAAAGGTTAACTTCAGACTGGTTACTGGTTACCCGATATTCGAAAAGATTTTGAGATATTTTGTGATGCTTCAAAACAAGGTCTTGGTTGTGTACTAATGCAAGAAGGAAGGGTAGTAGCTTATGCATCAAGGCAGTTAAGACCGCATGAAGAAAATTATCCCACTCATGATTTAGAACTAGTCATCATTGTGCATGCTCTAAAGTTATGGAGGCATTACTTAATCGATGTCGGTGTGAGATATATACAGATCATAAAAGTTTAAAGTATATATTCACCCAACTGACCTTAATATGAGACAAAGAAGATGGCTCGAATTGATAAAGGATTATGATGTGGGAATACACTATCATCCGGAAAAGCTAATGTGGTAGCCGATGCTTTGAGTCGAAAGAGTCATATGAATAATCTGTCAATTCGGATAAGCGATTAACCCTCCATGAGGAATTCCAAAGATTAAATTTGGAAATAGTTAACGAAGGTATTCTGTCTGCATTGAAGGTTCATCCTACCTTGGAAGATCAAATCAAGGTAGCCCAACGAGAGGATGAATATGTTAAAGAAATTAAAGAGAATATGAAGAAAGGTAAAACGCTTGGATTTTCAGAAGATGATGAAGGGACTCTTTGGTTTGGAAAGAGAATACTAGTACCCGAGAAAAAGGAAATAAAAGATTTAATCTTAAAAGAAGCTCATGAATCAGATATTCAATTCATCCGGAAGTACAAAAATGTATCAGATTTAAAGGAAAGTTCTTGGTGGAACAATATGAAAAGGGAAATTGCAGAATATGTAGCCTTGTGTGACATATGTCAAAGAGTTAAAGCGAGC
Source organism: Melocanna baccifera (assembly GCA_036346265.1). NCBI lineage: Eukaryota > Viridiplantae > Streptophyta > Magnoliopsida > Poales > Poaceae > Melocanna > Melocanna baccifera. Next base: position 4,406,960 of record CM070699.1, on the reverse strand, counting down.
ATCAAAGACTGCTGGTCTTTTGCAACCTCTGCATATACCTGAATGGAAATGGGAGGAAATTGGAATGGATTTCATAACAGGACTACCAAGAACCAAGTTAGGTTATGACTCAATTTGGGTTATAGTTGACCGTTTAACAAAAGTCGCTCATTTCATACCAGTGAAGACTACATATTCGGGAGATAGATTGGCAGAGCTTTATATGTCAAAAATTGTGTGTTTGCATGGAGTTCCAAAGAGGATAGTGTCAGATAGAGGAACACAATTTACCTCAAGATTCTGGCAGAAGCTTCATGAAGTTTTGGGCACCAATTTAAATTTCGAGATCGCTTATCATCCTCAAGCAGATGGTCGATTGAACGGTAAATCGATATTGGAAGATATGCTGAGAGCATGTGCTTTAGCCAATAAAGCCAGCTGGGATAAAAGTTTGCCCTATGCGGAATTCTCATATAATAATAGTTATCAATCTAGTCTGAAGATGTCTCCGTTTGAAGCCTTGTATGGCAGAAAATGTAGAACACCGTTATATTGGTCAGAGACCGGAGAAAGTCAAGTATTCGGACCGGATGTCTTAAAGTTAGCAGAAGATCAAGTTCGCTTAATCCGAGAACGATTGAAAACAGCACAGACCAGACAAAAGAGTTATGCTGATAATCGTCGAAGAATGTTGGAATTTACGCCAGGCGATCATGTGTATCTGAAAGTGTCACCTATGAAAGGGATGCGTCGATTCCAAGTCAGTGGTAAGCTTGCACCAAGGTATATTGGACCATTTCTAGTTATAGCAAGAAGAGGTGAAGTCGCTTATCAGCTAGAACTTCCTCCTCAGTTGTCAGGTGTACATGATGTATTTCATGTATCACAGTTGAAAAAGTGTTTGAGAGTACCAGAAGAGTTGATACCTTTTGAGGATGTTGATTTAAAAGAGGACTTGACATATTGAATTTCTGTCAAGATTTTGGAAGAGGCAGATTGCACAAGAAACAAGACTATCAAATTTGCAAAGTGCAATGGAGCAACCGCCCGTAATCAAGCAACAGGAACGAGAAGAGGATCTTGAGCGAGTTTCCTAATCTATTTCTCAGTTCATCCGAATCTCGGGGTGAGATTCCTTCTAAGGGGGTAGGTTTGTAACATCCCAATTTTTGCTTTATTTGGAAAGGATAAATTTTAAATTAATTAATTCAAATTATTTGGATTTCTGAGTTAAAAGTTTCTTTGAAACTAAAAATTAATATCAATATAGATTGGAAATATTTTTCTTAAGTCTAAAACCTCTCCAGAATTTCGTGAATTTTTCTGGAATTTTTAAAATTTATTTGGTATTTTTCTCGAGTATTTTAAAGCCTCCTAATCATTTCGAAAATCAAAAGTAATTAAAATTCTGAAACTCTCCGAGCCGACAAGTGTCGCCCATCGGGCCATTTCACGCCGCGGATCTATTTCCACCGTCCGATCTCACTTACCGTTTCAATCCCGCCTTCCCTATCTTGGATCGACGCGTGGCAAGCATCGGATCGTCCGTTTCGCGCCCGATTCAATCCCGGCCGCTCGACCACTTACCGCTTCGCATTGTTTTATTCTCCTCTCGCGTGACGCGTGGCACAATCGGCACCGTTCCTCGTTGCCGCACTTAATCTCAGCCACTCCTTCTCACTTAATGCACCAACCGCTCGGATTCTCTCACGGTTGTCGGATTGAATCGTGATCGCCCCCGATCACTTACCCTTCGCCAAAGAATCGGTGGTCGGACGCTTCTCTTTGCCACCCGTCGCACATCCACCCGTCCCCTCATTCTTTCCCATTTTTTTTCTCGTTGACATGCGGGGCCCGCTGTCGCACCCGTCGTCTCGCGATTCTTCCTCCCGCACCCCCACGCCGCCATTAGTGCCAAAATCAAGCTTTCAATGCTTCGCCTTTCGATTTACTTCCCGTCGATCGCATATTAATCCCCGCCTTCACCGCGTCGGCCGCATAAAGACGCGCGTTACTCCTCTCCTCGCCGTCGCATTCATCCCCTCGACCGCTTCAGCTCCGGCGAACCCGCGCGGCCGTTACAACCCTCCCGGTCTATAAAACCCGCACCCGAGGTCTCTACCGCTGCGCCCCTCCCTCACCTCTCAAGCGAATCACCCGAGCGCCAGAGCCCCCCTACGCCCGATTTCTTCCCCGCGGCTTCAAATACTCCGGCGAGCAATTGCGGCCGTCTCGGGCTTCCTCACTCCTCGCCGACGCCTCCCGACGTTCTTTGGTGCCAAGGCGATTCCCGCGACCCCTCCTCGAAGTGCTGCCGCGCCACCGAGCTCCTCCGTCGCCGTGAGGTCCCTCTCCGACCGCCGCCCCTCCTCGCCGATCCTTCCTCCGGTCACCTCGGCCTCGTGCAAGGTACCGATGCATTCCCGCATCCTCCTCTTCATTTTGGTACCCTTGGCCGGCGCCGCCGATCACCGGAGCTCCGGCGACCCTCGGTCCCCGTGCGCCACCACCGGCCGCCAGCCCCGTCAGCCGTCGGGCTGAGGTGGCAGCAGGCGTGGCGGCCAGATCGGCGCCACGTCGGCGCCACCCGAGCCTCCCGCCACCTCGCGCGCGCGCGCCACGTTGGCAAAAAGCGTGGACGTGGCGCCCACGCGGCGACCACGCGTCGACCACGTATGCCACGTTGCTTGGCCGGCCTCCGCAGATAACCTCAAGAGGGTTACCTACCCATTAGGGTAGGCGGTGCCTCCCGCTCACTTGGCTAGCGCCGCTCTCTTCCTCCCACTCCCTCGGCGCGTTCGAGCCCGCCCGCGCGCCGAGGTTGAGTTTTCTCCGCTTTAATCCCATGGTGTAGGCCCCACCCGCCGCCGACCACCCTCTCGCTAGCCAGCGACAAGTGGGTCCTGAGTTCAGTGGGTCCCACATGTCGAGACTTATTTTAAATGAAATTGCTGACCAGTGGACCCCACATGTCGAGATTTCGAATTTCTGGATTTATTCAAATCTGAGATTTTCAAATAGCCATATCTTTTCATTTTAGCTCCAAATTGGTCCATTCAAATTTCTAAATTCATCTAAAATTTCAATCTTTCAATTGGTATATTTATTTTCAATTATTGAATTTTTATTTTATTTTATTTATTTGGATTTCTCGATTTACGTGTAGAGACCGATTTATCCGAGCAACCTCAAGATCAAGTTCAGGAAGATTTCAACCCAGCACCAGAAGGCAAGTCTCCTTTGACCATTTTGCTCCTATGTTTTGCAAGTTTCCTTTGATCAACTTGCTCCAATGTTTTATAAAATGATTAGGTAGTTATTTTAAAGTTATTGCATGCTTACGTTATATCAAGTGATAATTTGATTTAGAAAATTTAGTTAAATACCCAATTTGCTATACCTTCCATTGAAACTTGTTTATCTTGTACCATTGTCAATCGAGGATATTCCTTTGACTCAATAATGAGTTAGTGTTACAATTGTTGAATGTTTAAATACTAGAAAATGCTTAGCGTAGCAAATAAATATAATAATGTTCAAATGAGTAGCATGGTTATCAAATGTTTTGATAAATGATTTGTTTGAACATTGGTAATGGATGTTACCATTGTTAAATGTTTTGTTTGAACATTGGTAATGGATGTTACCATTGTTAAATATTTTGTTTGAAAAGTGGTAATGTATGTTACCTTTGTTAATTTGAAAATAAAAATGAAATTCAAAGGAAAAGTTGACAAGGGTGGATGGAAGGTTTGGTGGTGCGATTAGCACGAGAATTGTTGGGTTTGTGAATGAGCCACCCAGTCGATTAAGGACCGACGCTTGTGTTTGTCCAAAACTGAGCAAAACAGTACAACCACAAGTCTATATGGGTGCGACCTAGCTAACTACCCTATAATAGTGTAGTTTAGATATCACCGGTGGTGTATTGAGTGCCGTGGTGTCTGGTTACTCATAGTGAGGGACAGGTTTATTGTACTCATATGGCGCAAGAGGGGGCTCCAACTCGTGGATTTGAGTTGTGGTGAAACCTTAGCGGGTGGTATTTAAACTATATTGGAGTAGGCGAAAGGCTTTGTGATAATTTATCTGGGTCTCATGCCAAAGGAAGCGTGTTGACTATTAAGGTAATTTATCTCTTGTGGGTAAAGTGTACAACCTCTGCAGAGTAAAACTATTCGAATAGCCGTGCCCACGGTCAAGGGCGGGCAAAGAATGCATTCACATGGTAGAAGTTTTGGTTTTGATTTCAAAACAAAATGAATTGGAGAAAAACTCGTAAGTAGTATAACTCTCGTGATGTTCAGAACAGGGGGTGTAACCTGAGGTTTTGAAAATTGGCTGTGATAGCCTGAGATATTAGTGTTGGTAGTTTAACCTTCACTAAAGTACGTATCCAATTTCGATTATTAAAAACAAGTTGTTTTAAAAATGGCTTTTAAAGTAATTATGTAGATTTGAAATAAAATGCTGATTGTTGCAAATAAACCATATAGCCTTCCTTTGTGAAACCTTACATCTATGCATTTTTCCCAAGACTTGCGGAGTACATTTTTGTACTCACCTGTTGCTCTATAAATATAAAAGAGAGAATGGAGAAGATCAAGTCGAGAGTATGACTTCGCGCCGAATGTGGATGCGGTGGATTATTCCTGATGCCTAGATTCGTCTCCCTACCAATTGCCCGTGGCGCATTGATGGGTCGATCAAGTTATCTTTTGTTTCATTGTGTTTATTTTTGCTTGAGGTTCGTGAACCTTAGTAAGGCTATGGCCTTTGTAAAACTTCGATTACTATTGTAATAAAGCGTTGTTGGCAATGTATCATCTTTTCGCTTGAACTGTGTGTACTAGCATTGATCTCTGGGACTAGTACAGTAATACACAGGGGGTCTAGGAGTTTCTACTCCGGGTCTCACACGAAAGGTCAAAACTCACTTTGCTGTTCCTGCCGATGAAAACGCCAATGCGACAAACATGCCCGATGTTGAGGCGAATGCTAAGGCAAGGAACATCATCATCCAAGGTCTGAGTCGAAACGAGTTTGATCGCATTTCACATCTTTCATCGGCCTTCGATATTTGGACGACCCTCAATGCTTACCAAGAGGACACCACCCAAATTAAGACGGTACGACAGGATCAGTACAAGTGAGATTACAACAAGTTTGAAATGCTCGCTGGAGAGTCCCTGGATGAGTGCTTTGGGAGATTTCATAAGATCTTGAGCAACCTCCGAGCCATCGGTCTCACATACCCCGACTCGGACAACGCTCGTCAAATGCTTTTGACTTTGGATTTGCGTGTTTGGGAGATGAAGGTGACCACCATCAAGGACACGACCGATCTCTCGACCTTGAGTCTTGATGCGTTGAATTCGCGCCTCAAGACTCACGAGATTGACATAGTCTCTCGTCGGTCAAAGTCGCAGTCGATGGCCTTAGTCACCGATCCCAGTCCAGCTTCTGGTTCTTCTGCTGACACTCCCTCTGGTTTTTCTCTTGCTACTATTTGTGAGATGAGTGATGACCTACTAGAACAACTACCAGAAGACTAGTTATCCCTCCTAGCCAGAAAATTCTCCCATGCATACAAGAGAGTGAGGGACAGAAAGAGAGGAGGGCCTGTGATCTGCTTTGAGTGTGGTGGCCCTAACCACATTCGGGCAAACTGCCCCAAGCTGGAGAAGGGCAAGGGCGACTATGGCGGTGTGAGCAAGAACGATTACACCAACAAGAACCGCAACAAGAAGCTCCCAGCTCATGCCTAAGGCAAGAAGAAGCTCTGCAACCTTGGCAAAACCAAGAAGCTCTTCCACCGCGTCCTTACCGCCTTCGACGACCTCGACCTCAGCGAGGTGGAGGGGTGGAGTGACGACGATGGGAAGGATGATCAAGAACCCAAGGATGGCGACGACTTCACCGGCATGTGCTTCATGGCCCTTGAGGGCGACGTGAGCGACAGCGAGCTCTACTCCGACTCCGACGAGGTACACCCCTCCTACGACGAGCTTAATGATGCTTTTCTTCAGCTAGATAAATTTCATGCTAGATCTAGAGCTAGGTGTAGTGAGTTGGAGAAGGAAGTAGATAGATTGTCATGGGAGCTTACTTCACTTATATCTGCTCCCTCCCATGACGAATGTGATACATGCTGTGCTTTGCTTGGTGATATGGAAAAATTAAGGACATTACATGATAGTGTGACCTCTGAGCTTGATATGTTTAAGGTGGAGAATGTTATTATGCTTGCTGAACTAGAGATGAGTAGGGTAGCCGCTCTTTCATCTACGGTTGTTGAGACTACGTCTTGCACCTCATGTGAGGATATGGATAATGTATTTAGAGGTCTTTATACCATGCTTCTTGATCTGCCCGAGACTTGTGAAAGTTGTAATAATTTGAAATTGAACCTAAAATGGGCAGATCATAAAATTGCTGAATTGCATGCTTCCTTACTAGAGCCCATTGTTTCTTGCACCAATTGTCCTAAATTAACTGCTGAACTTGAATCTGTCTCAAAACAGCTTCAAGAAATGATTGACCATAACAACAAGTTGGCTAAGTTTGTGACTAAGGACCCTGTTAGCTCACCATGCAATAGTTGTGAAAAACTAAAACTTGAACTCGTTGCTTTGAATGATAAATGTGTGAAGCTAACTAAGGACCTTCTAAAGAAGCCACAATCTTGTTGTGATGTTTGTGCTGTTATGGGGGAGAAGCCCAAGGGTAAGGTAGAGACACCTAGCGACGTGAACTAAATGGCTAGCAGTAGGACTGTCCCTTCTGAGGCGGCTGTGCGTGCACATGCCATTCGTTCCTCTGCTATTGGCACTTCTTCTACTCCCTTACCTTCTGCTGTCTCTCCTTCCCCCTGCTCTTCTTGCACCTCTGTTTTTCGGGAGTGTCTGTATCTTATGAACACTCTTGAGAGATTTGTAGGAGGTAAGAAAAGGCTAAATCTTATTCTAGACCAGTCCAAAATTTGCAAATTCAATCAAGGTCTAGGATATGATTTTCTTGAGGATGTTAGGAAGCATCTACCTGCTGTTCTCAGACCCATAGCAGTAGGTGTGATCGAGGTCAAGCCCAGAACTGAAAAAGTTCAATTCAGATCAGCGGGCTTTGTCCAAGGGATTTCTGACAGTAAGATGGTAACACCTGTTGCTTCGACCTCTCAAAAAGCGAAGTTTCACTGTACCTTCTGTCAGAAGGATGGACACAGGATTGAGACATGCTTCAGGTGCGCCAAGATCGCTCGAAGAGATCGTGTTCACGATCTTAGGCGTATTCAGGGTCAGCCCCAGACTGTCAGTGCACCTAAGACCAACACGACGCTTAGGGTTGATCACTTTGAGGTGTTTGGGCAGCATCGAGGACTTGGCTTTTCCAGTGTTTCTGATTTTCGTCCTCGATTTGTCTCTGGTCATGATATCCGCCATTCTGAGGGTAGATCTTGTCTCCCCCATCGAGGTGGCTACCCGCGGCGTGATCAGCGTGTTGTTGGTACTCCGACTCGCTCTCCCGTAGCAGTCGGACCCAATAACAGCTTCAGGTCTGCTAGTAGACCTTCTGGATCTTTGAGCGATAGAGAGCGTAGGGTAGCTAGAGGTCAGTCGTGTGTGGCTACTTCTTCTGCTCGGCGTGTGACTCAGTATTGGGTGCCGAAATCTCTTTTGATTTATCCTAATACTGAGTCTTTACTCTCTATTTGACTCAGGTTCGCCGGGCTGGGAAGGGAGAGGTTTGGCTTGTAGACTCCGGTTGTTCTCGTCATATGACCGGAGACTCTCGTTGGTTCTCTTCCCTAACCCGTGCTCCAGGTGATGAGACGATCACCTTTGGAGATGATTCGTCTGGGCGCGTCATCGCTAAAGGTACTGTACATGTTAATGATTCATTCATTTTAAAAGATGTTGCCTTAGTGAGTAAGCTGCAATACAATTTGCTCTCAGTTTCTCAGCTTACCGATGACGGTTTCGAGGTGAGCTTTAAGAAAAATGTAATATCCTAATCGTCGATTTCGGCGTAGGTTTTTAAAAAAATGGGGAGTTTTCCGTTTTTTCGGTGAATCGCGGGAGGCGGAAATTAATTTCGGAAATTGTCCAAAATAAAAGAATGAATTTAATTCATTAAAAAATATAGAATTTAGGCTTGCTTCCTAGAGGAGGGCCTAGCCAATTTGGGCCAACCAGCCCAAAGGGGGCCCAAGCTACCCTTTTTCTTTCCCCAAACCATAGCCAAGCCCCCTCCCACCCCCTTGGCCGCCCCCACCCCTTCTTGGACGTCCTCCCTGGCCTCTCTCTCTCCCCAAGGCTGCCATGGCTGAAAAGAAAGGAAGAAAAGGAGGAAGGGAAGAAAGGGAGGAAGAGAAGGGAGAAGGAGGGAAGAAAAGAGGAGAAAAGAAGAAGAAGAAGAGTGATATTGAGGAATTCCCCTAGGTAACTCTCCCTCACCCCAATCCCTCTGTTTTCTACTGAATTTAGGGTTCTTGGTCCATGTTTTGTGGGGATTAGCATTTTAGAAACTCCCGATTAGAGAATCCCGGTTGACTGTCTGTAGATCCAATCGCGCGGGGTTACTGTTCGTGTGGTTTAGACCCCTAAGACGATTTTTCCCGAGGGTCTCCCCAAAAGGAAAAACTACGTAATTTAGACGTACCAGGGTCTGAAATCTCGCTGTCCGTCAGGGTACAGACAGGGACAGACTGCTGTTCAGATGGGAATTAGGGGTAGAAGATGATTTTTAAATTTTTGCTCATAATTAAGAAAAAGGTAGGGAATTCAGTAATCTAGCTTCTGTAAAATAACCAAAATTGTTAGAGACTTGATCTGTTCTGGCTACGCGTTACAAGTCGGCTGTCCAGACTTTCAGAACAGAGGACGTCCTCTGTTTTGTGCATTAGATATCACCTTGTTAATAACAAGATAAAAAATATATGATCTACATGAAAAGTATAGGTATTTAAGTGAGGAATCCTGATATATATCTTTTGCTGTGATTAGTTTTATATTTTTAAAGATAGGAAAATGTTACGTAGCACCGCTGCAATGGGAAGATTGTAGAACCGTTACGCGGGGAAGGATGTTGTGGGATTTTGGGGCTTAGCGATATCTTGACTTTGAGAGTCACATTTTCATTGTTGTAATGTGTGCTGAGAGGTACCTTTTTGGACAGGCGGTTTTGCTTTTGAACGCGCGTGATTTCATCGCTTCGCCGGTAGAGGCAAGTAAACGTAGCGGATGTGCTACCGTTTAACCTGTTATTCTTACTACTTGCAATATGCATGATTTTTCGTAATGATAAATGATATGCCATGATTACATCTTTTCTGAGTAAAAATGTGGTAGTAAGATATTAATCAATTGCCATGTTTGGATGAGTTTTGGTAGTATTATGGTAATTTACGTAATGAGCTAATTGTGGTATATGAAAATAAATGCATGGTGGATATGAAGATATTTCCTCGTTGTTAAATTTATGAGTATCATATTGATGCCCTTGAAGTTGGTATTTTTGTGGTCTTGGTAGTAGTATTCTTAGTGAATACCTGTGGTTGTGGTGGTAGCAATCTTGATGAATATATTATGATCTATGTGGTAGGATTCACTATAGATCGATTGATTTTGATCTTGGTGAACCGAATGTTGGTTATGTGGTTGACCTTCGTGGTTAAATTCTTGTGGTTTATTATTATCATATCATTCATAACATGTCATGACATTGCATTATGGATGTCGCCGCTTATAGTCGCATTGCCGTAGCACGATGCACATTTTTACCTTGTTGGGTAAAGGTGCAGTGGAGCATAGCATACATATGCATTGCATTTGTGGAAAGATTATTTGCATACTTATGCAATATATTGCGGAGAAGTTATTTTACAAACAACTACAACTTCATAGTTGTATAGTGGAATTGGCTCATGAGGGCCACTTGTGGTATGAGGAATGTGGCTGTGGTCGTGGAAAAGGGTTCATCCCTTGTGGTATGGTAGGGGTTGTGTTTGTGTCATGAGATTCTTTTCTCTTGTGGTAATTGTTGAAAGCAGTTGTGGATGCGTGAAATAATAAAGTTAGTGAGGTAAAACATATTAATACTTTATTATCGTTGGTAGTGGTAGTGGTGGATGATATGAAGTAGTTAATGAAGATTTATTTGCTAATGTTTTATCATTGTTGGTAGTAGATATGGTTGAGGCTATAATTGTGGTCATTATGAAAAATGGATATTGATGCTTAATATCATTGTAGTTTTGTGAGACCCGGAGTAGAAACTCCTAGACCCCCTGTGTATTACTGTACTAGTCCCAGAGATCAATGCTAGTACACACAGTTCAAACAGAAAAGATGATACATTGCCAACAACGCTTTATTACAATAGTAACTGAAGTTTTACAAAGGCCATAGCCTTACTAAGGTTCACGTAACCTCAAGCAAAAATAAACACAATGAAGCAAAGATAACTTGATCGACCCATCAATCTGCCACAGGCAATTGACTGGGGAGACGAATCCTAGGCATCCGGAAATAATCCACCGCATCCACATTCGGCGCAGAAGTCATACTCTCCAGCTTGATCTTCTCCATTCTCTGCTTTTATATTTATAGAGCAACAGGTGAGTACAAAAATGTACTCCGCAAGTCTTGGGAAAAATGCATAGATGTAAGGTTTCACAAAGGAAAGCTATATGGTTTATTTGCAAAAACCAGCATTTTATTTCAAATCTACGTAACTACTTTAAAAGCCATTTTGTAAACAACTTGTTTTTAATAACCGAAATTGGATAAGTATTTTAGTGAAGGTTAAACTACCAACACTAATATCTCAGGCCATCACAGCCAATTTTCAAAACCTCAGGTTACACCCCCTGATTTGAATATCACGAGAGTTATACTACTCCCGAGTTTTTCTCCAATTCATTTTGTTTTGAAAACAAAACCAAAACTTCTACCATGTGTATGCATTCATTGCCCGCCCTTGACCGTGGGCACGGCTATTCGAATAGTTTTTACTCTGCAGAGATCGTACACTTTACCCACAAGAGATAAATTATCTTAATAGTCAACACGCTTCCTTTGGCATGAGACCCAGATAAATTATCACAAAGCCTTTCGCCTACTCCAGTATAGTTTAAATACCACCCGCTAAGGTTTCACCACAACTCGAATCCACGAGTTGGAGCCCCCTCTTGCGCCATATGAGTACAGTAAACCCTGGTGATATCTAAACTACACTATTATAGGGTAGTTAGCTAGGTCGTACCCATATAGACTTGTGGTTGTACTGTTTTGCTCAGTTTGGACAAACACAAGCGCCGGTCCTTAATCGACTGTGGTGGCTCATTCACAAACCAAACAATTCTCGTGCTAATCGCACACCAAACCTTCCATCCACCCTTGTCAACTTTTCCCCTTTGATTTTCAAATTAACAGTGGTAACATCCATTACCACTTTTTCAAACAAAATATTTAACAATGGTAACATCCATTACCAATGTTCAAACAAATCATTCATCAAAACATTTGATAAACATGCTTCTCATTTGAACATTATTATATTTATTTGCTACGCTAAGCATTTGCTAGTATTTAAACTTTCAACAATTGTAGCACTAACTTATTATTGAGTCAAAGTGATATCCTAAGTTGACAATGGTACAAGGTAAACAATTTTCAATGGAAGGTATAACAAATTGGGTCTTTAACTAAGTTTTCTAAATCAAATTATCACTTGATATAACATAAGCATGCATTAATTTTAAAATAACTACCTACTCATTTTATAAATCATTGGAGCAAGTTGATCAAAGGAAACTTGCAAAACATGGGAGCAAAATGGTCAAAGGAGACTTGCCTTCCGTGTCCGGTTGAAATCTTCCACAACTTGCTCTTGAGATTGCTCTGACAAATCGGTCTCTACACGTAAATCGAGAATTCCAAATAAATAAAATAAAATAAAAATTCAAAAATTGAAAACAAATATACCAAATGAAAGATTGAAATTTTAGATGAATTTAGAAATTTGAATGGACCAATTTGGAGCTAAAATGAAAAAGATATGGCTATTTGAAAATCTCAGATTTGAATAAATCCAGAAATTCGGAAATCTCTGACATGTGGGGTCCACTGGTCAGCAATTTCATTTAAAATAAGTCTCTGACATGTGGGACTCGGGACCCACTTGTCAGTGGCTAGCGCAGAGGGGTGGTCGCTGACGGGTGGGGCCTACTTGTCAGCGTGGATTAAAACGGAGAAAACTCAACCTCAGCGCGCGGAGCGGGCTCGAACGCGCCGAGGAGTGGGAGGGGAAGAGAGCGGCGCTAGCCAAGTGAGCGGGAGGCACCGCCTACCCCATAAGGGTAGGTAATCCTCTTAGGATTAACAGCGGAAGGCCGGCGGCAACGTGGCATACACGTGGTCGCCACCGTGCGCCACGCGTGTGCGGGCATGAACGAGGTGGCAATGGGGCGCCACGTGGCGAAGTCGTGGCGCCGATCGGGCGGCCACCGGCGCCACGCTGGCTGCCACACGCGCGCATTTGCATACGTGGCACGATCGCCGGAGGAAAGGGCCCGACTGGAAGGTCGCGGCGCTCGGTGGCGCGGCGCGCAACCGCGGCGCAAAGCGAGAGGAGTGACGGGAATGCTTTGGTACCTTGCGCGAGCTACCGAGGATGGTCGGATCGACGAGACGGCAAAAGGGGCGGCGGTCGGAGATGCTTCACGGCGCGGAGGGGTTCCGGGTCGCAGATCTCGGCAAAGTGGTCGCAAGCAATCGCCGGGCACCGGCAACGCCGAGGATGCACCGTGAATCTCGGGAAGGCTTGAGGCGGCGCGATTGCTCGCCGGAGTTGAAGGTGGCGGCGGAGGAAAACAAGCGCAGGAGGGCTCTCGCTCGGCGGTGGGTAATTGGAGGTGGAGACAGCGAAGGGAACCGACACGGCTCGGGCGTCGGGTTTTATAGAGGAATGAGGCGTAACGGCAGTATGGCTCGCCGGACTTGGGCGCAAGGAAGAGTGAAGGCGACGGCGCACAGTGCATAATTAGATGAAATAATGCCAGAAACGGTTGCGGGAATGCGGCTATTTGAATGTGCAGTAGTGCGGGGAAATAATTGGTTAAGAAACCAAGCTTTTAAAGCTTGCTTATTATTGACACGGCGGCGGCGAGGCGCGGGAGGAAGAAGGTGGCGGGAAGACGATCGCCGATGGGCCCGCATGTCGGTGAGAGAGGAAAGGAGAGAAGGCGACGGCTACGGCTCGGATGCACGACGCGCGCAGAGGAAAGTAATCAAGGCCGAGGATGATGAGTGAAGGGTAAGTGAAAAGATGCGTTGAGATTCAATCCGCAATCGGATTTAAATCGAGCCGATGAGGTGTACTAAGTGGCAACAAAGGCCGCGATTTAATACGGCAATCATGAACGGTCAAGATGACGACACGCGCCGGGACGACGGCTCGACAGTGGGACCCGGCGCGTGAGTCCACACAGATCGGTCTATGACAGGTGGGGCCCGCTTGTCAGCGCGAATCCAAAAAGAAACTCAACCTCGCGCGCGGAGCGGGGCTCGAACGCGCGCCGAGGAGCGGGAAGGAGGAGAGCGGCGGCGGTAACGGCCGGGCGGGAGGATCAACCTACCCAATAAGGGTGATTAACCCTTTGAGTATTAGTCGGGATGGATGGCCGGGCTGCTGTCGGATGCGCGACACTTGGCGCTGCGAGAGAGAGGGGAGGCGGGATGAGGCGTAGACGGTGGGGATTAGCTCGGGCCGGGGAGGAAGGGCTCGGATGCATGACAAGTGTCAGCCCGAGGGAGATTTTGATATTTAAATCTTTTATATATATTTCAGAAATCAGTAGGAGACTTTAAAATACTCAGAAAAATATCAAATAAATTCCAAAAATTCCAGAAAAATTCACATAATTCACTGATAATGTTTTAAACATATTAAAAATATTTCCAACTTATTTTGATATTAAATTTTCTTTTCAACAGAAACTTTAACTTCTGAAAATTCCAGATAATTGGAAATTATTAATTTAAAACTATTTCTTCAAAATAAAAGCAAAAATTGGGATGTTACAAACCTACCCCCCTTAGAAGGAATCTCGACCCCGAGATTCGGATGAACTGAGAAATAGATTAGGAAACTCGTCAAGATCCTCTTCGCTCCTGTGTTGCTTCGATTCGGACGGTTGCTCCATTGCACTTTCTGAATTTGATAGTTTTGTTTCTTGTGCAGCGCTCGCCTCTTCCAAAATCTTGACAGAAATTCAATATGTCAAGTCCTCTTTAAATCAACATCCTCAAAAGGTATCAACTCCTCCGTACTCTCAAACACTTTTTCAATCGTGATACATGAAATACATCATGTACATCCGACAATCGAGGAGGAAGTTCTAGCCGATAAGTTTACTTCACCTCTTCGGCTATAACTAGAAATGGTCCAATATACCTTGGGGCAAGCTTACCATCGACTTTAAATCGACGCATCCCTTTCATAGGTGACACTTTCGGATACACATGATCGCTGGCTTAAATTCCAACATTCTTCGACGATTATCGCGATAACTCTTTGTCCGGTCTCTGCTTTTCAATCGGTCTCGGATTAAGCTTAACTTGATCTTCTGCTAACTTTAAGACATCCGGTCCGAATACTTGACTTTCTCCGGTCTCTGACCAATATAACGGTGTTCTACATTTTCTGCCATACAAGGCTTCAAACGGAGACATCTTCAGACTAGATTGATAACTATTATTATATGAGAATTCCGCATAGGGCAAACTTTTATCCCAAGCGGCTTTATTGGCTAAAGCACATGCTCTCAAAGATATCTTCCAATATCTGATTTACCGCTCGTCTCGACCATCTGCTTGAGGATGATAAGCAAGATCTTGAAATTTAAATTGGTGCCCAAGACTTCATGAAGCTTCTGCCAAAATCTTGAGGTAAATTGTGTTCCTCTATCTGACACGATCCTCTTTGGAACTCCATGCAAACACACAATTTTTGACATATAAAGCTCTGCCAATCTATCTCCAGAATACGTAGTCTTCACTGGTATGAAATGGGCGACTTTTGTTAAACGGTCAACTATAACCCAAATTGAGTCATAACCTAACTTGGTTCTTGGTAGTCCTGTTATGAAATCCATTCCAATTTCCTCCCATTTCCATTCAGGTATATGCAGAGGTTGCAAAAGACCAGCAGGTCTTTGATGCTCTGCTTTAACTCTTTGACATATGTCACACAAGGCTACATATTCTGCAATTTCCCTTTTCATACTGTTCCACCAGTAACTTTCCTTCAAATCCTGATACATTTTTGTACTTCCAGGATGAATTGAATATCCTGATTCATGAGCTTCTTTTAAGATTAAATCTTTTATTTCCTTTTTCTCGGGTACTAGTATTCTCTTTCCAAACCAAAGAATTCCTTCTTCATCTTCTGAGAATCCAGGCGCTTTACCTTTCTTCATATTCTCTTTTATCTCTTTAACATATTTATCCTCTCGCTGGGCTGCCTTGATCTGATCTTCCAAGGTAGAGTGAACCTTCAATGTAGACAGAATACCTTCGTTAACTATTTCCAAATTTAATCGTTGGAATTCCTCATGGAGGGTTAACTGCTTATCTGGAATTGACAGATTATTCATATGACTCTTTCGACTCAAAGCGTCGGCTACCACATTAGCTTTTCCTGGATGATAGTGTATTCCCATATCATAATCCTTTATCAATTCAAGCCATCTTCTTTGTCTCATATTAAGATCAGGCTGGGTGAATATATACTTTAAACTTTTATGATCTGTATATATCTCACACCGATTACTGATTAAATAATGCCTCCATAACTTTAGAGCATGCACAACAGCAGCTAGTTCTAAATCATGAGTGGGATAATTTTCTTCATGCGGTCTTAACTGCCTCGATGCGTAAGCTACCACCCTTCCTTCTTGCATTAACACACAACCAAGACCTTGTTTTGAAGCATCACAAAATATCTCAAAATCTTTTGAATATCGGGTAACCGCAGAACCAGTCTTTGAAGTTAACCTTTTCTTTAACTCTTGAAAGCTATCCTCACAGATTTACTCCATTCAAATTTCTTCTCCTTCTTTAACAAATGGGTTAAAGGTCCGCAATCTTGGAAAAGCCTTCAATAAATCGACGATAGTAACGGCTAATCCCTAAAACTTGGATCTCTGCATCGCCTTAGGTGGAATCCAATTTAATACATCCTTAACTTTTCCAGATCTCTGATACTCCTTCGCGATATCACATGTCCCAAAACTCAATTTCCTTTAACCAAAATGCACATTTGCTAAATTTGGCATATAATCGGTGTTCACGAGTCTTTGCAACACTATCCTTAGATGACCTTCATGTTCTTTATTATTCTTGAATAGATAAGAATATCATCTATGAAAACAACAACAAACTTATCTAAATAATCCATGAAGACTTTATTCATCAAGTTCATGAAGTATGCGGTGCATTTGTCAAACCAAAAGACATCACCGTATACTCATATAATCCATATCTTGTGGCGAAGGTCGTCTTTGGTATATCTTGTGTCTAATCTTCAATCGATGATATCCCGACCAAGATCAATCTTGGAAAAGACACTTGATCCTATGAGTTGGTCAAACAAATCATCGATCCGAGGTAAGGGATACTTATTCTTTATAGTGACTTCATTTAAAGCTCGATAATCAACGCACATCCGTTGACTACCATCCTTCTTCTTTACTAGAGCACCGGGCTCCCCAAGGCGAAGAACTTGGTCCGATGAATCCTTTCTCATACAATTCTTGAATCGCCTCTTGACTTACGCTAAATCATCACGACATCCGATAGGGTCTCTTTGATATTGAGTGCACGTGCACCGTGTTTATAACAAATTCAACTTCTCGATCTGGTGGTAATCTGGCAAATCTTCAGAAAACATCCGGTACTCATGAACTATCGACACATCTTCCAAACTTTTCCTTTTAGGCTGGTTAACATATCGTCTTTCTTTGAGTGCATAATCGCCTCATGTCTTATCTCGAATTCCATCGAATTGGTAAGGATAATGGCACGATTGGCACAATCTATCATCCTTTATACTTGATCAACCAATCCATACCAAGTATTATATCTATACCATCGGAGTCTATTATAATAAGGTTCGCTAGGAACTTTACTCCATTTATAATTATGGTTGCACTAGGGCTAACCAAATTAGTCCTCAATTCTTTTCCAGGGGATTGGATTATCATAAAGTCCTTTAGCAAACAAATTTTCCAATTATTCTTTTCAACAAAAGCCTTCGTTACGAAAGAATGTGTAGCTCCAGAATCAAATAATATAATTGCTGGTACTGAGTTCACTAGAAACTTACCGTAACTACATCCGTGTATATTCCGCTGCCTCTGCGGTAACATGGTTGATACGCCCTCGATTAATGTTTTGTGGAGTCTTGGGAGTTTGAGGGCTTCCACGACCTTGACCATTGGTTGGAGCTCTTGTTGGTGTAGGGTCAAGATTGAAACGAACCGGGGTTACCGCTTGACGTTTCTGGGGACAGTTGCTGGCATAGTGTCCCATATTCTTGCAATTATAGCATTGCACCCCTGCAGCTACATTTGCTTTGCAGCTTGGGCTGCATTTCCCGTTCTAGGAGCTTGAGGTAAAGGACGAGGTGCAGAAATCGGTATCCTTGTATGATTATGTACTGGAGGTCGGTTGTACTGTGGTGGTGTGAATCGTGAACTGCTCGCAGACTGCTGAGCTTGGAACTTCCTCTTCCGGGAGTCGAAGAGTTGGCGTTGAGCATCTTCTTGCAATAAAGCTTTATTCACTAGATGCTGAAAAGTAGGGTAGTCATTGGAGACTAATTGAACCTTGAGGTTGGGGTCTATCCCTCCCATGAACCTCCAAATCTTTGCGGCATCAGTCGCCACATCTTCTGGGGCATATCTAGATAGCTGAATGAATTTGCTTAAATAAGCGGAAACGCTCCAGTTTCCTCTTTGTAGATGATGGAACTCCTTCCTCTTCATTTCCATAATACTCATAGGAATATGAGCATTACGGAAGGCTTCCAAAAATTTCGCCCAACCAATGTTCGGGCATCCCGGTGTGCTGTGCAAAGAATTGTCCCACCAATTGGCAGCAACTCCTTGGAGTTGATGAGCAGCATATATAACCTTCTCATGTTCAGCACATTGGGCTAGATTCAGCTTCCTTTCCACTTCCTTAATCCAATCATCCGCCTCCAACGGATCGGCAGATCCTGCGAAGGTCGGGGGTCGGGTCCTCATGAATTCCCCGAGCTTAGACTGCGGTGGGTGAATAGGTACTTGCTGAGCTTGATTGACTTGATTTTGGGCCAAAGCCTGAAGAAGTTGTAGTTGCATGGCCATCATTTGTTCCATGTTGGGAGCTTGGGCTGGCGGAGGTGGAATTGGGGCTTCATTGTTGTTGGGCGCTGGGTTGTTGTTGATGTTGCTTCTCGTGTTCACCATCTGAAGCTCCATCAAGAAAAGTACAGAAAAGAGGGAAAAGCATAGATGAGAGACGGGGCAATCTATCATCCCAAAACAACACACAAGATTAACACAACATATTGAGAAAACTCGACTTTTGAAATTCAAATTAACTTTTGAAAATGGCTGTACCACAAATGCACAAGGCTCGGTACAATCCATTTTATTACATCATATCATTATAAAAGTGTTCTAGTATCGATAAACGACTGAAAAAGGGTAGCCTATCTAACATCTAATTGTCCTCACTGATGATACGCTCCTCTGGCTCCTCCTCGGGATCCTCCTCTCGAGTCCGACGAGTGACTCGCCCACAACCACGGCAGCTTGTTCGCGAACGCGACCGTGATCGCTCTGGCTGAAAGTAGGTGATCCGAACGCAGGCGCTGGCGCCTCGGCCGATCTGTCAATGTCTAGGTCGGGTAGCGGACTGGGGCGTCGCACACTCTTCCTTGCCGTGAGCCTAGTGCGAGGTCCTGAGGGTCTGACTGGAGCAGCAACAGGAGCTGGTGGAGTCGGTGTAGTGGTGGCAGCTCGAAGACGCTCCACCTCTGCCTCAGCAGCTGTCCTCGCCTGTACAGCGTCGGCGTGGGCGGCCTGACTCTGCAGCAGCTGTGCTCGGAGAGTGTCGGAGTGGTCGTAGCTCGACGCCGAAGCATCCGAGAAGTCCTATCTCCCGCCGAGCTCGCGTAAGTCGCGGTCGATGCTTGGGTGAATCGCACTGATGAGACAAGCGTGGGTCGCCCACCACGATCCGGAAAGCCTCGGGGTGGGTCTGTCCCGCTCGTAGTCGGAAAGAAGCGTATGGGCGATCGTCGAACTCCTCCTTGTGCCTCCTGCACATCTCTGCTATCGCCATCTTGGCTGCATCCTGGATAGCGTCCGTACAGTGGGTCCGAGGGTGCTCAATCCTGCAGTAGACGGGGTCAAGCTGCCCATCCGGAGCATAGATGAATACTTCCATGGTCCATGAATCCATAGTCATCACTCTAGTGTTCCGCCCTCCAAAATGGGTGTTGATTATATTTCGATGCTGCATTAATCGTCTAGAAGAGTCGCAAAGCTCCTCACTCTCGCCATGAGAATGGTGATCCCATGGGGTGAAGACGACGAAGAACCCGCCATCTATAAGTTTGAAAATAAGGGAGATCAGAAAGATTTTTAAATAATGAGAGTAGGACAAGAACAAGATACTAAGTAAGAAAAGAGTAGAAGCAAAAGAAACTTATATTTTTTTTGTACATAAATTTTTATTAAATATAAATCCTTAAAGTTTCCCAAGACCTAGGGCCTGTCCCATACCAAGATGGCTCGATACCACTTCTGTGAGACCCGGAGTAGAAACTCCTAGACCCCCTGTATTATTCTTGTACTAGTCCCAGAGATCAATGCTAGTACACACAGTTCAAACAGAAAAGATGATACATTGCCAACAACGCTTTATTACAATAGTAATCGAAGTTTTACAAAGGCCATAGCCTTACTAAGGTTCACAGAACCTCAAGCAAAAATAAACACAATGGAAGCAAAGATAACTTGATCGACCCATCAATCGCCACGTGCAATTGGTGGGAGACGAATCCTAGGCATCCGGAAATAATCCACCGCATCCACATTCGCGCAGAAGTCATACTCTCCACTTGATCTTCTCCATTCTCTCGCTTATATTTATAGAGCAACGGTGAGTACAAAATGTACTCCACAAGTCTTGGGAAAAATGCATAGATGTAAGGTTTCACAAAGGAAAGCTATATGGTTTATTTGCAAAAACCAGCATTTTATTTCAAATCTACGTAACTACTTTAAAAGCCATTTTGTAAACAACTTGTTTTTAATAACCGAAATTGGATAAGTATTTTAGTGAAGGTTAAACTACCAACACTAATATCTCAGGCCATCACAGCCAATTTTCAAAACCTCAGGTTACACCCCCTGATTTGAATATCACGAGAGTTATACTACTCCCGAGTTTTTCTCCAATTCATTTTGTTTTGAAAACAAAACCAAAACTTCTACCATGTGTATGCATTCATTGCCCGCCCTTGACCGTGGGCACGGCTATTCGAATAGTTTTTACTCTGCAGAGATCGTACACTTTACCCACAAGAGATAAATTATCTTAATAGTCAACACGCTTCCTTTGGCATGAGACCCAGATAAATTATCATAAAGCCTTTCGCCTACTCCAGTATAGTTTAAATACCACCCGCTAAGGTTTCACCACAACTCGAATCCACGAGTTGGAGCCCCCTCTTGCGCCATATGAGTACAGTAAACCCTGTCCCTCACTATGAGTAACCAGTACACCTTGGCATTCAATACACCACTGGTGATATCTAAACTACACTATTATAGGGTAGTTAGCTAGGTCGTACCCATATAGACTTGTGGTTGTACTGTTTTGCTCAGTTTGGACAAACACAAGCGTCGGTCCTTAATCGACCAGGGTGGCTCATTCACAAACCAAACAATTCTCGTGCTAACTGCACCAGCCAAACCTTCCATCCACCCTTGTCAACTTTTCCCCTTTGATTTTCAAATTAACAGTGGTAACATCCATTACCACTTTTTCAAACAAAATATTTAACAATGGTAACATCCATTACCAATGTTCAAACAAATCATTCATCAAAACATTTGATAAACATGCTTCTCATTTGAACATTATTATATTTATTTGCTACGCTAAGCATTTGCTAGTATTTAAACTTTCAACAATTGTAGCACTAACTTATTATTGAGTCAAAGTGATATCCTAAGTTGACAATGGTACAAGGTAAACAATTTTCAATGGAAGGTATAACAAATTGGGTCTTTAACTAAGTTTTCTAAATCAAATTATCACTTGATATAACATAAGCATGCATTAATTTTAAAATAACTACCTACTCATTTTATAAATCATTGGAGCAAGTTGATCAAAGGAAACTTGCAAAACATGGGAGCAAAATGGTCAAAGGAGACTTGGCTTCCTGTGTCTGGTTGAAATCTTCCACAACTTGCTCTTGAGATTGCTCGGACAAATCGGTCTCTACACGTAAATCGAGAATTCCAAATAAATAAAATAAAATAAAAATTCAAAAATTGAAAACAAATATACCAAATGAAAGATTGAAATTTTAGATGAATTTAGAAATTTGAATGGACCAATTTGGAGCTAAAATGAAAAAGATATGGCTATTTGAAAATCTCAGATTTGAATAAATCCAGAAATTCGGAAATCTCTGACATGTGGGGTCCACTGGTCAGCAATTTCATTTAAAATAAGTCTCTGACATGTGGGACTCGGGACCCACTTGTCAGTGGCTAGCGCAGAGGGGTGGTCGCTGACGGGTGGGGCCTACTTGTCAGCGTGGATTAAAACGGAGAAAACTCAACCTCAGCGCGCGGAGCGGGGCTCGAACGCGCGCCGAGGGAGTGGGAGGGGGAAGAGAGCGGCGCTAGCCAAGTGAGCGGGGAGGCACTGCCTACCCCATAAGGGTAGGTAATCCTCTTAAGGATTAACAGCGGGAAGGCCGGCGAAGCAACGTGGCATACACGTGGCTGCCACCGGTGCGCCATGTGTGTACGGGCATGAACGAGGTGGCAATGGGGCGCCTGCGTGGCCGAGTCGTGGCGCTCGACTGGCGGCCACCTGGCGCCACGCGGCTGCCACACGCGCGCATTTGCATACGTGGCACGGTCGCTGGAGGAAAGGGGCCCGGGACCCGAAGGTCGCCGGCGCTCCGGCGGGCGGCGGCGCCAACCGGCGTGCGCAAAAGCGAGAGGGAGTGACGGGGAATGCTTTGGTACCTTGCGCAGTTACCGAGGATGGTCGGATCGACGAGACGGCAAAAAGGGGCGGCGGTCGGAGAGGCTTCACGGCGGCGGAGGGGTTCCGGGGTCGCAGTATCTCAGCAAAGTGGTCGCAAGCAATCGCCTGGGCACCAGCAACGTCGAGGATGCACCAGTGAATCTCAGGAAGGCTTGAGGCGGCGGCGATTGCTCGCCGGAGTTGAAGGTGGCCGGCGGAGGAAAACAAGCGCAGGAGGGCTCTCGGCTCGACAGTGGGTAATTGGAGGTGGAGACAGCGAAAGGGAACCGAGACACAGCTCGGGCGTCGGGTTTTATAGAGGAATGAGGCCGGTAACGGCAGCGCGAAGCTCGCCGGACTTGGAACTGCAAGGAAGAGTGAAGGCGACGGCGCACAGTGCATAATTAGATGAAATAATGCCAGAAACGGTTGCGGGAATGCGGCTATTTGAATGTGCGAGAGTGCGGGAAATAATTGTTAAGAAACCAAGCTTTTAAAGCTTCGTTTATTGACACGGCGGCGCAAGCAGGCGCGGAGGAAGAAGGTGGCGGGGAAGACGACTGGCCGATGGGCCCCGCATGTCAGTGAGAGAGGAAAGGAGAGAAGGCGACGGCTACGGCTCGGATGCACGACGCGCGGCAGAGGAAAGTAATCAAGGCCGTAGGATGATGAGTGAAGGGGTAAGTGAAAAGATGCGGTTGAGATTCAATCCGCAATCGGATTTAAATCGAGCCGGCGAGGTGTACTAAGTGGCAACAGCGGCCGCGATTTAATACGGCAATCATGAACGGTCAAGATGACGACGCGCCGGGACGACGGCTCGACAGTGGGACGGCGGCGGTGAGTCCACACAGATCGGTCTATGACAGTGGGGCCCGCTTGTCGCAATCCAAAAGAAACTCAACCTCGCGCGAGCGGGCTCGAACGCGCCGAGGAGCGGGAAGGAAGAGAGCGGCGGCGGTAACGATCGGGCGGGAGGATCAACCTACCCAATAAGGGTGATTAACCCTTTGAGTATTAGTCATTTGGGATGGCCAGGCTCTTTTTCGGATGCGCGACACTTGGCGCTGCGAGAGAGGGGAGGCGGGATGAGGCGAGACGGCGGGATTAGCTCGGGCCGGGAGGAAGGGCTCGGATGCATGACAAGTGTCACCGAGGGAGATTTTGATATTTAAATCTTTTATATATATTTCAGAAATCAGTAGGAGACTTTAAAATACTCAGAAAAATATCAAATAAATTCCAAAAATTCCAGAAAAATTCACATAATTCACTGATAATGTTTTAAACATATTAAAAATATTTCCAACTTATTTTGATATTAAATTTTCTTTTCAACAGAAACTTTAACTTCTGAAAATTCCAGATAATTGGAAATTATTAATTTAAAACTATTTCTTCAAAATAAAAGCAAAAATTGGGATGTTACAGTTTAATTAGCTTGATAATGAATGTGGATGCACATTGTGGATATGGACATGTGGATACTTTAATGATGTTGTATATTTGTTTGTAGTGTGAATAGCCTATTAAACAGTTTGCTTGCTGAGATTTTTATCTCACCCTTGTTTCCCCCCTACAGGTGATTCTTGAGCATTCATGGGATGGGTAGAGCGGCACCACAATAATGCACTTGGTTCATCAATTCATGCTGTAATAAAGTCGATGGAATTCTAGCCAAATGCTTAGCAAATTCGTAGATGATTATTTTATTTAAGAATGATGAACTTGTGAACAATTCGTTGATTAATCTGCTAGAGGTTGCTTGAATTATTGAACTTGATACCGATATCTTTGTTCTCTTCGCTGTTTATGCTTCCGCTTTTTGCTTCATGTATAGAAATTATTGCCGGAATAAATTATCTTGAAATTTTGGCTAGCTGTAGAGTGGTTTAGTGGCATTTCAGGGTAAAGTGGGTCCTGGGGTGTTACAGTTGGTATTAGAGCAGGCGTTAGGTCCGTGGTAATTAAATTATTAAATTGACACACTGGTGCACAGTAGGATGGGATGGGTCAAGCAATGCATTTATGCTTTCGACATATTGTATTGATGATTTATGTTATGATATGATCTTGCATGATTATGATTTGCTTCTATGACTGCTATGAGTGAGGATAGCTTTTGATAAGAGATAGAGGTTGTAGCTGTTGCCTTGGGTATTGATAATTTGTACCACCGTTCGTGCTATGGGGATAGTTGTGTAGTTACCTCAGGTAACTTAGTTGCAGATGTCGAGGGTGAGTTTCTTAGAAAAGGTGTTATTCCCTTGGAGTTGATTTTGCCAATTCTTGGCCTATTGCGGTTAATGAGTTTTCTCTCGGGTTAGCGGTTCAATGCAATTGTTGGGTGCCAATAGGCCTCTAATTGTTCTTGAGACAAAATATTGTTTCTTCTTATTGATGAGTTGCTTTTGCTGCTCGTGAGCGCTGTTAATTGATGAGATTTTTTTTCATGTTGTCCCATCTTTCTTACTGGAAAATGTGACTCACTAATTCGTTGATATTTTGAAAAGAAATCAAAGTTTTATGTTGGAAGTTCGTTAACTTATGGAAGTCTTGGCTCTATGCATTTCTTTTGAGTTATTTTGGGTATTGAAGTTTGAATTCTCTCTTTTCTAAAAGGAAGTGTTAAAAACCCTTTGTGATGTTTTGTTGTGTCTGAGTAGGAGGTGAAAATTATGCAAGTAATTGATAAGTTGTGAATTATCAAGTTGAGATGCTAGCGTGGTACATAATTAATTTCTACCAATATCCTTAGAAGTGATGTTGATTAATATGATATTGTCCTGTTATAGTTTCTTGAACAATTGTGGCTAAGAATTTGTCTATGCATGTTTAAAACTTATGCAGTTATTGAGGAATATGAAAGAAAATAGAATTGGTTTGATTATTGTGATTGTTTAAATTTCTAACTTGTTATGTAAATTGGATATTCGTTTTTAAGTAATTGATCTGATCATTCAGTATGGTTAAGTAAAGAGGTGTTGGAATATTGATTTAGTAATATTAATCTTTAATATGTCCTCTCTTTACTTATCTGATGAAGATGTATAACTGCTAAATTCATGTAACTTTTGCCATGCTAAAATGTTGAAACATGCATAAAGAAATAGATGAAGATTAATATATTGACTTGTGGAATCTTATCTTATTAAGCTGGTATTATTGAGGTTTGAATTTATTTTGTTCTAATTTCTGAACATTAAGTGGAATATTGAATCTGTGCTCATAATTGTTTTGCGATTGCAAAACAGAGATAGGATCATTAATGATACGATGATGAAGAATAATAATCAATTATTGACAGTAATGACTGGAGTGCAATCAATTTGTGCTAAATTAGAAGTTGAGCATTGGTAAGAGTTAAATGTATGAAATCTAATAAGAAATTTATACTAGCATGTTTGCGAGGATGTCATGTTCTAATATCATCTTGTTAAAGAGCTTTGTTTTAATATGGTGGCTTATGCACTAGGTTTTTCCTAGATTAAGTAGTTGAAATCTTATTTAGATAATAAGAATATGATGAAGATATTTATGGTTCTCCTTTTGGAAAAATATGGAATAAGAGGATATTATGATTCTTGCAAAGAATGTTTTATCTTGTCGTTAATACAATTAATAGCATATAGTTGTGCTTATGGTGTTGAATGCTTTACAAATGAAGGAATTTGTTAGTTTCATGTTACTAATTGAATTTAAGGATTTGAGTTTCGCGGTTGGGGTCTTCTTTTCGGACCTTAAGACTTATGTGGTAGCTGAAAATTATTTTTTAGCAAAGTGGTGTGATGAATGCTTTTATTGGTTTTATCTGAACCTTGTGTTGTGGTCTTCAAGCATCCTTTGTTGGAATTGGGATGTCTTTGTTATCAAAGGAAAATTATTTCTTATTGAAAGAAAATGTTGTACTAGAAGTATTTGAGGTACAGATGATCTCATCTTGTGTTTTCCAACCTTATTGCTATTTGTTTTTCTCTTGGTCATTGGCTCTGTGAATGATAGCGATTTTACGTCAGATGCTGGAATTTATTTCTTCTTACCTCTTTTTCTAAGAACATGGTAATTGTTGTAGGTTACGAAGCCTTTTGTTACGTGATAGCAACTGGTTAGTGGTGGTCTAGTAGACATTTTTTTTGGGGACCCTCAAACATTACGATGTTTGAGACCCATTAGATGATATATTGTTTTCGTGGAATAATCCTTGGAAAGGATATATTTTAAATAGAATGTTTGTCTTGGAGCCATGTGATTTGTTGATGTTAAGAATTAAGTGCATGTTAATTGTGGTATAGTAGGGTTTTCACCCGAAGTTTTCCCTATCTTATACGGGGAGTTGTTGTAGGAGTCTTGAAAGCTAAGTCGGAGCTTTACCTTTTGTTATACTAGAATCTTATAGGCCCAGTGTCTCGGTGTGGGAATAGTCGATCAAAGTGGAATCCAAATAGTGTGATGATCGAGATAGCATCCTTGAGGTGCAGTAAATGAGTATGTGTGGGTGTGATATGAATTCGGAGTTGTTATCCTTAAGGGACTGAGGTGCATTAGGAATTATTCATGAAAATAATTCTGTTGGTCGAGGTCTTGGCTATAGTATGATTTGCGAGGGCAGTAGAGTCTATCTGCAATGGTGTAGATGATGTACTCAGTTTGGGCTTATTGTTGAGGTAGCCAACTTGAGTTAAATGAGATGGTGTGTTGGGCGATGAGTTGGAAATACTTTGTTCAAGAAAGTTAAAATTTTGAAAGGAAATGGATTGGAACATTAATGATATCTCGAGTAGTAAAATGCTCGCTTGATTCTTGTTTATGCTGTGAGTTTTGGCAGAGGTCATCTGCAAATTGAGTTGTTTATTGTTGAGGCGTAGTCTTTTCCAATTGGGAATAGAAAATGATTGTTTTGGACTTTCGAGTGATTTTCACTCTTGGCTTATGTGGTGTGGTTTCTCCAATTGTCTACTTGGAGAGTGAAAAATATTTTGTGGTGAATCCTTTGAATTAGATTGTGGTCCTTTGAAGGAAAGCTGGTTGCTGGTATGTTGCTTGAGAATCCTTTATTCTTCTTTTGTTGGGTTCTATTTGCAAAAGATAATGTTTGTGCTTCGAGTAGAATAATGTGAGTGGAATTTGCGGTCAAATTATTTTGAAAGGGTAAAATGTATCATCCCGATTATATTTAATAACAGGTTTAATAGTTGTGGCGGGGAATTCTAGTGAGAACGGCAGGACCTGTTGGCCGCTAAGAGCCGACCGAAGGGCTGCGGGTGCTCGGCGTCGATCAGCGTGTATCGTGGACTCATCGGAGCTGGCCACCAGGTATGTGAAGGCCTTCTAGACGAATCAGGCCGAGCGGGAGGCGACGTGGAAACTTGAAGACCAGATACTTAAGTAGAGCCCGAGCTTTGTGAGGCGGAAGAGTACCCGTAGTTGTTGTTTCCTTGGGATGTTCTATCCTTGGGATGCTATATCCTTTCGTTGTTCTTTCCTTGATTGTTGTTTGTCTCGTGGGTTGAGAAGTTAGATTCGAGAACGAATCCTTTTTAGGTGGGGAGAATGTAATATCCTGATCGTCGATTTCGGCGTAGGTTTTTTTAAAAATGGAGAGTTTTCCGTTTTTTGGGTGAATCACGGGAGGTGGAAATTAATTTGGGAAATTGTCCAAAATAAAAAAATGAATTTAATTTATTAAAAAAATATAGAATTTGGGCTTCCTAGAGGAGGGCCTAGGCAATTTGGGTCAACTAGCCCAAAGGGGGCCCCTTTTTCTTTCCCCAAACCGTAGCCAAGCCCCCTCCCACCCCTTTGGCCACTCCCACCCCTTCTTGGACGTCCTCCCTGCCCTCTCTCTCTCCCCAAGGCTGCCATGGCTGAAAAGAAAGGAAGAAAAGGAAGAAGGGAAGAAAGGGAGGAAGAGAAGGGAGAAGGAGGGAAGAAAAGAGGAGAAAAGAAGAAGAAGAAGAGTGATCTTGAGGAATTTCCCTAGGTAACTCTCCCTCACCCTAATCCCTCTATTTTCTACTGAATTTAGGATTATTGGTCCAAGTTTTGTGGGGATTAGCATTTTAGAAACTCCTGATTAGAGAATTCCGGTTGACTGTCGGTAGATCCAATCGCGCGGTGTTACTGTTCGTGCAGTTCAGACCCCTAAGATAATTTTTTCTGATGGTCTCCCCAAAAGGAAAAACGTAGAGGACAATGATACGCATCTACTGTATTTTTTTCATATTTTTTGGCAACGTAATTTAGATGTACCAGGGTTTGGAATCTCGCTGTCCGTCAGGGTACAGATAGGGACAGACCGCTGTTCAGATGGGAATTAGGGGTAGAAGATGATTTTTAAATTTTTGCTCATAATTGAGAAAAAGGTAGGGAATTTAGTAATCTAGCTTTTGTAAAATAACCAGAATTGTTAGAGACTTGATCTGTTCTGGGGACGCGTTACAAGTCGGCTGTCCAGACTTTCAGAACAGAGGACGTCCTCTGTTCTGTGCATTGGATATCACCTTGTTGATGACAAGATAAAAATATATGATCTACATGAAAAGTGTAGGTATTTAAGTGAGGAATCCAGATATATATCTTTTGCTATAATTAGTTTTATATTTTTAAAGATAGGAAAATGTTAAGCAGCGCCGCTGCAATGGAAAGATTGTAGAACCGTTACGCGGGGAAGGATGTTGTGGGATTTTGGGGCTTAGCGATATCTTGTCTTCGAGAGTCACGTTTTCATTGTTGTAATGTGTGCTGAGAGGTACTTTTTGAACAGGCGGTTTTGCTTCTGAACGCGCGTGATTTCGTCGCTTTGCCGGTAGAGGCAAGTAAACGTAGCGGATGTGCTACCGTTTAACCCGTTATTCTTACTACTTGCAATATGTATGATTTTTCGTAATGATAAATGATATGCCATGATTACATGTTTTCTGAGTAAAAATGTGGTAGCAAGATATTAATCAATTGCCATGTTTGGATGAGTTTTGGTAGTATTGTGGTAATTTACGTAATGAGCTAATTGTGGTATAAGAAAGTAAATGCATGGTGGATATGAAGATATTTCCTCGTTGTTAAATTTATGAGTATCATATTGATGCCCTTGAAGTTGGTATTTTTGTGGACTTGGTGGTAGTATTCTTAGTGAATACTTGTGGTTGTGGTGGTAGCAATCTTGATGAATATATTATGGTCTATGTGGTAGGATTCACTATAGATCGATTGATTTTGATCTTAGTGAACCGAATGTTGGTTATGTGGTTGAACTTCGTGGTTAAATTCTTGTGGTTTATTATTATCATATCATTCATAACATGTCATGAAATAGTTAATGAAGATTTATTTGCTAATGTTTTATCATTGTTGGTAGTAGATATGGTTGATGTTATAATTGTGGTCATTATGGAAAATGAATATTGATGCTTAATATCATTGTAGTTTAATTAGCTTGATAATGAATGTGGATGCACATTGTGGATATGGACATGTCGATACTTTAATGATGTTGTATATTTGTTTGTAGTATGAATATCCTGTTAAATAGTTTGTTTGCCGAGATTTTTATCTCACCCTTGTTTCCCCCCTACAGGTGATTCTTGAGCATTCATGGGATGGGTAGAGCGGCACCACAATAATACACTTGGTTCATCAATTCATGTTGTAATAAAGTCGATGGAATTCTAGCCAAATGCTTATCAAATTCGTGGATGATTATTTTATTTTAAGAATGATGAACTTGTGAACATTTCATTGATTAATCTGCTAGAGGTTGCTTCAATTATTGAACTTCATACTGATATCTTTGTTCTCTTCGTTGTTTATGCTTTCGCTTATTGCTTCATGTATAGAAATTATTGCCATAATAAATTATCTTGAAATTTTGGCTAGCTGTAGAGTGGTTTAGTGGCATTCCAGGGTAAAGTGGGTCCTGGGGTGTTACAAAAAATGCTTGCAAAATTCTTGATTCTTCGGGGAGTTTGGTTTGCGGGATTTATCATTATGGGAGAATCTTTCGTGCTGATTTTGTTGAGTCTTCTGGTGATCCTCTCAGGTGTTTAGTTGCTTCTGAGTCCCGTGACCTTACGTTCTGGCATAGGAGATTTGGTCATGTTGCATTTGATCATTTGACTCGAGTTAGCGGCCACGATCTCATTCGTGGTCTGCCGAAACTCAAGATGATCAAAGATCTTGTTTGCGCTCCTTGCCAGCACGGCAAGATGGTTGCCGCTTCTCATCCTCTGGTCACAGTGACTATGACCGATGCACCAAGACAGTTGCTCCGCATGGACACAGTTGGCCCAGCTCGAGTGTAGTCAGCGGGAGGGAAGTGGTATGTTTTTGTTGTGGTCGATGACTTTTGGAGGTACTCTTGGGTGTTTTTCTTAGCCTCGAAGGATGAGACATTTACACATTTTCGGGGTCTTTTTCGTAGGCTTTCTGTTGACCTCCTGGGTGCCTTACGAGCAATCCGCAGTGACAATGGCACGGAGTTCAAGAATTTCTACTTTAAGAGTTCCTGTGATGAGACCGGTGTAGAGCACCAGTTCTCTTCTCCATACGTCCCTCAGCAAAATGGCGTTGTGGAGAGAAAGAATCGTACCGTGGTCGAGATGGCCAGGACGATGCTTGATGAGTACTCTACACCGAGGAAGTTGTGGGCTGAAGCGATAGCAACTGCGTGCCATGTTTCGAATCGAGTTTTTCCCAGGGCACACTTGCATCGCACCTCTTATGAGTTGAGATACGGGCAAAAGCCCAATGTCTCTCATTTTCGTGTGTTTGGTTGCAAGTGTTTTATTTTGAAGTTTGGGAACCTAGATAAGTTCGAGTCACGCTCTTGTGATGTGACCTTCGATGAGGCCAGTCCGGGG
The DNA here is from genome assembly GCA_036346265.1 of Melocanna baccifera. NCBI lineage: Eukaryota > Viridiplantae > Streptophyta > Magnoliopsida > Poales > Poaceae > Melocanna > Melocanna baccifera. The sequence goes on along the minus strand of CM070699.1, from coordinate 4,375,801 downwards.
ACTAGGCCCGATATCTCAGGTTCTGTAGAGCAGTCCAAGACCATCTTTGTGGATGATGAGGAGGATGGAGACGTGGGTTGTCTACCTGATCCAGTTCCCCCTCCCCTTGAGGTGCCTGCTTCTACCACCGCACCTCGAGGAGATCAGCACATGCCTTCCGCTTCTTCTGGAGCTACTGGCTCTGTTCCTACCTCATCAGCTCATGAGGTAGAGGTCATTTCTCCTACTTCTCATCAAGGACCTCCCTGTAAAGTAGAAGAACATCATCCTTCAGAGCAGATAATTGATGATCTTTTTGAGTGCGTCACACGCTCAAAATCTAGCATGTCTCACTTCTGTCTCCACTCTGCCTTCGTTGCTTCCTTCAAGCCCAAGGATGTTAGTCATGCTCTTTCTGACGAGTCTTGGGTCAATGCCATGCATGAGGAGTTGAAAAACTTTGAGAGAAACAAGGTCTGGTCACTTGTTGTGCCCCCTCGAGGTCACAATGTTATTGGGACTAAGTGGGTATTCAAAAACAAGAAGAGTGAGGATAGGGTAGTCATTCGAAACAAGGCTAGACTAGTAGCTCAGGGTTTCTCCCAGTTTGAGTGTCTAGATTTTGAGAAGACCTTTGCCCCTGTTGCTATACTTGAGGCCATTAGAATCCTGCTTGCCTTCGCAGCTTGTAAGGGTTTCAAGCTTTACCAGATGGATGTCAAGAGTGCCTTCATCTATATCTTGTCTATGCTTTAAGGACTGCCTTTTCTGATTTCTTTGCCAGCTTCTCGCTTTATAGCTTTGGTTCAGGGGGAGTTCATTTGGGAGCTTCTGAAGCTTAATATTGACATAACTCAACTTGAACTAAAAAGTGCTTCACATGTTGAGGGGGAGCTGGATTTCCTACATTTCATCTCTGCATCTCATTGTAACATAAATTCATAGAGCTTTGACTATTATCCATATATGACATGTTTACAAAGCATTACATCTAGCAATGATTATGCCTAATTGCTAGATTTATCATCGCTTCATATGTGTCATCAAGCCACTTTTTGAGAGTTTTGGTAGCGTTTGAGGAAAACTTGATCTTTCTTTTGCTCCTTATGTCAACATGGTCATTAGCATCATTTTTCCTCTTGAACCATGTATGACTTTTCAAACAAACTCAATCTTATGCTTTTTCTGTGTTTGTCAATATACTCATCAAGGGGGAGATTGAGAGACCATGTGGAGGTATCCCCATGTTTGTGATGAGTAATTGACGGTTGGTTTAGTGAGTTTGAGTTTATTTTGGGTATTCTAGGGTTGAGTACCTTTACTTGTGCTAATCTTGATTATACTATTTTGTGCGGTGCTATGTGATGGTTTGCTTGTCTGTGTGACTACAGGACTTCAGAGCTAGGTCATAGTGAGGCGAGGAGGACTGGGACTAGGCATAGGAGGTGTTAAGGTCCAGACAGTCAAAGATACCGAAGATGATCGAGGCTGCTGAGGTGGTTGCGAGCCGGGAGACGAGGAACCGGAGCTGAAGCTACCGGAGGTGGACACAACGGGCAATGACGAGCAGACCGGGACTAGACTCAGGGAGGAGTCGAGGTCCAGACGGTCAGGATGCCGGGTGCGGTCGTGCGTCGACAGGAAGCTTCCAGGAAAGTGCGGCAGGGGCATTTCGGTAAAATGCGCAAGGCGACAAAATGGACGTGAGATGTTAGGGCTTGGAGTGGAATGGCTATTTTTCCCTCCAATTTGACCTGAGGGTTGACTGTTGCCTCATTTGTATGAGAGGTATGGAGTGGAGGGCAACTGCCACTTCTTGAATTCCCTCTTGAGGAGAGGGGTGTGCTGGTCTTCCTTTTGTCTTCTGGGCGTCCAGCAAGATGTTGCTGGCTCTCCTTTTGGTCTGAGTAGGCAGTAGTAGAATTGAGAGTGCTCTCCTCCTTGGTGAGCTGCACATTTTGGTTAATGGTGGTGCTCTTGTAGCTCCTGTGGTCTGTGCGTGTGTGTGCTAGAAAGTAAAGAAATGTGAGCAGTAGCATTTTAGTGAGATGGGATAGATGAACAACTTCATGTAATCATTCCTCTCCCAGTATCATACAAATGTTCTTGCTGTTCTTGCTGTTGCTGTGAAGTTTGGCCAGGGTGATTTTCGGCTGTGAACAGAATGGAGTAGAGAATGAAGAGGTTTGAGTGAAGGGCAGCTGTACTGAATCTCTTCTTTTGTTTCTCTGCTGTCGCTTTAAGCTCCTTGTTCAGCCATATGCAGTAAACTGCAGACTGTGCTTTCAGTTTTCAGAGGTTAATTTGTCTGCTGTCTCGGTCAGGAGTACCCTGCGCCATTTCTATTTTGTTCAGGCTTCTCTCCCCATCTTTCTCGCTGAACTGCATCTCTGCTGCCCCTCTTCGGCTGTCTCAACTCTTCTCAGTTCTCAGTTTTCTTCCCAAATCTTGGTTCTTTGCTCTCATGTTGTTTCCTTTTAATTTCTAAGATTCCTCTACTATTTGTTTGAAGTCTTGGCCATTGAATTTGAGAAGAGCAGCAAGTTTATCATCTTCCTCACTGTGTCTCTGTGGTCTGCAAGTAATTACCGAGAAGGGTGTTTTCAGTTTACTGTACCTAAGCTCTTCAGTCGGTTTGCATTTGCTATGTTCAGTTCTTGCTGCTTTTGGGGATTTCGCTGCTGCCTGTCCAGTCTTAGAAAATTTAGTTCTCAGCTTCAGTCCACATCTAAGTGTTTTCGGCCAGCAAAAACTTTCTTGTGTGCAGTCTGTGCTCTTCAGTTCTCTCGGCTGAAACTTTGTGTTCATTTTCAGCAGTGCTTCCCTAATTTCAAGTGTGCGTAGAAACTTCCTTGCCGTTAAGTAACAGCTGTTGTTTTAGTATTCATTTCTTGACTATTTTTGGTTGTTGCTTTAGGCTTTATTGGTGCTCTCTGTAATCAGTCGTCAGGTTGTCTCTTTATTGGACGACCCTCAATGCTTACCATGAGGGCACCACCCAAATTAAGACGGTACAACAAGACCAGTACAAAAGAGATTACAACAAGTTTGAAATGCTCGCTGGAGATTCCTGGATGAGTGCTTTGGGAGATTTCATAAGATCTTGAGCAACCTCCGAGCCGTCGATCTCACATACCCCGACTCGTACAACGCTCGTCAAATGCTTGACTTTGGATTTGCGTGTTTGGGAGATGAAGGTGACCACCATCAAGGACATGACCGATCTCTCGACCTTGAGTCTTGATGCGTTGTATTCACGCCTCAAGACTCACAAGATTAACATAGTCTCTCATCGGTCGAAGTCGCAGTTGATGGCCTTAGTCACCGATCCCAGTCCAGCTTCTGGTTCTTCTACTGACACTCTCTCTGGTTTTTCTCTTGCTACTGTTTGTGAGATGAGTGATGACCTACTAGAACAGCTACCAGAAGACCAGTTAGCCCTCCTAGCCAGAAAATTCTCCCATGCATACAAGAGAGTGAGGGACAGAAAGAGAGGAGGGCCTGTGATCTATTTTGAGTGTGGTGGCCCCAACCACATTCGGGCAAACTGCTCCAAGCTGGAGAAGGGCAAGGGCGACTACGGCGGTGTGAGCAAGAACGACTACACCAACAAGAACCGCAACAAGAAGCCCCCAGCTCATGCCCAAGGCAAGAAGAAACTCCGCAACCTTGGCAAAGCCAAGAAGCTCTTCCACCGCGTCCTCACCGCCTTCGACGACCTGGACCTCAGCGAGGTGGAGGGGTGGAGTGACGACGATGGGAAGGACGATCAAGAACCCAAGGATGGCAATGACTTCACCGGCATGTGCTTCATGGCCCTTGAGGGCGACGTGAGCGACAGCGAGCTCTACTTCGACTCTGACGAGGTATACCCCTCCTACGACGAGCTTAATGGTGCTTTTCTTAAGCTAGGTAAATTTCATGCTAGATCTAGAGCTAGGTGTAGCGAGTTGGAGATGGCAGTAGATAGATTGTCACGGGAGCTTACTTCACTTATATCTGCTCCCTCCCGTGACGAATGTGATACATGCTGTGCTTTGCTTGGTGATATGGAAAAATTAAGGACATTGCATGATAGTGTGACCTCTAAGCTTGATATGTTTAAAGTGGAGAATGTTAGTCTGCTTGCTGAACTAGAGATGAGTAGGGTAGCCGCTCTTTCATCTACGGTTGTTGAGACTACATCTTGCACCTCATGCGAGGATAAGGATAATGCATTTAGAGGTCTTTATACCATGCTTCTCGATCTGCCTGAGACTTGTGAAAGTTGTAATAATTTGAAATTGAACCTAAAAAGGGCAGATCATAAAATTGCTGAATTGCATGCTTCCTTACTAGAGCCCATTGTTTCTTGCACCAATTGTCCTAAATTAACTGCTGAACTTGAATCTATCTCAAAACAGTTTCAAGAAATGATTGACCATAACAACAAGTTGGCTATGTTTGCGACTAAGGACCCTGTTAGCTCACCATGCAATAGTTGTGAAAAACTAAAACTTGAACTCGTTGCTTTGAATGGTAAATATGTGAAGCTAACTAAGGACCTTCTAGAGAAGCCATAATCTTGTTGTGATGTTTGTGCTGTTATGGGGGAGAAGCCCAAGGGTAAGATAGAGACACCTAGCGACGTGAACCAAATGGCTAGCAGCAGGACTGTCCCTTCTGAGGCGGCTGTGCGTGCATATGCCATTCGTTCCTCTGCTATTGGCTCTTCTTCTACTCCCTTACCTTCTACTGTCTCTTTCCCCCTGCTCTTCTTGCACCTCTCTCTTTCAGGAGTGTCAATATCTTATAAACACTCTTGAGAGATTTGTAGGAGGCAAGAAAAGGCTGAATCTTATTCTAGATCAGTCCAAAATTTGCAAATTCAATCAAGGTCTAGGATATGATTTTCTTGAGGATGTTAGGAAGAATCCACCTGCTCTTCTCAGACCCATAGCAGCAAGTGTGATCGAGTTCAAGCCCAGAACTGAAAAAGTTTAATTCAAATCAGCGGGCTTTGTCCAAGGGATTTCTGACAGTAAGATGGTAACACCTGTTGCTTCGACCTCTCAGAAAGCGAAGTTTCACTGTACCTTCTGTCAGAAGGATGGACACATGATTGAGAGATGCTTCAGGAGTGCCAAGATCGCGCGAAGAGATCGTGTTCACGATCTTAGGCGTATTCAGGGTCAGCCCCAGATTGTGAGTGCACCTAAGACCAACACGATGCTTAGGGTTGATCACTTTGAGGTGTTTGGGCAGCATCGAGGACTTGGCTTTTCCAGTGTTTCTGATTTTCGTCCTCGATTTGTCTCTGATCGTGATATCTGCCGTTCTGAGGGTAGATCTCGTCTCCCCCATCGAGATGGCTACCCGCGGCGTGATCAGCGTGTTGTTGGTACTCCCACTCGCTCTCCTGTAGCAGTCGAACCCAATAACAGCTTCAGGTATGCTAGTAGACCTTCTGGCTCTTTGAGCGATAGAGAGCGTAGGGTAGCTAGAGGTCAGTCGTGTGTGGCTACTTCTTCTGCTCGGCATGTGACTCAGTATTGGGTGCCGAAATCTCTTTTGATTTATCCTAGTACTGAGTCTTTACTCTCTATTTGACTCAGGTTCGCCGGGCTGGGAAGGGAGAGGTTTGGCTTGTAGACTCCAGTTGTTCTCGTCATATGACCAGAGACTCTCGTTGGTTCTCTTCCCTAACCCGTGCTCCAGATGATGAGACGATCACCTTTGGAGACGCTTCGTCTGGGCGCGTCATCGCTAAAGGTACTGTGCATGTTAATGATTCATTCATTTTAAAAGATGTTGCCTTAGTGAGTAAGCTGCAATACAATTTGCTCTCGGTTTCTCAGCTTACCGATGACGGTTTCAAGGTGAGCTTTAAGAAAAATGCTTGTAAAATTCTTGATTCTTCGGTGAGTCTGGTTTGCGGGATTTCTTGTTATGGGAGAATCTTTCGTGCTGATTTTGTTGAGTCTTCTGGTGATACTCTCAGGTGTTTAGTTGCTTCTGAGTCTCGTGACCTTACGTTTTGGTATAGGAGACTTGGTCATATTAGATTTGACCATTTGACTCGAGTTAGCGGCCACGATCTCATTCATGGTCTGCCGAAACTCAAGATGGTCAAAGATCTTATTTGCGCTCCTCGCCGGCACGGCAAGATGGTTGCCGCTTCTCATCCTCCGGTCATAGTGACTATGACCGATGCACCAGAACAGCTACTCCACATGGACACAGTTGGCCCAGCTCGAGTGTAGTCAGCGGGAGGGAAGTGGTATGTTTTTGTTGTGGTCGATGACTTCTGGAGGTACTCTTGGGTGTTTTTCTTAGCCTCGAAGGATGAGACATATTTACACATATTCGGGGTCTTTTTCGTAGGCTTTCTGTTGAGCTCCCAGGTGCCTTATGAGCGATCCGCAGTGATAATGGCACGGAGTTCAATAATTCCTACTTTAAGAGTTTCTGTGATGAGACCGGTGTAGAGCACCAGTTCTCTTCTCCATACGTCCCTCAGCAAAATGGCGTTGTGGAGAGGAAGAACCGTACCTTGGTCGAGATGGCCAGGACGATGCTTGATGAGTACTCTACACCGAGGAAGTTGTGGGCTGAGGCGATAGCCACTGCGTGCCATGTTTCGAATCGAGTTTTTCTCAGGACACACTTGCATCGCACCTCTTATAAGTTGAGATACGGGCGAAAGCCCAGTGTCTCTCATTTTCGTGTGTTTAGTTGCAAGTGTTTTATTTTGAAGTCTGGGAACCTAGATAAGTTTGAGTCACGCTCTTGTGATGGGATCTTTTTGAGTTACTCGACTTCTTCGCGGGCTTATCGGGTCTGGAACTGCGAGTCTAGTAAATTGGTAGAAACCTATGAGGTGACCTTCGATGAGGCCAGTCTGGGACTAAGCCCGATATCTCAGGTTCTGTAGAGCAGTCCGAGACCATATTTGTGGATGATGAGGAGGATGGAGACGAGGGTTGTCTACCTGATCCAGTTCCTCCCCTTGAGGTGCCTGCTTCTACCATCGCACCTCGAGGAGATCAGCCCATGCCTTCCGCTTCTTCTGGAGCTAGTGGCTCTGTTCCTACCTCATCAGCTCATTAGGTAGAGGTCATTTCTCCTACTTCTCATCAAGGACCTCCCCGTAAAGTACAGGAACATCATCCTTCAGAGCAGATAATTGGAAATCTTTTTGAGAGCGTCACACGCTCAAAATCTAGCATGTCTCACTTCTGTCTCCACTCTGCCTTCGTTGCTTCCTTCGAGCCAAAGGATGTGAGTCATGCTCTTTCTGACGAGTCTTGGGTCAATACCATGCATGAGGAGTTGGAAAACTTTGAGAGAAACAAGGTCTGGTCACTTGTTGAGCCCCCTCGAGGTCACAATGTTATTGGGACTATGTGGGTGTTAAAAAACAAGCAGAGTGAGGATGGGGTAGTCATTCGAAATAAGGCTAAACTGGTAGCTCAGGGTTTCTCCCAGGTTGAGGGTGTAAATTTTGAGGTAACCTTTGCCCCTGTTGCTAGACTTGAGACCATTAGAATCCTACTTGCCTTTGCAGCTTCTAAGGGTTTCAAGCTTTACCAGATGGATGTCAAGAGTGCCTTCCTCAATGGGTTTATTGAGGAAGAAGTTTATGTTAGACAGCCTCCAGGTTTTGAGAACCCCAAATACCCAAACCATGTCTACAAACTTTCCAAAGCCTTGTATGGACTTAAGCAGGCTCCTAGAGCTTGGTATGAGAGGCTTAAGTCCTATCTGTTGAGTCATCGGTTTGAGATGGATAAGGTAGACAAGATCCTGTTCATTCATAGGCATGGCAATGACCTTCTACTCGTCCAGATTTATGTGGATGATATCATCTTTAGTGGCTCTTCTCATATTCTTGTTTCTCAGTTCTCCGATGTCATGAGCTCAGAGTTTGAGATGAGCATGATGGGTGAGTTGAGCTTCTTTCTTGGCTTTTAGATCAAGCAAACTCGGGAGGGTACTTTCTTGCATCAGGGCAAGTACACTCGTAACCTCCTCAGACGCTTTGACATGAGTGATGACAAGCCAGTGTCAACTCCAATGGCATCTTTAGCTTCACTCAACCCAGATGAGGATGGTGAGCTGGTTGATCAGAAGGAGTATCGCAGCATGATTGGCTCCCTCTTGTACCTCACTGCCTCGAGACCGGACATACACTTCTCTGTGTGTCTGTGTGCTCGATTTCAGGCTTCTCCTCGCGTATCTCACACTAGGTGGTGAAGCGTATCTGTTGTGGCTATGGGCCAAACAGTAAAGAAGGGGACTCATAGGAGAGGAAGATGAGAACCAGATCTGGAGAAGAGTCGGTAAGAATGAGAGGGCTGTCTCCCCTCTCACCCCTCCTGGGGGTTTATATACATGAGTGGGGCAGAATAAGAAATCCCCATTCTACCCCTTAGTATTTACAAAGGGTAAGGGTACATTGGTATATTTACACATCTACACTATTGAGCCTATTACACATTATGCCTGTTGCGAGGCCCAGTCACAGGGGGTTGGGCCGCCCCCACAACAGTACTCCATCATTAGTAAGCGCAGAGGTCCCGATGGGCGAGCTGGCGCACCACACAATCTCAGCCCCCCGTTCCCTGACAGCAAGTACCGACGAGCCGAAGCAACTAGTAGCTTGCATCCTGTAAGGCAGTGCGTACGAAGATGTACGCGAAATCCCACTCCGAAGCCGGGTTGTCCCGCCGAGGCCGTGCCTACCAGGCTGACGACGAAGTCGTCACCGCCCCGCTGAGGCAGTGCCTATGAGGTGGGCGGCGAGGCGCTGCTCGGAAGGCGGATCGTCCCGCCGAGGCCATGCGCGAGGCAGTGCCTACGAGGCGGGCGACGAGGCGCTGCTCTGAAGCTGGGTCGTCCCGCCGAGGCCGCGTTTACAAGGCGACGACGGTCGCCGCCGCCCGCCGAGGCGCGTTTACGCAGGTGGGCGGCGAGGCGCCGATCCGGCCGGTCGCCCCGCCGAGGCCGTGCCTACCAGCGGACGACGAATCATCGCCGCCCGGCCAGGAGGCGCGCTACGAGGCGGCGGTGAGGTGCTGCTCGGCCGGGTTGTCCCGCCGAGGCCGCGGCGCGAGGCAAGTGTTTCACGAGGCGGCAACGAGGCGCCGCTCGGCCGGTCGTCCCGCCGATGCTGTGCCTACGAGGCGGACAATGTAGTTATCGCCGCCTCACCGAGGCAGTGCCTACGAGGCGGGCGGCGAGGCGCTGATCCGAAGCTGGGTCGTCCCGCCGAGGCTGTGCCTATCAGGCGGACGACGAAGTCATCGCCGCCCCACCGAGGCAGTGCCGACGAGGCGGGCGGTGAGGTGCTGCTCCGAAGACGGGTCGTCCCGCCGAGGCCGTGCCTGCCAGGCGGACGACGAAGCCGTCGCCGTCCCGTCGAGGCCGTGCCTACCAGGCGGGCGACGAAGACCTGCGTCGGAGAGTCCGCCAACCTGCAAAAACAGTGCCCGCGGAAAACAGGCACGGGTGGCGTGGGCCGAGGGCGCTACGCACGCGGAGGTAGGGAGGCGAAGGCGCCGTTCCCCTACCTTCAAAAAGAGTGCCCGCGGAGGACGGGCGCTTACGGCGTAGGCCGAGGGCACTACGCAGGCGGATGCTGGAAGGCGAAGACGCCGTTCCCCTTCCTTCAAAAAGAGTGCCCGTGGAGGGCGGGCGCTTACGGCGTAGATCGAGGGCACTACGCAGGCAGAGGCTGGAAGGCGAAGACGTCGTTCCCCTACCTTCGAAAAGAGTGCCCGCAGAGGGCGGACGCTTACTGCGTAGGCCAAGGGCACTACGCAGGCGGAGGCTGGAAGGCGAAGACACTGTTCCCCTTCCTTCAAAAAGAGTGCCCACGGAGGGCGGGCGCTTACAGCATAGGCCGAGGGCACTACGCAGGTGGAGGCAGGAAGGCGAAGACACCGTTCCCGTACCTTCAAAAAGAGTGCCATCGGAGGGCGGGCGCTTACAGCGTAGGCCGAAGGCACTACATAGGCGGAGGCAGGAAGGCGAAGACGCCTGCCTCCGCACCTTCAAAAGAGTGCCCATGAGGGTCTGGCGCTACTGCCAGAGGCCGAGGGCGATACTGAGCGGAGGAGGCGTGAAGGCGAAGACGCTGCCTCGCACCTTCAAAGAGTGCCCGCGAGGGCGGCGCTAGCAGAGGCCGAGGGCACTACGCAGGCGGAGGCAGGAAGGCGAAGACGCCATTCCCGTACCTTCAAAAAGAGTGCCCACGGAGGGCGGGCGCTTACGGCGTAGGCCGAGGGCACTACGCAGGCGGAGGCAGGAAGGCGAAGACGTCGTTCCCCTTCCTTCAAAAAGAGTGCCCGCGGAGGGCGGGCGCTTACAACGTAGGCCGAGGGCACTACGCAGGCGGAGGCAGGAAGGCAAAGACGCCGTTCCCGTACCTTCAAAAAGAGTGCCCCGCGGAGGCCGGGCGCTTACGGCGTAGGCCGAGGGCACTACGCAGGCAGAGGCAGGAATGCGAAGACGCCATTCCAGTACCTTCAAAAAGACAATGCACTCCCTGGTGTAACGCGCACGAAGATTCGATACCCAGGCAATGCGCGACAACAGCGAGGCACTCCCTGGTGTCTCGGCCATCATGTAGCTTTTATACCCCATAGAGTGCGTGGGAACATCGACCACGTCTGTTTATACTCCTAAAGAGTACACGCAGTGGCAACACTAGCGCATACACGAAAGAGTATGCGGAGTGATACCATCAGCGCGGGCGCAGGACATCCGCGTCTTGTTTATACTCAAGTAGAGTGCGCAGGGACAGCATCCGCTGCGTCTCGCTTGTACTCCGGAGGGGGCGTGATTCTTCAATCACGACTTACCGGTCACTCACGGAGGGTACGCCATCGCGTGCGCGGGACATCCGCGTCTTGTTTAGACTCAGTAGAGTGCGCAGGGACAGCATCCGTGTCTAATTTGTTCTCCGGAGTATGCGTGGGACTATCGACCACGGCTTAGCTATGCTTCGGAGGGTACGCCAACGCACGCGCAGGACACCCGCGTCTTGTTTATACTCAGTAGAGTGCGTGCGGAGGTAAGCCTCGACGCTACGTCTTATTTATACTCCGTAGAGTGCGTGCGGAGGCGTCCCCCCACTACGTCTTATTTATACTCCGTAGAGTGCGTGCAGAGGCAAGGCTCGACGGTACGTCTTATTTATACTCCGTAGAGTTGGTCGATGCAGAGTCGAACTGTGCCGTCGCGGAGCCGAGGTCGACGCCGCCGGCTGCCGACGCGAAGTCGCGAAGCTGATGTCGATATTGCCAGCGCGAAGTTGAGGGGCGAAGGCGCGAAGCCGAGGTCGACGTTGCTGACACGAGGTCGTGAAGCCGATGTTGATGTCGCCGACGTGAAGTCGCGAAGCCGATGTCGATGTCACCGACACGAAGTCACGGGGCAAAGACTCGTGTTGCAGAGTCCGTGTGGGCAAAATGACCTCCGATGTTGAGACGCCGGGGAAGTCAGCGCAGACTCCGAAGGGCTCGCCGAAGACTCCCGGCAGTTTGGTGGTTGAACATCTGCATATTGTACCCATACCTGCATGCCTGCATGGTACGTGCTTGCACTTTGTTGCTTGGCAAAGGCTTCGGACGTCTTCGGCAAAGACCACAGACATCGTGACGGGGAGTTGCAGCAGCCTACTGGTGGGGTGAAGCGGGTCTCCATGCATGCAGTCGTGGAGTTTCGCGGGGGCCATTAAAGGCGGATGGCGCGGGCGCGGAGGCCGCGACCTACTTCGTCTATGCGTGTTCCCCAGTTGAGGTCCTCGTCCGCGCGGAGTTCTTGGTCGGGGTGGGCACCCTCCGTGCGGCGTCGATGTGCGGAGGCCGTGATAGTCTTCGCTGGCGCGGCACTTGAAGCGAAGGAGACCTTGCCAAGCGGAGGCGAAGACTAGGCGGGCCAAGGACGAGGGCGCACTGTCGAGGGAGTGTCGGTCAGTGAAGAGTGCGCTGACTCGAACCGTCGCATGAGCAAGCGGAGGCCGGTGTGGACGAGCGAAGCCAACTCCGTTGAAGGACGCGGAGCTCGGTGTGGCAGCTCGGCTACCCGGTGTGGTAGCTTGATATGCCGAAGCCAGTTACGAAGGTCGACGGTCCGGAGCCCACTATAGCGAGGTCGGTAGTGCAAGTCGATGTCGCGAAGCCTCGTGTCGTGGTGTAGAGGACGAGCGAAGCTTCGTGCTCTTTCCTGCATGCTACACATAGCGAATGTGAATGGTTTGCACATACAGTTACCCGGATGGGGGCGGGCCCATTTGCGAAGTCCTGCGCGGAGGCGCGGGGCATCGAGTCAGCAGGCGCCAGTCGACGTTGTTCGCCAGCGATGGCCGAGCGAAGTCTCACGCGGAGGCGCAGGGGCGTGCACGGAGATGGGCGCGTCCGCGGCCTCCGTCTTTGCATCGGGCTCGCCCATCAGTGACACTTCGGTCTCGCCCACGCGCTCGCTTGCCACCTCGCCTCTGCGCTTCGACGAAAATGGAGCCCGGGTCGGCGCAGTGCGAAGGTCGAGAGCCATCAGGGAGTCCCACCTGGTGCAGAGGGAGGCTTCGGCATGGAGGAGGCCCGCTCGGAGGGCTTTCCGCTGCTGCGCGATGAATGCGTCGAGAGGCCCCTGCACCAAGCCTTAATGCTAGGAGGTCTTCGCGCCAAAGCTCCGCGCAGTGCGGCCGTGTCGTGAGGTCTTCACACCGAGTCTTCGCTCACTCCGACACGGAGGCTTGGCGTGGAGGCAGGCGAGGCCACTTCGAAGTCAAGCCAAGGCCAGCGGTGGGGCATACGGAGCCTGGGACGCGAAATCAGGCGAGGCCCGAAGCCGAGTGAAGGCCGGCAAGGTGCCCATGCTGAACTAGGCCACCTCATGGGTGCACGCACGTCCCGGTTGACTTTGGAGCCATACTAGTGTATACCAACATGTATACGTACCTGCTGGCGCATATGCGTACATACGCACTATTGAACTCCCCGCTGATGCTTTCTGGTGATATCGTCGTGATATTCTCCACATCGCCAGCTGTGTGACAGCTTCATACCAAGATATACAAACATGGATGCGTGCATATATTTCTGCTAAAGCGAGGTGCTAGCAGCTGAGGTGTACCCATGCATGTACATGAACTCATGCATGCCTGTATACGCGCATGCAGCAAGCAAACGTGCATGCATGCTTATGCTTGCCGTCTCACATGCATTCATGCATATATATTCTTACTCATGCAAGTATGCCAACCCGTGCATGCAAGAAACTCATGACGAGGTAGCACTCATTCAATGCTACGAGCTAATACACTAAGTGCAAATCTTCTTTTTTTTACCTTGTGTCTAGCACGCCTCTGAGATGGGTGGAGGTTGCACGGCAAGCGCCGACGAGCTCCACGACGGAGAGGAGTCCGCGACGTGGAGGAGCGTGGGGTCGACTCTGAAAACCAACGCGGGAGCGAAGACATATGTCAATGCGGAGTTCACCGGCGAGGTCTGGACTCCGATGAAGCTCGACGCAGACCTCGCTGGTGCGGCCTACTCAGACTGCGGCGAAGCGAAGGCAAAGGACGCTATAGCGGAGATAGAGCCTTCGTCGGGATCGGCGAAGACCTTGTCCGTGTGGTGTGCGCGGCGAAGTCCACCCCGCTCCGCAACACGCATGAGCCCGTCCCATGCACGCCTTCCTGCTGGATGTCGCCGGACGCTTGTAGCCTCGTCGGGCCGCTCTCACGCGGGATACGCATGCTTGTCACATGCGTGCATGGCTTCGGAGAGCGTGGTTTCCGCGCGATTAGCTTTCGCATGGAAGGCCTCCGCAGTGAACCTCCAGGTCGAAGTCTTCCGCATTGAGGTCTCCGCGGCGAGCTCCACATTGCAGTCTTCCGTGGTGAAGCCTCTGACGCTTCGTCCAGCGACATTGCGGGCAGTAGCGGGTGACATATATACATGAAAGTATGTACATTTGTACTGGTATTTCATTATATTTTTAAGAAAATTTTGTATCATGATTAGGAAAGGGATGTATTAGCCACCATATCGACACACCAGTATATTATTTCTGTGAGGAACATTTTCTACCTGTATAATTAGAAAAGGGAATTACCAACAGGCTGTTGATGGAGGCGAAGGCTGGGCAACGTGAGGCGCAGCGGTCAAGACCAGCCGAGGGTGAGCCCCCGCGTCGCACTGTCCCTTCCCTGAGTCGCAGCGTACGCTCGTCTAGCGAATCCCTCTGACGGTGGTCACCCCCATGACGACTCCACTGGCCTGCCAATGCCACTTCGCCTGGGCTCTGGGAGGTCTTCGCTGGTGTGGCGATGGCGGGGTCTGGCGATGCTTTGCGGAGGCTTGACGCGGGGACCTCGACTCGGAGATGCAACGCTGCGCGGAGACTCTCGGGAGCCCCGCCGCCCAGTCCTCCAAGACACCGCTTCCCCTATCAGCTCCGCCAGATCTGGATCTGGAAAAGAAATGAAAGTTCACAACAGATCTGTGTGCTCGCATATATATCCCGAAGCGAACAGGCTAGCGACAAGATGAACTTATCTGCGATGCCTCACGATACGAGCGGCCTGAGATCCTTCTGCCCCGGGCTAGGAAGCTCCTTCAGTGGTAGCTAGCCCTAGCATCCTTGCGTAGCTTCTCGCTCAGCCCCCACGGTCGGCGCCATCTGTTCTGGCTACGGGCCAAACAGTAAAGAAGGGGACTCGTAGGAGAGGAAGATGAGAACCAGATCTGGGGAAGAGTCGGTAAGAATGAGAGGGCTGTCTCCCCTCCCACCCCTCCTGGGGGTTTATATACATGAGTGGGGTAAAATAAGAAATCCCCATTCTACCCCTTAGTATTTACAAAGGGTGAGGGTACATTGGTATATTTACACATCTACACTATTGAGCCTATTACACATTATGCCCGTTGCGAGGCCCAGTCACGGGGGGTTCGGCCGCCCCCACAACAGTATCCTTCGGTACTTTCGAGCTACCATTGACTACGGTATCTGGTACTCTTCCTCATCCTGTCTTTCCCTCAGAGCCTTCTCGGACGCAGACTTTGCTGGCTATAGGATAGATAGGAAGAGCACATTTGGCACCTGCCAATTCATTGGCACTTCTCTAGTTTCTTGGTCTTCTAGGAAGCAGTCCGGTGTTGCACAGTCCACTGCAGAGGCCAAGTATGTTGCTGCAGCCAGATACTTTGGATGGCTTCGACCCTGTGGGACTTTGGGTTAGTTATAAAAAGTGTTCCACTCTTTTGTGATAACACTTCTGCTATTAACATTGCTAAGAACCCAGTGCAACACACTTGGACCAAGCATATTGATATTCGATATCACTTCCTTAGAGACCATGTGGAGAAGGGTGATATAGTGCTCCAGTTTGTGGAGAGTGACCACCAGTTGGCTGACATCTTTACCAAGCCTTTGGATAGCTCTAGGTTTTCAACCTTGCGGGGAGAGCTTGGGGTGGTTTGTCCTTATGGACTGTAGTGAGGGGGAGCTTTGTGTTTTACTGCTTTATCTTGTATATTATGCTCTTGCTCCTTTCTATTGCATTGCATTTGGGTGCATTCGGGTTAGTCTTTCTAGCATAGATTAGAGTGGTTCTCTTGTCTAGATGCTTAGACTTTTTTCTCTCATCTTGTGATTCTAGGATGCTGCTTATTGGTTGTTTCTCTTCTCACTAGGTTGAGCTCACTCACTTCTTATAAGTTCTAGCAAGGATTGGGCCACCCTTGGGTAGACAGGGAACGTGTTTGCTCCTTAGTGTGTTAGTTGGGTAGCTGATAGTCCTAGTGTCATATGGGGTAGATGAGAGTCAGTCTGAGCCATAGTATCCTCTATATCTTGTTTATGTTTTAAGGACTGTCTTTTCTGATTTCTTTGCCAGCTTCTCGCTTTATAGCTTTGGTTCAGGGGGAGTTCATTTGGGAGCTTCTGAAGCTTAATATTGACTGTAGGACCGAAATGGCGACAGAGGGGGGGGGTGAATGTCGTTCTCTTTAAAAATCGCCCCAAATATCCACTCGATTCTTCCTCCGATAGTTATGAAAACTATGAAGCAAGATGATAGACACTAACTGGAAGCTAACAAGAAAACTAGTCTTGCCAAAACACAAAGGCTACCAGCTATAAAAAGGTCATGCTAAAACAAAAGAAACGACCAACTGAAATAACACAAAACTACTATAATTAATGCTTCTATGCTTAGCTAAAAGAAGATAAAGAGAGAATCAACCAAAACTAATATGCTGAAAAAAGTCCAAGAACTTTAGTACTGCTCAAAGAAGAATGCATCACAAAGAGGCCCAGCTAAACACTGATAATCATGCACTAAAGTTTGCTGCCTAGACTACTGGCCGAATACAAGAACAGAGGGGCTGCACCCTGTCCAAAAATAACAGAGACAAGCAGATGCATGCAAGTAGCAGAGGCAAGTGCGAAACCTCAAATGAAGAGCAGCATCGCAGTCTCAAACCGTAAATGCACAAGAACCGAATCTGTTGTAGCCGCTTATCCAATGAGAGGACTACAAATTGCAGTGCCGAACAAAGCTACAAGAAGCAAATTAAAACACCCTAAAAACTGCAGTAAACATAACACACGCACTGCTGAAAAAGGGAACCGAAAAGCAAGAGAACCTTCTGCTGATTGCTTCACAACTGAGAGCATGAAACCCAAAAAGTTGCAGCACTACAGGACAGCAACCGACCAGCACTGGACATCTTCTGGAACACTGAACCAGATGCTGGACTCGACAACAAAAAGGAACAAAGTGCAGCCCGGCTGAAAAACTGAGCAGTACCTGTAGATCAACTAGTCGAAACATGCAGCACATACACCCACCGAACAGGCATCATAGAGAATAAAGACTGCATACCGCTGCAGATCGAACCGAAGAATCAAGTCGCTGCTTCATCGCAGAAAGAAATAAAAGGACTGCTGTCTAGAGATAAAACAACATTAAAACAGCCTGGCCAAGCAACAAAGAAACTCGCTGCTTGCTGTCCGAAGCAACAGAACAAGCGTAAATCGTGGTTGGTCGCATACGTGGAAGGCTGCACAAAAACGAACACGTAATGCTATGCACGCCAACACCACAAAGAAACACTCCGCTAGAACTTGAACCAAACGCAGAAAAATACTGCAGCAAACCAGCCTGCATATTTGCTGTTCACACCAGTTAACAGAGAGCAAAAAACATGCGGTTTAGAGCTGAGAACTTGACTGAAAATCTGCTGGCCGAAAAACACTAAGAAGAAGCACTGCTGAAAAAAAAACTGAGAAGAGATGACTGATTTACAATCTATCACTACTCTTTCCACCTCAAGAAAACTAGAAATAGTAAATGCTGCTCCTCACAAGATCTAGAACAAGAAAGAAATAGAGAAATCAATACTTTGCTTTCGGGATGTGCTAGCGACAAGGCTTTGAGATATATCCCCGTTCAAAGCAAATATATACACACACATATATATATAGCACTAGAACAAGAACATTAATTAAAAGGAGAGCAAGTAAATAACACACGATATAAAACAAGCATGTTCATATTGAGACGAAGAGCGATGAATGTTTATATTAACTCTTCCATGTCTCATCCAAGAACACCCACAAGGAGAGAATAAAACATTAAAACTTGCATACAAATTTTCTCTCCCAAGAGCACAAGCATTAGGAAACCCTAATACTCATACCCATTTCTATCTCTCTCTCTCTCTCAAGGTGCACTTCTCCACCTAGAGAGCACCTCTATTTATAGCCTCCACTAATGGGTTTAGTAGCCTACTTTACCCATTAGGTCACACCAACTCTCCACTAATGGGTTTACACACATTACACCCATTAGGTCACAACACCTCTCCAATAATGGATCATTTCCAATAAAATCCGCTTCGCTTGTGCAGCTTTGTGCATTTACCAAAATACCCTCCCGCACTTTCCCGAAGCTTCCTCGTTCTTGCCGCGACGCCTCGCAGCCACTTCGAGTCCTCGCCGCCTTCGACACATCCCGACCGCTCGACTCAAGACCGCCGTGCCTAGTCCGGTCACCCGTGTCTCGCCACGACTCCACTCGACGCCCCGCAGTCACACAGACAAGAAAATATATTTCATAGCACCGCACCAAATGATTTAAATAAATATCCGCATCAGTAATTAAAATAATGCCCGGAACAAACTCAGACTTTAGGACACGAGTCAATTACTCATCACACAACTGGGGCTACCACCACATGGTCTCTCAATCTCCCCCTTGATGAGTATATTGACAAACTCCGAAAAAGCATATATAAAGTTGAGTTTGAGAGTCAAATATGGTCTAAAAGAAAATCAAGGTAACTAAGACCATATCGACAAAAGAGAAAACTAGAGCAAAAACTGAAAGGGCAAATTTTTCTGCAAAGCTCTAGAAAGCTTTTTCCCCAAAACTTCTCCCCCTTTTGGCAATAAAATCATCAAAATGCACGAGAGAATAGAGTGACTTGTGTGTTCTTTATTTTAAGTATTTGGAGCCACGAAGATTATCCAGAATGATTTTGCGAGTATTACACCAAGCCATAATTCATAAGAATGCTATCAAGATCATGACGATTTATGTAGAGAAAAGCTAAACCAAATAAATCAGAATCTGAAAATTTATCCAAGTTCTTAGCATGTCAAATCAAACATGATTACAGTCTAGCTAAAGGTATCCAAGGATGATGCAAGCCATGTCAAATAATCTAAGTGAAATCAAGAAACTAATATTGAGCCATTTTAGAGTGAAGATCATTTTTTTTTGTTTTCTTTAATACTTGGTCTTTTTGTGAATAAGCAATTTTAGCACACTTGACTATTTCTGAAAATTATGTTTGGCTTTATCTTAGCAAAGCGAGTTCTGGACTAGGAGCCATCCACAACTGCCTCCTAAGCTTCAACCATTTTCACAATTCTTAGCCATGTGTTAGATCTCAAGCCTTATGCGATCACTCCAAGCGAGAACCTTAAGGAAATGATCTTGGTCAACCAAAACTCCCCCTGAGTTCATGCCTAGTGCAATGGCAAGCCGTCTCATGAGAGTGAATTGGTGAGATCAGTTTTTTCGCACAAAAAGAGATCATTTTGCTTTTGTTGCAATTAGTTCTTAGACCAAGGAGTTAATGATAATTCATGCTTTATAAAAAACTAACATAGCTCAATCTAACGCTCAACAAAGATTCAAGATTCAGCGTAGCCTATTTGACATGGCATGAATCATAAAAGGATAACTAAAGTCAGACTAGTCTCACAAGCTAACCATGACATGAATTAATTCAAGGTAAGCATTTTTTTTTAAAAGTGACTTATCAGGGCAAAGACTAGACTACACATATAAAGTCATGATAAATCTAGCAATTAAGCACAGATCATGGCAAGATGTAATGCATTGTAAATAGATCATAATTGGATAATAATCAAGGCTCCATGTAGTTATATTATAATGCAAACTGAAATGCAATAAAATCCAGCTCCCCCTCAACATGAGATGCACTTTTAGTTCAAGTTGAGTTATGTCAAAATTAATATCTAGAAGCTCTCAAATGAACTCCCCCTGAACCAGAGCAATAAAAACGAGAAGCTGGCAAAGAAAATTTAAATGGGTAGTCCTTAAAGCATAGATAAGATGTAGAGGATACTATGGCTTAGATGACTCTGCCTACCCCATATGACTCCAAGACTATCACCGACTGCCTAGCACACACATTAGAGAGCAAACACGCACTCTGCCTACCCGAGGATGGCCCAACCTCGCTAGGACCTACAAGTCGTGAGTGAGCTCAATCTAGTGAGATAAGAAACAACTAATAAGCGAGATCCTAGAATCACAAGATAAGAGCGTAAGTCTAAGCGACTAGACAAAAATAACACTCTAACCTATGCTAGAAGGACTAACCCCAATGCACCCGAATGCTATGCAACAGAAAGGAGTAAGAGCATAATCAATATAAGAAAAGCAAGAAAGCATAAAGCTCCCCTCACAACAGTCCATAAGGACAAACCACCCCAAGCTCTCCCGCAAAGATGAAAACCTAGAGCTATCCAATGGCTTGGTAAAGATATCGCCTAGCGGTGGTCACTCTCCACAAACCGGAGCACTATATCACCCTTCTCCACATGGTCTCTAAGAAAATGATAACGGATATCGATGTGCTTGGTCCGGAGTGCTGCATCGGGTTCTTGGCAATGTTAATCGCGAAGTGTTATCACGTAAGAGTGGAACACCGCCGATAACTAACCCAAAGTCCCGCAGGTCGGGCCATCCAGAGTATCCGCCGCAAAGAATCGGCGCAAACAACGCACTCGCCTCGCGTGGATCAGGCAACACCGGATCGCTTCCTAGATGACCAAGAAACAAGAGAAGTGCCAATGAATTGGCGGTGCTGAAGTGCTCTTCCTGTCTATCCTACACCAAGAAAGTCCGTGATCGGAGTAGGCTCGAGGGAAAGACAGAAGACGAAGAGTACCGAGATACCATAGTCAATGGTAGCTCGAAGGTACCGAAGATGCGCTTCACCGCTTGACGGTGAGACACGCGAGGAGAAGCTCGAATCGAGCACACGCACACGCAGAAGTGTATGTCCGGTCTCGAGGCGTTGAGGTACAAGAGGGAACCGATCATGCTTCAACTCCTTCGATCAACGGGCTCGCCATCTTCATCCGATCAAGTGAAGTCGTTGTCGCCATCGGAGTAGATGCCGCTTGCCATCACTCAAGTCAAAGCGCCAGAGGTCTCGAGTGTACTTGCCCCGATGCAAGAAGGTACCTCCCGAGTCCGCTTGATCCGAAGCCAAGAAAGAAGCTCAACTCTCCCATCATGCTCATCTCAAACTCCGAGCTCATGACATCGGAAAACCGAGAAACGAGCATGTGAGGAGCCGCCAAAGATGATGTCATCCACATAAACCGACGAGCGTAAGATCGTGCTATGCCGCGAATGAACAAGGTCTTGTCTACTTTACCCATCTCAAAACCATGACTCAACAGTAGGACTTAAGCCTCTCATACCAAGCTCTAGGAGCTCGCTTAAGTCCATACAAAGCTTTGGAAAGCTTGAAGACATGGTTTGGGTATTTGGGGTTTTCAAACCAGAGGTCAGTTTGACGAGACCTCTTCCTCAATAAAGCCATTGAGAAAGGCACTCTTGACGTCCATCTGCAAAGCTTGAAACCCTTAGAAGCTGCAAAGGCAAGTAGGATTCTAATGGCTTCAAGTCCGCACAGGAGCAAAGGTCTCTCAAATCTAGACCTCAACCCGGGAGTACCCCGAGCTACCAGCCTAGCCTTGTTCGAATAACCACTCCATCCTCACTGCTTGTTCTTGAACACCCACTTAGTCCCAATAATATTGTGATCGCGCGGGGCTCGACAAGCGACTGCACCTTGTTTCTCTCGAAATTTTCTAACTCCTCATGCATGGCATTGACCCAAGACTCATCGAAAGAGCATGACAAACATCCTTGGGCTCAAAAGAGGCAACAAAAGCAGAGTGGAGACAGTATGAGACGTGCTGGACTTTGAGCGTGTAACGCGCTCAAAGAGATCTCCAATTATCCGCTCCAAGGATGAGCTCGATATGATGGGGAGGTCTCGATGAGAAGTAGTGGCCTCTACCTCATGAGTCGATGAGGTAGGAACAGAGCCACTAGCTCCCGAGGATCTTGAAGGAATAGGCCGATCTCCTTGAGATACGGTGGTGGAAGCAGCACCTCAAGGGAGGAGAAATGGATCGGGTAGACAACCTCATCTTCATCGCCCTCATCATCCACAAAGATGGGCTTGGACCGCTTCATCAACTCGAGATATCGGGCCTAGTCCCCTGACCGACTCATCGAAGGTCACCTCGCAGTCTCTACCATTTTACTAGACTCGCAGCCTGCACCTATACGCTCGCGAAGAAGTCGAGTAACCCGAAAAATTCCATCACAGAACGAGACTCGAATTTATCTAGGTTCCCTGACCTTCGTAATAAAACACTTGCAACCAAAAACACGAAAATGAGATACGCTGGGCTTTCGCCGTATCTCAACTCAAAAGAAGTGCGATGCAAGTGTGCCTCGTAAAGACTCTGCTTGAAACATGGCACGCGGTGGCTATTGCCTCAGCCCAAAACTTCCTAGGTGTAGAATACTCATTAAGAATCGTCCCCGCCATCTCGACTAAGGTACGGTTCTTCCTCTCCACAACGCCATTTTGTTGGGGGACGATGGAGAAGAGAACTCGGTGCTCTACACCGACTCATCGCAAAACCTCTCAAAGTAGGAATTCTTGAACTCCGTACATTATCACTACGGATCGCTCGTAAGGCACCGGAAGCTCAACAGAAAGCCTCACGAATGCACTCGAAAATGTGTAAACGCCTCATCCTTCGAGGCTAAGAAAACACCCAAGAGTACCTCGAGAAGTCATCGACACGACAAGAACATACCACTTCCCCCGCCGATCGCACTCTAGCTGGTCCAATCAGATCCATGTGGAGCAGCTGTCCCGGTGCATCGATCATCGTGGATCGTGACCGAGGATGGGAAGCGGCAACCATCTTGCCGCGCCGGCAAGGAGCGCAAACAAGATCTTTGACCATCTTGAGTTTCGCGGACCACGAATGAGATCGTGGCCACTAACTCGGTCAAATGATCAAATCCAATATGACCAAGTCTCCTATGCCGTAAAGAGAGGTCGCGGAATCGAAGCAACTAAACACCGAGAGGATCACCGTAAGACTCGGAAAAATCAGCACGAAAGATCCTCCCAAAACGAAATCCCATAAACCGGACTACCCAAGAATCAAGAATTTTGCAATTGTTTTTCTTAAAGCTCACCTCAAAGTCGCCATCGGTAAGTCGAGAAACGGAAAGCAAATTATATTGCAGCTTACTAACCAAGGCAACATCTTTTAAAACAAAAGACTCATTAATGCGATCGTACCTTTGGCGATGACACGCCCGTAAGAAGCATCTCCGAAGGTGATCGTCTCATCACCGGAGCACGGGCAAGGGAAGAAAACCAACGAATCTCCGGTCATGTGTCGTGAACACCCGAGTCTACGAGCCAAACCTTTCCTTCCTCGCCCGGCGAACCGAGTCAAACAGAGTAAAGTCTCGTGATTGGGGTAAATCAACAATGATTTCGCACCTAATATCGAATAACACGCCGAGCGGATGAAGTAGTCAAGCACGATCGACCTCTATCTACCCTACGCCCTCGTTACTCAAAGCGTAAGGTCTAAGAGCGGACCCGGCCGTTGGCCGAGTCCGATCGCACAGAGAGCGAGTCGGAGTACCAACAACACGCTGATCTCGCCAGGTAGCTATCTCGATGGAACCGAGATCTACCTCGTGACGGCGACATCATGACCGGGGCAAATCGAGGACGAAAATCGAAGAACCAGAAAACTAAGTCCTCGATGCTGCCCAAAAGCATCAACAAGAGCAACCTTAGACCTCGTGGCTGGTCCTAGGTGCACTCGTGGTCCGGGCTGACCCGAATACGCCTAAGAGCTGCAACACGGTCTCTCTCGCGCAACTCGCACGCCCAAGCATCGGTCGATCATATGTCCATCCTTCCGATGAAGGTGCAACGAAACTTCACCCCGTGAGAAGCCGGGTTGCGGGTGGAATCACCTTGCCGCCGTAAATCCCTGGACAAAGCCCGCAGACTTAAATTTGACTTTATCGCCCCGGCTCGGCCTCGATCATACCGTGCTATGGGTCCGAGCACGGCAGTGGATGCTTCCTCATGTCCTCATAGAAATCATATCCTAGACCCTGATTAAATCTGCAAATCTTAGATTGGTCTAGAATAAGATTGAGTTTTTTCTTACCTCCTACAAATCTCTCGAGAGTGTTCATAAGATACTGACACTCCCGAAAGAGAGAGGTGCAAGAAGAGCAGGGAGAAGAGGGAACAGCAGAGGGTAAGGAGGCAGAAGAAGAACCAACAGTAGAGGAAAGAATGGCTTGTGCACGCACAGCCGACTCTGATGGGACAGTCCTACTACTAGCAGGTTGGCTCACGTCGCTAGGCGTCTCTACCTTACCCTTGGGCTTCTCCCCAACACCAGCACACACATTACAACATGATTGTGACTTCTCTAGTAGATCCTTAGTTAGCTTCACGTATTTTTCTTCCAAAATAATCAAGTCAGATTTTAGTTTATCACAATTTTTTCAAGGTGAGCTAACAGGGTCCTTAGAAGAATATTTAGCCATTTTCTTGTTATAATCAACCATTTCTTGAAACTGTTTTGAAACAGATTCAAGTTCAGCAGTTAATTTGGGACAGTTCAAACATGAAGCAATTGGCTCAAGCAAAGAAGCATGTAATTCAGCAATTTTATGATCCGCCCGTTATAAGTTCATTTTCAAGTTATTGCAATTTTCACAAGATTCGGGCAGATCAAGAAGCATGGCATAAGGTCCTCTAGCAGCAATGTCCTTAACCTCACATGAGGTGGGAGAAGTAGTCTGATCAGTAGTAAGCAGGGTAACAGCCATCCTACTCAATTCTAACTCAGCAAGCAGACTAACATTCTCCTCCTTAATAATATCAAGCTTGGAAGATAAACTATCATGCGAGGTCCTTAGCTTCTCCATATCACCAAGCAAAGAAGAACATACATCACATTCGTCACGGGAGGGAGCAGATATAAGTGAAGTAAACTCCCGTGACGATCTCTCTACTTCCTTCTCAAGATCCACAACCCTAGCTCTAGATTTAGCATAGAACTTTCCTAACTTCAGAAATGCAGTATAGAGCTGGTCGTAGGAGGGACCTACCTCATCGGAGTCGCCAGAGAGCTCATTGTCGACGCCGTTGTCGCTGGCCATGAAGCACATGCCGATGAAGTCGCCGCCCTTGGGATCTTGATCATCCTTGTCGCCGCCGCCGCTCCACCCTCCACGTCGCAAGTCGGCGTCGCCGGCTGCGTGAGGACGCGGTGGAAGAGCTTCTTGGCTTTGCCAAAGTTGCGGAACTTCTTCTTGCCTTGAGCGTGAACTAGGGCTTTTGTTGCGGTTCTTGTCGATGTAGTCGTTTTGCTTACACCGCCGTAGTCGTTCTTGCCTTTCACCAGCTTGGGGCAATTTGCCCGAATGTGGTTGGGGCCACCACACTCAAACAAATGACAGTCCTCCTCTTCTGTCCCTCCTCCTCTTGTAAGCATGGGAAAACTTCCGAGCTAGGAGGGCCGCTTGCTCATTCTCGAGCTGCTCTAACCGATCATCGCTATATCACGAGAGCAGCAAGGAGAATCCACACTGCATCGTAAGAAAGACCGTGTTGAATCGATCGGTGACTAGGGCCATCGACTGTGACTTCGACTTGCGAGAGACAATGTCAATCTCGTGAGTCTTGAGACGCGAGTACAGCGCATCAAGAGTCAAAGTCGAGAGGTCCGTGGTGTCCTTGATGGTAGTCACTTTCATCTCCCAAACACGCAGATCGAGTGCAGTGAGCATCTGTCGAGCGTTATCCGAGTCGGAGTATGTGAGACCGACCGCTCGGAGGTTGCTCAGAATTTTGTGAAAACGCGCAAAACATTCATCTAAGGACTCGCCAGCGAGCATTTCAAACTTGTTGTAATCTCGCTTGAACTGATCCTGTCGAACCGTCTTAATCTGGGTGGTGCCCTCATGATATGCATCGAGGGTCATCCAGATGTCGGCCGACGTGAGATGAGAGATGCGATCAATTCGCTCCGCCGCACTCGGATTATAATGTTCCTTGCCTTAGCATTTGCCTCAACATCAGCCATGTTATTAGCATTGATGTCCTCATCGGCAGGAACAACAAAACGGGTCTTGACCTTACGCCAGATGGCATACCCCTGGGCCTGGATATATGTCTCCATTCGGCTCTTCCAGAAGGGGTAATCGATGCCATCGAAAACGGGCGGCTTGGTCGAGTACTTGTCCGTTGCCATGACTCTTGAGACCGGTTAAGATCTATAGATAAGAGTTAACCGGCTCTGATACCAATTGTAGGACCGAAATGGCGACAGAGGGGGGGGGGGTGAATGTCGTTCTCTTTAAAAATCGCCCCAAATATCCACTCGATTCTTCCTCCGATAGTTATGAAAACTATGAAGCAAGATGATAGACACTAACTGGAAGCTAACAAGAAAACTAGTCTTGCCAAAACACAAAGGCTACCAGCTATAAAAAGGTCATGCTAAAACAAAAGAAACGACCAACTGAAATAACACAAAACTACTATAATTAATGCTTCTATGCTTAGCTAAAAGAAGATAAAGAGAGAATCAACCAAAACTAATATGCTGAAAAAAGTCCAAGAACTTTAGTACTGCTCAAAGAAGAATGCATCACAAAGAGGCCCAGCTAAACACTGATAATCATGCACTAAAGTTTGCTGCCTAGACTGCTGGCCGAATACAAGAACAGAGGGGCTGCACCCTGTCCAAAAATAACAGAGACAAGCAGATGCATGCAAGTAGCAGGAACAGAAGCTGCCGAAACCTCAAATGAAGAGCAGACTGCAGTCTCAAACCAGAAATGCACAAGAACCGAAATCTGTTGTAGCTGCCTATCCAGCCGAGAGGACTACAAATTGCAGCTGCCGAACAAAGCTACAAGAAGCAGCCGAAAACACCCCAGAAAATTGCAGTAAACATAACACACGCACTGCTGAAAAAGGGAACCGAAAAGCAAGAGAACCTTCTGCTGATTGCTTCACAACTGAGAGCATGAAACCCAAAAAGTTGCAGCACTACAGGACAGCAACCGACCAGCACTGGACATCTTCTGGAACACTGAACCAGATGCTGGACTCGACAACAAAAAGGAACAAAGTGCAGCCCGGCTGAAAAAGCGAAATGCACTCAGAGATCAACTAGTCGAAACATGCAAAGACATACACCCACCGAACAGCATCATAGAGAAAAAGACTCGCATACCGCTGCATCGAACCGAAGAATCAAGCCGCTGCTTCATCGCAGAAAGAAATAAAAGGACTGCTGTCTAGAGATAAAACAACATTAAAACAGCCTGGCCAAGCAACAAAGAAACTCGCTGCTTGCTGTCCGAAGCAACAGGAACAAGCAGAAATCAGGGTTGGTCGCACACAGGGAAGGCTGCACAAAAACGAACACGTATGCCATGCTGCGAACATCACAAAGAAACACTCCTGCTAGAACTTGAACCAAACGCAGTGAAATCTGCAGCAAACCAGCTGCATATTTGCTGCTCACACCGCTAACAGAGAGCAAAAACATGCGGTTTAGAGCCGAGAACTTGACTGAAAATCACTGCCGAAAAACACTAAGAAGAAGCACTGCTGAAAAAAAAAACTGAGAAGAGATGACTGATTTACAATCTATCACTACTCTTTCCACCTCAAGAAAACTAGAAATAGTAAATGCTGCTCCTCACAAGATCTAGAACAAGAAAGAAATAGAGAAATCAATACTTTGCTTTCGGGATGTGCTAGCGACAAGGCTTTGAGATATATCCCCGTTCAAAGCAAATATATACACACATATATATATATAGCACTAGAACAAGAACATTAATTAAAAGGAGAGCAAGTAAATAACTCACGATATAAAACAAGCATGTTCATATTGAGACGAAGAGCGATGAATGTTTATATTAACTCTTCCATGTCTCATCCAAGAACACCCACAAGGAGAGAATAAAACATTAAAACTTGCATACAAATTTTCTCTCCCAAGAGCACAAGCATTAGGAAACCCTAATACTCATACCCATTTCTATCTCTCTCTCTCTCTCTCAAGGTGCACTTCTCCACCTAGAGAGCACCTCTATTTATAGCCTCCACTAATGGGTTTAGTAGCCTACTTTACCCATTAGGTCACACCAACTCTCCACTAATGGGTTTACACACATTACACCCATTAGGTCACAACACCTCTCCAATAATGGATCATTTCCAAATAAAATCCACTTCCGTTTGTGCAGCTTTGTGCATTTACCAAAATGCCCCTCCTGCACTTTCCTGGAAGCTTCCTCGTTTCTTGCCGCGCACGCCTCGCAGCCACTTCGAGTCCTCGCCGTCTTCGACACATCCCGACCGTTCTGACCTCAGCACCGCCTGTGCCTAGTCCGGTCACCCGTGTCTCGCTACGACTCCACTCGACGTCCTGCAGTCACACAGACAAGAAAATATATTTCATAGCACCGCACCAAATGATTTAAATAAATATCCGCATCAGTAATTAAAATAATGCCCGGAACAAACTCAGACTTTAGGACACGAGTCAATTACTCATCACACAACTGGGGCTACCACCACATGGTCTCTCATTGACATAACTCAACTTGAACTAAAAAGTGTTTCACATGTTCAGGGGGAGCTGGATTTCCTACATTTCATCTCTGCATCTCATTGTAATATAAATTCATAGAGCTTTGACTATTATCCATATATGACATGATCGAGGCTACTGAGGTGGTTGCGAGCCGGGAGACGAGGAACCGGAGCTGAAGCTACCAGAGGTGGACACAACGGGCAATGACGAGCAGACTGGGACTAGACTCAGGGAGGAGTCGAGGTCCAGACGGTCAGGATGCCGGGTGCGGTCGTGCGTCGACAGGAAGCTTCCAGGAAAGTGCGGTAGGGGCATTTCGCTAAAATGCGCAAGGCGACAAAATGGACGTGAGATGTTAGGGCTTGGAGTGGAATGGCTATTTTTCCCTCCAATTTGACCTGAGGGTTGACTGTTGCCTCATTTGTATGAGAGGTATGGAGTGGAGGGCAACTGCCACTTCTTGAATTCCCTCTTGAGGAGAGGGGTGTGCTGGTCTTCCTTTTGTCTTCTGGGCGTCCAGCAAGATGTTGCTGGCTCTCCTTTTGGTCTGAGTAGGCAGTAGTAGAATTGAGAGTGCTCTCCTCCTTGGTGAGCTGCACATTTTGGTTAATGGTGGTGCTCTTGTAGCTCCTATGGTCTGTGCGTGTGTGTGCTAGAAAGTAAAGAAATGTGAGCAGTAGCATTTTAGTGAGATGGGATAGATGAACAACTTCATGTAATCATTCCTCTCCCAGTATCATGTTGAAATGGATTGGATTTGAGCTATCCCTTCTCTTGTGCAACATTTCCCTATCTTTGCTGTTCTAGGGTTTGATTGCAGAGCAAGTGTGGATGTTGATATCTAGCCAAAATGGTCTGCTATTTGTTTACATTTTCTTGCTCTGAGATCGTCTCCCTGCTATTTTCAAAGCTACTCAAAGAGAAGAATCAAGAATGATGAGCAAATTAGAAATAAATCTCCTTCTCCTTTTTAAATTTTCAGATATTAGCTGAACCTTCAATTTCTTGTTCTCTTGATGAAATATGTTGTTCCCTGAGGTCTTGGTGTTATTTAGCTTATAGTCAAATTCATTTGACCCAAAAACATCAAGCAATCACTTGTCAAGTTCTCTATTTCTCAGCTATTTTCAGTATTTACTGCTCAGCAGTTTCAGTTAGTTAGCTACTCTTAGTTAGGCTGTTCTTGCTGTTGCTGTGAAGTTCGGCCAGGGTGATTTTCGGTCGTGAGCAGTATGGAGTAGAGAATGAAGAGGTTTGAGTGAAGGGTAGCTGTACTGAATCTCTTCTTTTGTTTCTCTGCTGTCGCTTTGAGCTCCTTGTTCAGCCGTATGCAGTAAACTGCAGACTGTGCTTTCAGTTTTCATAGGTTAATTTGTCTGTTGTCTCGGTCAGGAGTGCCCTGCGCCATTTCTATTTTGTTCAGGCTTCTCTCCCCATCCTTCTCGCTGAACTGCATCTCTACTGCCCCTCTTCGGCTATCTCAACTCTTCTCAGTTCTCAGTTTTCTTCCCAAATCTTGGTTCTTTGCTCTCATGTTGTTTCCTTTTAATTTCTAAGATTCCTCTACTATTTGTTTGAAGTCTTGGCCGTTGAATTTGAGAAGAGCAGCAAGTTTATCATCTTCCTCACTGTGTCTCTGTGGTCTGCAAGTAATTACCGAGAAGGGTGTTTTCAGTTTACTGTACCTAAGCTCTTCAGTCGGTTTGCATTTGCTATGTTCAGTTCTTGCTGCTTTTGGGGATTTCGCTGCTGCCTGTCCAGTCTTAGAAAATTCAGTTCTCAACATCAGTCCACATCTAAGTGTTTTTGGCCAGCAAAAACTTTCTTGTGTGCAGTCTGTGCTCTCTCATTTCTCTCGGCTGAAACTTTGTGTTCATTTTCAGCAGTGCTTCTCTAATTTCAAGTGTGCGTAGAAACTTCCTTGCCGTTAAGTAACAGTTGTTGTTTTAGTATTCATTTCTTGATTATTTTTGGTCGTTGCTTTAGGCTTTATTGGTGCTCTCTGTAATCAGTCGTCAGGTTGTGTCTTTCTCAGTAGTTGCAGTGCGTATGCCATTTCTTACTTTATAGCTATTGTAGCTATTGGAGAAGAAATATTTGTGGATAATTTGGGGACAAATATTAAAAGGCACCATTCACCCCCTCTCTGTTGCCATTTCCGATCCTACAAGAACTTTGCACAAGAGCTTTGCGAAATATAGAGATATGCATCCAAGATTGCAATGTGACTCACAATCGATAATGGAACATATCCACGATTATCTTTTTGAAATCACATCACCGGGAACAACATGGACTTAGACCAAATTTGAATGGCTGTTTTCAAACTTAAGTCACATATAGCAACGGTATTCACATGAGCTATCATCATTTGGGAAACACATCCCAAATATTAGCATCATACCTCAAGGAGAGAAAAACATAGACTTCAATCATATTGCAAAACACATTCGCAAACATCTAGTCACATGTTGCCAAGGACTTATGCATGAGCTACAACTATTTTCAAAACACATTCGAAAATGTTAACGTCATGCCACAGAGAGAGCTAAAGCAAATAAATGAGCCATCAAGACATGACATGTTCAAGCTACTAATCACGACCCCTCTTAATAGTACGACATTCTACACTAGCAACCAGGTCTTCCAACCAAACACCAAGACCAGTAAAATGCTAGAAACATATCCTTAGCTCTAGCTAGCTATATATTTGCCTTGCGCATTAACTTGAATGCTTGATAACATATATCTCAACTTCAAGCTTGGATCTTTTGACATTATTCATTAACACATGAGGTCTTTGCTTTACTTGCGAATGCTCAACCGTATCCCAAGTCATCCATCATCATAAGACATATCCTGCCCATTCATCTCAATGAAACTATTAGTTCCATAATTCGATTGTCATTAATTACCAAAATATGTCATTAAACAATAATGACGGGTCTAGATCTTTCAACGGTCCCTAACATGACATAACGACCCCCAAATATACATAAAGATTATATCGGACGAACCTATATAATACTTATGTATTGACACCTTTGCCTCATGATACTAGATCGAACTCAAGGTAAGAAGCGTGCCATCCTATGATAGCTCGATCCTTCACTCGAACCTGTGATGGATTACTCAGTTGTGATTGACTCTTCAACCACATTCGGCATGGCTATGCACTTCCTTAATTCAACCACATCAAGGGGCCCAGAGATCTCTCCTGTTATATAGGAGAGACAAATTACATCTTGATCACTCATATTCATCCGCATGTTTCATAGTAAACCCGAAAGCTACCTTTATGACCAGCTAGTCACAGAGTAGTATTTGTTAACCCCTAAATAAACTATTACACATGTAGAAAATAATGATGATCTCAGGTCTAACGATCCTATATACACTATATATGAGACCAACTGATGACACTTAAGAATATAACAATTTTCACAGTGTCTTATAGTGGGTCAATCTAACATCATGTTCTCTAACATGTATCTACATTATTGATTTGATATCCCATATCCATGATCCGTGAAATATGATCATCAATCAATACATGTGCTGATCTGTAAAATCATAATTGTCCCATATAATAATATAAGATCAGCGATGATTTAGAATAATATCAAAAACATAAATAAAGAGTTTCACGAAAAAGTCACATACTTGTTGATGAATATGAAATACATTTATTTAAGGGACAAAATAATATATTATTTAAAAGATCATAAACATATAAGTAATACAATCATCTCCATGATTGCATCTAGGGCATATCACTAACACCCCGTATACATTATATGCACATGAAATGACTGCACAAACCTTTAGTATTTTACAAACTTATATATAGCCATGCTAGGGTTCAAAGTATATATGAAGATAGGCTGATTGATGGTAATATATGAAAACATAGCTGTGGCTTGTCCGTGCAGAAGGCCACCGAAAGTTGGGAATAGAACCTACAGCTTACAAATTGGAGAGTTTGACAAGTTCTAGGTGTCTGTACAACTTTTGCTGACAACTGGTAAAATTATCTGAATATGACCAATCCGATCACGCCGTGGCGTGACGCTCCACCCGGCAGTCCAAATCCACCTTATTTTTGCTTAACCATGTATCATCTCTCTTCTTTTTGACTGGTAATGAGATTGCTTAATTTTTATTATTTGATTTAAATATCAGCAGTTACCAGTGAATAATGGAGTCAGTTACTTCTTTTTGACTGGTAATGAAACTGCTTAATTTTTGTTATTTGATTTGAATATCAGCAGTTACCAGTGAATAATGGAGCTGGCAGCTTAAATAACCGACCAAGCAAGTCAACAATCATTTATGCTGTTGTACGATGTATCATTTCTACAATCTACAATCACCTAAACATGATCTGTTGCTGCATGAAACCTACTGTCTTGTTTGGTGTTAAAGAACTGGACACTTCACAAGAAGCAAGAGTTAACTGCCAAGGTATTTCCTCTGTTATTCTCAGACTCTGCCTGTTACTCCGCAGGAAACTAAGAACAAGCTCTCAGGCATCCATCCCCACAATCTCCAATTCCTCAGCATGCTACACAACGATGCCAGGAAGAAGCTTCTTTCCAGCCTGCAGCGGCGGCTATTTTGGTCCTACCAAGTCATCGATGGAGTGGTATTAAGTGAGTTTCTACTAACTCCTCATCTGATGTGGCTGCTAGTGTGACAGCCTGGCACTATCATTACAGTGAACAGTTTGTCAGTCTGAACCGCAACATAATCTCCTATATAGGCAATCCTTGGAATCTATGCCAGTTCTAGAACATGCTTCACAGTTCATAGGCCTTTCCTTGCCGTGTGTACTTTCCCTCAATCACTAAACTGACATCATCAGTCAACCTCCAATTCCCTCAAGTCGCGTGCTACATGCAGACCAATTATATAAGAGTTACAAGGAAACAAATTAGTTTACTTGTCAGCTCAAATATTCAGAATGTGTCATCAAATTGTAGCCTTCTCAATCCCTCAAAAATGCTATTTGAAGGAAGATAGAATAGGTGGAATTGTATGTATTGCATTGAGCCTCTCGGGCGGTATATATAAATGCACAAGACTTGGAGTTGTAATCCCAATGGACTCTATCCTACCAAATATAGTATACAAGACTTGTACTCTAACATCCCCCCGCAGTCACAACGGGAGCGTCGCAAACGGTGAGACTAGAGAAGAAGCCGAAGAGATAACATCCCCCCGCAGTCATAACTGTCGATGCATCGCGTATGCTGTGACTGGAGCAGAAACTGACAAGTAGCTCAAGCAAGGCGGTAGCCTTTTGTGCCGATGTCGAGGTAGCCGAGCGCGAGGGCGGAGTAGTCATGGTCGAGGATGCCGTGTTGGAGATGGCCGTGGTCGACGTAGTCGTGGTCGGGTTACCGATGTCGAAGTAGTCGCATATGAAGCCGCGGGCGCAAAAGAGGCGCCATGGTGATGACGGAGACGCGTCGAGGCAGTCGTCGTGGAAGGGGGCGATGCCGAGGTCGACGCAATCAGGGCCGTCGAGGATGTAGATGAAAAACGGCGATGCAATCGAGGCAGACGGGACGGGAACGGGAGGGTCGATGCTGAAATAGATGCAGTCAAGCCACCAGGGCCGAGGCGTGTGCCGGGTTTGCCAGACCCGGTAACGCGTCGGGGATGAAAGCACGCACCGGTGTTGCTAGTACCAGACGTACTAGGGAGAGGGCCCCAACCAGACATGGTTGTGCTGGACGTAGAAGAAGTAGTGCGGGAGCAGACACTTCTACCCGAAGGCGAGCAGTCCGGGCGGACGCTCTAGCTCGAAGGCGAGCAGTCCTGACGCAAGGTACGACAGCGGCGGTAGCGCTCGATGTCGGTGAGGAAGGCCCGATCAGCATGATGAAGACCAGGTGCAGACAGATGGCGCACAAGAGATTGCGCAGCACAGTCGTCGATGAACAGGGGACGACAATGTAGATGCAACAGCGAGGAGACACACGTGCGGTGGTGCTATGGCCCAAGGAGGCGACACAGCAGCAGCCCTGTTGCTCGGAGATGATGCACGTAGTACTCGATGATGGACGTCACGGGGAGCCGGGTGAATCATGCATAATCGGCTGATCAGACCGAGTACGCGCGAGACGGGACGACGATGGAAGAAGTCGGCGGAGCCGTCCCGATCCATGGTGGCGATGACGAACCGGCGGAGAAGACGTGCGGACGGGATGACCGAGATGCGACGCGGGAAGGTGTCCCCTCGGCATCGCGTGCTCGGCCTGGCCGCACAGGCGAAGAGGTAGAGGCCGGTGTAGTCGACGCCGATGTTGGAGTAGATACGTGCGAGGTCGACGGGCGGTGGGCGACTCAACCCCGATCAGTGATCGGGAAAAGAAAAGATACAACAGCAGCAGCAGTGGGATCCTCTATGTGTAATTCACCGGGTACACCTAGCTTGATCTTTTTTTTTGTTAGCTTCTAAGGGAAGCTATACTCCTGCCTGTCGAAACGGATCGAGAGTTTGCTTTGCTTAGCTTTTAAGGAAAGCTATACACCTGTTGGCTGAAACGGATCGGGAGTGCACCCCGGGTGCAGGCAGCCAATAGCCGGCGAGCGTAGAGCGGCAGGCGAGCTCGAGCGGCCAGCAGGCGGCAGCGGCCGGCGGGCTCAGGCGACCAACAACCGGCGGGCGCAGGGCGATAGGCAGGCTCGGGCGGCCAGCAGGCGACTGCGGCCGGTAGGCACAGGCGGCCGGCGAGTGCACACCGAGTGCGAGCGGCCAACAATCGGCGGGCGGCAGGCGCAACCGGCGGACAGAGGAGGAAAGCGACCGGGGGAGATGGCGTCCAGGGGCGGCGGCCTAAGGAGGACGATGGTGGCGACCGAGCGGAGGTACAGCCGGAGACGGATCTGGGCAGATCCAGTGGCGGCAAGGCGTCGTCCAGGGAAGGCGGCGGCCGGCCGCGGGAGGAGCTACAGGCGGCGGCCAGCGAGCAGAGGAGGTGGCGGCGGCCCGGCCTGGAGGGAGAGCCGAGAGGAGGCGGCAGCGTGCCGACGGAGGTCGCGCAGTAACCCGGCGGAGGAGCGGCACAGGAGGCGTCCTGATCTATTGATCTGCTGCTTGACACGATGACAACGACGATGGCGGCCGGATCAATAGGATCCGCCGCCTAAACGGTGGCGCTGCCCCCGGTGGAGATAGATCTCCCCAGGGGCGCGCGGTGCGGAAGCAAGCGGCGGCTAGGGTTTAGGATCTAAACCTAGACGCTCTGATACTATGAAGGAAGATAGAATAGGTTGAATTGGATGTATTGCATTGAGCCTCTCAGGCGGTATATATAGATATACAAGACTTGGAGTTGTAATCCCAATGGACTCTATCCTACCAAATATAGTATGCAAGACTTGTACTCTAACACTATTGGTCATAATAAACAGCAAAGATCATAGAAACTGAAATAGAATTCAGATACCAGAATAATGTTTATATTTCCATATTGTTATAGTATAATTTCTCATATTTAGCTGGTTACTGATTTCACTTTTGTAACTTATTGTAAAACAGCGTGCGATCAATTAAAGACACAGAATGTCAGAATCACTAATTATCTATATCCATCCATAGAAGAGACAACTGAGACAAATGCTCAGTGAGTCATTGTACAACAACAGAGATGTCATCGCGTATAGACGAAATAACTAGGGTAACATCAGATAGTACTTACTAATTAGTACATTGACCTTTATCTGGTTTCTATAAAGAAACAGCGTATCATTAATTTTTCTAATATACCAAGAAGTACATTTAAGCATACTTGATGCACAAAAATTTTCTTCATTCATCACTGTATCTTCTCTTCTAGTCTACTGTGTTACTATTGCAATCGTTTTTTATTCCCAAAAAAGGCAGCCAATCTGTAAGTAAGATGCCACATCAACACCAGTCTACATTTTCCGCCGATAGGGTCTAAATAGCTAAACCTCACTACTTATTACGATTGCAATGTTCTATAGTATCTATGAACAATGGTTTCACAACAAAGAACACAGTGCAAGTGAACAAACAAGCTACAAAAACTCAGTTTACTTGATCCCAGACAAGGGCTATGAGTTATGACAATTAAACTTGGTCGGAACCAAGAGCAAGCATGCATTCACGACCAGGTAACTCTCAACATAGGTTCCTTACTTTAGCTGCATATAGGGTGTACACTTTGCTAGCTTATAGTAACAAGGGAAAGCCGCTAATTTCAACCAAAGTCTATACAATATTTTAATAAGCAAAATTCAAGGTTTCAAGAGAACTACTAGTTATCTTGAACTCCGTAGCATCCAAACTATAGCGAAAAGGATGGACCAATGGAGACAGATGTTCATTGTAGCGCAGCACAAATCTCATAATTTAACATACAAGATAATCAATGTAAGACCATACTAGTACTGAATAGTGACTAGTGAGCATATTAGTTTCACCTTGTTTTCAAAACATAAAGTATTGGACCTAGAGGATGTCTAGTAGTCTACAATAGCAAGTTCACACCTAGCAGGGGCGGAGCCACCGGCTGGGCTTCATCAGGCTTTAGCCCACCCTCTGGCCCGCCCCCAATCCCCCCAAGATGGGTTGCCCAACTACCATCAGAAATTTCATCCACCCCACATAGGCATACACGCATTCCGGATATGTGGGAGACCGGAGACTCGAGAGTCAAGAGAGCACGCACCAGCAAATATAGCCGCCCGGGGAGCAGACGAGGCAACCTGGCTAGGGAAGCGTGGCTGCAGGCCAGCAAGGAGCGAAGGCACCTAGGGCGGGGAGGTGTGAAGCCATGTGTAGCAGCCGAGAGCCAAGTTGCCGAGGAGTGCAGGGGGGAAAGCTCGGAGGCCATCGGCCGGTTGCGAAGGTGAGGAGCAGTGGAGACATCTGGTTGTGGAAGTGCAGAGGCGAGGAGCAAACGAGCAGTGGAGGCGGCTGAGCAAGCAATAGAGACCTTGGCCATCCCCTGCTCAGCGGCTCTTTATTTCCCTAGCATCATAGCTCCTTCCTCATACACCGTCAAATCGAGATGATATGAGGTAGTACTCTCGATTCCTTGTCTCCCTAAACTAATATCTTAAACCATGTTATTTGACTGAATCCTTAATTTTTCCCCTTTCCTTCACAATTTAATAGACTGTTCATAAGCCTATTTTCTTTCTGTTAGCTGTGAAACAAAGCATGCCTAAGGGCTAAGCATGACAAATCATTTCATATGATTGTCACTAAGTTATTCTTTTTTCCAGTGTCCAATGCTTCTTTGGAAAGAAGAGCACCACTTTAATGTGGTTGGTATGTTCTGAACAAAGTTTTAATTACGGTGTGTTGTATTCTAAGTTTGTGGGTTAAATAGTTTGTTTCATATCCTTATCCTGGTATACATTACTAAATTATAAAGTTATCAAAATATCCAAATTGGATTCCTTCAGTACAATGAAACCCATGTCAGGCGTTGTTTATGTGATAGCCCAGCCCCAGGGAACTTAAACTATGACACATGGTGGGATTGAATCATTGGACAACATTCTGCTGAAGCCTAAAGATTACATCAGGAAATGAAAGAGTTCGATTGTTCAGGTACTAGACTTTCCCTATTATTTTGTCGAGTTTAGATATGAGGATGTACTTTTAGTATTTGATACGTGCACTTTGAGTAATCTTGTTCACTATTTGTGATACTGCAGATAAATTGATCCTCTCCTAGACTTAACGACAATGGAGCCAGCCTTTATTACTAGGTAGTGAGGATTAAGGATGCGCTTTCTATCACTGAGATACTTTAGTTGTATTTCTCTCTTTTGTATTTTGTTTCCCTTCTATTTATGTATGAATTTGAATTGTACAAGAGTAAAATACTATGTTTGTGTCAATCTGTGTAACATCCCAAAAATTCATTTTTTTTAAAATTTAATTTAAATTAATTACTTAAAAAAATTTGGATTATTTGTGTTTTGCTGGAAGGAAATATCAAAATCTTGATTCCAATCCGAATTCTCGAATTCAAATTCCAAATCCAAAACTTCGAATTCAAAATTTCAAAAGTTCAAATCTCTAGAAAAATATCTATTCTAAATTTTCTAGATTCAAGCTATTATTCTTGGCACTTCTCCTTTTTTCAATATATATATATATATATATATAATATTAATAAAAAAAGGGGGTTTCCCGAAGGGTCACCCATCCAAGGATTTCCCCCAAGACTGCATGCTTAACCACTAAGTTTTTCAAACGTGCGGCCAGCAGCTCCTTCTTTCTTTCCTATTCTTCTTCCTCCCTCTCTTTTATTTATTCCTTCTTCACTGCATGTCCTGTTTATCTTCTTCTTCCAGCGGCTGATGTTTCTCTCTCTTAGTTTCTTTAACAGAGTAATCAACCAGCTATGCAGCCTAATAAAAATCGAAACTTTCCAACTAAGAACTGAACGGCATGCAGGAGGTAACGTCTGCAACTTCATGAAGCCATCAAATGCCACTCAGTTCATTGCCATTTATTATCCGTTTCCATTTTTTCTTCCATTGCAAACTTTGAATGTTATTCTTTAAAGTCAATCACTTGAGTCTGTTACTTCTCCCTCTAAGCCTATAAATACGACCTCTGTGACCATTCCTAACCTTTCGCTACTTCTCCAAGCATCAAAAATATTGTCGTCACCACGGATCATATTCCGGAGCGTCACCATCTTTTTGCGCAGTCAGTCACCGCTGAAGTCGCCGACCGCCGCATCTCCACTAGTCATCTACTCTCTGGTGAGCCGCCAAACCATCTTGCCATGGCCAGTTTCCTTGTTTTTCCCCTCGCCGGCGAGTCTCGCGGTCGAGCGCGCATAGACATCTTGCCATGGTGAGTTTCGCATATCAGCCAAGCGGCTGAAACACAAAAGTGCATTTTTCATTTATGTCGGGACCCGGAACAACAACTCCGAGCCCCTCTGTGTAAATCGCACTATCCCAGGAAAAGCTAGTGCACACAAGGTTTAACAGTAATGTATATCATGCAAAAATAACCACGAGATATTATTAAACGAAAATACGGCCTTAAGGCCAAGTCTTACAATAAGGCACCAGGCCAACAAAGTAAACAAAACAGCGGAAATAAAATAAAGGTGGCAGCACAGCCCATCCAGCCTCCCACAGGCGAATGACTGTAAGACGCATCCTACTACCAAGTAGTCCTCACCGTCGTAGTCGCCTCAAGTCCGGCAACAGATTTAGCAAGGTGAGTATGTATACTCCCGAGGTAAGTAAATGCTTACGCAAGTTACACCGGGAAATATAACAGATTTGATGCATGCATAAGGGATTTCAAAGGAAGCTTAATAGGGTAATGTGCGGAAAGCAATACTTGAATTTAAATACAATAACGTAAGTACGAAAAGCTGAATTTAAATACAGTATATGAAACATTATTTTTAACAAGTAATATCGTTAGTGTAGGCTCCAACCCACACTAACCTATCCACGGGAATCCACCCGGACCATTACCAAATCCAACGTTTGTTTGCCAAAACCAAGTTTTATGAAAATTCAAGTCTAATCTGTGAAGACTC
This sequence comes from Melocanna baccifera, assembly GCA_036346265.1. Taxonomy (NCBI): domain Eukaryota; kingdom Viridiplantae; phylum Streptophyta; class Magnoliopsida; order Poales; family Poaceae; genus Melocanna; species Melocanna baccifera. Next base: position 4,335,962 of record CM070699.1, on the reverse strand, counting down.
TACTCAAGATGTCCATGACCGTGGACACGGCTATCCGATAGTTTGTTACTCGCAGAGGTGTACAACTTTACCCACAAGACATTCCTCTCACTTGAGCCACGCGATCAACACACCGCCTTAGGTGTGCAAATGAGAGTTCATGACAAGGCTGTTCGATGATTCATAGCCAACATAATCACGCCGCCACTAAGGTTTCACCACAACTCGAATCCACGAGTTGGAGCCCCCTCCGTGCCATGTGAGACTTTCCACACCTCACGCGCACACATTCAGCCTATAGCGAGACTATAGTTGGAACTTCACAAATTACTTAGCCAGGTCCGTCCCATACCGGACTTGTGGTAGTACGAAGTGACTTCGTAAAATAATTCACAGAAACGGTCCTTAAGTTGATTTAGGCTCAACCACATACCCCCGTACACGATAATCAACCAGGTGTCACCAAACACGAGGCATACCGGTACCCACCACCTAACCATTAGCCTAAGTCCAAAACATGTTTTCTATTTTCATTTTTAAATAATTTCAGAAACCACCCTTGACTTCATCAAGTCAAGATATCGAGTTTCAAAGCCCGTCATTTCATGTGAAAGATCGATCCCACCTAAAATTATACTAAGCCAGGCTAAGCATTTCTATAAAAAATTTCTAGTCAATACTATGGTACTAACTAGTTTTCAGCTAGGGTGACAAGGTATATGAATTCAAGACTCAAATTTGCCATATACAAAGGATCATGGGTATATCTAAAATTCAAATCAAATTTGAATTACATTTGAATAAAGATACGCATGCATATACAGTAAAACAATATAACTAATTTAAAATATTAGGTTCAACATGGTCAAAGGTGTAACTTGCCTTGATCGTAGTCCTGCTGCGATTCGTCGAATTCAAACTCTCCGGAATCGTCAATATCTAACGAAAAATCAATTCATAGCAATTTCAAAACAAAAATCCAAACTCAATCCAAATAACTTCCAAAAATGATAAAATACATTGGGAGACAGAATTCTGAATTTTGGATGTGGGTCAACAATTTTTAAAAAGGAAATGAGGCTTTTAAAAGAAATTGGAAGTTTTAATTTGAATTTAAAACTTGGAATTACAAAATATATTCAAATCAAATTTAAATAAATTTCAAAATTTCAAAATTATTCCAGAAATGGATAGATCATGATTTTAGAAAAATTTAGAAATTTGAATGGGTCAATTTGGAGTTAAAATGCAAAAGTTATAGCCTTCCAAAGTTTGAATTCAAAATAAAAGAAAAAGGGTATTTTCTGGATTTATTTTTAAACCGAAAAGGATTTATGACGTCAGCACGAATTATTTTTCTAAAGGAAATTATAGATTATGACGTCAGCCCTAGGATTAATATATTCGGGCAGAGGCTGACAGGTGGGGCCCGGGTGTCATGGACCGAGTCCATGGACCCGAGGGAAGGGTGAGTGGCAGCGCGCGCAGGGAGCGGGTGGCGCCGACGTGGCGCCACGAGGTCGCCGCGTGGTCGCCGCGTGGCTCGCCACGCCACGCTTTATGCCGACGTGGCGGCACGCGCGCGAGGTGGCGAGGGGGCGTGCGGGTGGCGCTGGCGTGGCGCCGATCTGGCCGCCACCTGGCTGCCACGCCGCTGCCAACTCGGCCCGACGGCTGACGTGGCCTGGCCGGCGGCGGCGGCGCTCGGGGCCCGATGGTCGCCGGAGCTCCGGTGAGCGGCGGCGCCGGCCGAGGGTACCAAAATGACGAGGAGAGCGCGGGGAGTGCATCGGTACCTTGCGCGGAGGCCAAGGATGACTGGAGAGGGAAATCGCGGAGAGGCGGCGGTCGGAGAAGACTTCACGGCGGCGGAGTAGCTCCGGTGGTGCACGTGCCCGGGGAGGTGGTCGCCGGTGTTCGCCTGGGCACCAGCAAGGTCGGGGAGGTGTTGGCGAGGGGCGAGGGGGCTCGAGCCGGCGGCGATTGCTCGCCGGAGTCGCTTGAGCCGGCGGAGGGAAATCAGCGCAGGGGGGACCCTCGGGACTGGATTATGCGCCCGAGGCTCGGGGTGGCGGTGTGGGTAGAGGGACCTCGGGGAGGCCCTTTTATAGCCTGGGGAGGGGTGTAACGGTCGCGCACAACTCGCCGGACTTGAAACGGCCGAGGGGGCTTAATGCGACGGCGAGTGGGGCTTTAAACGGGGAGCTAATGCCTGGCACGGATGCGGCGGAGGGGGAATTTGAATTTGCAGGCGGCTCGGGGAATCAATTGGAAAGGAAACCGACGAATTGAACGCTTCGGTCTCGGCATTCATGGCGGCAGTGGGCGCGGGGATCGCGCGAGGAAGAAGGAAACCGCGCGGGGAAGAAGGGTCTGACGAGTGGGGCCCACCGGTCAGCGAGAGAAAAAGAAAAGGAAAGAGCGAGGGAGACGGTCGGATGCTTGACGGGTGGCACGGGGGAGAGATCGGGACCGCTGGCGCGATGCGAAGGGGTAAGTGAAGGGGGACGGCTGAGATTCGATCCAACAACGGAGATTAGATCGGGGCCGGTCGGTGCTTAAGTGGGAAGGGGCGGTCACGATGAGGTACGGCAATAGGGGACGGCTCGGATAATACCACGTGGCGGCAGGAGCGGAGAGGGGAGCGGTGAAGCGGTAAGTGGGTGCGGGCGGCGAGGATTAAACCCGGCGCGGGAGTGGACGGTCCGATGCGCGACACGCGTCGCACGCGAAGAGAGGGAAGGCGGGGAGAGGGTTTAAGTTAAATCGGACGGCTGAGAGGGAACCCGGCGGGCGGAGGGGTCGCCGATGGTTGACACCTGGCGGCCCGGAGGGATTTTTGGGATTTTCTTTCTTTTTGATTTTCCAGAAATGCTATTAAGCTTTAGAAAACTCAGAAAAATACCAAATAAATTTTGAAAAATCCAGAAAATTTCAGAGAACTATCTGGAGCTATTCTAGACTTAATAAAAATATGTCCCACTCATTTTAACAAGTATAATTTGCAAAGGTACAATTTGATTTTGTAGGGAAGGTTTTAATTCCTTCTAAAATCTAGAAAAAAAATTAATATAATCTCATATTTGACTTAAGGAAGCTGAAATACATTTGTTTTAGCTTCTAGGAATGCAATAAATTTATTTTTGACTTTTATACATTAAAGTTTATAATTTTTCTCAAATCAGGATTTTAACATAATTCCAGAAAATCCAATAAACTCCAGATTAAATTTTCAATAAAGGGACAAAATTTTGGGATGTTACAAACCTACCCCCCTTAAAGGAAATCTCGCCCTCGAGATTTGCACTGGCTAGCAAAAGAGATGGGGATGGCTGGTCTTTAAGTCTTCTTCTCGCTCCCGTGTGGCTTCGTCCTCTGTGTGGTTGCTCCACCGAACTTTGCGTAACTGATGGTCTTCCTTCTCAGTCCGACGTTCTCTGCCTCGAGAATCTTGATTGGTTGCTCCCGATAGGTGAGGTCATCCCGGAGGTCCAAGGTTTCAGTCAGGCGGCTTGTTCTGTGGGCACTCGGAGGCACTTCTTTAATCGTGAGACATGAAAGACATCAGGCACCCTCGACATGCTTGGCGGCAAGTCTAATCGATATGCGATCGCACCTCTTGGCCCGCATCTTGAAAGGGCCCACATATCGTGGTGCTAGCTTTCCTCTAACTTGAAACCTTTTCACACCTCCGAGTGGGGATACTCTAAGATAGACGTAGTCCCCGACCTCAAAGGGTCGTCTCGACGACGGTTATCCGCGTAGCTCTTCCGTCGAGACCGGGCTATCTTTAGTCCGCTCTCGATCTTCTTCACTTGATCTTCTGCGCCTTGCAGCAGGTTTGGTCCCGCTTGGGGTTCACCTTGCCGATCCCAAAGCAAGGGGTTCGCACTTTCACCATACAAGGCTTCAAGGGTGCCATCTGCAGTCGGCTTGGTAGTCGTTATTGTACGAGAATTCCGCATAGGCGTTGAACGGTCCCAACTGCTCCCAAATCCAGCGTACAAGCCCTTAGCATATCCTCGAGTATCTGATTAACTCTTTCTGTTTGACCGTCTGTCTGGGGATGGTAAGCGGTGCTGAAACTGAGCTTACTACCCAACTCTTCGTGCAGCCTTTGCCAAAATCGAGAAGTAAACTGACTACCTCGATCTGACACTATCTTCTTGGGTACGCCATACAGGCACACAATTCGAGACATGTACAGCTCAGCCAACTTGCTTCCTGAATAAGTGGTCTTGACTGGTATAAAGTGAGCCACTTTAGTCAATCTGTCTATGATTACCCAAATTGAATCATAACCCGATTGTGTCCTTGGGAGTCCGGTTATGAAATCCATACCGATTTCTTCCCACTTCCACTCTGGGATCGGCAATGGTTGCAAGAGTCCCGCTGGCCTCTGATGTTCAGCTTTGACTCGTTGATGTGTGTCGCAGTTTCAATGAACTCGCGATTTCCCTTTTCATACTAACCCACCAATATCTTTCCTCGATCCTGGTACATCTTGGTACGACCTTGGTGGATTGAGTATGGGGTATCATGAGACTCTTTCAGAATCAGGTTTTTGATTTCGATTATTCGGCACACAGATGCGTTCTCGAACCAAACCGCGCCATTTTCATCTTCGCTGAATCTCGGTGCTTTGCCTCTTCTCATATTCTTCTTGATTTCTTGAATATCCTCGCCCACAACTGAGCTTCCTTAATTTGATCGTAAGCCGGTCGCACTTCAAAGGTGGTGAGGGTGCTTGGTCCCGTTGGGTTTAGACTTAGACGGCGACTCCTCCCGAAGTCGGGTCCGGTCTTCTTTCGATATCACCATGTTTGCATAAGACTTCGCTAAGGCATCGGCTACTACATTCGCTTTTCCGGTGGTAATGTATACCGATGTCGTAGTCCTTTATCAACTCCAACCATCTTCGCCGCCTCAGTTGAGTTCTCGCTCGGTGAAGATATACTTCAAACTCTTATGGTCCGTGTATACTTCACAACGGTTACCAATAAGGTAGTGGCGCCGATTTTTAAGGCGTGCACTATCGCAGCTAACTCCAAGTCATGAGTAGGGTAATTGCACTCATGAGGCTTGAGTTGACGCGATGCATAGGCTACCACTTTGCCTTCTTGCATCGTAACACGCCTAAGCCTAGGCGAGAGGCGCCACGTAAAACCTCGAAGCCTTTATGCACGCCCGCAAGACAAGCACGGTGCCGAGACTAGTCTCTTCTTAAGGGTTTGGAAACTCGCTCACAAGCCTTCGCCCATTCGAACTTCTTTTCCTTCTTCAAGAATTGGGTCATTGGCTTGGCTGTCTCTGAGAATCTCGCTATGAACCGACGGTAATAACCCGCAAGTCCAAGAAAGCTCGACTTACATTACGGACTTTGGTGGCTTCCACTCCATTATCGCTTCTACCTTGGAAGGATCTACGCGATTCCTTGGTGTTACGATATGTCCGAGGAAGGCAACCTCTTTTAGCCGTAATTCACACTTATCGAATTTGGCGAAAAGTCGATGCTCTCTAAGCTTTTCCGAGTGATCCCGAGGTGCTGCTCGTGCTCTTCTTCGCTCTTGGAGTAGATGAGGATGTCGTCGATGAAGATTACTACGAACTTGTCCAAGTATTTCATGAACACACCGCTCATCATGCTCATGAAGTAGGTGGTGCATTGGTCACCCAAATGACATGACCGTGAACTCATAATGCCCATATCCGTGGAGAAGGCGTCTTAGGAATGTCTTCTTCACGAATCTTCACCGATGGTATCTCGATCGCAGATCAATCTTGGAGAAGATACGGCTCCTTTCAACCGATCGAACAGTCATCGATCCCGGGAGGGGGTATTTATTCTTGATGGTGACGCCATTGAGTGCTCAGTAGTCCACACATAGCCTCGCACTCTCATCCTTCTTCTTGACGAACAGACGGTGCTCCCCAAGGTGATGAACTAGGTCGGATATACCCTTGTCTTCTAACTCCTTGAGTTGATTCTTCAATTCCGCTAACTCGTTAGCGTGCATCCGATATGGTCTCTTGGAAATCGGGCGGTGCCGGGACTAGGTCAATCACAAATTCGATCTCCTATCCGGTGGCATCCCCGGCGTTCCTCGGGAAAACATCCGGTACTCCCGCACGATCGGCACTTCCTCCAATACTTGGAGGTGGAAGAGGGCACATTCTTCCGCTTCGAATCTGGGAGAGAAGATTACTTCCACGCCTTGGTCATTGGTGAGGGTGATGGATCTGGTAGCACAATCGATCCGACTCGATTCTTGGCTAACCAGTTCATCCCGAGAATGACGTCTAATTCTTGCGATTCCAAAACCAAAAGATCGGCGAGAATCGGGTCCCATCTATGAGCAATTCCACTTTGGGGCACAAAGTCCTCGCTCTCATTTCTCGCTCCAGGAGTGAACTATCATAGGGTTGCTAAGGGTTACCCGCCCAACCCATGCTTATCCATAAAAGTTTTTGACACAAAGGAATGCGATGCTTCGAATCGAAAAGAATCGATGCCGGTATCGAATTAACAAGGAACATACCCAAAGACGACATCCGTGCAGCTCGGCCTCTTCCGCTGCCACGTGGTTCACTCGCCTTTGATGAAGGTCTCGCGCTTCGCTGGCCCTGGTTACGACTTCCGGAGGGTCGAAGTTGCCGCCGCTGAATCTTCTTAGGGCATGCCTTGGCAAAGTGCCCGTTCCTGCAGTAGTAGCAGTCAATCCATCGACGGCGGATCGCTCTTTCGTGCTCGCCACCGTTCTTTGGGTGCGCGTTGCCCGGCTGCGGCCGCGTTGGCCCGAAACGGCAAGGCGGTGGTTGAGGACTTGAACTCGCTGGATCGTTCTTGAAGTTGCTGCCCGGGTCCGAACTTGTTTGAGTGAGGAGGAGTACTGCGATTCTTGAAAGAACTTCCAGAGTTGTTCCTTTGATCCGCCATCCTTTTCTTCCGGGTCTCCATTTCCATGTGCTTGCCCTCCTGGCGGATGGCCTTACTGACTAGCTGGTGGAAGTCAAGATAGTCACCCGATATCGCTTGTACCGATATGTTATCATTCAGCCCTCCATGAACCTTTCTTGCTTGGCTTCGCCGGAAGCCACATCCTCTGGCGCAGAGCGGCCGCTTGGTTAAACTTCTCTACGTACTCATTGACAGTACGACTTCCTTGGCGCAGAGATCTGAACTCCTTCTTCTTCAATGCCATAGTGCCAGTGGGGATATGATCTTTGCGAAAGCTTTGCTCGAACTCGATCCACGCCACCGTCTGCGGGTTGGCGTGTGAAGCGTGAAGGTGTCCCACCATTGAGATGCGGGCCGCTCACCGATGGGAGACGAACAAGACTCGCCCCGATCGGTGCACCGCAGAATGTCCAGCTTCTTGCCAATCGACTGAGCCGCCGTCGGCGCCCATCGGCTCAAAGATCGCCGGCGAAGGTGGGTGGCTTGATCCTCGTGAACTCGAGAGACGATTGGGAGGCACTTGGGCAGGTTGATGATGAGCACGAGGGTTGTTGATCGTCCGAGCTAAGAGCTGGATCAATCGGGTTTGATTGGCCATCAATCGTGCCCAATCTGGTCCTGCCATTGGCGGGTGGTGGAATCGAGCGACCGCTTCCTTGTGCTCCGGGTTGGCGTTGTCCATGTTGGGGTTTCTTCTTGTGTTCACCATCTATTGAGACTTTCAGATTTAGAGAGAGAACTAAAGGAAAGGTTCTAGTAACAATCCCACCAAAACAACACACAAGAGCAAGGAAACCCAGATAAGAGCCAAATAAAACTTTTTATTTTATTATAATAGTCTTCGTGGCTGTTTACAAAGGTCTACAGCTCACGGATAGCGTTCTAAGACTCGGGTTGTCACACACTAGCGCTGCGCCGAGTCTCCTCGTAAAAGGTCCGAATCGTGGAACTCGCATCTTCTCGCACGAGCTCGGCAAGTTCCTCTTCGCGCGCGCGAGCTTCTGCAGGCGGTGTGCAGCTCGTCCAGGGTGGTCTGGTACATGTGATCCATGGACTTGGTGTACTCCACCAGTCGTATGAGGCGGGGGTTGCTCTCATACTCTGTAGACGAGAAGTCGCTGGCAGCCCACAAGGGAGTCTTCATGGGGAAGTAGCGGAAGTCGGTGCGCAGCAAGTCTCGAGCGTAGATGTTCCGCAGCTGGCGAATGGCCTCTCGGCTGCATCCCGAACTCCATCGAAGAAGGTGGCTCGAGGTAGGTGCGCCGAACACGTAAATGGCTCCGTGTGCTCCGAAATCCTTGAAGATCTTCACTTCCACTCTCCAGCGTTCCTCGTCTCCATACATGCCAACGTATCCCTGGTAGAGGGGGTATGGGCGGAAGTTGAGCTCTTGCATGAGGTTGTACAGATCGTCGGCGAAGAGTCCGGCAAGGGTTCCGTGGGAGACGCGGGTGGGTTGCTCCATCTAAAATTTGGAAGGGGAGAGAAGTTAGTAATCGGTTTTTGTAAAGAGACTTGAGAAAAGGGAGAGATAATTTAAAAGGGCATTTCTTATTAAAATATCCTTAAAGCTGGTCTCTTGCTAGGACACGTTTTAGAGTCATTGTTGCTCTGATACCATTTCTGTCGGGACCCGGAACAACAACTCCGAGCCCCTCTGTGTAAATCGCACTATCCCAGGAAAAGCTAGTGCACACAGGTTTAACAGTAATGTATATCATGCAAAAATAACCACGAGATATTATTAAACGAAAATACGGCCTTAAGGCCAAGTCTTACAATAAGGCACCAGGCCAACAAAGTAAACAAAACAGCGGAAATAAAATAAAGGTGGCAAGACAGCCCATCCAAACCTCCCACAAAGCGAATGATCAGAAGACGATCCTACTCATTCAAGTAGTCCTCACCGTCGAGACGCCTCAAGTCCGGCAACAGATTTAGCAAGGTGAGTCTGAAGTACTCCCGAGGTAAGCAAGTAAATGCTTACGCAAGTTACACCGGAAATATAAATGATTTGATGCATGCATAAGGGATTTCAAAGGAAGCTTAATAGGTAATGTGCGGAAAGCAATACTTGAATTTAAATACAATAACGTAAGTACGAAAAGCTGAATTTAAATACAAGATATGAAACATTATTTTTAACAAGTAATATCGTTAGTGTAGGCTCCAACCCACACTAACCTATCCACGGAATCCACCCGACCATTACCAAATCCAACGCTTGTTTGCCAAAACCAAGTTTTATGAAAATTCAAGTCTAATCTGTGAAGACTCTACTCAAGATGTCCATGACCGTGGACACGGCTATCCGTGATAGTTTGTTACTCGCAGAGGTGTACAATTTTACCCACAAGACATTCCTCTCACTTGAGCCACGCGATCAACACACCGCCTTAGGTGTGCGGCGAGAGTTCATGACAAGGTGTTCCGATGATTCATAGCCAACATAATCACGCCGCCACTAGGTTTCACCACAACTCGAATCCACGAGTTGGAGCCCCTCCGTGCCATGTGAGACTTTCCACACCTACACGCGCTCACATTCACCTATAGCGAGACTATAGTTGGAACTTCACAAATTACTTAGCCAGTCCGTCCCATACCGGACTTGTGGTAGTATGAAGTGACTTCGTAAAATAATTCACGTAAACGGTCCTGTTGATTTAGGCTCAACCACATACCCCGCACACGATAATCAACGTGTGTCACCAAACACGAGGCATACCGGTACCCACCACCTAACCATTAGCCTAAGTCCAAAACATGTTTTCTATTTTCATTTTTAAATAATTTCCGTAAAACCACCCTTGACTTACTGAAGTCAAGATATCGAGTTTCAAAGCCCGTCATTTCATGTGAAAGATCGATCCCACCTAAAATTATACTAAGCCAGGCTAAGCATTTCTATAAAAAATTTCTAGTCAATACTATGGTACTAACTAGTTTTCAGCTAGGGTGACAAGGTATATGAATTGAAGACTCAAATTGGCCATATACAAAGGATCATGGGTATATCTAAAATTCAAATCAAATTTGAATTACATTTGAATAAAGATACGCATGCATATACAGTAAAACAATATAACTAATTTAAAATATTAGGTTCAACATGGTCAAAGGTGTAACTTGCCTTGATCGTAGTCTGCTGCGATTCGTCAATTCAAACTCTCCTAATCGTCAATATCTAACGAAAAATCAATTCATAGCAATTTCAAAACAAAAATCCAAACTCAATCCAAATAACTTCCAAAAATGATAAAATACACTGGGAGACAGAATTTGAATTTTGGATGTGGGTCAACAATTTTAAAAAGGAAATGAGGCTTTAAAAGAAATTGGAAGTTTTAATTTGAATTTAAAACTTGGAATTACAAAATATATTCAAATCAAATTTAAATAAATTTCAAAATTTCAAAATTATTCCAGAAATGGATAGATCATGATTTTAGAAAATTTAGAAATTTGAATGGGTCAATTTGGAGTTAAAATGCAAAAGTTATAGCCTTCCAAAGTTTGAATTCAAAATAAAAGAAAAAGGGTATTTTCTGGATTTATTTTTAAACCGAAAAGGATTTATGACGTCAGCACGAATTATTTTTCTAAAGGAAATTATAGATTATGACGTCAGCCCTAGGATTAATATATTCGGGCAGAGGCTGACAGGTGGGGCCCGGGTGTCATGGACCGAGTCCATGGACCCGAGGGAAGGGTGAGGTGGCAGCGCGCGCGGGGAGCGGGGTGGCGCTGACGTGGCTCCACGAGGTCGCCGCGTGGTCGCCGCGTGGCTGCCACGTCACGGCTTTATGCCGACGTGGCGGCACGCGCGCGAGGTGGCGAGGGGGCGTGCGGGTGGCGCTGGCGTGGCGCCGATCTGGCCGCCACCTGGCTGCCACGCCGCTGCCAACTCGGCCCGACGGCTGACGTGGCCTGGCCGGCGGCGGCGGCGCTCGGGGCCCGATGGTCGCCGGAGTTCGGTGGCGGCGCGCCGCCGAGGGTACCAAATGACGAGGAGAGCGCGGAGTGCATCGGTACCTTGCGCGAGGCCAAGGATGACCGAGAGGGAAATCGCGGAGAGGCGGCGGTCGGAGAAGACTTCACGGCGGCGGAGTAGCTCCGGTGGTGCACGTGTTCGGGAGGTGGTCGCCGGTGTTCGCCGGGCACCAGCAAGGTCGGGAGGTGTTGGCGAGGGGCGAGGGGCTCGAGCCGCGGCGATTGCTCGCCGGAGTCGCTGAGCCGGCGGAGGGAAATCGGCGCAGGGGACCTCGGATCGGATTATGCGCCTGGAGGCTCGGGGTGGCGGTGTGGGTAGAGGACCTCGGGAGGCCCTTTATAGCCCGGGAGGGTGTAACGGTCGCGCACAACTCGCCGGACTTGAAACGGCCGAGGGGCTTAATGCGACGGCGAGTGGGGCTTTAAACGGAGCTAATGCCCGCACGGATGCGCGGCGGGGGAATTTGAATTTGCAGGTGGCTCGGGGAATCAATTGGAAAGGAAACCGACGAATTGAACGCTTCGGTCTCGGCATTCATGGCGGCAGTGGGCGCGGGGATCGCGCGAGGAAGAAGGAAACCGCGCGGGAAGAAGGGTCGACGAGTGGGGCCCACCGTCACGAGAGAAAAGAAAAGGAAAGAGCGAGGGGACGGCCGGATGCTTGACGGTGGCACGGGGAGACATCGGGACACTGCGCGATGCGAAGGGGTAAGTGAAGGGGGACGGCTGAGATTCGATCCGACAACGGAGATTAGATCGGGGCCGGTCGGTGCTTAAGTGGGAAGGGGCGGTCACGATGAGGTACGGCAATAGGGGACGGCTCGGATAATACCACGTGGCGGCAGGAGCGGAGAGGGGAGCGGTGAAGCGGTAAGTGGGTGCGGGCGGCGAGGATTAAACCCGGCGCGGGAGTGGACGGTCCGATGCGCGACACGCGTCGCACGCGGAGAGAGGGAAGGCGGGGAGAGGGTTTAAATTAAATCGGACGGCTGAGAGGGAACCCGGCGGGCGGAGGGGACGCCGATGGTTGACACCTGGCGGCCCGGAGGGATTTTTGGGATTTTCTTTCTTTTTGATTTTCCAGAAATGCTATTAAGCTTTAGAAAACTCAGAAAAATACCAAATAAATTTTGAAAAATCCAGAAAATTTCAGAGAACTATCTGGAGCTATTCTAGACTTAATAAAAATATGTCCCACTCATTTTAACAAGTATAATTTGCAAAGGTACAATTTGATTTTGTAGGGAAGGTTTTAATTCCTTCTAAAATCTAGAAAAAAAATTAATATAATCTCATATTTGACTTAAGGAAGCTGAAATACATTTGTTTTAGCTTCTAGGAATGCAATAAATTTATTTTTGACTTTTATACATTAAAGTTTATAATTTTTCTCAAATCAGGATTTTAACATAATTCCAGAAAATCCAATAAACTCCAGATTAAATTTTCAATAAAGGGACAAAATTTTGGGATGTTACAATTTAACTCTTGTGACAAATTTCCAAATGCTCGTTCTCCCTCATTCGAACTCCGAACCCAGTGATATAAAATTTTAAATTCAATATCTTCCTTCCAATATATATTTTATATTTTTGTGATTTTATTTGTATTTATTTATTTATTTACATTTATCGTTTCACGCGTAGAACTTGACGTCGCCGAAGATTTTTCTGATCCGCAGCAAGAATTTCCAGACAGCGTGCAAGAAGGCAAGTCTCCTTGACCATTTTGTTCCTAAGATTTGTAAATGATTTTATGATTAATTTAAATTTAATTGCATGGCTATGTTGTATAAAACATTAATTTTGATTTTAGAAGTTTAGATATATACCCAGAAATTGCTATGCCCTCCATTGAAATTGTTTGCCCTGTACCTTTGTCACCATAGGATAGCATTTGACTCATAAATGAGTTAGTAATACTTTTGATGAATTTAGAACACTAGAAAATGCTTAGTTTAGCTGTTCATTTTTTTAAAAAAAAATGCTTGTATGGAGAAAAATTTATTGATGAGTGATTTGAATATATTTGTTTGTTAAATTAGTGGCAATAGAGGTTGCCACTGCTATTTCAAAATAAAATAAAATTTAAAATGAAATTAGACCAGAGTGGATGGAAAGTTTGGTTTGGTGCAGATTTAGCACGAGAACTTGAATTGTGTATGTTCCACCCTAGTCCTTAAGGACCGACTCTTGTGTTTGTCCAAACTGAACATTTCCGTACAACCATAAGTTTAAATGGGTACGACCTAGTTGACTAACTTGCGATAGTCTAGTTTAGATGCTACCATTGGAAAATAGGTACTTGGGATTTACTAGATTACTCACAGTGAGGGACAGACATTTACTGTACTCACATGGCGCAAGAGGGGGCTTCTGACTGTGGTGGATTTAACCCTTCAGCAGTGAAACCTCAGCGGGTGGTATCTAGCTAGATTAGAGTGAGGTAAATGCTTTGTGATATTTTATCTGGGTCTTATGCCAAAGGAAGCATGTTGACTATTAAGATAATTTATCTCTTGTGAGTAAAGTTGTACAAACTCTGCAGAGTAATAAACTATTCGAATAGCCGTGCCCACGGTCAAGGGCGGGCAAGGAATGCATTCACATGGTAGACTTTTGTTTCTGGTTTTAAAAATAAAACATTTTGGAAAAACTCGGGAGTGAATGGAACTCTCGGGATTATGGCATGGTGGATGGAACCAGTGCGAGTGGTTGGAACCTATAGAATTGAAACCTTGGCGGATATAGCCTATTCTATTAGTATTGGTGGTTGGAACCTTCACTAAATTACTTAACTAGTTTCAATTATTGAAAATAATTTGTTCAATAATTGCTTCTGAAATAATTATGTAGATTTGAAATAAAATACTACTTTGTGCAAAAGAACCATATAACCTTCCTTTGTTAAGCCCTGCATCTACTGCATTTTTTCCAAGACTTGCGGAGTATATCTTTGTACTCACCTGCTGCACTCCAACTCCTATATCAGAAGACTATGAAGATTAGGATGATGATTTCCACTACTTCGAGGGAGCTGGTGAAGAAGGCTTTATAGAGGACTAGGCCGCGTTTCTCAAGTCAATTGCCTATGGCAGATTGATGGGCCGTTTGCTCGAGATGTTTTTTTGCTTCCGTTGTTATCTTTGTTTTGTGTAAGAGGTTCTGTGAACCTCGGATGTAAGACAATGACCAAGAAGTGTGAACTTCAGTTATTATTGAAATAAAGCGTTGTTGGCAATGTATCATTTTCTGATTAACTGTGTGTACTAGCGTTGATCTAGGACTAGTGCTGTAATACACAGGGGGTTCAGGAGTTTCTACTCCGGGACCTCACAATCTACCTTAGTCATTTGAGGTTTTGATCCGACCCTCTATTTTCATCCTGACTTCGCCACTGACAACTAGTTGTGGCTTGTGAGTGACCAAGGTTATTAAGTCGACAGTACCCTTCTAAGGACCAACTAGTCGACACTAACGTCTATTTTCTAATATTATTTCTATAGTTTTAAATTCTGATTGTTCATAAGAGAGTACGCAGAGAAAAAAACTTATATATGATTTTAGCTGGTATAGCTGAACTCGATAAAGTATCTAACTATCTACTACAAGCTACCTGCAGACCATACCTTAAAAGTGCAATTTTTAAAAGCTAGTTACTTAGCAGCAAGTCAAAAAGTTAAAGCCTAAGTGGAATCGAAATCACCCTGTATCTCTGCCGCTACATAATAAGGTGCTAGTTCTTTTTAATGGTGGATGATGGTTTATGGCTATGAGTAATGATTTTTCCTTAGAGTAAGTGTTTGTACGAACAAACTGAATATCAATAAGCTGCTTCTAAAAGTTGTTATGATAAGTTGTTTCGAAAAGACGGCGAAAAAACTGTCCCGTTTGTTTGTTCGGAAAGCCATAAGCTAAAGGGGTGCTCTTTCAAGCTATGGTTGATGACTTTTGATTGCAGCTGATGGTTTTTTCCTATGTTTTCGACACAGCAACGGACAGCGAAGGAGCTAACACGGATGGTGTATACGGTTTTGTGCTCAGAAAGTCATTTGAAAAGTCCGCTTCGAAAGGTCATTTCGTTTTAACGTATGGCTTTTTCATTTTAATAGAAACTAAAAACCCAAAACAGAAACCAAAAGCTAAAAAGAACATGGCGACCTATATGTATTCAGTTTTTACAATGACTACCAAGCTTCTAACATTAAAGATACTTAGCCTCTATAAGTAGGGCCTATTTAGATCCGAGGGATCTAGGTTTTATTTGGAAAGCCTATTTCTAGTCGAAATTCACGTAGATAGATCAGAATTTTAATTCAAATACCCGATTCATCCACATGGATCCTAGAAATACACCTCCCAAATAAGGCTTAAGAGATCATCACTATATTTTTAGTAAAAATTTTCTTCCTGGAAGCATCCATGACATGTCAGAAGGCGGCATCGCGCCACCATGACCTGTTACAGGCATCATTTGTCCAAGAAAATGCTAGCAAACATTGAGAATAAGATGGAGCCACTCAGCCAACACTGATTCTAGTACCGAGAGTACAATACAGGATGATGGATGGATGGTCTCACCCTTCAGAACACCTGAGGGGAAACAGTATTCAAGCAGCAGTATTGCATTGCCTGTGTCCATCAGCTTCGTTTCTCTTGCCCCAAAGAGCTGGCAAAGCGTTCATCATCCGGACCCTTATCGTTTCAGCCCATTGAGTGTGTGACCCTGTAAGTTCATGTACATTTGGCCATGAGCCGAAAACTTCTTTTCGGTCCATAGGTCGGTAGCGGTCCCTAGCTGGACATAACGACTGCCAAATATACATAAAGATCATATCGGATGAACCTATATAATGCTTATGTATCGACCCCTTTGCCTCACGATACTAGATTGAACTCAAGACGAGAAGTGTGCCATCCTATGATAGCTCGATCCTTCACTCGAACATATGATGGATTACTCAGTTGTGATTGACACTTCAACCACATTCGGTATGGTCATGCATTTCCTTAATCCAACCACATCGAGGGGTCTAGAGATATCTCTCCTGTTATATAGGAGGGATAAATTACATCTTGATCGCTCATATTCCTCCGTAAGTTTTATAGTAAACTCGAAAGTTACCTTTATGACTAGTCACGGAGAAGTGTTGGGTAATATAATACCCAGAAAGTCGATTCAGAGTCGGTTTTAAATTAATCGCAGAGTCACCCGAGTTTTCGGTAAAGCACGGAAAAGGAAGAAATAAAATTTTATGGAATAGCATAAAGTGAAAAATAAGTGAAAAAATATATTTAAATAAAAAAACTTGTTAGCGGGCCAACGAGAGGTTGGGCCTGCCACCTTGGGCCAGAAGGCCCAAGGGGTGGCCGAAACCCGTCCCCCACCTAACCCTAGCCACCCCCACCCCTTTCCCCTACCCCTTGAGCAGCCCCCTCTCCCCTTCCTTTCCCACAGCCGCCACCTCCCTTTAGTGCTGCCCTGATGCAAAGGAAGAACAAGGAAGAACAAGGAGAAGAAGGAGAAGGAGAAGAGAAGGAAGGGAAGAAAGAGGGGAAGAGGAAGAGGAGAAGAGAAAAGGTGTGAGGTAATTGTTCCTCTTCCCAAATCTCTCTGATTTCTACTGTAATTAGGGTTTTTAAACTAAGAATTTGTCGAGATTAGCAATTAGATTCTCCAATTAGTGGTTACCTGCTGTCTACCTGTAGATCAATTTGCGCAGAGTTACTGTTCGCGCAGTTTAGACCCCCAAAACGATTTTTCCTATGGGTCTGCCCTAAAGGAAAAATGTAAAGGACGTAGAGACGCATCTCCTGCAGTTTTTTAGATTTTTTGGCTGCGGAATCTGGGCGCAGCAAGGTCAGGAATCTTGCTGTCTGTCAGGGGTGCAGATTGGGGCAGATTGCTGTTCAGGTGTGATTTAGGGGTAGTAGATGAATTTTATATTTTTGGTCACAATTGAGAAAAATATGGAAAATTCAGTAATCTAGCGTCAGTAAAAAAATTAAAATTTTTAGAATCTTACACTATGCTTGGGATGCGTTAGAATCTGGCTGCCCTGATTGCCAGAACAGAGAGTGTCCTCTGTTTTGTGCATTATGTTACACCTTACTAAGAACAAAATAAAAATATATGATCTACATGAAAAGTGTAGGTATTTAAGTGTATCTTTTGTTGTGATTAGTTTTATATTTTTAAAGATAGGAAAATGTTAAGCAATGCCGCTGCAGTGGGAAGATTGTAGAACCATTACGCGGGGAAGGATGTTGTGGGATTTTGGAGCTTAACGATATCTTTTCTTCGTGAGTCGTGTTTTCATTGTTGTAATGTGTGCTAAGAGATACCTTTTTGGACAGGCGATTTTGCTTCTGAACGCGTGTGATTTCGTCGCTTCGCCGGCAGAGGCAAGTAAACGTAGCGGATGTGCTACCGTTTAACCCGTTATTCTTACTACTTGCAATATGCATGATTTTCGTAATGTTAAATGATATACCATGATTACATGTTTTCTAAGTAAGAATGTAGTAGCAAGATATTAATTAATTGCCATGTTTGGATGAGTTTTGGTAGTATTATGGTAATTTGCTTAATGAGCCAATTGTGGTATATGAAAGTAAATGCATGGTGGATATGATGATATTTCTTTGTTGTTAAATTCATGAGGATCATATTGATGCCCTTGAAGTTGGTATTATTGTGACTTTGATGGTAATAATCTTAGTGAATACTTGTGGTTGTGGTGATAGCAATCTTGATGAATATATTGTGGTCTATATGGTAGAATTCACTATAGATCGATTGATTATGATCTTGGTGAACCGAATGTGGGTTACATGGTTGACCTTTGTAGTTAAAATTCTTGTGGTTTATGATTATCATATCATTCATAAATATGTCATGACTTTTTGCATTGTTGATGTCACCGCTTATAGCCGCGACCGTATCGGTACAGCATCATGCATTGCCGTAGTACGATGCACACTTTTACCTTATTGGGTAAAGGTGCAGTGGAGCATAGCATACATATGCATTGCATTGTGGAAAGATCATTTGCATACTTATGCAATATATTGTGGTGAAGTTATTTTACAAACAACTGCAACTTCATAGTTGTAATGTGGAATTAGCTCATAAGAGTCACTTGTGGTATGAGGAAAGTGGCTGTGGTCGTGGATTGGGGTTCATCCCTTGTGGTATGGTAGGGGTTGTGATTATGGCATGAGATTCTTTTCTCTTGTGGTAATTATTGATAGCAGTTGTGGATGCGAGAAATAATAAAATTAGTTAGGTAAAACATGTTAATACTTTATTGTCATTAGTAGTGGTAGTGGTGGATGATATGAAGTAATTAATCATGATTCATTTGCTAATGTTTTACTATTGTTGGTAGTAAATATGGTTGAAGCTATAATTATGGTAATTATGGGAAATAGATATTGATGCTTAATATCATTGTACTTTAATTAGGTTTTTATCTCACCCTTGTTTTTCCCCCTTACAGGTGATTCTTGAGCATTCACGAGATGGGTAGAGCGGCACCACAATAATACACTTGGTTCATCAATTCATGCTGTAATAAAGTTGATGAAATTCTAGCCAAATGCCTAGCTATCCGTGGATGATTATTTTAGTTAATAATGATGAACTTGTGATCTAGAGGTTGTTTCAATTATTGAATTTGTTATCGTTATCTTTATTCCCTTAGTTGATTATGCTTCCGCTTAATGCTTCATGTCTAGAAATTGTTGCCGGCATAAATTATCTTGAAATTTTTGGGCCAACTGTAGAGTGGTTTAGTGGCATTCCAGGGTAATGTGGGTCCTGGGGTGTTACAGTTGGTATCAGAGCGGGATTTAGGTCTGTGGTAATTAAAAATATTAAATTGACACACTGGTGCACAGTAGGATGGGATGGGTCAAGCATTGCATTCATGCTTTGACATATTATATTGATGATTCATGCTATGAGATAATCTTCTATGCTTATGATTTGTTTCTATGACTGTTATGAGTGAGGATAGTCAACGATAAGATGAAGGGTTTGCAGCTGTTGCCTTGGGTATTGCCAGTTTATACTACCGTTCATTGTATGGGGATAGTGATGCAGTTACCTCAGGTTACTTAGTTGCGGATGTCGTGGGTAAGTTTCTTAGAAAAGTGTTATCCTCCTTGAGTTGATTCTGGCTGATTCTTGGCTTATTGTGGTTAATGAATTTCTCTCGGGTTAGCGGTTTATTGCAGTTGTTGGGTGCCAATAGGCCTCCAATTGTTCTTGAGACCAACTATTGTTTCTTTCTGATTGATGGGTTGTTTTACTGCTCATGAGCAGTGCTTTTGGAGAGACTGGTATTTTTCGCGTTTGTTCCATCTTTCTTACTGGAAAACATGACTCTTTTATTCGTTTGATATTTTGGAAAAAAATCAGAGCTTTATGTTGAAAGTTCGTTAACTGGTGGAAGCCTTGGCTCTATGTATTTCTTTCGAGTTATTTCGGCTCTATGTTTTGTTGTGTTTAAGTAGGAGGTGGCAATTATGTAAATAATTGATAGGTTGTGAATTATTAAGTTGAAATGTTAGCGTGGTACATAATTAATTTCTACTAACATTCTTAGAAGTGAAGTTGATTAATATGATGTTGTCTTGTTGTAGTATCTTGAAGAATTGTGGTTAAGAATTTGTCGATTCATGTTAGAACTTGTGCAGTTATTGAGAAATAGGAAAAAGAAGAATTGGTTTGATCATTGCGGTTGTTTAAATTCTTCGACTTATTGGATAGATTAGATTGATTGGTCTCAAGTAATTAACCTGACTATTTGGGATGGTTAAATAAGGGGATGTTGGAATATTGCCTTAATAAGATTAACCTTTAATATGTCCTCTCTTTACATACTTGATGACCATGTATAACTGCTAAATTTATGTAACTTTTGCCATGCTAAATTGTTGAAACATGTGTCAAGAAATGGATGAAGGTTGATGTATTGACTTGTGGAATCTTGTCTTATAAAGGTGGTATTATTGATGTTTAAAGTTATTTTATTCTAATTTCTGAACATAAGGTGGAATATTGAATCTGTGCTCATAATTATTTTTTTGATTGCAAAACAGAGATAGGATCATTAATTCTACGATGATGAAAAATAATAATCAATTATTGACAGTAATGGCTAGAGTGCAATCAATTGTGCTAAATTAGAGTTGAGCATCAATAAGAATTGAGTGTATGAAATCTAATAAGAGATTTATACTAGCATGTTTTGTGAGGTTGTCATGTTCTAGTATTATCTTGTTAAAGAGTTTGTTTTCAATATTGTGGCTTGTGTTCTAGATTTTTCCTAGGTTAAGTAGTTGGAATCTTATTTAGATAATATGAACATGATGAAGTTATTTATGGTGTTCCTTTTGGAAAAATATGGAGTAAGAGGATATGATGATTCTTGCAAAGAATGTTTTATCTTGTTGTTAATACAATTGATAGCATATAGTTGTGGTTATGGTGTTAAATGCTTTACAAATGATGGAATTTGTTAGTTCCATGTTACTAATTGAATTAAAGGATTTGAGTTCCGTGGTTGGGGTCTTCTTTTTGGACCTTATGACTTATGTGGTAGCCGAAAATTATTTTGAGCAAAGTGGCGTGATGAATGCTTTTATTGGTTTTAATTAAACCTTGTGTTGTGGTCTTCAAGCCTCTTTTGTTGGAATTGGCGGAATGCGGTAATAAAAAAATATTTCTTGTTAAAAGAAAGAGTGTACTAGAAGTATTTGAGGTACAGATGATCTCATCCTGTGTTTTTTCAACCTCATTGCTATTTATTTTTCTCTTGGCCTTATGGCTTCTATAAATGATGGCGGTTTCTATATGCTGGAATTTATTTCTTCTTACCCTTCTTCTAAGAACAGGGTAATTGTTGTAGATTGCGAAGCCTTTTTCTTGCGTGATGGCAACTGGATAGTGGTGAACTAGTAGATATTTTTGTGGAAGTCTTAAATATCATGATGTTTGAGATGCATTGCCTGATATATTGTCTTCGTGGAATAATCCTTGGAAAGAATTTGATTTAAATAGAATATTTCTCTTGGAGCTAAATGATTTGTTGGTGTTAATTCTCGAATAGGTTTGAATTGTGGGCATTTTTTTGGGTTTTCATCTGAAGTTTTTCCTATCTTTATACGGGGAGTTATTGTAGGAGTCTTGAAAGCTAAGTCTAAGCTTTACCTTTTGTTATGCCAGAACCTTAGAGGCCCTGTGTTTCTGTGTAGGAATAGTGGATCAGAGTGGAATCCAAATAGTGTGATGATCGGGATAGCATCCTTGAGGTGCAATAAATGAGTATGTGTGGGTGTGATATGAATTCCGAGTTATTATCCTTAAGGGATTGAGGTGCGTTAGGAATTATTTGTCAAAATAATTCCGTTGGTCGAGTTCTTGGCTAGAGTATGTTTTGTGGGGACAGTAGAGTCTTTCTACAAGGGTGTAGACGATGTACTCCATTTGAGTACATTGTTGAGGTTACCAACTTAACATAAATGAGTTGGTGTGTTGGGCGATGATTTGGAAATTCTTGGTTCAAAAAAGTTAAACTATTAAAAGTAATGGATTGGGAAGTAATTGTCATCTCAAGTAGTAAAATGCTCTTTTGATTCTTGTTTAAGCTGTGTGTTTATGGCAGAGGTCATCTGCAAATTGAGTTGTTTAATGTTGAGGCGTAGTCCTTTCCAGTTGGAAAAAATGATTGTTTTGGTCTTTCGAGTGATTTTCACTCTTGGATCATGTGGTGTGGTTATCCAATTGTCTATTTGGAGAGTGGAAAAGGTTTTGTGGTGAATCCTTTGGTTTAGATCATGGTCCTTTGAAGGGCAGCTGATTGCTAGTGTGTTGCTTGAGAATTCTTTATTCTTCTTTTGTTAGATTCTATTTGTAAAAGATATTATTTGTGCCTCGAGTAGAATGATATGAGTGGAATCTGTGGTCAAACTCTTTTAAAGGGGTACAATGTGTTATCCCGATCATAATTAATAGAGAGAAGTGTGTTAAGAAGGAAGATAGATTTACAAAGTGGTTTAATAGTTGTTGCGGGGAAAATTTTGCGAAAACAGCAGGACCGGTTGGCCGCTCAAAAGTGACAGAAGAGTTATGCGGATGTTCGGCGTCGACCAGTGAGTATCTTGGACTCATCACCATGGGTCGCGAGGAAGAGGATCCTCAAGTACGTGAAGGTCCTCTAGATGAATCAGTTCGAGCGGGAGGCGACGTGGGAGCTTGAAGTTCAGATGCAGAACAAGAACCCGAGCTCTTCAAGGCAGAAGAGTTCCTGTAGTTGTTGTTTCTCTGGTTGCTCTTTCCTTGATTGTTCTTTTTTCTTGTAGGTTAAGGAGTTAGATTCAAGGATGAATCCTTTTTAGGTGGGGAGAATGTAATACCGAGAAAGTCGACTCGGAGTCGATTTTAAATTAATCGCAGAGTTCTCGGTAAAGCGCGGGAATGGAAGAAATAAAATTTTATGGAATAGTATAAAGTGAAAATTATGTGAAAAAGATATTTAAATAAAAAAAACCTGTTAGCGGGCCGGCGGGAGGTTGGGCCAACCACCTTGGGCGAAAAGGCCCAAGGGTTGGCCGAGACCCGTCCCCCCACCTAACCCTAGCCGCCCCCACCCCTTTTCCCCCCACCCCTTCCGCAACCCCCTCTCCCCTTCCTTTCCCACAGCCGCCACCTCCCCTTGGTGCTCCCCTGGTGCAAAGGAAGAACAAGGAGAAGAAGGAGATGAAGGAGAAGAAAAGGAAGGGAAGAAAGAGGGGAAGAGGAAGAGGAGAAGAGAAAAGGTGTGAGGTAATTATTTCTCTTCCCAAATCCCTCTGATTTCTACTGTAATTAGGGTTCTTAGACTAAGACTTGGTGGGGATTAGCAATTAGATTCTCCAATTAGTGGTGACTTGCTGTCTGCCTGTAGATCAATTCGCACAGAGTTACCGTTCACACAGTTTAGTCCCCAAAAACGATTTTTCCTATGGGTCTGCCTAAAAGGAAAAATGTAGAGGATGTCGATACGCATCTCCTGTATTTGTTTCAGATTTTTTGGCTATGGGATCTGGGCGCAGCAAGATTAGGAATCTTGCTGTCTGTCAGGGATGCAGATTGGGGCATATTGCTGTTCAGGTATGATTTACTGGTAGCAGATGAATTATATATTTTTGGTCACAATTGAGAAAAATGTGGGATATTTAGAATTCTATCTGTAGTAAAAAAATCAGAATTTTTAGAGTCTTACACTGTGCTTGGGATGCGTTAGAATCTGGCTGCCCTGATTACCAGAACAAAGAGCGTACTCTGTTTTGTGCATTATGTTACACCTTGCTAAGAACAAAATAAAAATATGTGATCTACATGAAAAGTGTAGGTATTTAAGTGTGGAATCCAGATATATATCTTTTGCTGTGATTATTTTTATATTTTTAAAGATAGAAAAATGTTAAGCAGCGCCGCTGCAGTGGGAAAATTGTAGAACCGTTACGTGGGGAAGGATATTGTGGGATTTTGGGGCTTGGCGATATCTTTTCTTCGAGAGTTGCATTTTCATTGTAGTAATGTGTGCTGAGAGGTACCTTTTTGTATAGGCGGTTTTGCTTCTCAACGCGCGTGATTTCGTCGCTTCGCCGGTAGAGGCAAGTAAACGTAGCGGATGTGCTACCGTTTAACCCGTTATTCTTACTACTTGCAATATGTATGATTTTTGTACTGTTAAATGATATGCCATGGTTACATGTTTTCTAAGTAGGAATGTGGTAGTAAGATATTAATCAATTGCCATGTTTGGATGAGTTTTGGTAGTATTGTGGTAATTTGCTTAATGAGCCAATTGTGGTATATAAAAGTAAATGCAAGGTGGATATGATGATATTTCTTTGTTGTTAAATTCATGAGGATCATATTGATGCCCTTGAAGTTGGTATTATTGTGGTCTTGGTGGTAGTAATCTTAGTGAATATTTGTGGTTGTGGTGGTAGCAATCTTGATGAATATATTGGGTCTATGTGGTAGGATTCACTATAGACATTTCATTCACTATGAATATCGTATCATTCATAAAAATGTCATGGCATTTGCATTGTTGATGTCGCCGCTTATAGCCGCGACCATACCGGTATAGCATCGTGCATTGTCATAGCACGATGCACACTTTTACCTTGTTCGGTAAGGTGTAGTGGAACATAGCATGCATATGCATTGCATTGTAGAAAGATCATTTGCATACTTATGCAATATATTACAGTGAAGTTATTTTACAAACAACTACAACTTCATGGTTGTAATGTGGAATTGGTTCATGAGAGTCACTTGTAGTATGAGGAAAGTGGCTGTGGTCTTGGATTGAGGTTCATCCCTTGTGGTATGGTAGGGGTTGTGATTGTGGCATGAGATTATTTTCTCTTATGGTAATTGTTGATAACAGTTGTGGATACGAGAAATAATAAAGTTATTGAGGTAAAACATATTAATACTTTATTGTCATTGGTAGTTGTAGTGGTGGATGATATGAAGTAGTTAATCAAGATTCATTTGCTAATGTTTTACTATTGTTGGTAGTAAATATGGTTGAGGCTATAATTGTGGTTATTATGTGAAATGGATATTGATGCTTAGTATCATTGTACTTTATTGAGGCTATTACATACGTAGGAAACAATAACGATCTCATGTCTAAGGATCCTATATACACTATAAATGAGACTAACTGATAACACTTAAGAATATAATAATTCTCGCAGTGTCTCATGGTGGGTCA
Source organism: Melocanna baccifera (assembly GCA_036346265.1). NCBI lineage: Eukaryota > Viridiplantae > Streptophyta > Magnoliopsida > Poales > Poaceae > Melocanna > Melocanna baccifera. The sequence goes on along the minus strand of CM070699.1, from coordinate 4,311,246 downwards.
ATTCAACCTCATGTTCTCTAACATGTATCCACATTATTGATTTGATATCTCGTATCCATGATTTGTGAAACATAATCATCAATCAATACATGTGCTGATCTGTAAAATCATAATTATCCCACATAATAATATAAGAACAGGGATAATTTAGAATAATATGAAAAACATAAATAAAGAGTTTCACGAACAAGTCACATACTTGTTGATCAATATGAAAGATATTTATTCAAGGGATAAAATAATATATTATTTAAAAGATCATAAATATAGAAGTGGTATAATCATCTCCATGATTGCCTCTAGGGTATATCACTAACACCCCATATACGTTATATGCACATGAAATGACAACACAAACCTTTAGTATTTTACAAACTTATATATAGCCATGCTAGGGTTCAAAGTATATATGAAGATAGGCTGACTGATGGTAATATATGAAAACATAGCTGTGGCCTGTCTGTGGAGAAGGCCACCAAAAGTTGGGAATAAACTCTACAGCTCACAAATTGGAGAGTTTGACAAGTTCTAGGTGTCTGTACAACTTTTGCTAACAACTGGTAAAATTACCTGAATATGACCAATTTGGGGGAAAAAAGATGATAGAACAAACACAAGAATGACTCCTCAATAGACCAGCCTTCAAATTTCTTGTTCAAAATTAGAACAGTATGAAGAAAATTGTACATACTGCCCTAGCAATAACCTGCAACCTCCACAATTAAACGCTCCCTTCTTCTTCCGAGCTGGGATGGTCGGTTTTGCATCCTCAAACATCGTTTTTTCCCCAACTGACAAAAATTTATTCTTGTTTAATCAGATTGTTCAAAAAAAATTGAAAAAGGAAAGATGTGAATAAACTAGTTGGCAAAAGTTTATTTAAGAGGACAAGCTTATTCATGGTTTTGTGCAAAGAAAAGGGAACTGGAACCTGCACCAAAACCGTAGAGGGGCCGGTTATGGTTCCCCAATGAGAAAAGGCCATTTGCCACTCTTTACTCACCAAAGTGAACATGGCACAATATGGCTACCTAAGTGGGCATAGCAGATAGAGTGCTGAAAACTCATTGCACAATTATTTTGATGAATGAAAGAAACATGGTTCCCAAAAAAAATTGTAAACCACAAGTAACTCATACAGATGTTGAATCTCTACTACTTAAAAAGAGTTGGTGGTACATACGTTCATTCTTCTGCTCCCTCCCCTTCTATCCCCCCTCATTTTATGCACTGACCCGCAACAAAAAAAACTAACCTTCACCCCCGAACTCCGCCATCGCTCCGCACCAGACTACCTGTTAGCCTGACCCTTTGGTTACCAAATGCCTCGCCTCCTCGTACTTTGTGCTCAACCTATTGAGTTTACATTAATCTTGTGTTGTGTTCGCATTAGTCTTGTATTCACATTAGTCATATATTCCCATTAGTCATGCTAGACTATATATATGTAACCCTTTGTGACTTGAATCAATGAATTACATAGCATGATTGTCCCAAATATTTCACGCTGTTATGGTATCAGAGTAGTACCGCTCCTGAGCCACCACCTCCATAGCTTCCGCTGTGCCATCCCTAGGAGATGATCTCGTCTCCATGATCTCTCCCGGGGGCTACACAACCCGTAGTTCAAGTCGTGTCACCGATCATCCGATCGGTCACCAATTAGAGTTTTCCTCGGTTATTTTCAGATCAGGTTTTCTCTACTTTTTCGATCATAGATTAGTTTGCGTCGCTCTACCGATCATCAATGTTCCTCGGCTCCGGACTTCACCGCCTTGGCTTTGACCTCTCTGGCCATCCTCTCCTCCGATGACGTCGTGGCATGATGCGGCACGGTTGTCGACAAGGCCTTTACAATGTTCAACCTCAATCCAGTTCTGCCCACTAAGGTTTCACCGTTGAGAAGGTTAACCACCTAGTCGATAATTGCGCCCTTGCACCCTGTGGAAATATCTGACTGACACCCAGTGACTTCTCAATGACGGAGCCAAAGTTGAAACATCACATGTTAATCAGCTAGGTCTATCCCATATTAGACATGTGGTTTGCATGGTATGGTTTAGATCAATAGCGCACAAAGTTAAGTCCTTAAATATTACCTAGGCGAGACTTTTACATCCCTCGAAGTGCTAACCATAGTTACCCCTTTACTGCACGATCACTCACCCAAGTTAAAATCAATTTTGTATAATCAACACCAATGACACACCAATGTCATGACATACAAATTTTAAAACTATGGTGTAATGCCCTGAACGTCTTTGCAGCGTCCCTAGGAGTATTTAGCAGAATCGCAGAGTTTCGTGGTTTGTCGGTGAATCGCGGGAGGCGGGAAAAAATTGCGGAATTGTCTAAAGTGAAAAAATAAATAAATAAATTAAAACTAAGGGTTGAGCTCCTAGAGGGGTGGGCTAGCCACTTTGGGCCAGCCAGCCCAAAAGGGGCCCAAGCCGCCCCCTTTTCTTCCCCCAAACCATAGCCAACCCCTTAGCTGCCCCCACCCCCTTGTGGCTGCCCCTCCCTGCTCTCTCTCTCTCCCCATGGCTGCCATGGCTAAAAAGAAAGGAAGAAAAAGAAGAAGGAAGAAGAAGAAGAGAGGAAGAAGGGGAGGAGAGGAAAGGGGAAAAGGAAGAAGGAAAAGGGGGATCTCGTGGGATCAAGTTAGGTATATTTTCTCACCTTAATTTTTTCTCTGTTTTAGATGTATTTAGGGTTTATGGTTCAAGATTAGAGGTGATCTAGTGGGGTAATCAACTGATTAGCGATAATGTGTTGTCAGCGCGTAGGCTAATTCGAGCAGATCGTCTGTTTGTCTAGATTAGAGCATCAATATGATTTTTTTGCAGAATTCATTAACATGAAAGTTGTAGAAGACATCAAAAAATAGCTGCTATAATTTGTGTGGATTTTTTGGCCGTGCGGTTTGGGTGCAGCAGAGATTGGAACTCTGCTGTATAGTAGAGGAGTAGTCAGAGTCTAGGTTCTATTCAAGTGCAGTTTCAGAGGGGCTAACGAATTTTATGATTTTTCCCACAATAACAAAGTTGTAGAAAATCATGTAAACTAGATTCTATAAAAATCATGATTTTTAGATCATTATACAGAAGGTGGGATTCGATAGAAGCTTGATGGCCAGATCGTCGATGTAGAGTCTGTCATCTGTTTTCCGCGATATTTTACACCCCTGTAGTAGCAGAATAAAAATTGGGTTTCTGCTTGAAAGTTATAGTATTCTTTCTATAGTTTTCAAAAATATTATTGTTTGCTGTGCTTGGCCTAGTAGATTAAAAAATACAAAAAAAAACAAGCACCACTGCTACAGTGGGCTAGGCATTGGAGGAGCAAGCTGAGAGGGTATTGTCGGTTTTTGGGCTTAGCGGCATTTTATTTTCTTAAGATGTGGATACCTTGCTTTAATCCTGTGTTGAGAGATGATTTTGGAACAGGTGGCTTCGCTCCTGACCGTACTTGAGTACTTTGCTTCTTCGATAGAGGCAAGTAAACATAGCGGTTGATGATACAGTTTAACTTGTTAATTTTTACTATATTCACATTGGATAATTCTTTTAATCCGAGATGCTTTGCCGTTGCTACATATTTTCTTTAATGTGGTCTATGCTATCGAATGTTTATTTTCCTGAATAATCGGATGTGGTTTATGTGGTATTACACTTAGTGAAACAAATGTGTTATGAGGTGGTATTCTTTATGAATATATTGTGGTCTATGTGGTAGTATTTTTATGAATATATTGTGGTCTATGTGGTAATATTTTTATGAATATATTGTGTTCTATGTGGTAGTATTTTTATGAATCAATTGTTTATGCTCCTAATGGGTCAATTGCGGGATTATGTGATATTGTTCTTAATGAATCATATGTAGGTTATGAGGTAGTATTCTTGACGAATATGTTGCTGATCTTTATGGTTAAATTCTTATGAATCATGTATATCATATCATACATATCATGACATGTCTTTTGCATCATTCATGTCACCGCACATAGCTGTGACCGTACCGGTACAACATCGTACATTGCCGTAGTACGATGCACACTCTTACCTTGTTGGGTAAGGGTGCAGTGGATCATATGCATACATATGTATTTTCATTGTGGATAGATCATTTGCATACATAAGCAATTTCTTAGATCTTTGTGGAATTGGCTCATGAGGCACCTGTGGTATGAGGCTTGTGGTTTTGGAGTGGGGTTGTGGTTTTCTCTTTAATTGGTTAAAATTGTTAGCGGATGTTTCTTATTTAGTATTTTTTTCATTACTCACTCTATTGTTTTGCTTCTGCTTAGATGTCATTTGTTTTAGAGAATATTGTCGGTTTACTTTTAACTTGTAATCTGGCTAGTTGTGGAGTGGTTTAGTGGCATCCTAGGGTAATGTGGGTCCTAGGGTGTTACATGTGGCAGCAAGCACGATTTAATATCTCATTAAGTCAAATTAAATATTTGATCACATGTGATGATAAACCTAATATATCTATAAGCGCTACTACAGAAACCATCATCACAGACGGTTCAAAAACGTCATCACAGATGGTTTTCTGAACCGTCTAAATTTATGAGTCAGTGATAATCGAACGTTATCATAGACGGTTTGTGAGCCGTCTGTGATAAATACAATACAGACGGTTTGTAACTAGAACCGTCTGTGAAAAACACTATCACAGACGGTTCTCAACATAGAACTGTCTGTGATGTGTGAGTATCACAGACGGTTCTAGTTTAGAACCGTCTGTGATGTGAGTTACAGACGGTTTATACTGTAAAACCGTCAATGATAGTTCATTATATATCTAAATTTTTTTTTTCTATTTTCTAGTTAGCCTTAGAAAATGTTAGCTATGCTTTTTGAAAACAAGCGAAAACAAGCAAATACGATATCAAACATAGCAGAGAACATTTTATTTCCATTACAATCCTCCATTACAACATCACAAGATTACAATCCACCGTTACAACATCACAAGATTACAATCCACCATTACAACATCACAAAATTACAATCCAGCATTACAATAGCAGAGAAAATAGCAGAAAACAATGGAAGCAACAATGGAGGCTACGATGAAGAGAACAATGAAAGCAACATAGCAGAGAACAATCCACCATCACAAGCTTGGGTAGGCCTTCTTAGCAGCTGCCTCACAATAGACTTTTGGGCAACCCTAAACCCAACAAAGTAGCAATAATAGAGGCTACGATGGAGACCTAAACCCCACAAAATCAAATACTAGAAGAAACAATAGAGGGAGGAAGCGGAAAACAATGGAGACCTAAACCCCACAGACACATTTGAAGAGAGGGGGTGAATGGGTTCGGATGAGTATTTATAGAGAAGTCCTACTCGAACTCAGGCGAAAAATTATAAAATTTTAGAGATGCACGAAGCGGGAAACATATCACAGACGGTTCTTAATTAAGAGCTGTCTGTGATATCCAATATCACAGACGGTTCTTATTAAGAACCATCTGTAAAAGCATCAAAGACGGTTCTTATTAAGAACCGTCTGTAAAAGCATCACAGACGGTTCTTATTAAGAACCGTCTGTGATATTGGCTACATATATACCGATACAATATAAACAACTAGTCTCAAAGTATGAAATAGTAAAGTTTTGTATGGCTTATATATACTCATTTGAAAGGTCTACAACTTTGCAGTTGAGACAAACCCTAAATTTTGAAGGGAGGATCAAAATTTTTAGCAAAAATAGAATTCAAAAACTTCCAATTCGAATTTGAGTCTACAAATGGCCGATTTTGGCGGTCTTCAATGGCGACTGATGCAAGCAGCTCAATTTTTTGGATCAGGCTCGTTGTTAGCTTTCCAACAAGTACAAAACGTCGAAAACAGACACCGTATACAAAAGTTATGCCCGTTTTACTGAAGGTGTGTCAAAACAGAATTCTACTCGAACTCAAGCGGGAAATTATGAAATTTTAGAGGTGTGTGGGGCAAGAAATATATCACAGACGGTTCTTATTTTAGAACCGTCTGTGATATTGCTTTTGGTGATAATGACAAATACAACTGTGAGACTAATGTGTATGATTGATTATGATATAGTTTAGTCTCATTTGGATGAAAAGGTGAAATCAAAGAGGTATGCATTCGACACTTATATTCATTTACATCTTAGTGCATTTCTTGGATCCAAAATATAGATTGAACTCCACATAAAGTCTAAGATAAATATGTGCATATGCTTTTATTATATATTCTTGTATGCACACATTTAGGGGGACTTCACTCTATGTTTTGTGATTTCATTAGTATTGATCCATGTTTCTTTTTCCATATACATTGGGATCTCTACTTTGAAATATATCATTTGAGTATATAAAACTTGTGTAGTTCATATATACTCACATTGAATCATATTACTTTATACTCAACTGTTTGTGTTTGCAAAAAGGGACTAACATGTATGTCAAGTGATTGAAAGGTCTAGTCCCGGAATTTATTTGAATATTTGGAGATGCATGCAAAGATTGATAAGAAGATCAATATGGCTCGAGACAAAGGTCAGCATATATTTGAATTTAAAGTCTAAAGTCAACTGTGCTCTTTCAGGAAAATCGGTAGCACCGCACACACCTGCGGTATTACCGCAGTGCGGTAGTACCAGCGTGTAAACAGCGGTATTACCGTAGTGTGGTAGTACCGATTTTTGTGCGGTATATTTTTTCCAGAGAGCACCCTTGGTGGAACTTGGACTCACCGAAATCGGTAGTACCAGATTTTCCGCGGTGACACTACTGTAGTGCGGTAGTACCGCACCGATCAGCGGAACTATGGATGCTCGGTAGTACCGGCATCCTGAGCGGTACTACCGGAGAGCGGTAATACCGCACTTACAATGGCGGTAGTACTGCACTTTGAGTTTAAAGTATTATATTATCATTAATTACCAAAGGGAAGATTGAAAAATCTAGACACAGCATTATGAGTTAATGGTATATTTTGATAATTAATGATAATCACATTATAGGACTAATATTTTTCATGAGTTGGATGAATAGGTTATGTTCCATGATGATGAATACTTTGGATGGCTTCATGTGTTGAAGATCATCAAGCAAAGGTTCGAGATGGAAATGATTTCATGAGTTGAAGGCCATCAAAAGAGGATGCATCATGTGTTGATGCATATCAAGATCTCGAAAAGGAGATGATCATGAGTTGATCATCAAGTCAAGATAAGAAAATGACCTAAATTTGAAGTGAAGATGATCATCATCAAGCTTCAAGGAAATGCTCAAGGCAAAGGTATGACTAGTTAGGGCTAAGGATGTGTTCCTAGTCTTTTGCCGATCTTAGTGTTTGGTTGGAAGGCCAGATTGCTAGTATAGATTTGCCGTACTATTAAGAGGGGTCTTGTCTAGTAGCTTGAGTCTCATTATATGTTTATAGCTCAATCTTGCTTAAGCTAGCTCTCCATGATATGATGCTATTATTTGCGAATGTGTTTTGTGAATAGTTGAGGCTCATGCATCTAATCCTTATCACATGTGACTATACTTTGCAAATGGTTGAAGTCCATGCACCTTTTTCTTGTGGTATGATCTAAGTTTGTAAATGTGTTTTGCAAATTGTTGGAGGTCATACAATGTCCCTTGGTATGGTCTAATATTGTTTTTCTCGAACTTAGACCGTGATAGTGACTCCTTGGATCTCTTGTATTTTCTGCATAGATCTAATGTGTTTGAGATCATGCAAATAGAAGGGTTGTGTAGCCCTCTGAATAAACTTTTCATAGAGTCCAAGATCACTCAATTCCGATATCGGAATCAAAAGTTATGACTGTTTTCCCGAGTGTTGTCTGAGTTGAAACAGAAGTGCGGTAATACCGCACATAACTGCGATAATACCGCACCTACCTGCGGTAGTACCGCAAGTTACATAACGGTAATACTGCAAATACTGAGTAACGACTATTTTTCTAGCCGTTAAAGTGGAGTACGGTAATACCACACATATAACGGCGGTAGTACCGATTTCCCTGATTTTTTCAGGAGTTTAGCTCCAACGGCTAGTTTTTGTGTGTAGGGTATAAATACCCACTTGTGGCCGGTTGGAGAGCAATCCTTGGCATCTCATTTCACTCTCTTGAGCTAGTATAAGCTTCTCCACACCATTGTGCATGTGTTGCACCTTGTGAGCAAGGAGAGAGGTCTCTAGTTGCATGTGTTGCATCTAGAGGTGGATTTTGTATCAACTTGAGTTTGTGCATTCGTTGCACGTGGTGAGAGTCAAGTAAGGGGCTTGGCTTGTTACTTTTGGAGTTTGCCGACTCCTAGACGGCGTTTGAGGTGTCGTGTGCGGTGATCTTCTCAAGAAAGGTTGTGAGAAGACCCGACGTATTGTGAAGGTTGGAGCTCACCTACCCGGAGCGGGAAAGAGCTACCACTAGTGGAATTGAGGTGATTAGCTTAATTCGTGGAGCCGGTCCAATTCATTTGGGCATACCTCAACATGGATTAGGGGAGACTGACAAGTCTCCGAACACCACGGTAAAAAGTAATCGTGTCAATTATGGTTTGTTCACTTGTGCTCAATTTACATTCTAGCAATTTACATTCATAGAATTAAATTGATTGTTTGTCACCCTAGGATTACAAACCTTTGACAAAGGCATAGATTGTTGGTGCAGTTAGACGAACCTAGCTGTTTTAAACAATATTTGTGTTAAACCAATTTAAGTTGAGCTTCCGTATTATATACTTGGTTTAGACAAATAGATATTGTTTTAATTGAAAGAGAATTTTTAAGACCGCCTATTCACCCCCCTCTAGTCGGCCTCCTCGATCCTACAACGCGGTACTGTTCACGTGAACATTACCGGCCCATGAATAGTACCGGTCTAAATAGTCTAAGTGTTGATACAAGGCCCTTGGCCCAAACGGTGTCACCGCACCATGGATAATAAGCCTAAATTTGTCAATCCAATGAAGTAGACTTGATGAATGCAGCCAAATTGGTGGTAATAGATAAATTAGGTGAAGTCCTTAATGTGTTCCTCTTGCTGTGAGTTGCCTCCTCCTCTCCATGATTTCTAATAACAAGAAAATCACAAGTCTTAGGAAGTATCGAATTCTCAGCGAAAATATTATTGACTCCTAAAAATGAGTTTACCTGATAGTTGAGTTGACGAGCATGTGCCCGAGTAATTGACCCTTGCCAATCATTCATAGAAGCAGTAAGAGGAGTGTTCATATCAGTCGAAGTGATATCCTCATCAGACATGGTGCTGACGTGGTTGACACGTGGCGACCACGTAGGATTAGTGCTGAGGTGGCAACTGGCGTGGACGTCTGGCTCGGCTGGGCTGGCGACGATCGGATGGTCCGAATGATGAAGGTGATCGAATGGTCCAATGAGGATCAAACAGTCTGGAGGCGTGAAGATGTTCTGACAGTCAAAAGGTTGACATCGATCTGACAGTCCAAGGACAATTGGATGGTCCAAAAGGGTGAAGATGTTCGGACAGTCCAAACAGTGTGGTGAATTCTAGCCGTAGGGAATTATCGAATAGTCTGAAGAGGTAGTAATGTTCGGACTAGGCCGAAGATGGACGACACACATCGCTCGGTGGTTGGCTACTGGAGGCGAATGGGCGGTGGCTCTTCGGTGGTTGAAGGGTCGCGGCATGCGCAAGTGTGACTAGTGTAACATCCCAAAATTTTGTCCCTTTATTGAAAATTTAATCTGGAGTTTATTGGATCTTCTGGAGTTATGTTAAAATCCTGATTTGAGAAAAATTATAAACTTTATTGTATAAAAGTCAAAAATAAATTTATTGCATTCCTAAAAGCTAAAACAAATGTATTTCAGCTTCTTTAAGTCAAATATGAGGTTATATTATTTTTCTAGATTTTAGAAGGAATTAAAACCTTCCCTACAAAATCAAATTGTGCCTTTGCAAATTATACTTGTTAAAATGAGTGGGGCATATTTTTATTAAGTCTAGAATAGCTCCAGATGGTTCCCAGAATTTTTCTGAATTTTTCAAAATTTATTTGGTATTTTTCTGAGTTTTCTAAAGCTTAATAGCATTTCTGGAAAATCAAAAAGAAAGAAATCCCAAAATCCTCCCGCGCGTGTGTCAACCATCGGCGTCCCCTCCGCCCGCCGGATTCCCCCTCAGCCGTCCGATCTAACTTAAACCCTCTCCCCGCCTTCCCTCTCTCCGCGTGCGGCGCGTGTCGCGCATCGGACCGTCCACTCCCGCGCCGGATTTAATCCTCGCCGCTCGCACCAACTTACCGCTTCACCGCTCCCCTCTCCGCTCCTGCCGCCACGTGGTATTATCCGAGCCGTCCCCTATTGCCGCACCTCATCTCGGCCGCCTCCCACTTAAGCACCGACCGGCCCCGATCTAATCTTCGTTGTCGGATCGAATCTCAGCCGTCCCCCTTCACTTACCCCTTCGCATCGCGCCAGTGGTCCCGATCTCTCCCCCGTGCCACCCGTCAAGCATCCGACCGTCCCCCTCGCTCCTTCCTTTCTTCCCGTGCCACCCATCAAGCATCCGACCGTCCCCCTCGCTCCTTCCTTTCTTTCTCTCTCGCTGACGTGCGGGCCCCACTCGTCAGTTCCGTCTCCCCCGCCCCTTTCCTTTCCTCCTCGCGTGATCTCCGCCTGCTGCCGCCATTGCTGTCGCAAACCGAAGCTTTTAAAGCTTCAGTTTCCTTCCGAATTGATGCCCCGCGCCAACGGCCGATCGCAATTGCACCTCCACCGCGTCCATTGCGGGCATAATCACGCATAATCGCAGCCGTTACCACCGTCGCAATAAACCTCCCCACCCGTTGCACTCCGGCGAACTTCGCGCAGCCATTACCCTCCTCCCCAGCCTATAAAAGAGGTACCCCGAGGTCCCTCTACTCACACCGCCACCCCCCCGAGCCTCCAGAGCGCTTAATCCAGCCCCGAGGGTCCCCCTGCGCCCGATTTCCCTCCGCGGCTCGGCTACTCCGGCGGCGATTCCGCCGCTCAAGCCCCTCGCCCCTCGCCGAAGCCTCCCCGACCTTGCTGGTGCCCAGGCGAACACCGGCGACCACCTCCCCGGGCACGTGCACCACCGGAGCTACTCCGCCGCCGTGAAGGCTTCTCCGACCGCCGCCCCTCTCCACCGGTTTCCCTCTCCAGTCATCCTCGGCCTCCGCGCAAGGTACCGATGCACTCCCCGCGTCCTCCTCGTCATTTTGGTACCCTCGGCCGGCGCCGCCGCTCACCGGAGCTCCGGCGACCATCGGGCCCCGAGCGCCGCCGCCGCCGGCCAAAGCCACGCCACCGTCGGCCGAGTTGGCGCGGCAGAGCAGCCAGTGGCGGCGGACGGCGCCACGCCGGCGCCCGCACGCCCCTCGCCACTCGCGCGTGCCGCCACGCCGGCATAAAGCCGTGACGCGGCAGCCACGCGGCGACCACGCGGCAGCCCCGTGGCGCCACGTCATCGCCACCCCGCTCCCCCGCGCGCCCGCTTGCCACCTCACCCTTCCCTCGGGTCCATGGACTCGGTCCATGACACCCGGGCCCCACCTGTCAGCCTCTGCCCGAATATATTAATCCTAGGGCTGACGTCATAATCTATATTTTCCTTTAGAAAAATAATTCGTGCTGACGTCATAAATCCTTTTCGGTTTAAAAATAAATCCAGAAAATACCTTTTTTCTTTTATTTTGAATTCAAACTTTGGAAGGCTATAACTTTTGCATTTTAACTCCAAATTGACCCATTCAAATTTCTAAATTTTTCTAAAATCATGATCTATCCATTTCTGGAATAATTTCGAAATTTCGAAATTTATTTAAATTTGATTTGAATATATTTTGTAATTCTAAGGTTTAAATTTAAATTAAAACTTCCAACTTCTTTTAAAAGCCTCATTTCCTTTTTAAAAATTGTTGACCCACATCCAAAATTCAAAATTCTGTCTCCCAGTGTATTTTATAATTTTTGGAGGTTATTTGGATTGTGTTTGAATTTTTGTTTTGAATTTGCTTTGAATTGATTTTTCGTTAGATATTGACGATTCCGGAGAGTTTGAATTCGACGAATCGCAGCAGGACTACGATCAAGGCAAGTTACACCTTTGACCATGTTGAACCTAATATTTTAAATTATTTATATTGTTTTACTGTATATGCATGCGTATCTTTATTCAAATGTAATTCAAATTTGATTTGAATCTTAGATATACCCATGATCCTTTGTATATGGCCAATTTGAATCTTGAATTCATATACCTTGTCACCCTAGCTGAAAACTAGTTAGTACCATAGTATTGACTAGAGAATTTTATAGAAATGCTTAGCCTAGCTTAGTATAATTTTAGGTGGGATCAATCTTTCACATGAAATGACGGACTTTAAAAATAAAGACTTGACTTTGATGAGTCAAGGATGGTTTACGAAAATTGTTTAAAAATGAAAATAGAAACTTATGATTTGGACTTAGCTAATGGTTAGGTGGTGGGTGCCGGTATGCCTCGTGTTCGGTGACACCTGGTTGATTATCGTGCACGGGGGGTATGTGGTTGAGCCTAAATCAACTTAAGGACCGTTTCTGTGAATTATTTTACGAAGTCACTTCGTACTACCACAAGTCCGGTATGGGACGGACCTGGCTAAGTAATTTGTGAAGTTCCAGCTATAATCTCGCTATAGGCTGAATGTGAGCGCGGCGTAGGCTGTGGGAAGTCTCACATGGCACCAGAGGGGGCTCCAACTCGTGGATTCGAGTTGTGGTGAAACCTTAGTGGCGGCGTGATTATGCTGGCTATGAATCATCGGAACAGCCTTGTCATGAACTCTCCGCCGCACACCTAAGGCAGTGTGCTGATCGCGTGGCTCAAGTGAGAGGGAATGTCTTGTGGGTAAAGTTGTACACCTCTGCAGAGTAACAAACTATCTGGATAGCCGTGTCCACGGTCATGGACATGCTGAGTAGAGTCTTCACAGATTAGACTTGAATTTTCATAAAACTTGGTTTTGGCAAACAAACGTTGGATTTGGTACTGGTCCGGGTGGATTCCCGTGGATAGGTTAGTGTAGGTTGGAGCCTACACTAACGATATTACTTGTTAAAAACAATGTTTCATATACTGTATTTAAATTCAGCTTTTCGTACTTACGTTATGGTATTTAAATTCAAGTATTGCTTTCCGCACACTACCCTATTAAGCTTCCTTTGAAATCCCTTATGCATGCATCAACTCTGTTATATTTCCTGGTGTAACTTGCGTAAGCATTTACTTGCTTACCTTGGGAGTACTTCTGTACTCACCTTGCTAAATCTGTTGCCAGACTTCGAGGCGACTCACGACGGTGAGGACTACTTGGTGAGTAGGATGCGTCTTACAGTCATTCGCCTGTGGGAGGCTGGATGGGCTGTGCTGCCACCTTTATTTTCTTTTCGCTGTTTTGTTTACTTGGTTGGCCTGGTGCCTTATTGTAAGACTTGGCCTTAAGGCCGTATTTTCGTTTAATAATATCTCGTGGTTATTTTTGCATGATATACATTACTGTTAAACCTGTGTGCACTAGCTTTTCCTGGGATAGTGCGATTTACACAGAGGGGCTCGGAGTTGTTGTTCCGGGTCCCGACAACTAGCCGGCGGCGGGTGAACCGAGGGGCGGTGCTACAGATTAGAGCGACGGCGAGGGACGGTGGCTTACCATTGGTGAGTTAACGGCCAGAGAGGACAGCGACGATGTTGGAGACCTCTGGCAGTGAGGTCGACGGGACAAAAGGCTCGACGATAAAGGACGACTGCGGGAGATGGAAGCGAAGACAACGACACGGCTCAACGGCAAGGCGCACGGTGAGGTCGAGTGGACGACGGCGGCAACAGCGGCGGCGAGACTAGCGATGACAGGGTGCAAAGATTGAGGAGGTGGCGTGCTTTTAATGGCCCAAATGTCGAGGAATCCTAGATGAAGAAAGCGACGGATTTTGTCACGAACTCAACGATGAACAATACGCACTTGCCAGGATGATTGACACGTAGCTCGGGGAGGGATCGAACGCTAGGGTTATATGGCATAAATGAATAGTGCTCGGGCATGTTCGGATCGGGCAAACGGCGTGGTGATCGGGCGCTCTGAAAACAATTGGATGGTCCGGATGGGTACGAACGTTCGGACGATTCAAATGACAACATTGATCGGACGACTAGGGATGTGAGGTATGCAGCAGATGGTTGACGTGTGGCGGTGGTCGATCGGACTGGTCCGATCAGTGCGGGAGGGTTTAAGGGTTTTTCCAATTTCTGAAATTGGAAGAAATTAACCGAGCTCTAGAAAATAGCAAATAAATTCAAAAAATTTATAAAAAATTCTAAAAAAATTCCATGAGTGACAAGGAACCCAAATAAAATATTTTTAGCACATCTTTATGTTTATTTTATTCATATTAAATCCTTTTAATTAAGAAAATTTTATTTTAGGCTTGTATTAATTCAAAAAATTCAAATGGTGAATTTTATTTTAAAAGCTTCAAAAAGGCTCTGAAAATCAGGATGTTACATATGCGACAAATGAACGAAAGACCAAATAAATCCAAATAACTTCGAAAGTGTAAATAGATTTAATTAGGCTCATTTAAGTTCGCTATGATTGTGGTTTTGGGACGGGATGTAGCATGTGTGAAGATGGCACTGCAAATATAATTGGGCACAGGAAGGAGGTGACTGAGCAAGTTTGCCATAAGAAAAAATTAGGATAAGAAGGGATCAAAGGTAAAGGAATACCCACGGGGATATTCTGCTTTGGAAATGAAGGTGGCTAGACATAGCCGATTGGAGAAGCTAAGGCCTGATCTTTTTACTTGATAACTTTCCTTTTTTATTGATTTATATTTATCATGGAAGCTCCATGAGTCAGGGTAGACATACGGATAGATATGAGAGATTGCCTAGGGCACTGGGTATTATTTGGCGAGCGTTGAACTGAGTGATCTTGGGGGTATGGTTTTACATGCAATAGTTACATTTTAGTATATTAAATCTTGATAATTCATCTTAGTTTGCAACTGCTGAATAATTGAACCATTAATTTAATAATTCAATTAAGGTATAGTGTTGGCTCTTTAATCACTTGTTATCATGCACAAAGTTGATTTGTTGGCTAATTAATGAATCCTTTAATATGGATTAATGGTTGAGATTCATAGGGAGGATGGGGTATGAAGTGCTTCAACCGCAACGAGTATGGGCATTATGCTTCGTATTGCCAAAGCAAAAGGAAGAACGGGGAGGCAAACCTCATCCAAGGCGAAGTAGAAGATGACCATCCAGTACTACTTTTCTCTTCATATGTTGAAAAGGCACCGGCCATGGTGATACTAAACGAAAAGAACGTAATTCTAAAACTACACACGAAGGAAGACAACCACGATCACTCGGATCAATGGTATTTGGATAATATAGCAAGCAATCACATGACGAGAGATCGGTCCATGTTTCATGAACTTGATTAGAAGATTTGGGGCAAGGTCAAGTTTGGCGATAGCTCCATGGTAGAGATAAGAGGCAAAGGGATGATGATGTTGCAATGCAAGAACGGAGGTAAGAAGTTGTTGACAGGAATTTACTATATACCAAATCTGTGCAACAACATACTTAGTCTCAGACAGATGATAGAAAAAGGGTGCAGAGTGGTGCTGTAGGATGAGTTCTTACGTGTCTATACCAAGAACAATGATATGTTGATGAAGGTGAAAAGATCTCCAAACCAGTTGTACAAAATTTATTTGAAAACTTGTAAGTAGGTTTGTCAAAAAAAGCGGCTTGGAAGAGTCAGGAGACTCGCTGAGCGTAGCGGGGGCAGCCAAACAGGGTATGCAGAAGGCCAAGACGGCGGGACCCAGGTACAACACGTGCACGCTCAGGGGGTGCACATGGAGAGTGGCTCGGGTGCACAAGGTGGCAACTCCAGGGCTAGAGCAGGTGCATGCGAAATTGAAGGAGGTGCGCATACAGCTACGAACGGTGGATTTTGTGCGGGTAGTAGGCTCTCAGGAGGAAAAAGTGCACAAGTTCCAAGAGGAAGACTTGAAGTACAAGTTGGTGCAATTTTTGTGGTTTTGCAAATGGAACGCTGTCAGCGTTAGAGATAGGACACACGAGCGCAGGAGTGAGAGGCGGTGTCGCCTCAGCTAAGATGTGCATGAAAAACGGATGAATTTGGTCCAAGAGAGAAGAGCAGGAGGCTCTGGTAATGGCGAAGACAAGGCGGCTGTGGGAGCAGGTGCTCCAGCCCAGGCAGGCGTGCAAGGAAGGATGGACTCAGTTCAAGTGCGGGAGCAAGAGAGAAGATCGGCTTGATCAAAATGGAGAAACAAGATTAAGGGGGTGATTGTTAGAGTTAATCTTGTTTTAGTAGGCTTAGAGAGTTTGTTTAGTATTTACAAAGTATACGTATAGGAGTAGAGAGAATAAGAATCCAAGTAGGATTATGAGTCATAATGCAAGTAGGATTATGAGTCCGAATGCTAGGCTTGAAATTAGCCTATATAAGGCACAATAGTCATGTAATTGAAACAAGCGAAAACGAGAGGAGAGGAAGAGAAATAAGAAGAAAAGAAGGAGCGGTTGGTGCTCCGGAAAAGTATATCAATGTGTGCAAGAGTTTAGCAAGAATGAATTCCAACAGACTTCCTTATTTCATGTTTCCTAACAAGCTGATGCTTTCTTACCACCAAGTAGCAAAATAAACTTCTGGAACTAGATTACCATATTCTCCCATTCAGGTTTTCTAACATAACTTGTTGGATTTAAATATCGGAACACACATATAGCTCAAATCCTAACCCATAGAGAGACAACCAGCATCAATTGAGCAAAGTCTTTACTAAGTACCACCATACACAAAAAATGACAGATATCCCATACAAACACAACTGATTGAAATATGGGGGCAAGAGGCTTACCTGCACCGAAGAATCGGGCAGTGGAGTTAGCTGACCACCGCCCCTCGCCACCTCCGTGGTGGCGGCCAAGTCCAAGAAGGACAACCTCCTCGGAGTCGTTGATCTCACTCCCCTAGCCCCCAATCCCCTGCTTTGTATTGAAACAAAACACCCCTTTTCCACTGAATCGGTGCTGCTCCAACAAGCTTACACTTCAAGCTTCTAACTTCTTAATTTTATCTTTTCTTTGCTTTTTTTCTTTTTTTTCTTATTCTTTTGCATTGTCGATATAACTTTTTTAATTTTTTTAAAATTTAATTACGCTAAAAAAGCTAACACAGCTATAGTATATTTTTAGCTGCTACAGTGAAAAAAGGCAAAAGGCTAGGCTTATAAACCCAAATAAACACCATAGAGGACAAATCAAAGGTCAAAGCCATTACTACTCTAAAAGAAAATGCTCAGAAACCATTGTTTTACACCAAAGCATTCTCAAAGAAAGAATGTTTTTCTAACCCTAAAATCCCATTCTCTATTTGCAACTTCTGAAAGAATTATGAACAATCTGCCTACTTTGTATCAAGCTAAGCACCGAAAGCCTCCACCTTTCTCTTCTCCAGCACTCCATGACTTTCTTTGAATAATCTTCACACCCTACATTAACATAAGCAATTCATACTCTATGGGAAGGTTCGAATCCACTCATGCTTAGGCTTAGGCTTAGGTTGCTACAACAACTAGTTTTTAAATGGTGTATTTTTTCAAGGTAGAGTCTATAGAAAGATTGCAGTAGACACTGTACCGAGTTTAGCTATACTGGATAAAATTGCATGCGACTATTTCCCCTACGTACTGTCTCTCATGAATAGTTAGAATTCAAAAATCACAAGCCAAAAGCCAAATCCACAGCCTAAAAGAACCCACCCTACATCAACCTAAGCAATGAAAGCCTCCAGCTTTCTCTTCTCCAGCACTCCCTTCCCTTCATTACACTTGTTGGGTGTTCACCTGCCCCATTCAAATTGCAACGTTATGAGGTAATGCACTACAATCACAGATACCGCTATGCACTGCAATCACACAGGGCACTTACCTTGCATAAGAGACTGCAAGAGTTGCCCGGATGGTGAATTGACTCCACGCACCCACTCTTCTGTAGATGTGCGGCCCATTAGGGTTTGGAAGCTGCTATAATATTCTAAAAATAACCCTTTTGAGGATCTATACGTAATTAGAGGAAAGGAGATACATGATGGGGGAGTCATTTTCTTGGAATGATTAGTTCGAAGGAGTTCGTAGCCGACTCCATCTTCTGGCCGTGCTATAAGGGAGGGGGAGAGTTAGACTCAAAACCTGACTCCCTCCTGGCCACCACTCCTCCTCCTAGCACCTACCTCCTGGACACCACCCCTCCTCCTGGCGTCGCCCTACCTCCCTACTGTTGCCTCTACTACTACTGCTGCTGGGTTAGAAGTTATGGCTCTGGGAAGACTGCTATCTAGAAATTGATAGCTGCTAGACGTAGTTGTGGGAAACTATTAAATTCACTTGGTAGATGGCAGGATTAAATTTTTGGCATAACTAGAAAGAGATAACTAACTTTTTGTAGATTTTGAAAATACTATGGTTTACTATATTTGTATGTGTAAATTAATAGATATGTAATTGTTAAACCTGCTATCTAGTAAGATGATAGAGCTGCCTTTTGGGTTAAAAATGAGGTGTTAAATGGTTTAATCAGGAATTATGACCAGCTAAGAAATTGTAGAAAAGTTTGTGTATATTCCAGAACTAGTGTGGTTTGCAATGTTAGCGCTTGTGAGTCGAAAGTTATGCTACTTTTAGTACTGGGACAGCTAGGGGTGTCTGTCACGGTGAAAGGGGGGTAATGCGGAATTGGGAAGTGTATAGGTGTGATGTTGTTGAAACTATTCTTGTACTACTCTGGCTTATTATTGTGATTAGGTGTTCACTGTAGAAGGAATAGCATCGGGTTTGTTGTCATGTTTGAATTAACCCGTTCCTCGCAACTAGAAAATGGAAGTGCATGGTAGAATGATATACGAATGGTTTGATCTTGTTGTTATGTTAAATAAACACTTGACATGATGATTCATATGATTATACTTGTTTCTTATTATGTTCACATGCTTATGGTAGAATGATGATGATGCTTATAGTAGAATAATGATGGTGTTCATAGTAAAACGATGATGATGCTTATGGTAGAATGATGCTGATGATAATTAAAATGATGATTATGTCAAATAGTTAATATTAATAATTCTAGTGAATTGTATAATCATTGCATTGTATGTTGAGCATTCATGTTGCAAAGAGATGACCTGTGTGACCTTCTAGAGCCTACTTTGTGTGGGCGACCCACGAGAGTAGGTAAAGAAAGATCTACTTCAGTAGGTACTCCACGGTAGTGTAGTTGAGACTCTTGATGAAAAAGAATAGGGTAAGAGTGGTTCATCGATGGGTGAACACTCCGTTATATCAGTATAAGTAAGAGAAATAGAGACATGTATATTACATTGTCAGACCCAGATTTCGTCATTTCGAATCCCCTGTAATTAAGCTGCACTATTCCCTAGATCAATAGATAGCGCTCACAAATACATGACTAGATCATTTCATACACAATGCAATATTATTACAATTCTGGAGTTTAGATTGTACCCTTACATAAGGCCGTCAGGCCAAATGTTACAATACAAAGGACAGCGAAAAGCAGGAAGGTGCACTTCCTTCACAGGCAGTGACTGGGGATAGCCCAAGTGAATTCGGTATTGGTCAACTTCAACTAATATGGAATTCACTTGATAGCTAGAATGGTCGACTGGACTGCGAGAGGAGAGACTACTACTAGCTAAGCTTAGTTATTGTCGTTCCCTTCTTCATCTTGGCCTTGCTCCTCGTAATATTCATAGTGCCCTTGTTGCTCAATTTCTGGGGATGGATTGAGAGTGAGGGTGAGCACATGCAACCGTGCTCCGCAAGCCAACACATAGAATGCAATATATAGAAAGCACGGCTCTTTAAATGATGGCTTGGGATTTCTTCAGTTGCAGAAAACTACTTTTCACAAATATTTCTAATACAATAAAAATCCTATGACTTAGCAATTTTTGATAAACATTAGTATTTGAATGTGCAGTAAGTATATTGTAGACGGTTTCATCTATTGATTACATGGTTCCGTCCACCAATGCTAGGTTTTTAATTACTGGGCTACATCCACCCTAATTAGCCATCGCTGGAGTACATCCCTCTAGGTAAAATCGAAAGTGAAGTACATCCCTTCACTTATTTTGTTCCCACCCTTAAAAAAAATTTTGTAAATAGAACTAACTCGAGGAAGTTCCCATGTATGCCCTTGACCGTGGGCATTGCTATTCGAATAGTTAGATTGTACATCTTTACCCACAAGAGATAACCCTATTGCTGTATTCCGCATGTTTCCTTAGATATGCAGATCAAGAGGATTATCACATGACCTTTACAATGCACCTAGTAAAGGGACACACTCGCTAAGGTTTCATCTGCGGGATAGCTTATTTTTGCTTCACCTAGACCCCCTCTTGTGCCATACGGCGGCTTAAATCCAGCGACACGACCCGTGTCCACGACGGCTTAAACCAGCACCACAACTCGTGGGTCACTCTGAAGTGTTTTCCTTTACTGGCGATGCAAATTATTTAGTCATGCCTACACTTTGTCAGTTTGCGGTTTGTACTATTTTACATGAAGAGGTCAACACAAGATTAAGTCCTTAATTTATCCAGACGGCGCATACCGCAAACCTAAAATTCTCGTGTTACATCCGACCATCCTCTCGTACCAACCACCCAGATCGGGAAGCACATTTTTAGGGTTTTGAGAAGCATAGGATAAGCTTGTACCAAATTATCAGTCATATACATCCCATGACTGCCCGAAATTGACTTTGTGTTTTTTGGAAAAAGATGACCAGGACAACCTAGTGCCCTGAGACTTAGCTAGACTTGCATAGTGTTTTATATAACTTAGCTGGTAAAGTTACTATTAGTAATAACTAAGGTGACAATGGTAGAGGATATCAATTGACAAGGAAGGTGTAGCTAGATACCGCTACTATAACAACTTGGGTATTTAACTAACGAAAGAGTAGTAAACTAGTGTACATAAAATAACGCATGCAAGTTGAATATCTTTAAACAACATAAGTGAATAAAATTATGGGTTCAAGATGGTCAAAGTGTTGACTCACCTAGGTCTGTAGTAGGGAGGTCTTGAGGATCTGGAGATGTGTCGAATTACTGCTCAGGGGCGTCCTCGTATTCTACTCGCACGAGAAAACCGGAAAGGAGACAATAGGCAAGAGAGCAATAAATATCCAAATAAAATTATAGATGAACTCCAAATTGGACAAAACCTGAACCAACAGAAAGATCTTGAATTTAGAAAATTTTAGAAACAAGTTTCACTCAAATCGGTGTTATGGTGAGGAAGAACGAGCTCTCCAAAATTTATTCTCAGGAAAAATCCCAAAAATAATAGAGGAGAGAGAGTTCTCTCTCTAACATGTGGGTCTCATCGGCTTTATTATAAATTTAAATTAAATTCTGGGTTTTTAATTACTGAGAGTATGACATGTGGGGTCCACTGATTTAATTAGATTTTGGAAAATCCAGTAATTGCCAAAGACTGACGTGTGGGCCATAGTACGATTATCCATACAGTGGGGTCCGCCTGTCAGTGTGATAGAGTTTTAAATTCCGATATAACCGGTTATTAACCGAGGTGGGGCCCGATTGTCAGTAGCACATAACGGTTAAACCGTTACGAGGCCCACCTGTCAGTGAAACTGACATCACTTCTACTGAGATGAACACTTCTCTTACTGCTTCCATGAATGATGGGCAAGATCCAATTACTCGGGCATGTGCTCGTCAACTCAACTATCAGGTAAACTCGTTTTTAGGAGTCAATAATATTTTCGCTGAGAATTCGATACTTCCTAAGACTGTGAATTTCTTGTTATTATGAATCATGGAGAGGAGCCAACTTACGGCAAGAAGAACACATTAAAGACTTCACCTAATTCGTCCATTCCCACCAATTTGGCTGCATTCATCAAGTCTACTTCATTGGACTGACGAATTTAGGTTTATTATCCATGGTGCTGCGAAACATTTTGGGCCGAGGGCCTTGTATCACCACTTAGGCTATTTGGGCCAGTACTGTTCATGTGAACAGAACAGCGGCCGTACTGTTCATGTGAACAGTACTATGAATAGTACCATACCCTTTTAATTAGATAAGTGCGGCTTCTCCCTTCCCTATTTGAGGAGGTCACACCCCTTTATTTTTCTAGGGTTTTTCTTAAGAGATTATTCTGCTTAGCAGTTTCACCGCACGTTCGGTTGAGGAACATCAAGTTGTGAACTTAATCTTTATTCGCAATACAATTTTAGATTGCATCGTGTACTCTCTTACTTGTGTTCTCGATTCGCTTATAGGAGATAGCCTTCTTGGCGAGGTCAACCGCGTTCGACACGGTTGATAACCATTGGAGCAGTGGTGTAGTGATTACGAGGGGTTCGATCTGTTTTGGTCGAAGCCTTTGAATCATCAATGTCGTGCTCTCCACAATCAACTTATCAGTACCTTTTGGAAGATCGGGCCATCGTCACATTAAGTGGTATTAGAGCAAAGGTCGCCCGTGAGGTAATTCGTCCCTTTTAGATTAGTTTATGTTCATCGTCCTAAAAACTCTAAAAAATTAGCCCACAAAAAAATAATTTATTCATCGTGAGTTTCCGCTGTCCCATCCCACAAAAAATTTGAAAAGTCCTTCTTGACATATCCATAAGCCTCCGAAAAAAAATTTGAGCAAGTTCGGCCACAGGATCAAAAGTTATAGCTGTTTGAATTAAGGCCGAATTGAATTCAAGTCCGTTTCCGACACACCTTCAGTAAAACGGGCATTACTTTTGCATACAGAGTCGGAATTCGACGTTCTTGTACTCGTTGGAAAGCTAACGATGGCGCACATCCAATATAAATGACTTGCTTATGCTAGTCACTCTCAAAGACCCCCAAAATGGGCCATCTTTAGCCCTAAAATCGTGTCACAAGATTTTGAAACATGTAGTAGGATGTGAATGATCAAGATAGAATTTGCCCCTCCTTATGGGAGAGATATCTCTGGGCCCCTCGATGTAATGGATTATGAAAGTGCATGGCCATGCCAAGGTGATTGAGGAGTCAATCACAAGTTTATAATCCATCACGGAATTGAGAGAGTGATTGAGCTATTAAGAGGATGACACAGGTCTCGCCTTGAGCTCAATCTATATCGTGAGGCAAAGGGATTCGTACATGAGAGAACATTACATGTTCAGCCGATATGATCTTTACGTATACTTTGGGGTTAATATGTCTTACTGGAGGCGGCTATTAACAGGGTGACAGGAAAGGCATTTCCGGGTCACGACCAAGTATACGTGAACCTACAGGGTTGCACGCTTAACGGGTTGAAACACTAATTCGAATATGATTCGGATATGGGCTCAATTCGGATAGAGATCCGAATAGACTCCTATTGGGCCTCGGTCCGCAAGGCCAAGTGAGGTGGTCTATATATGGAGACGAGGGGCTGAGGGTCACGCACCAGAAAAACCCTAGCATAACCCTAGCCACCACCTCCCGAGCCAAACCCTAGTCGCTCACGAGTGCTAGTACACTCGTGATCGGCGTTCCAGCCCCGGACATGTGGATACCGGTGGAGGCGCTGCTCGTTGCGGTGTTGATCGGCGTCAACAACCTACAGATTGGATCCGCTCGTGGTGTGGTTGATCGCGTGGAGGAGACGATCTATTCGGGACGATCGGCTACTTCCACTACTACCTCGACGCGCGTGGTTGGATCGGCTTCTCCAACTCTTCTTCCGCTGCACTGCGCGTCTAGTGGTAACGATTCTTGATTCTTCCTTAAGCATGATGTCCTTGTGTGCGCGGCAGAAAAATTTTGTTTTCTGCTTTCGTAGCCTACACGCTTTCCTTTAAAAATTTTAGGTACCGCTGCTATAGAGAATTATAGGATCATAATTGTGCAGCGAGTGTTGAGTACTCAAAGGGAGCAAGCGGAGAAGCTACAGCGCCATAATTTGTTTCAAATATTCCTCATCGTCAAGGAATGCCGTGCTCATGTCATAATTGATGGCGGTAGTTGTAATAACTTGGTGAGTTTAGATTTGGTCAAGAAGCTCGGTTTGACCACACGTGCACATCCTCATCTATAACACATTCAGTGGTTCAACAACAGCGGTAAGGTGAAGTAACACAATCTGCGAGAGTGTATTTTTCCATTGGTTCCTATCATGATGTAATTGATTTCGACGTAGTGCCTATGTAAGCTTACTTATTTTTATTAGGTCGTCCATGAGAATTTGATACCGACGGAATTCACATCGTTAGGTAGAATACGACGGAATTCACATCGTTAGGTAGAATTTGATACCGACGGGACCGCCGTGTGTACCCCCCTTGTATAGCGTCTTGGGTTCACATCGTTAGGTAGAATGCGATTCTACGTCTAACTTGTTTTTGCAGAGAATGGTGTGAGTAGTATGGCCCTATAGCTTATTGGAATGTATGAGATGTATGTGATGCATGTAACATTCGTTCATGGCCTGCGTGTCATGACTATTTCAGCTATTGTTAGCTGTATATATTGTATTTAACGACCTGCGTGTCGACCTTAATGCTTGAATCTATCTTTGTAATCTTCAATTATTGGTAGTAGCCTAGTTTTGAGGTTACAAGCTTTCAAGCATGGTGGCCTAAAGGGGTGATGTGGAGGATGGAGATCGTCTACACCTACATGGAGATGGATATCACCATTTTTTGGCCATACTACTTCACAGTTAAATGTGTTTATCTATGATTTTATCTATCTTATTCTTATGCAATGATATATGTAATATGTGGTTTTGGTAGGATAGAATCCCTCTTAAAATTAGGTGTTTATGCCCTTCCATATGTTGCACCAAAAGATAATGATCACCGTATGGTAGGTCTACCAAAGTAGAGTGCCGTCGGTTATCATCATTATTTGGGGTAGATGTCGAACATCTACATGCGGAAGCATTTGGTTTACTTAACAAGGTTATCAAAATAGTTTTGGACCTTGGGGCATAGGTTTGGGCCAGGGCATACTGATGTCACCCAAAGTAGAGTCACATAGGGATGTGATCAGCAAGGTGTTGCTTACCCATGTCACTAGTTTTCTAGCTGTGATACCAAAGCTCACTAGGAATTAGTGAAATGAGGATCTTGACCCACTATGTAACTTAGAGGGAGTTTTTGTTGCAAAACTCATAGTGGGAGTCTTTTGTAAATAGTTTAATAAAAGATGAACATAAATATAGTGCTAAACTTTGCATATTCTTGTGTTGTAGATCATGTCAGCTAACGCCGATCCAAGATTTTTAATTTGCGATCTGTTCTTGAGAAAGAAAACTCAATGGAACAAACTTTTGGATTGGTATCGCAACTTGAGAATTGTTCTCAAGCAAGAGCGCAAGGAGTATGTCCTTGAGTCTCCTTACCCAAGACTTGCCCGATAATGCTACCGTGGCTGCACGGAGAGCTTATGAGAAGCAAACGAATGATTGCCTTGATGTGAGCTGTCTCATGCTTGCCACAATGTCCTCTCGAGCTTGTATAATATGAGAACACGATGCCTACAATATCATTGTAGGGTTACGTGGTATGTTTGAGAACCAAGCAAGAGCTGAGAGGTTTAATACTTCAAAGTCCTTATTTGCGTGCAAGCTTCCAGAAGGGAATCCCGTCAGCCCTCATGTGATTAAGATGATTGGCTACATTGAGAGTCTGGAAAAGCTTGGTTTTCCCCTTAGCCAAGAATTGGCTACTGATGTGATTCTCCAGTCGCTTCCCCCAAGCTTTGAGCCATTCATAATGAACTATCACATGAACAACCTGGACAAGACCCTGGCTGAGTTGCATGGGATGCTAAAATCTGCCGAGAAAAGCATTAAGAAAAGCAGCAATCATGTGATGATGATGCACAAAGGCAAGGGCAAGCCCTATGTCAAGAAAAGCGCGGTCAAAAGAAAGTTAGCTCCCGATGCGATCGCGAGCAGTTCTAAGGCCAAGCGAGACAAGAAGGGCGCTGCTGATCCCGATGCGATTGTTTCATCTGTAAGCAATCGTGACATTGAAAAGGAACCGCCCAAAGTACTTGGAGGATCTTGAGAAGAAGAAGGAAGTACGACTTCCACTCTGTATAAATGTTATAGAGATCAATCTTGCTACTTCATCAATCGATTCTTGGGTATTTGATACCGGATCGGTTGCTCATATTTGCAAATCGTTGCAGGGGCTAATAAGAAGTAGAAGTATGAGGAGGAGCGAAGTGGATCTTCGTGTTGGCAATGGAGCAAAAGTTGCTGCGGTAGTGTTGGCACCATGCCATTGTCTTTACCTTCGAGATTAGTTTTGAAATTGAATAATTGTTATTGTGTTCCATCTCTTTAAAGAACATTATTTCGCTTCATGTTTGCAAGCGAAGGTTATGACTTTAAATCTATGGACAATGGTTGTTCTCTTTATTTCAAAGATATGTTCTATTGTCATACTCCATTGGTGAATGGGTTATACGTTCTTACTCTTGAAGGGTCACCGGTCTATAACATTAATGCAAAGAGGCAACGTCGAATGATTTGAATCCCACGCTTATTTGGCAATCGCCGCTAGGTCACATAAATGAGAAACGCATGCGTAAGCTCCATAGGGATGGTATTCGCACTCATTTGATTTTGAATCATTAGAGACATGCGAATCTTGTTTACTTGGCAAGATGACAAAGGCACCTTTCACCGGTCAAGATGAACGGGCAAATGACTTATTGGCACTCGTACATACTGATGTATGTGGACCAATGAGCTTAACAGCCAGAGATGGTTTTCAGTACTTCATAACTTTTACTGATGACTTTAGTAGATATGGGTATATCTACCTGATGAAGCATAAGTCTGAATTCTTTGAAAAGTTCAAGGAATTCCAAAATGAAGTGCAAAATCATTTAGGCAAGACAATCAAGTTTCTACGATCTGATCGTGGAGGCGAGTATTTGAGCCATGAGTTTGGCAATCATCTAAAGAATTGTGGAATTGTTCCACAATTGACTCGCCAGAACACCTCAATGGAATAGGGTATCGAACGAGAAATCGCACCTTATTAGATATGGTGCGCTCCATGATGAGTCAAAGTGATCTTCCGTTGTCTTTTGGGGTACGCTCTTGAAACAAACGCGCTCACACTAAACAGGTTCCATCAAAATCAGAGAAAAGACACCATATGAGATGTGGACAGACAACGCCCTAGCTTGTCTTTTCTTAAGATTTGGGGATGTGAGGCTTATGTAAAACGCTTACTGATCGATAAGCTCACTCCTAAATCTGATAAATGCATCTTTATCGGGTATCCTAAGGAAACAAAAGGATATTATTTTTATAATCAAGGAGAAGGCAAAGTGTTTGTCGCCAGCATGGTGTCTTCTTAGAGAAAGAGTTTCTCTCAAGAAGGGATAGTGGGAGCACAAAGGCAACTTGAAGAAATTCAAGAAACACCGATAACGTTTCAGCTCCTGAGTAACCACAACAGATGAACAAATCGTTGAAGAACTGTTGTGGACACACCAAAGCACCACGAGGTCGAAGGTCACGCGTGCACCGAGAGGTACATGTTCTTGACTACTCAACAACGAGACATTTTGTTGTTAGACAACGATGAGCCTAAGACCTATGAAGAAGCGATGGCGGGATCGGACTCGAGAAATGGCTTGAAGCCATGAGATCCAAATTGAATCCATGCACAGAATCAAGTTTGGAACTTGGTTGATCCACTGATGGTGTTAAAACCATTGAGTGCAAATGGGTTTTCAAGAAAAGATAGACATTGATGGAAATGTTCACATCTATAAAGCGCGACAGGCCAAAGGTTTCAAACAAATTCAAGGTGTTGATTATG
This sequence comes from Melocanna baccifera, assembly GCA_036346265.1. Classification (NCBI taxonomy): domain Eukaryota; kingdom Viridiplantae; phylum Streptophyta; class Magnoliopsida; order Poales; family Poaceae; genus Melocanna; species Melocanna baccifera. The sequence continues at coordinate 4,283,270 of CM070699.1, read as the reverse complement.
ATGAAACTTTTCGCCCGTCGCAATGCTAAAGTCTATTCGATCATTCTAGCGATTGCTGCATATTTCGACTATGAAATATGGCAAATGGATGTCAAAACAGCTTTCCTTAATGGAAATCGAGTGTGGATGTGTACATGACACAGCCCACGGGTTTTGTCGATCCGCAATCGCTTGGAAAGATATGCAAGCTCCAAAGATCCATTTATGGATTAAAGCAGCATCTCGGAGTTGGAACATTCTGCTTTGATGAAGTAATCAAAGGGTTTGGTTTCATCAAGAACGAAGAAGAGCCTTGTGTTTACAAAAGGGCTAGTGGGAGCGCACTCGTATTTCTGGTTTTATATGTGGATGACATATTACTGATCGGAAATGACATTTCTTTGCTCGAATCTGTTAAGTCTTCATTAAAAAATAGTTTCTATATGAAAGACTTAGGAGAGGCAGCATATATTCTGGGCATCAAGATCTATAGAGATAGATCAAAAAGGCTAATTGGATTAAGCCAAGATACGTACATTGACAAGGTGTTGAAAAGGTTCAACATGCATGATTCCAAGAAAGGTTTTCTACCTATGTCACATAGTATAAATCTTAGCAAGAATCAGTGTCCTAGTACACCTGATGAGCGGGATAAAATGAATGCGATTCCATATGCTTCGCTATTGGGTCCATTATGTATGCCATGCTTTGTACACGCCCGCATGTTTCAGATGCTTTAAGTGCTACGAGTAGATACCGATCGATACCGATCCAGTGAAAGTCATTGGATTGCCGTAAATAACATCTTGAAGTACTTGAGAAGAACTAAAGATGTGTTCCTTGTCTATGGAGGTGAGGAAGAGCTCGTTGTAAATGGTTACACCGATGCTAGCTTCCAAACTGACAAAGATGATTTTAGATTGAAATCTGGATTTGTGTTCTGCCTGAATGGTGGTGCGGTAAGTCGAAGAGTTCCAAGCAGCAGACGGTTGCTGATTCTACAATGAAGCCGAGTACATAGCAGCTTCAAGCGCCAAAGAGGCTGTTTGGATCAAGAAATTTATTTCGAGCTTGGTGTGATGGCTAGTGCCTCCAGCCCAATGGACCTCTACTGTGACAATAGTGGGGCCATTGCACAAGCCAAGGAGCCTAGATCGCACCAGAAGTCCAAGCACATTTTACGGTGATTTCATCTCATCCGCGAGATAGTGGAGAGAGGCGATGTGAAGATATGCAAAGTACAAACGGATTTGAACATTGCAGATCCGTTGACAAAGCCGCTTCCCCAGCCAAAGCGTGAGGCTCACACTAGGGCAATGGGTATTAGATACCTACATGGTTGACTCTAGTGCAAGTGGGAGATCATAGTGATATGCCCTAGAGGCAACATGGAGATGTTGTATATATCACATACTATGTTTATGATACATTACTTTATTCCTTGGAATAGACATCATCATTATTGATCAATGAGTATGTGACTTATTCATGAGACTCTTAAATACTATAATGTTGCTATTTCTAAATGATCCCTGATCGTATATCATATGAGGAACAAATATGATTCAAAGACAAAGATCAACATATGTATTGATTGATGATCATGTCTCATGGATCATGGTATGGTGATACCAAATCAATAATATGGACATGTGTTAGTGAACATATGTTGGATAGACCTACCATGAGACACTACAGAGATTCCATGTGTCATCAGTTGGTCTCAAGTAGTGTTTATGTAGAATCCTTAGACTTGAGATCATCATGGTTCCCAACATGAGTAATAGCTTATTTTGGGACTACTAAACACTACTCCGTAACTGGGTAGTCATAAAAGTAGTCTTCGGGTTTGCCATGAAACATGTAGTGGGATGTGAATGATCAAGATAGAATTTGCCCCTCCTTATGGGAGAGATGTCTCTGGGCCCCTCGATGTAATGGATTATGAAAGTGCATGGCCATGCCAAGGTGATTGAGGAGTCAATCATAAGTTTATAATCCATCACGGAATCGAGAGAGTGATTGAGCTATTAAGAGGATCACACAGGTCTTGCCTTGAGCTCAATCTATATCGTGAGGCAAAGGGATTCGTACATGAGAGAACATTACAGGTTCAGCCGATATGATCTTTACATATACTTTGGGGTTAATATGTCTTACTAGAGGCCGCTATTAACATGGTAACCGGAAAGGCGTTTCCAGGTCACAACCAAGTATACGTGAACCTACAGGGTCGCACGCTTAACGGGTTGGAACACTGATTCGAATATGATTCGGATATGGGCTCAATTCGGATAGAGATCCGAATAGACTCCTAATGGGCCTCGGTCCGCAAGGCCCACATGAGGAGGTCTATATATATGGAGGCGAGGGGCTGAGGGGATTCGTCCCTGTTAACATCTAGGAAAACCCTAGCCGCCACCTCCCGAGCCAAACCCTAGCTGCTCACGAGTGCTAGTACACTCGCGATCGGCATTCCAGCCCCGGACGTGTGGATAACGGTGGAGGCGCTGCTCGTTGCAGTGTTGATCGGCGTGCGTGGAGGAGACGATCTGTTCGGGACGATCGTCTACTTCCACTACTACCTCGACGCGCGTGATTGGATCGGTTTCCAACTCTTCTTCACACGCGCTGGCGCCTAAGTGGTAACGATCCATGATCCTTCCTTAGCATGATGTTCTTGGGTGCGCGGTAGAAATGTTTTGTTTTCTGCTTCCGTAGCCTACGCGTATTCCTATAATCTTTACGTATACTTTGGGGTTAATATGTCTTACTGGAGGCCGCTATTAACAGGGTGACAGGAAAGGCGTTTCCGGGTCACGACCAAGTATACGTGAACCTACAGGGTCCCACGCTTAACGGGTTGAAACACTAATTCGAATATGATTCGGATATGGGCTCAATTCGGATAGAGATCCGAATAGACTCCTATTGGGCCTCGGTCCGCAAGGCCCAAGTGAGGTGGTCTATATATGGAGGCGAGGGGCTGAGGGTCACGCACCAGAAAAACCCTAGCATAACCCTAGCCACCACCTCCCGAGCCAAACCCTAGTCGCTCACGAGTGCTAGTACACTCGTGATCGGCGTTCCAGCCCCGGACATGTGGATACCGGTGGAGGCGCTGCTCGTTGCGGTGTTGATCGGCGTCAACAACCTACAGATTGGATCCGCTCGTGGTGTGGTTTATCGCGTGGAGGAGACAATCTGTTCGGGACGATCGGCTACTTCCACTACTACCTTGACGCGCGTGGTTGGATCGGCTTCTCCAACTCTTCTTCCGCTGCACTGCGCGTCTAGTGGTAACGATCCATGATCTTCCTTAAGCACGATGTCCTTGTGTGCGTGGTAGAAAATTTTTGTTTTCTGCTTTCGTAGCCTACGCGCTTTCCTTTAAAAATTTTAGTTACCGCTGCTACAGAGAATTATAGGATCATAATTGTGCAGCGAGTGTTGAGTACTTAAAGGAAGCAAGCGGAGAAGCTACAGCGCCATAATTTGTTTCAAATATTCCTCATCGTCAAGGAATGCCGAGCTCATGTCATAATTGATGGCGGTAGTTGTAATAACTTGGTGAGTTTAGATTTGGTCAAGAAGCTTGGTTTGACCACACGTGCACATCGTCATCTATAACACATTCAGTGGTTCAACAACAGCGGTAAGGTGAAGGTAACACAATTTACGAGAGTGCATTTTTCCATTGGTTTCTATCATGATGTAATTGATTTGGACGTAGTGCCTATGTAAGCTTACTTATTTTTATTAGGTCGTCCATGAAAATTTGATACCGACGGAATTCATCATGGTAGAAGTAATAAGTACTCTCTTATGCACAAAGAAAAAAAATAATTTTGCTACCTTTGATACCTGCTGAAATTGTGCAATATGAAAAAGAGATAGCTACAAATGAGAGGAAAGAACATGAACATGAATATGAATTTGAAAATCAGCAAATAGTAAAGAACATTTTCCCACCTAAGAAAGAGAAGTTGGCACTTAGTTTTAGGACTGAGGGAATTAAATTAAAGGGGTGTGTCATGCTTGCAACCAAATCTGATCTTGCTGAAATTGTCGATAATGATATGTCATGCTATGCTTTGATATGCAAAGATACTTTATTTTCACTTGGTGATGTATCTAGCTGTAATATCCCAAAACGTGATCCGAGAATTTATCGATTGATCGGAGGGGAGGACCAAATAGAAAAGGATTAATTAGAGATTTCAAGAGGGAAATTTCTGAATTTTTTGGCAACCTGGGCTTGGACCTGGGCCTTGGCCCAAGAGGTGGGCAGCCAAAAGGGGGAGGGACCCTCCCCCAAACCCTAGCCGCCCTCCTCCTCCTCCCTGTGGTGCGCCCCCTCCTCCTCCTTCCTATGGTGCGCCCCCTCCTCCCCCTCCTGTGGTGCGCCTCCTCCCCTCCCCCTGCCTTGCGCCACCCCAAGCCCTTCTCCCTGCCGTGCGCAAGTCCTCCCCTCTCCTCCCTGCAGTGCGCAGCCTCCCCTCTCCTCCCTGCCGTGTGCACTAGAGGAAGGGAAGAGGAAAGGAGAGAAAGGAAGAAGGGAAGAGGAAGAGGGAAGGAGTTCGTGGGGTGTTCGTGGTGTTCTTCGGCAATTCGTTAAGGGTAATCCCTGTTCTTCTCCAATTAGATGCATATTTTAGTTGTGGTAGCAATGTCGGTATTGTGAACTGTTAGGACAGATTTTGTTGAATCGCTGTTTTGGGTTAGTTTCTTGGGGATTCAGGTCTGGACATCTCCTAGAGAGTCGTAGAGGACGTCGTTATCTTTCCATGAAGTGCTAGAACGCATTGATCGGACCTGTGTAGCAGGAGTTACGATTTTTCTTGTAGAGACTGTTCTGCAGACCGGGAGTTTTCTGTCAGATTTTGGTAGATTGGATTGGACGACTAGAAAATGGGAGAATCAGGGGATCTTCATATTATGAAAGTTGTAGATACTTGTCTTAGCTTTCCAGGAAGGTCAAGAAATTATTTTTTGGACACTCGGGCCGGAAGTTATGGCCTTTTTAGTGTGCTGTCCAGAGAACCCAATGTGAACATTGATGTTTTAGAGAACTGGGTGATGCGGGTAGAAGATGGCCGAATCAGGGAGGCTCCCCAACTAGGTTTAGTTAGAAACTTTAATTATCTTGCTAGAAAGTTAAAGAACATCCTATTCGGACTCCTGTGCCAATAGATACGAATTCTTGAAGTTGTCTGTCCGCAGAGGTAGGCGGGGTGACTGGTAGGATTTGGGATTTGGAACTGAGATAGACGAATTTGCTAGTTCGTGTTGTTTTTATTTGGGCGAAGGTTTGCTACTGTTATCTTAGCAAAAATTATAATTATGATTCAGGTGGAGGACAGATCCCAGAGGCGGCACCTTCTACGTGTTCCCCGTTTTCTCGCGGTTAAGGCAAGTATAACGATATAACACGAATACATGCGTGCTTATGGTTATAATAGGGATGTTTTGGTGCTGTTTATGGATGTTTGCAATTTACCTTGTTCATGAGAATTTCGGATGCATAAATTATGTGAATGTAAGATTTATTTTATTGAGATATTCACGCATATGCATCATGTTGATTTATTGAAGTCTTGGTCATAAAGTGACTAAGCGCCGAGGTCCCCGTCATGTTGAGGACATGACGGGCTAAAGGTCCCCATACTTGTGCAGTATGGGCAATTGGTCCCTGTTCCATGTGGTGCAAGCATGGGTGTGCATCGATGGATGCACACTTTGCATTACCGGTAAAATGCAAAAGAGAAAGAGATAAAGAGATTTTTGATCATCTTGCATAGCATGACTTGTTCATATGGTTGATGGATGAATTTATGAAATGTTGATTATAAATGTATTACCTATTATACTTGCTGAGTCATTGGACTCATCTTGCTGTTGTTGTGTTTTCTTTTAGGTACCATCATGAGATCGGCATGCATGGGGAAGGGAACCGATTAGTTTTGTTGCACCTTACACAGATTATCCACAATAGAAGAGGAAAGAAAATAAAAAGATAATTGCCCGAATTACTTAAGTATTAAAGGATTATTGTTTGTCAGCTTTCAATTGTAATAAAAGATTTGAACTCTCTTATGATGTTCCCCTTCTTTATTTAATTGTTATAATTGTGGATGACTTAGAAGACTTAAACCATACTGCTTTTATAATACTCTTGGTGTCATCCATTTCTTCTATCCATACTTGTTGCAATCTCTATCTTAAACCACATTACAGGGGAGGTTCTGTCGAAATTTTGGTGCCTAGCGTAGTTAAATTTCTATTATTTTATTTCAAGTCGAGTGGCATTCCAGGTCATTGCTTGACTGGGGTGTTACACTAGCTCTTTGCCGTCTGCTGTCAGTAACCTTTTGCAGGAATATGAGGATGTGTCTCCAGCTGAACTACCCCCGGAACTGCCACCTATTAGAGAGATTAAACACCAAATTGACTTAATTCCGGGAGTGACTTTACCAAACCGTGCGGCGTATAGAACCAATCTGGAGGAGACTAAAAAAATTCAACGACAAGTCCAAGATATTTTGGACCGAGGGTATGTACGAGAAAGCCTAAGTCCTTGTGTTGTTCCTGTTCTTTTGGTTCCTAAGAAAGACGGTAGTTGGCGTATGTGTGTTGATTGTAGAGCCATTAATAATATCACTGTTGTGGCTACAGACCAAACAGAGAGAGAGGGGGGTATGGTAGTGGAGAGTTAGGTGAGCAAATGTAACATCTCAAATTTTGTTTTTATTTGAAGGAATAATTTTTAAATTAATTAATTCAAATTATTTGTATTTTTCAGAGTTAAAAGTTTCTGTTTCAAACTGAATATACTTATCAAATTGGGTGGAAAATATTTTTATTAAATCCCAATTAGTCCCAGAAGGTTCCCTGAATTTTTCTGGATTTTTCAAAATTTATTTGGTATTTTTCTGAGTTTTCTAAAGCTAAATAGCATTTCTGGAAAATAAAAAAGGAAATTAATACCCAAACTCTCCCTCAGGCTGCCAAGTGTCGCCCATCGGGCCGTCCCGCGCCGCGGATTCCTCACCGCCTCGATCCGATTTAAACCTCTCCCGCCTTCCCTCTCTCCGTTCGTGACGCGTGTTGCGCATCGGGCCGTTCATTCCCCACCCGACTCGATTCTCGCCACCCGCTGTCACTTACCGCTTCGGCCGCCTTCCCCTCCGCTCCTGCCGCCACGTGGAGCGATCGGGACCATTCGCCATTTTCGGATCTCATCCCGGCCGTCCGTAGCAACTTAACCCTCCGCCCGAAACCCCAACGGCTCAGATCAAGTCTCCCTTGCCGGATGGGATCTCAGCCGCACCTCCTCACTTACCCCTTCGCTCAGTGTCCAACGGCCCCGATCTTTTCCTCCTGCCACGCGTCACCAATCCATCCACCGCCCGTTTTCTTTCCTCGTTTTTCTCTCTCGCTGACGTGCGGACCCCGCCTGTCAGATCCGTCGCCCCCGCCACCTTCCTTCTTCCTCGCGCGATCGCCGCCAATTGCCGCCATTAAAGCCAAAATTGAAGCTTTGATTGCTTCGGTTTCCTTCCCGTTTACTTCCCCGTGCCAGTGGCAAATTAAACCCCCGCCTCCACCGCGTCCGTTTCTGGCATAAAGACGCGCGTTACGCCTCTCCTCGCCGTCGCATTCATCCTTCCCGAGCGTTTTAGCTCCGGCGAACTTCGCGCGGCCGTTACACCCCTCCCAGGTCTATAAAACCCATACCCCAAGGTTCCTCTACCGCTGCCGCTCCTCCCTCATCTCTCAAGCGAACCACCCGAGCGCCAGAGCCCTCCCTACGCCCGATTTCTTCCCCGCGGCTTCAAGTACTCCGGCGAGCAATTCCGGCCGCTTCAGGCTTCCTCGTTCCTCGTCGACGCCCCCCCGACGTTGCTGGTGCCAAGGCGATCTCCGGCGACCCCTTCCCCGAGCTGCTGCGCCACCGGAGCTCCTTCGCCGCCGTGAGGTTCCTCTCCGACCGCCGCCCCTTCTCGCCGATTCTTCCCTCCGGTCACCCTCGGCCTCCGCACAAGGTACCAGTGAACTCCCTGCGTCCTTCTCTTCATTTCGGTACCCTCGGCCGGCGCCACCGATCACCGGAGCTCCAGCGACCCTCGGGCCCCGAGCACCGCCGCCGCCGGCCGGGCCACGTCGGCCGTCGAGCCGAGTTGGCAGCAGGCGTGGCTGCCAGATCGGCGCCACCCGGACGTCTCCCCGCCACCTCGCGCGCGCCTGTCCACGTCGGCATAAAGCCGTGATGTGGCAGCCACGCGGCAACCACGCGTTAGCCACGTGGCGCCATGTCCGCACCACCCCACTCCTCGCGCACCCGTCTGCCACCTCACCTCATTCTCGGGTCCATGGACTCGGTCCACGGCACCTGGGCCCCACCTGTCAGCCTCTGTCCGAATATATTAACCCTAGGGCTGACGTCATAATTACTCATTTCCTTTAGAAAAATAAATCGTGCTGACGTCATAAATCCTTTTCGGTTTAAAATTTAATCCAGAAAATAGCCTTTTTCTTTTATTTTGTATTTAAACTTTGGAAGGCTATAACTTTTGCATTTTAACTCCAAATTGACCCATTCAAATTTCTAAATTCATCTAAAATTCCAAACTTTCATTTGGTATATTTATTTTTAATTTTTGACTTTTTATTTTATTTTATTTATTTGGTTCTTCTCGTTTCTCGTGTAGAATCTGATCTGTCCGACGATTTTCAAGAGCAACTTCGGGAAGATTCCAACATAATTCCAAAAGGCAAGTCTCCTTGACCATTTTGCTCCCATGTGTTATAAATAGTTTTTGCAAATTATTTTAAATTAACTGCATTGCTATGTTTAGTAAATTGATAATTTAAATTCTAAAAATTTAGCTAAGCACCCAATTTGTTATGCCCTCTTTTGGAAATTATGTACCATGTACCCTTGTCAACCTAGGATAAATCTTTGACTCAATAATGAGTTAGTATTACTTTGTTGAATTTAATAACATTAGTAGATGCTTAGTCTAGCTGATAAATGTAAAAATGCTCATATGAGAAAAATGATTAAGGAATGTTTTGGATTTCATGTTTTGATTGAAAAGTGGTAATAGATGTTACCACTGTAAATTTTAAAAAAATAAAAATGAAAGTCAAGGTGAAATTGACGAGGGCGGAGGGGATGTTGGGCTGGTGCGGTTTAGCACGATAAATGGGTTTGTGAATGATCCACCCTAGTCGTCTAAGGACCGATTCTTGTGTTTATCCAATCTGAGTAAAACAGTACAACCACAAGTTAAAATGGGTACAATCTAGCTAATTGACCTATAATAGTTTAGTCTTTGTGTCACTATTGGAAAATGGGTATCAGGGATTTACTGATTACTCAAAGTGAGGGGCAGGGATTTACTGCACTCACATGGCGCAAGAGGGGGCTTCTGAATATGGTGGATTTAACCCTTCAGCGGTGAAACCTCAGCGAGTGATATAAAACTATACTAGAGTAGGTGAAAAGCTTTGTGATATTTTATCTGGGTCTCATGCCAAAGGAAGCGTGTTGACTGTTATGATAACATATCTCTTGTGGGTAAAGTTGTACGCACTCTGCAGAGTAATAAAACTATTCGAATAGCCGTGCCCACGGTCAAGGGCGGACAAGGAATGCATTCACATAGTACAGATTTGACTTTGAATTTAAAAAGAAAAGGTTTTGAAAAACTAGAGAGTGGATGGAACTCTCGTGATTTTGGTCTGGTGGTTGTAACCAGTTCAGGTGGTATTAAACTCTATTTTGAATCTTGGCGGAGATAGCCTAATTATCAGTGATGGTGGATGTAACCTTCACTAAAGTACTTATTAAAATTTAGATTATGAAAATTCAATGTTTAACAAAATGCTTTTAGTAATAGTATATAAATTTGAAATAAAATGCTGGTTTGTGCAAAAGAGCCATATAGCCTTCCTTTGTTCAACCTTGCATCTACTGCATCTTTCCCAAGACTTGATGAGTACTTTATGTACTCACATACTACACTTCACAACATTTCTCAGAGGAGGTTGAAGCTCAGGAAGGAGACTACGACTACTGCTCCGCTTGTGGCTGCGATGGATTCTTTCCGGAGGACTAGGTCTCGTTGCTCAAGTCAATTGCCTGTGGCAGATTGATGGGTCGTTTATTTGAATATTTTGCTTCCGCTATTTTATTTTGTGTAAGAGGTTCAGTGAACCGCAGATGTAAGGCCTTGGGCCAGGACTTATGTATTTCAGTTATTATTGTAATAAAGCGTTGTTGGCAATGTATCATTTTGTCGATTATCGTGTGTACTAGCATTGATGCGGGACTAGTACTGCATATATCTGGGGTCCGGAATTTCTACTGTGGTCTCACAAAGAAATGACCTCTTGGGTCTTTCCCCAGGGCCAATCATGACATATATGCGTTCCCTGATAAGGAGCGCCTTTACCATCTACATCGCTTACATGGTTTATAACCTTCTCAACAGGCTAGCTGGGTTTAGGTGGGGGCCACCCCTAAAACAATCACAATACGGTATCGTCATCCTATTCCTAGGTTGGATGACATACTAGATGAGTTGAGTGGTTCTATTACTTTCACAAAGATTGACTTGCGTAGCGGGTACCACCAGATTAGAATGAAATTAGGAGATGAATGGAAAACGACGTTTAAAACTAAATTCGGGCTATATGAGTGGTTGGTGATACCTTTTTGTTTAACTAATGTACCTAGCACTTTCATGCATTTGATGAACGATGTTTTACATGCTTTCATTGAAAAATTTGTATTTTGGTGATATTCTGGTATATAGCAAGTCATATGAAGAACACCTGAATCACTTACGTGTTGTTTTTAATGCTTTGCGAGATGCACGTTTGTTTGGTAACATTGAGAAGTGCACCTTTTGCACCGATCTAGTATCATTTTTTGGCTATGTTGTTACTCCACAGGGTTTTGAAGTTGATCAAGCCAAGATTATCGCTATATAGAGTTGGCCACCTCCTAAAATGGTCACACAAGTGTGGAGTTTTCTCGGGCTTGCTGGCTTCTATCGGTGTTTTGTTTGGGATTTCAACACCATAGTTGCACCGCTGAATGAGCTTACGAAAAAGGGTGTTCCTTTTACTTGGGGTACCATGCAACAATATGCCTTTGACGCTCTCAAAGATAAGTTGACACACGCCCCTTTGCTTCAACTCCCTGATTTTTGTAAGACTTTTGAATTAGAATGTGACGCTAGTGGTATAGGTCTTGGTGGTGTGTTAATTCAAGAAGAAAAATCTGTTGCTTACTTTAGTGAAAAATTAAGTGGGTCTAGTTTGAACTATTATATCTATGATAAAGAATTATATGCTCTAGTTTGAACTTTGAAAATGTGGCAACATTATTTATGGCCCAAAGAGTTCGCAATACATTCTGATCATGAATCTTTGAAGCATATTCGAAGTCAAACCAATCTGAACCGTAGACATGCTAAGTGGGTTGAGTTTATTGAGTCCTTCCCTTATGTCATTAAACATAAAAAGGGCAAAGAAAATATAATAGCTGATGCATTGCCTAGAAGATATTCCATGCTTTCACAACTTGACTTCAAAATCTTTAGATTAGAAACAATAAAGGAACAATATATGCATGATGCTGATTTTAAAGATGTGTTGCTCAATTGTATGGAGGGAAAGGGTTGGAATGAATTTGTGGTGCATGATGGTTTCTTGTACCGTGCTAACAAGCTATGCATTCCAGCTAGCTCCGTTCGTCTTTTATTGTTACAGGAGGCACATGGAGGAAATTTAATAGGTCACTTCAGTGTGAAGAAGATCAAGGACATTCTGACCCACCACTTTTATTGGCCAAAGATGAGGCACGACATCGAACGCTTCATTGCCTGCTGCACCACGTGCCAAAAAGCTATGTCATGACTTAATCCTAATGGTTTATACATGCCTCTTCATGTGCCATGTATACCTTGGGAAGATATTTCTATGGATTTTATTTTAGGTCTGCCTATAACAAAGAAGAGGAGGGATAGTATTTTTGTTGTCGTGGATAGATTTTCTAAGATGGCTCAATTTATACCATGTCATAAAATTGATGATACTACAAATGTTGCTAATTTGTTCTTTAAGGAAATTGTTCGCTTGCATAGTATTTCGAATACGATAGTTTCTGACCGTGATGCTAAATTTTTTAGTCATTTTTGGAGAACTTTGTGGGCTAAATTGGGGACTAAGTTGTTATTTTTCACTACTTGTCATCCCTAAACCGATGGACAAACTAAGGTAGTCAATAGAACCTTGTCTACTATGTTTAGGGTTGTGCTTAAAAAGAATTTAAAAATGTGGAAAGAATGTTTGCCTCATGTAGAATTTGCTTATAATTGCCCGCTGCATTTTACCACAAAGACGTGCCCTTTTGAGATTGTTTATGGCTTCATCCCTCGTGCACCTATCAACTTGTTGCCACTTCCCACTTCGGAGAAGGTAAATCTTGATGCTCAATAACGTGCTGATTTGATACTTAAGATGTATGAGACAACTCAAGAGAACATTGAGCTTATGAATGCTAAATATAAAGTTGCCGATAGTCAAGGACGCAAACATGTTACTTTTGAGCCTGGTGATCTTGTGTGGTTACACTTGCGTAAAGAGCGATTCCCTGAATTGAGAAAGTCTAAACTCATACCTCGTGCAGATTGTCCTTTTAAAGTGCTTGCACGTATTAATGATAATACATATAAATTAGACTTGTCTGTAGATTTTAGGGTTAGCCCCACCTTTAATATTGTAGATCTACGACCATTCTTCGGCGTGAAAGATGAGCTTGAGTCGAGGACGACTCCAATTCAAGAAGGGGAGGATGATGAGGACATCACTTTTACTGATATGAACACTCCTCTTACTGCTTCCATGAATGATGGGCAAGGTCTAATTACTCGGGCACGTGTTCATCAACTCAACTATCAGGTAAACTCGTTTTTAGGTGTCAATAATATTTCTACTGAGAATTCGATACTTCCTAAGACTTGTGATTTTCTTGTTATTAGGAATCATGGAGAGGAGGAGCCAACTCATGGCAAGAGGAACACATTAAGGACTTCACCGAATTCGTCCATTCCCATCAATTTGGCTGTATTCATCAAGTCTACTTCATCGGACTGACGAATTTAGCTTTATTATCCATGATGCTGCGACACCTTTTGGGCCAAGGGCCTTGTATCACCACTTAGGCTATTTGGGCCAGTACTGTTCATGAACAGTACTGCGGCTGTACTGTTCACGTGAACAGTAACCATAAATAGTACCACACCCCTTTTCATTAGATAAGTACGGTTTCCCCTTTAGTTTTCCTAGGGTTTTCTTAAGAGATTATTCTGCTTATTAGTTTCACCGCACGTCTGGTTGAGGAACCCCAACTTGTGAACTTAATCTTTATTCGTAATATAATTTTAGATTGCATCTTGTACTCTCTTACTTGTGTTCTCGATTTGCTTACAGGAGATAGCCTTCTTGGCAAGGTCAAACGCATTCGGCACGGTTGATAACCAGTGTAGTGATTGTGAGGGGTTCGATCTGTTTTGGCCGGAGCCTTTGGATTATTATAACATCCCAAAAATTTTATTCCTTTATTAAAGTATTTTCTGAAATTTATTGGATTTTCCTGGATTTTATTCCAAGCCTGATTTTTCTTTTATAAAAGCCAAAGAGAATTTATTACATTTCATGGAAGTCAAAATAAATGTATTTCTTTTCCTAAAGTCAAATATATGATTACCTTAATTTTCAGGAAATTATAAAGATTTAAAAACCTTCCCTTTAAAGTCTAAAATAGTTCCAGGAGGTTCTCTGAATTTTTCTGGAATTTTTAAAATTTATTTGGTATTTTTCTGAGTTTTCTAAAGCTTATTATCATTTCTGAAAATCAAAAAGAAAAATTAAAATCCAAAACCCCTCCCAGGGCAAAAGTGTCACCCGTCGGGCCGATCCGCGTCGTCAGATCTAACCTCAGCCGTCCGATCTCATTAAAACCCTCTCCCCGCCTTCCCCTCCGCTCCATCCGACACGTGGTGTGATTGGGGCCGTTCGCCGTTGTCGGATTTCATCCCACCCGTCCGCAGCCACTTACCCCTTCGCCCGAAACACCCAACAGCTTGGATTCAATCTCCGTTGTCGGATAGAATCGTGGTCGTTCTCCTTCACTTACCGGTTCACCCTTGATCCAACGACCCCGCCTTCACCCCCCTGCCACCTGTCAAAGATCCGATCGCCCGCCCTCTCTCTTTCCCTTCTCCCTCTCTCGCTGACCGGTGGGCCCCTCGTGTCAGACCCGTCTTCCCCGCGGCTTGCCTTTCTTCCTCGCGCGATCACCGCCCTGCTGGCGCCATTGGAGCCGAAACCGAAGCTTTTAAAGCTTCGGTTTCCTTCCCAATTGATTCCCCACGCCGTTTGCAAATTGAAATCCCCTCTCTGTCGCATCTGTTTCTAGCGTTACCTCCTCATTTAAGCCCCCGATCGCCGCCGCATTGAAGCTCTCGACCGTTTCGCCACCGGTGTGAAGGTGCACGGCCGTTACCCCCCTCCTCGGCCTATAAAAGGCCGAGCACCCTCTACCCACACCTCCTCTCCCTCACCTCTCAATCGAAGCATCCGAGCACCGAAGCCTCCCCGAGCCCGATTTTCCTCTCCGCAGCTCCGACAACTCCGACGAGCAATCGCAGTCGCCTCAAGCCTCCCCGAGCTTCGCCGACGCCTCCCCGACGTTGCTGGTGCCCAGGCGATCCCCGGCGACCATCTTCCCGAGCACGTGCGGCACTGGAACTCCTCCGCCGCCGTGAACCCTTCTCCGACCGCCGCCCCTCTCCGCCGATCTTCCTGAGGTGGTAGCAGACGTGGCCGCCAGTTGGGCGCCACGCCAGCGCCACCCGGGCGCCTCCCCGCCACCCCGCGCGTGCGCAGCCACATCGGTATATTGCCGTGATGTGGCAGCCACGAGGCGGCCACGTGGTGCCAAGTGGCAGCCACGTGGAGGCCACGTCAGCACCCCTGCCACGTCAGCCCTACCGATTTTATTTTAAATCCAAAATTTCCTGCTGACGTCATGCTGACGCAATAAAATTGATTTTCCAGTATAAAAATAATTCGACAGAAAACCTATTTATCTTGCTGATGTCATATTTGAGATTTTCCTTTAGAAAAATAATTCTTGCTGATGTCATAAATGCTTTTCGGTTTAAAAATAATTCCAGAAATTGAGTATTTTCTTTTTAATTGTATTAAAACTTTAGAGGGCTATAACATTCTCATTTTAACTCCAAATTGACCCATTTAAATTTCTAAATTTTTGTAAAATCATAATCTATCCATTTCGAATATCATTTTGAAATTTTGAATTTATTTGAAGTTTTGTTTTTGAATTTCTTTTGAATTGGCTCTTCACATTAGATTTTGACGAATCCAGAGAGTTCGAGTTCGACGATTCTCAACAAGACTTCGATCAAGGCAAGTTACACCTTTGACCATGTTGAACCTAATATTTCAAATTTAGTTATGTTGTTTTACTGTATATGCATGCGTACTTCTATTTAAATTTAATTTAAATTCAGTTTAAACTTTAGTTATGCCCATGATCCTTTGACAATAGCCAATTTTGAATCTCGAATTCATATACCTTTTTTCCCTAGCTGAAAACTAGTTAGTACCATAGTATTGACTATAAATTTTATAGAAATGCTTAGCCTGGCTTAGTGTAATTTTAGGTGGGATCAAATCTTTCACATAGAATGACGATTTGAAAATGAAATCTTGACTTCGGTGAGTCAAGGATGGTTTATGAAAATAGTTTAAAAATAAAAATAGAAACTTTTGATTTGGACTTAGGCTAATGGTTAGGTGGTGGGTGCCGGCATGCCTCGTGTTTGGTGACACCTGGTTGATTGTTGTGCATAGGGGAATGTGGTTAGCCTAAATCAACTTAAGGACCGTTTCTGTGAATTATTTTACGAAGTCACTTCGTACTACCACAAGTCCGGTATGGGACGGACCTGGCTAAGTAATTTGTGAAGTTCCAAATATAATTTCGCTATAGGCTGAATGTGAGCGTGGCGTAGGCCGCGAGAAGTCTCACATGGCACCAGAGTGGATTCGAGTTGTGGTGAAACCTTAGTGGCGGTATGATTACTTTGGCTATGGAACATCGGAACAGCCTTGTCATGAACTCTCCGCCGCACACCTAAGGCAGTGTGTTCATCGCATGGCTCAAGTGAGATTGAATGTCTTGTGGGTAAAGTTGTACACCTCTGCAGAGTTAAAACCTCTCCTGGATAGCCCTGTCCACGGTCATGGACATGCTGAGTAGAGTCTTCACATATTAGACTTGAATTTTATAAAACTTGATTTTTGGCAAACACAGTGGCTTTGGTAATGGTTCGGATGGATTCCCATGGTTAGGTTGGTGTAGGTCGGAGCCTACACTAACGATACTACTTTGCAAAAATGATGTTAGTATTGATGTATTGAAAATTTAGCCTTTCATACTTATGCTATTGTATTTAAATTCAGTACTGCTCTTCGCACAAATAAACTTAATAAGCATCCCTTTTGTTATTCCTATGCATGCATGAACTCTGTTATATTCCTGGTGTAACTTGCGTAAGTACTTTATGTGCTTACCTTGGGAGTACTTATGTGCTCACCTTGCTAAATCTATTGTCAGACTTCGACGGCGACTACGACGATGAGAACTACTTCAGCGAGTAGGATACGTCTTATAGTCATTAGCCTGTGGGAGGCTGGATGGGCTATTCTGCTACTTTTACTGTTTCCGCTGCTTTATTTTTCTCTTGTTGACCTTGTGCCCCTATATTGTGAGACTTGGCCATAAGGTCGTAATTTCGTTTAATAAAAATTTGTGGTGATTTTGCGTGATATACATTACTGTTAACCCTGTGTGCATTAGCTTTTCTTGAGATAGTGCGATTTACACAGAGGGACTTGGAGTTGTTGTTCCGGGTCCCGACAATCATCAACGTCGTGTTCTCCACAATCGACTTATCAGTACCTTTCGGAAGATCAGTCCATCGTCACATTAGAGACATTAGTATTAACTAACTAATTATTAGCTATTAATGCAGGATTTGGTTTTTAATGATGTCGAAATAGGGGCGGTCTCGGTGGTGCGGTGGCGCGGCCTACCGGCGGCGAGGGAGGGCATGGCCTCATGGGAGCATTCCAAAAATGGTCCCACAATGCTCTAGCGCACCCCTTGGTGAAGTGGCGCGGCCTTATTTGGCCTAGTTCATCGTCGGCGACGACCATGGTGGCGGCAAAACCAGGGCAGAGGACGCGACGGCGAAGGCAACAACGGGAGTTTAATTACAAGCTAGGGGAGCATCTAGGGGTTGGCAGTAGCTCATCGAGAGGGGTAGACGAGCTTGGGGGTGGCCTAGAGTGGGCTGGCGGTGGCGACCGTGGGTGGTGGAGAGGGGTGCTCGATGCGGGGAAAGAGGGGTCAGCGAGCTTCCTAATTGACATCGAAGAGGACTTCCTCTACCCCTAGAGAATGTTTTGGTGAATGCGATTGGCCCAAGATGGTCGGAGTTGGGGAAGATGGTCGGGCCGACGAGCTGCACAAGGAGAGGACCCAATTAGGTTACACAGGAGCACCAGGGAGGTCCAAGAAATGTAGTGAAGGGGAGATGGAGGCTTGCGGGGTTCTCGGGGTGGCTGGTGTCAGAGATCACCGAGGAGAGCAGAGCGGGGTGAGTGTGTGCATCGGTAGAGGCGATTGAGCACTGAGCGAGCTGGAATGGGGGTCTTTACAGCGAATTTATAGCGAGTTCTCGAGTAGGGAGCGTTGGCTTCAATTAAGGCGGACGGGACTGGGGTGGCGGGAGAGGAAGGGAGAGGGGGCGGTGATGCGTGCGCGATGGCGCGGGAGCTTCAATGCCCTGTAGTGAGGGTGGTGATGCTGATGCAACGGCACTCGTACGGCTGGGACGGCGGCGTCGCCATGAAGCAGGCTATGGGCCAGAGAGGGGCGAGGCCGGTGCAGGTGATCAATGGCGGCGTAGACTTCAAGGCAATGCCTCGAGCACAGCAGTGTCGACGCTATGGCGAGTCTCGAGGGGAGGAGCGGCGATCGTGACAGGGGTACGGCGGAGCGCCTGGGCAACGAGGCTACAAAGGGGGGAAAGGGCATCTAGCTCAGCGAAGTAGTACAGGAAGCTATGGCGGCACCACGGGGAAATATCATGCCCATGTAGGGAGGGGAAGGGGTGGCCGAGGTGGTGATGGCTGCGGCGTTAGTGGCGCACGCATGCGCGATGGAAGTCAGGGGCACGGCGTCTTGTGCCGACAGAGAGATGAAGGGGGGAGAAAGGGGCGGGCAGGCCGGCTGGGTTGCTCCAGGGGGTTCTTTTTTTCTTTTTTTTTTGAATTTTTGGGAAATAAGAGGAAAGAGAA
Source organism: Melocanna baccifera (assembly GCA_036346265.1). NCBI lineage: Eukaryota > Viridiplantae > Streptophyta > Magnoliopsida > Poales > Poaceae > Melocanna > Melocanna baccifera. The sequence goes on along the minus strand of CM070699.1, from coordinate 4,264,823 downwards.
TTTAGCAAAACACAAAACCCAGCAACTCCAAGGTGAAATTTTGAAGATAATGAAATTTTCGTACTTTTAAAATTTTAAATTGAGCATGACAAGAGAATAAAATAGAAGCCAAAAATCAGGATGTTACATACATTCATGAACAAGAGAAATAAGATGATAAGATAAGTGTATGGAACCTAATGAGAATTAAAATGTGGGAAATGAGATTCTTGTGATTTAACTTGAAAAGTTGATACAACATGTAGGATCGGTATGGCAACAGAGAGAGGGTGAATAATGCCTTCAAATTTTTCCTAAGTATTTAATAATTTTTCACTCCAATAGCTACAAAAGCTATGAAGATCAAGAGCCAAAAATCTAAAAAAAATTGCATAGCTACAACGATTTCAGATCGATGAACAATAAAAATAGCACTATTTCTAATCCAAAAATCCATGAAACTTTTGATATATAGATCCAAAAGACTTGAAATTTCAATGAAGACTAGATCAAGATCTTAAGAACCTATTCCCACCAAAATATTTTGAAAGAACTTAAAAGAAATAGTATCTTTTGGTTCGTCAAACTCCGTTGCACCAAACTCAGGTCAAAACCTAAAATTGAGCTCTCAAACAAAAGCTCTAAATCACTTGAAATTTGGTATGCACCTTATTTAGGATGTCAGAAATCTATTCTAATCAATGATCAAAAAAATCATTGCCAAAGTTTTGACATTTTTCTGTTTGAAGGAAGGTTGCACCAAAACCAGTCAAAAAAACGGTGAATATGATTTGCATGCAGGTGATTCATGGCCAAGATAGCTTTAGATATATTTCCGCATGTCACAACAAGAAAGAACATTAAAGAAATCAAGGCAAGAACATCTGGATATAGAAATCACTCGGAGAGGCAAAAGGGCAAAAAATGGGTTTCTTCGTAAATTTACTAACTAAGTGTCTAGATGGGTGGAGATTGATTTATAGAGCTTGTTGTGGTTACAGACCAAACAGAGAGAGAGTGTGTGTAGTGGGGAGTTAGGTGAGATGTCCCCTCTCCCTATGGCTTGTATCACATATATATCTCCTTGCAAGGAGTATCTTTACAAGAATACCCTTCGAGGGCATTCAAGTCACTATACATGCCACACTCGGTGCTTACGCCTTTCTAACAAGTCGGCTGGGTTTAGGTGGGGGCCACCCCTACAACAGGAGCCATGTTGCCAAGTCCTTTGGCCCCCTTCGTCCCTACCGCCTGTGACCTACTGTAGATAAAAATGCAGGTGCTTAGTGCAGACGTGCTTCATGTCGAAGCCTCGGAGTCAAGCGAGGAGTCGAAGTCGTCCCTGGTCTTGGAGCCATCCCTTGCGGTACCACAGTTATCGGCGGAGTGACCTTGCAGAGCCAGAGGTGTCGAACATGCGAGGCGTGGCGCCGAGACTCTGGCTGGCGCGGGGTGGACCAGGCCTTCGTGCGCAATGCTGAGTTGATCAGGTAGGTCTTCACCTGGTCCGGAGTCATCACGTCCCGACAGCTACGCTGTTCGGAGACGACGTCTTAATTGTTGGCGTGAGTCACGCGGAGTGCTGAAAAGACAGGGGCGGGCAGCTGTGGCCGTACGCACCGTCCTGAGGGAGAGTTACACGTGGTGCGGCCGGTTGGCGCGTCGTGGGATGTCAGCGGTCGCATGACCGCGAGCCTGCGTCCCTTCCCGAGAGAGGCGGGACATGTGGTGGGATGTTACTGGCGTGTCGTGCGTTGCCCGTCAGTCTCCGATGCGCGCCTCGGTCTGTCCGCGGCTGCCCTCCCCGATCGTGGGTGAAGGACCGAAATGGCAATAGAGGGGGGTAAATATTGCAGAAAATTGGACTTTTAAAATAGCACTAAAACTGCAGGAAACTGCACTTAAAACAACACTGCTGGATGAAAATAGAGCATAGAAAACAGCAACTGAAAATAACACAAATTGCTGTCCAAAATAGCCTAAAAATCACAAAGTAAAAGCTGAAAAGCACAAAGTAAAAGCTGAAAAGTACAAAGTAAAAGCTGAAAAGCACAAAGCAAAAGAAGCATAAAGTAAAAGCTGAAAAGTACAAAGTAAAAGCTGAAAGCCGAACCAAAAATCAGCAACTAGCAGCAGCCAAATAACCACAGATAGATAGCAGAAAATAGCAGCAACTGAACACAGAAAATGCTCCCAGAGACCTGGCTGAAACAGCTAAAAAGAGAGGCAGAGCAAGCCGAAAGAACTGGAAGAAAAATTCTGAACAAAACAACAAATAGGGAACACATAAACTTATCTCCTGTTACTTCCTGACCGCAAGAATCAAATACTTTGCTCTCGGAAATACTAGCCAACGGGCCTTGTGAATATATCCAGTTCTGAGCCAAGAAAATCTGCGATTTAAAAAAAATTTCAGAGAGCCAAAAAGATTGGAATGCTTGCTTTCGGGATGAACTAGCTAAGAGGCCTTGAGATGTTTCCTAGTTCAAAGCAAAGAAGGAGCAGTCAAAAGATCAACTGAAAACTAGAGAAAACCGATTTGCTCATGGGAATTAACTGACCAAATGGTCTTGAGACAGATTTCCACCACAAGTACCAACAAGGTTTACTCTCTCAAGAACTAAAAAAACAAAACACAGGAGCCAAACATCTCAAACAAAAATATTTCTTAGATTGAGACAAAGAGAGATGAATGATTATAAAAGAGGAATGTTTATAAGAACTCTCTCATCTCTCACTTTCACACACACATGGAGAGAAATAAATGAAACCCTAATTTCACTCTCTCTCTCTCAAGAACATAAGCCCACATATGGAGAGAAAACTTTAACACTCATAGAACACAAGCATTAGAGAAAACCCTAACACTCACACCCTTCTCTCTCAATCTCTCCCACTAGGGAGCACCCTCTATTTATAGCCTCCACTAATGAGTTTACAACACACTTTACCCATTAGCTCTCAACTACTTTTAGCACTTTACCCATTAGCTCTCAACAACTCATCACTTTACCCATTCTCTCCTAATCAAATCCGCTTCCTTTATGCAGCCTTGCGCATTTACCAAAATGTCACTCCTGCACCTTCCTGGAAGCTTCCTCATTTCTTGCCGCGCAAGCCTCGCAACCACTTTGAGTCTTCACTGTCTTCGACACATCCCGACCACTCCGACCTCAGCACCGCCTGTGCCTAGTCCGGTCATCCCGTGTCTCGCCACGACTCCGTCTCAAAAGTCCTGCAGTCATCACAGACAAGAAAACACATCACATAGCACCACACAAAATATTATAATTAAACAATAGCATCAGTAAATAGCACAAAATGCCCGAGACAAACTCAAACCTTCCAGAGCACGTGTTGTCGTGCGGGGGGATCTTCCGGCACTCGCACTGGCGCTCGAAGATGAGGTAAGCACGAGCTGCGATGTACACCGCTTGCTGAGCACATATTTAACACTCGTCTCCTTCCGCTGTTAGACGCTTGCCATCTGCCGGGCCCTAGAGGAGGCTCGCACCCGCGAGCAGAGTGCGCTGGAGGACCAGCTTCGCGCTGCCGAAGAGGCTCACGCCGCCAAGGACGAGCGCATCTGTGTGTTGGAGGCGAAAATCACCATGGCTACTTCCGACGCGCGGAGTCTTGTGGCGAACGTGGAGAGCGCGGTGGCAGCGGCGCAACGCACCATGGAAGAGGCCCAGCGCGCCGCGGTAGAGGAGCGCACTGGCTTGCTTGAGCAAATCAACGCGCTGGAGGAAGAGAAGGCCCAGCTTACCATGGCCTTGGAAGAGAGGAACCGGACCTTGGGTGACGCATCAGCGGCGGCATGGAGGGCCATGGAGTCACTGGAGGGGCCCTTCGGGACCTTTCCGTTAACGTGCCTAAGAGACCATGTGGAGGTAACCCCGTGTGTGTGTGATGAGGAATTGACACGTGCTCTAGAAAGCTTGAGTTTGTCTCGAGAATTTTGTGCTATTTACTGATGCTAATGTTTGATTATAATATTTTATGCGGTGCTATATAATGTGTTTTCTTGTCTGAGATGGTTGCAGGACTTTGAGACGGAGTCGTGGCGAGACACGTGGTGACCGGACTAGGCACAGGCGGTGCTGAGGTCAGAGCGGTCGGATGTGTCGAAGACGGTAAGGACTCGAAGTGGTTGCGCGAAGCTTGGACGGCAAGAAAGGAGGAAGCTTCGCGGAAGGTGTAGGAGTGGCATTTTGGTAAATGCGCATGGCTACACAAAAGGAAGTGGATTTGGTTAGGGGATAATGGATAAAGTGCTATGAGTTGTTGTGACCTAATGGGTAAATTGATTTGTAAACTCATTAGTGGAGGCTATAAATAGAGGTGCTCTTTAGTGGGAGAGATTGAGAGAGAAGGGGTGTGAGTGTTAGGGTTTCCTCTAACGCTTGTGCTCTATGAGTGTTAAAGTTTTCTCTCCATGTGTGTGTGAGAGTGAGAGATGGGAGAGTTCATGTAAAACATTCCTCCTTTTAAGCATTCATCTCTCTTTGTCTCATTCTGAGAATCTTGTTCTTGACATGTCTTGGCCTTTTATGTTTTGAATTTCAGTTCTTGAGAGAGTAGTCTTTGTTTGTGCTTGTGGGGGAAATATATCTCAAGATCATTTGGTCGATTATTTTTCATAAGCAAATTGATTAATCCTTGTGTTCTTCTCTTTTTAGAGTTTGGTTTGGTCAAGTATTTACAGATTCTATTTCGCTCTGAATCGGGAATTAATCTCAAGGTCATTTGACTAGTTCATCCCAAGAGCAGGTTTTCTAATTCGAAAGGTTATCGTGAGTTTCTCAGCTCTTATTTTATTTCTTAGACTTGTTAAGCTTCTTGCGCAAATCTTCAGGTTTTTAGTTTTTGTGTCTTCCTTGCTTTCTTAGCTTTTGGCCAGCACTATTCTCAGTTTGCCAGCACTGTCAAGAATAGTCTCGGGTGTGTTGTTTTTCAGTTAGTTTTTCTACTGCATTAATTTGTTTTTGGTCGACTGGTTCTGGACAGTTCTATTGCAGCCCTCGGATCAGTTTTCAGCAGCTCTATAGTACTCTCTGTTTGCTATTTTTGGTGCAGATTTTCGGCAGTCCAGGTTGTGTTCGGCTGCTCCAACCTTTAGTTTCTTGAGTGCCTTTTCTGCAGTCGGCAGCAGCCTCATATGTTTTGTGTCTTTCAATAGCAGAAATTAGCAAAAGACTGCAGGCTCTACTCTTTCTTTCGGCTGCAAGCAGGATTGTGTTCGGCTAGTACTAGTTGATGTTTTGATTGGCGTGAGTTCTTCCTCTCTTGATTTTTTCCAGTCAAGCAAAGATAGCATTGTTTATCTTGTACTTTCGGTTATGAGGTTGTAGTCTTGAGTTCTTTGTTTTTCCTTTTTACTTTCAGCTTTTAGTTGTTGCATCCTTTTGCTTTTCTTTTGTTATTACTGGCTGTTTTCTATCAAAGTTTTGACTTCCAAAAGTGAAATCATGGGTGGTATGGACAGCAAGATTGCAGTTTCTGTTCCTTTTGGTCTGCAGTTGGTTGTTTCCTTTAGTTGATTAAATTTCATTTCTCGTTTTCTCTTTTGAGTCGGTTCCTTGAGATTCTTCTCTGTTAAGGCAAAAGTTGTGTTATTTGCTGGTAGCTCTGTTTAGCAAGGTTGATTTCATCTTCTTTTTCAGTTTCTAGTTAGAGATTATTTTTCTTCATAGCTCCCATTGCTATCGGAGAAGAAGAAAATTGAGTGAATACTCGAGGAGAATCTTAAAAGGCACCATTCACCCCCCTTTGTTGCCATTTTCGATCCTTCAGTGCCGGACCTTACGCACAATCCCGCGGACATGGCACAGTCTCTGGCACGGATCGAGGAGGGCTCGAGCCTGGCACTCCGCGGTGCCAAAGCCTTCGGCGATCATTGCGGCTTCTCCAGCGCCTGTCTCGCCCTTGCCATGCTCCATGCCCGGGGGTGTGAGCATGTGAACGAGCTGGTCGATCCCCAGTTGGGTCTGCCGGCCGAAGTCGGGGTATTGTTCGGCACCGCCCGCACCACTCTGCCCACCGTCCAAAGTTTCTACAACCGGATCTGCGGCTACATCGAGAGGGCGCGCCAAAAGTCTGTTGCGGCGAGCGTTACAGGAAGGTAATTTCCTCCATTAGCCGGAGGAGGTCGTCGGCGCAACGGCGGCGCGTCCCCTAGGTGTGTTGTGCGATGTAATTTTTTGTATTGTTTGTTGCTGACACGACGGATGCTAGCCACTTCCAGCCATCTCCGCTTCTCTTAGCGGTCGTGGCGCCTTGTAAGCGAAGTAGACACGCGAGTGTTATGTCAAGGTGGTCGGCGCTCCACCTTACGCCCTCGGTAGTCCTTTGAAGTGGTGGCAGCGGAGCTGGTGCCTGGTCGTTGTGAGACACGCTCGTGCTCCATCCCTACCCCTCGAGTGGTGGTAGCGAGGTGGCGCCTGGTCGGCGTGAGCGTGCGGCGCTCCGCCCCTACCCGCCGAAGTGGTGGCGCGAGCGGCGCCTAGTCAAAGTGAGACACGTAAGCAAGGTAGGCGCTCGCGCTCCGTCCCCTACCCTTCGAAGTGGTGGCAGTGGAGCTGGCGCCTAGTCGAAGTAGACGCGCGAGTGCTCCGTCCCCTGCCCCTCGAAGTGGTGGCGGCGGAGCTGACACCTAGTCGAAGTAGACACGCAAGCGGAGTAGGCGCGCTCGCGCTCCGTCCCCTACCCTTCGAAGTGGTGGTAGCGGAGCTGGTGCCTAGTCGACGTAGATGCGCGAGCGCTCCGTCCCCTACCCCTCGAAGTGGTGGCGGCGGAGCTGGCGCCTTGTCTGCACCCCGCAGAAATGCGCAGGGGCAAGCCTCTGGTGCGCTGTATCTGCGTCCTACCAAATGCGTGCAGAGGTGAGCCTCTGCAGTGCTTTGTTTATACTCCGTAGAGTGCGTGGGAATATCAACCACGTCTTGGTTATACTTGAAAAGAGTACGCGTAGCGATGACGCCAACACGTACGCGGGACATCCGTGTCTTATTTATACTCAGTAGAGTGCGTAGGGACAACATCCGTGTCTTGTTTGTACTCCGAAGAATGCGTGGGACTATCAACCATGACTTAGCCAGGCTCCGGAGGGTACGCCAACGCGCGCGCGGGACATCCACGCCTTGTTTATACTCAGTAGAGTGCGCAGGGACAACATTCGCATCTTGTTTATACTCTATAGAGTTCGTGCGGAGGCAGACCTCAACGCTATGTCTTATTTATACTCCGTAGAGTGCGTGCGGAGGCGAACCTACATCTTATTTATACTCGTGAGAGTGCGCGCGGGCGTCCCCCACTGCGTCTTATTTACACTCCGTGGCGTGCGTGCGGAGGTGGACCTCGGCGCTACATCTTATTTATACTCCATAGAGTGCGTGCGAGCGGACCTCGGCGCTAAGTCTTATTTATACTCCATAGAGTGTGTGGGGAGGCGGGCTCGGCGCTCGACTTATTTATACTCCGTAGAGTGCGTGCGAAGGCGGACCTCGACGAAATGCTGGTGGATGATCGGCTTTATTGATCTCCCGCTTGCACGAGCAAGCATCTTATAATAGACAGGGTGCTGCTGCTGCCACATGTTGACCTTTGCTGTCCTAAACATAATACCTCCGCAACCTGTCCGTATTCTATGTGTGGCGGAGCGTCTGCCCTTCGAGTGTGGCGAGGCGATAAGCTCCTCGCTGTAAAGCTGCCGCAACGATGTACGGGCCTTCCCACTTGGAATCCAGCTTGTCAACCGTGTCCGCACGGAGTGCCATCTTGAGGACGAGGTCCCCCGGCTGGAATCCTCGTGGGTACATGGAACGGCCACGCATGCGCACCATTTGCCCGCGCGTGCTGCGGCGTCTTTGGGTGGCATTTACTCGCTATCCATCGAGGAGGTCCGGGGACAAGCGGCGTTCTTCTTCTGGCGCCTGGCGAGGACCCTTCACGAGCCGGCCTTGATTTCCTCGGACGTCATTGCCTCATCGCCGAAGAGGAGTTTGAACGGCGTAAATCCCGTCGGGTGTGTCGCCGTTGTGCGAAGAGACTAGAGGACACTATGGAGCTTGCTTGGCCACTTGCCCTTTGGCAACCCGACAAGGCGCTTCTTGACCTCGGCGGAGATGGCGCTGTTCGCCCGCTCGACCGCTCCGTTAGACTGTGGGTGTCCGACCGAAGCGAATCGGAGCATGATGCCCATGTTGTCGCAGAACTCCTTGAGCGGGTAGAGTCGAATCGCAGGCCATTGTCGGCGGTGATCTCCTTAGGCACCCCGAAGCGACATATGATGTTCTGCCAGAGGAAACGCTGCGTGGCTGCTGAGCAGAGGGTCTTGGTGGGGAAACTCCATGCCCTGGGTGTCGGCTGGCGCAAAGGTAACTTCACCATGGGCTATTCCCAGCATTGGTCGCGCTGAGGTTCCCAATGAGGAACCTCCGGAGATGACGCTGATAATCTGAGCTTGTGGGGGGTTCCACTGCAGCTGCTGCACGTGGGTCCCTGGCGCGACCACCAGCAGGGTCTGTGGGCTCCAAGCCTCTTGCATAGCCTGCACGGTCCCGCGGAGATCCGCTAGCTCCCGCTGGAGCGTGTCGAGGGCCATCAGCAGGGCATTCTCCACTGCCGGCGTAGCCGAAGCGAGCGGTGCACCTCGTCGCGCTGGCAGGACAGCAGCGACCACGGCTTGTGCTCCTGAGTTACCTACCACGTCGGTGTGGTGGACTCCAGCGTTGCTGCCCAGGCCCACATTACTGCCAGGACCGCTCGGCGCTCCTGCACCGGGTGTAAGGATGGTGGTCATGCCTCGACGGGCGCTAACGTTACCACTCCCTACCGCCTGACCGGTGCCATCGGAGTTGGGTGCTACGCCGGTAGTGGGGTGGGGCGTCACCAGGAGGGCGAGGTCGATCGTTGCGTCGGCGTTGGCGGAGTCGGTCGCTACGTCGGCGGTGACGGGGTCGACCATTCCGTCGGCGTTGGCGAGGTCGGTCGCTACGTCAGCGGTGACGGGATCGACCGTTGCGTCGGCGTTGGCAAAGTCGGTCGCTACGTCGGCGATGGCGGGGTCGACCGTTGCATCGGCGTTGGCAGAGTCGGTCGCTACGTCGACGGTAACGGGGTCGACTGTTCCGTTGACGTTGGCGGGGTCGGTCACTACATCGGTGGTGGCAAGGTCGACCGTTGCGTCCGCGTTGGCGGAGTCGGTCACTACATCGGCGGTGGCGGGAATATTTATAAGAACTCTCCCATCTCTCACTTTCACACACACATGGAGAGAAATAAATGAAACCCTAATTTTACTCTCTCTCTCAAGAACATAAGGCCACACATGGAGAGAAAACTTTAACACTCATAGAGCACAAGCATTAGAGAAAACCCTAACACTCACACCCTTCTATCTCAATCTCTCCCACTAGGGAGCACCCTCTATTTATAGCCTCAACTAATGGGTTTACAACACACTTTACCCATTAGCTCTCAACTACTTTTAGCACTTTACCCATTAGCTCTCAACAACTCATCACTTTACCCATTCTCTCCTAATCAAATTCGCTTCCTTTATGCAGCCTTGCACATTTACCAAAATGCCACTCCTGCACCTTCCTGGAAGCTTCCTCATTTCTTGCTGCGCAAGCCTCGCAACCACTTCGAGTCTTCGCCGTCTTCGACACATCCCGACCGCTCCGACCTCAGCACCACCTGTACCTAGTCCGGTCACCTCGTGTCTCGCCACGACTCCGTCTCAAAAGTCCGGCAGACAAGAAAACACATCATATAGCACCGCACAAAATATTATAATTAAACAATAGCATCAGTAAATAGCACAAAATGCCCGAGACAAACTCAAACTTTCCAGAGCACGTGTCAATTACTCATCACACACACGGGGTTACCTCCACATGGTCTCTCAATCTCCCCCTTGATGAGTATATTGACAAACACAGAAAAAACATAAAGTTGAATTTGTGTTTGAGAGTCAAAGATGGTCTAAAAAGGAACAAGAAAACTCAAGAGCATGTCGACAAAAGAGAAAACTGGAGCAAAAACTGAAATAGTAAATTTTTCTGCAAAGCTCCAGAAGGCTTTTTCTCCAAAATTCTCCCCCTTTTGGTAATAAAATCATCAAGATGCTCAAGAGAGAATGAAATGCATTTTATTTATTTTAAGCAATCGGAGCCATGAAAATTATCCAAAATGATCTTATGAATATTACACCAAGCCATAACACATAAGAATAGTATCAAGATCATGACGATTTATGCATAGATAAACTAAACCAAATAACCCTTAATTTGAAATTTAGCCAGTTTTCTTAGCATGTCAAGTCAACCAAGATTATAGTTTAGCTAAAGGTATCCAAGGATGATGCAAGCCATGTCAATAATCTAAGTGGAACCAAGAAGCTAGTATTGAGCCAGTTTAGAGTGCTACAAGTTCAAGAATGAATCATTTGATCAAGTACTTGGTCTTTTTGTAAATAAGCAAATTTAGCACAATTGACATTTTTTGAAAATCATTTTTGGCTTTATCTTAGCAAAGCAAGTCCTGGTCTAGGAGCCATTCACAACTGCCTCCTAAGCTTCAACCATTTTCACAGATTTTATTTTCTTAGCCATGTGCTAGATCTCAAGCCTTATGCGATCACTCCAAATGAGAAGCTTAAGAAGGTGATCTTGGTCAACCAAAACTCCCCATGAGTTTATGCCTAGTGCAATGGCAAGCAGTCTCATGAGAAAGAATTGGTGAGATCGGTTTTTTCGCACAAAAGATATCGTTTTGCTTTTGCAGAATGTAGTTCTTAGACCGAGAAGTTAAAGATAAGTCATGCTTCATAAAGGATAAGAGGATAACTAAAGCTCAACAGAGTTTCAAGACTCAACTTAGCCTATTTGAAATGGCATGAATCATAAGAGGATAACTAAAGACAAACTAGTCTCAAAAGCTAACATGACATGAATTAGTTTAATTTATGCAATTTTTAATCAACTCATTATGGTAAAGACTAGACTACACATATAAAGTCATGATAAATCTAGCAATTTTAGCGTAGATCATAGCAAGATGTAAAGCAGGTATTTCATGTCATAAACGGATAATAATCAAGGCTCCATGTAGTTATATTACAATGCAGAATGTTAAAATACAAGAGAATCCAGCTCCCCCTCAACATGTGATGCACTTTTAGTTCAAGTTGAGTTATGACAAAATTAAATTCTAGCAAACCCAAATGAACTCCCCCTGAACTAAAGCAATAAAAATGAGAACCTGGCAAGAAAATCAGAAAAGGCAGTCCTTAAAGTATAGACAAGATATAGAGGATACTATAGCTTAGACTGACTCTCATCTACGCCATATGACTCTAGGACTATCAGCTGGTCTTCTAATTTACAAGGGAGTAAACACGTTCCCTGTCTACCCAAGGGTGGCCCAACCCTTGCTAGACCTATAAGAAGTGAGTGAACTCAACCTAGTGAGAAGTGAGACAGCTAATAAGCAGCATGGTAGAATTACAAGATGAGAGAAAGAAGTTTAAGCAACTAGACGAGAAAACCACTCAACCCTATGCTAGAAGGACTAACCCAAATGTACCCTTATGCAATGCAATAAAGAGAAACAGAAACATATAAATATGATAAAGCATAAGGCACAAAGCTCCCCCTCACAACAATCCATACGGATAAACCACCCCAAGCTCTCCCCGCAAGACTGAAAACCTAGAGCTATCTGTCGGACCCCGGAGCAACGACTCCTGGATCCTCTGTGTAAATCGCACTAGTCCAGGATTAAGCTAGTGCACACAGTGGATAACAAAGATTCATATCATGCACAACGACATTTATTCATTAACGAAATATGGGCCTGATGGCCAAAGTTTACATCAATGGTTCATAAACCAAAATTAAATATAAGCAGCGGAAGAAAACCAATGAAGCAGCAGCCCATCCTGCCTGCCCACAGGCAAATGACTGTAAGACGCGGCCTAGTCGTCACCATCCTCACCGAAGTTGTTGACGTCATCCTCTGGCAACAGATTTTAGCAAGGTGAGCACATAAAGTACTCCTAAGGTAAGCACATAAAGTACTTACGCAAGTTACACCAGGAATTTTAGCAGAGTGAATGCATGCATAGGGATAACAAAGGAAGGATTAATAAGGTTAATTGTGCGAAAAGCGGTACTTGAATTTGAAATACAATACTGTAAGTATGAAAAGCTGAATTTAATACAGTAGATAGAAATAATAATTTAACAAAATAATATCGTTAGTGCAGGCTATGATCAAACACTAACCTAGTCACAGGTATCCCACCTGGTCCATCTTTTCAAAAGGTTTCACATGGATTCCATCTATCCATATGCTTTTCAAAATCTCTTATGGATTCATTTTGTTAGTGTAGGCTCCGACCAAACACCAACTTATTCACAGGTATCCCACCTGGTCATGGATTCTATCCATCCATCCATAATCTTTTTAATAAACCATTTTAAAAACCAAAGTCTAATCTGTGACAACTCTACTCAGCATGTCCATGACCGTGGACACAGCTATCCAGGATAGATTTAAACTCTGCAGAGGTGTACAGCTTTACCCACAAGACACGATCATCCCATATTGCCACCGGATAAACACACTTCCTTTGGTGTGCGGCGAGGAGATCATGACAAGGCTGTTACAATGATCTATAGCCAAAATAGTCACGCCGCCACTAAGGTTTCACCACAACTTGAATCCACGAGTTGGAACCCCCTCTGGTGCCATGTGAGACTTCCCACAGCCTACGCCGCGCTCACATTCAGCCTATAGCAAGACTATAATTGGAACTTCACAAATTACTTAGCCAGCTCCGTCCCATACCGGACTTGTGGTAGTACGAAGTGACTTCGGAAAATGAATCACAGAAACGGTCCTTATGTTGGTTTAGGCCCAACCACATTTCCCCCGTGCACGATAATCAACCAGGTGTCACCAAACACGAGGCATACCGGCACCCACCACCTAACCATTAGCCTAAGTTCAAATCATAAGTTTCTATTTTTATTTTTAAACAATTTTCGTAAACCAATCTTGACTCACCGAAGTCAAGAGTTCATTTCCAAAGTTTGTCATTTCATGTGAAAGAATTGATCCCACCTAAAGTTATATTAAGCCGGGCTAAGCATTTCTACAAAATTTCTAGTTAATATTATGGTACTAACTAGTTTTCAGCTAGGGTGACAAGGTATACGAATTCAGGATTTCAAATGGGCTATAATCAAAGGATCATGGGTATATCTAACATTTAAACTGAATTTAAATTAATTTTGAAAAAATGTTTTCCTTTTTCTAGCTTTAAAATAATACAATAAATAACAAATAAAGCTTAAAAATCTTAGAAAAATTCATGTAAGTTTCTAAAGCTATTTGGAACTTATAAAAAAATTCCAACTCAAATTTTTATATTTTTCTTTATAAAATATTTTTTTATTTAACCGAAAGGCTCTTTTCTTCTCTTGTCTTTTTAGCAGAAAATTAAGCTAGCTAAAAATTTTAAAATTTCAAGAAACCAAATAACTTTGATTTTTGTTTTAAACTAACTTATTTAATACCTTATTTACTTATTTTTTTTGTTTTTATTTTTTTTCTTAAATCACCTTTTCATAATCCTTTTTTTTAAGCCAAAAATCAGGCAATTAATAATTTTTTTTATAACTTAAAGAAACCAATAGTAAATGTTTTATTTTAAATTAAATCAAATATTTTGAAATAAACAGCTGGGCTGTTACAAACTTTCCCCCTTAAAGAGAATCTCGTCCCCAAGATTTGCACGGCTAGCAAATAAATAGGTTTGGATCTTACTCTGCATGGCTTGAGCTGTGATCTAGTTCAGACATCCTTTCGTAAACTTCTACAGCCTTCTGTTTGTTGCTTGAAGGGTATTGACGGTCGGTGTTTCAGCTTGATGCTTCCAAGAATTAGGGAATAAGAGATTTTAAGACAAAGGAGGAATAGGGGTTGTTTTGCACAATCCAACAAAACTCAAACTAGAAAAAAAACCTTTATTAAGAAAATAACAGAAAACAGTTACAGCTATCGACAAAAGAGGAAGCTTGATAGCTCGTAACATCGTCTAATAGCTGCCTAACAACTTATCCTAAAGGGTAAGGGTTGCCTTGGTGTGATCCTTCGTGGCTCTCTGGGTACAAAGCAGGATCCTTCGATACGAAGATTGAAATGACAGCAGAGATGAAGAACTACTTTACGAGCGGCTTCTTGCTTGGCTCTTTCAAACGAGTAACTTCTTCCCTTAAAGCAATAGCGAAGACTTCCTTGTCCAGTTTGCTTGGTGAGGAGTAAAGTAAAGCGGTGTTCCATCGTCTGATTTTCATAGCCATTTTTTTTCCAGTGCATGTAGATAGGTCAATGCTGGAATCCCAAATGACGGAATAGTCGATGAAGGCCTACACTCTATCCATCATTCGGTGCATCTTGATAAACGTCCATCTATAGTGGTTTGAATAAGATGAGAGATAGAAATATGTTTTCATGTAATGACACAAAGATGAGAGATTTGAGAAATAAGAGTAAGCATAGACTGAGAGGTGAGGATAAGCAAACCTTTTTGAAAATATTTTTGTTATTTGAGTTAAGTCCTTAAGGTCAAACCATTCTATTCTACCTACGGTCACGTCTTAGGGTCATTATAGCTCTGATACCATCTCTGTCGGACCCCGGAGCAACGACTCCTGGATCCTCTGTGTAAATCGCACTAGTCCAGGATTAAGCTAGTGCACACAGTGGATAACAAAGATTCATATCATGCACAACGACATTTATTCATTAACGAAATATGGGCCTGATGGCCAAAGTTTACATCAATGGTTCATAAGCCAAAATTAAATATAAGCAGCGGAAGAAAACCAATGAAGCAGCAGCCCATCATGCCTGCCCACAGGCAAATGACTGTAAGACGCGGCCTATGTTAGTGATATGCCCTAGAGGCAACATGGAGATGTTGTATATATCACATACTATGTTTATGATACATTACTTTGTTCCTTGAAATAGACATCATCATTATTGATCAATGAGTATGTGACTTATTCATGAGACTCTTAAATACTAAGATGTTGCTATTTCTAAATGATCCCTGATCGTATATCATATGAGGAACAAATATGATTCAAAGACAAAGATCAGCATATGTATTGATTGATGATCATGTCTCATGGATCATGGTATGGTGATACCAAATCAATAATATGGACATGTGTTAGTGAACATATGTTGGATAGACTGCCATGAGACAACTGCAGAGATTCCATGTGTCATCGGTTGGTCTCAAGTAGTGTTTATGTAGAGTCCTTAGACTTGAGATCATCATGGTTCCCAACATGAGTAGTAGCTTATTTTGGGACTACTAAACACTACTCCGTGGCTGGGTAGTCATAAAAGTAGTCTTCGGGTTTGCCATGAAACATGTAGTGGGATGTGAATGATCAAGATAGAATTTGCCCCTCCTTATGGGAGAGATATCTCTGGGCCTCGATGTAATGGATTATGAAAGTGCATGGCCATGCCAAGGTGATTGAGGAGTCAATCACGAGTTTATAATCCATCACGGAATCGAGAGAGTGATTGAGCTATTAAGAGGATGACACAGTCTCGCCTTGAGCTCAATCTATATCGTGAGGCAAAGGATTCGTACATGAGAGAACATTACGAGTTCAGCCGATATGATCTTTACATATACTTTGGGGTTAATATGTCTTACTAGAGGCGCTATTAACATGGTAGCTGGAAAGGCGTTTCGGGTCACGACCAAGTATACGTGAACCTCTGTGGTCGCACGCTTAACGGGTTGGAACACTAATTCGAATATGATTCGGATATGGGCTCAATTCGGATAGAGATCCGAATAGACTCCTATTGGGCCTCGGTCCACGAGGCCCACGTGAGGAGGTCTATATATATGGAGGCGAGGCGGAGGATTCGTCCCGATTAACATCTAGCAAAACCCTAGCCGCCACCTCCCGAGCCAAACCCTAGCTGCTCACAAGTGCTAGTACACTCGC
Organism: Melocanna baccifera; assembly: GCA_036346265.1. NCBI lineage: Eukaryota > Viridiplantae > Streptophyta > Magnoliopsida > Poales > Poaceae > Melocanna > Melocanna baccifera. Next base: position 4,248,789 of record CM070699.1, on the reverse strand, counting down.
GATCGGCGTTCGGCCCGGGCGTGTGGATACCGGTGGAGGCGCTGCTCGTTGCGATCTTGATCGGCGTGCGTGGAGAGCGATCTGTTCGGGACGATCGGCTACTTCCACTACTACCTCGACGCGCGAGATTGGATCGGTTTCAATTCTTCTTCATTGCGCTGGCGTCTAAGTGGTAACGATCCATGATCCTTTCTTAGCATGATGTTCTTGGGTGCGCGGTAGAAAAGTTTTGTTTTACGCTTCCGTAGCCCACGCGTATTCCAATAGTGGTATCAGAGCCATCTTGCTTAGTTTGCAATCTGGATCAGCGCATATATGTTGATATGCGATAGTAGTAGATTGGATCTATTACGGTCTAAATAAGGTAGCACGGGTTGATGAGATCAATCGGTCATAAGGGTTGAAATTGGTATGAGTTGATAGCATCACAAGGCCAAAAGATTAGTTCGTGCTCCTTCTTTGATGTACGCGCGACTTGCCCCTACCGGTGGAATCACCATCGGGGCTAGCTGCGCGCACAATCGATGATCGAGTCAACGGATCGAGGTCTTGTGTTGTGGTCTCCTCAAGTATACCGATCGCGATGATCAATATGATTGATCTAATGAAAATTGAGACATTTTGAATGGCTCGAATTTGGGTTGATTTGATCGGCTCGATAAGATTTTCATAGCGATTTCATAGATGCGATCTATGTAATCTGTGAGGTTTTAGGCGCTGCCTCGAAACCCGCGAGCGCGCTCCCCTCGACCCCGCCTGACGGTCGGCGGGACCGCCGTGTATCCCCCTTGTATAGCGTCTTGGGTTCACATCGTTAGGTAGAATGCGATTCTACGTCTAACTTGTTTTTGCAGAGAATGATGTGAATAGTATGGCCCTATAGCTTATTTGAATGTATGAGATGTATGTGATGCATGTAACATTCGTTCATGCCCTGCGTGTCATGATTATTTCAGCTATTGTTAGCTGTATATATTGTATTTAACGACCTGCGTGTCGACCTTAATGCTTGAATCTATCTTTGTAATCTTCGATTTCTAGCTATTATAGGTAGTAGCCTAGTTTTGAGGTTACAAGCTTTTAAGCATGGTGGCCTAAAGGAGTGATGTGGAGGATAGAGATCGTCTACACCTACTTGGAGATGGATATCACCATTTTTGGGCCATACTACTTCACAGTTAAATGTGTTTATCTATGATGTTATCTATCTTATTCTTATGCAATGATATATGTGATATGTTGCTTTAGTAGGATAGAATCCTCTTAAAATTAGGTGTTAATGCCCTTCCATATGTTGCACCAAAGATAATGATCACCGCATGGTAGGTCTACCAAAGTAGAGTGCCATCGGTTATCATCATCATTTGGGGTAGATGTCGGACATCTACATGCGGAAGCATTTGGTTTACTTAACAAGGTTATCAAAATAGTTTTGGACCTTGGGGCATAGATTGGGGCCGAGGCATACTGATGTCACCCAAAGTAGAGTCACATAGGGATGTGATTAGCAAAGTGTTGCTTACCCATGTCACTAGTTTTCTAGCCGTGATGCCAAAGCTCACTAGGAATTAGTGAAATGAGGATCTTTACCCACTATGTAACTTAGAGAGAGTTTTTGTTGCAAAACTCATAGTGGGAGTCTTTTGCTAAATAGTTTAATAAAAGATGAACATAAACATAGTGCTAAACTTTGCATATTCTTGTGTTGTAGATCATGTCAGTTAACGCGCATCCAGTACTTTTAATTTGCGATCTGTTCTTGAGAAAGAAAAACTCAATGGAACAAACTTTTTGGATTGGTATCGCAACTTGAGAATTGTTCTCAAGCAAGAGCGCAAGGAGTATGTCCTTGAGTCTCCTTACCCCGAAGACTTGCCTGATAATGCTACTATGGCTGCACGGAGAGCTTATGAGAAGCAAACGAATGATTGCCTTGATGTGAGCTGTCTCATGCTTGCCACAATGTCCTCTGAGCTTCAGAAGCAATATGAGAACACAGATGCCTACAATATCATTGTGGGGTTACGTGGTATGTTTGAGAACCAAGCAAGGGTGAGAGGTTCAATACTTCAAAGTCCTTATTTGCGTGCGACCTTGCGAGAAGGAATCCGTCGACCCTCATGTGATTAAGATGATTGGCTACATTGAGAGTCGGAAAAGCTTGGTTTTCCCTTAGCCAAGAGTTGGCTACGATGTGATTCTCGATCGCTTCCCCGAGCTTTGAGCCATTCATAATGAACTTTCACATGAACAACTGGACAAGACCACGGTGAGTTGCATGGGATGCTAAAATCTGCCGAGAAAGTATTAAGAAAAGCAGCAATCATGTGATGATGATGCAGAAAGGCAAGGGCAAGCCCTATGTCAAGAGAATCGCGGTCAAAAGAAAGAAAGCTCGATACGATCGCGGCGGTTCTAAGGCCAAGAAAGACAAGAAGGCGATGCTCATCGATGCGATTGTTACTCTGTAAGCAATCGGGACATTGGAAAAGGCGCCCAAAGTACTTGGAGGATCTTGAGAAGAAGAAGGAAGTACGACTTCCACTCCGGTATAAATGTTATAGAGATCAATCTTGCTACTTCATCAACTGATTCTTGGGTATTTGATACCGGATCGGTTGCTCACATTTGCAAATCGTTGCGGGGCTAATAAGAAGTAGAAGTTTGAGGAGGAGCGAAGTGGATCTTCGGCGTTGGCAATGGAGCAAAAGTTGCTGCGGTAGCTGTTGGCACCATGCCATTGTCTTTACCTTCGAGATTAGTTTTGGAATTGAATAATTGTTATTGTGTTCCATCTCTTTCAAAGAACATTATTTACGCTTCATGTTTGCAAGCGAAGGTTATAACTTTAAATCTATGGACAATGGTTGTTCTCTTTATTTCAAAGATATGTTCTATTGTCATACTCCATTGGTGAATGGGTTATCGTTCTTACTCTTGAAGGGTCACGGTCTATAACATTAATGCAAAGAGGCAACGTCAGAATGATTTGAATCCCACATTTATTTGGCATCGTCGCTTAGGTCACATAAATGAGAAACATGCGAAGCTCCATAGAGATGGTATTCTGCACTCATTTGATTTTGAATCATTAGAGACATGCGAATCTTGTTTACTTGGCAAGATGACAAAGGCACCTTTCACGGTCAAGGTGAGCGGGCAAATGACTTATTGGCACTTGTACATACCGATGTATGTGGACCAATGAGCTTAACGACCAGAGGTGGTTTTGATACTTCATAACTTTTATCGATGACTTTAGTAGATATGGATATATCTACCTGATGAAGCATAAGTCCGAATCCTTTGAAAAGTTCAAAGAATTCCAAAATGAAGTGCAAAATCATTTAGGCAAGATAATCAAGTTTCTACGATCTAATCGTGGAGGCGAGTATTTGAGCCATGAGTTTGGCAATCATCTAAAGGATTGTAGAATTGTTCCACAATTGACTCCGCCAGGAACACCTCAATGGAATGGGGTATCTGAACGGAGAAATCGCACCTTATTAGATATGGTGCACTCCATGATGAGCCAAAGTGATCTTCCGTTGTCTTTTTGAAGTGCGCTCTTGAAACAGCCGCGTTCACACTAAGCAGGTTCCATCAAAATCGGTAGAAAAGACACCATATGAGATGTGGACGGGACAACGCCCTAGCTTGTCTTTTCTTAAGATTTGGGGATGTGAGGCTTATGTAAAGCGTTTACAATCTGATAAGCTCACTCCTAAATCGATAAATGCTTCTTTATCGGGTATCCTAAGGAAACAAAAGGATATTACTTTTATAATCGAGGAGAAGGCAAAGTGTTTGTCGCGGCATGGTGTCTTCTTAGAGAAAGAGTTTCTCTCAAGAAGGGATAGTGGGAGCACAAGTGCAACTTGAAGAAATTCAAGAAACACGATAACGTTTCAGCTCCTCTGAGAACCACAACGGGATGAACAAAGCTGTTGAAGAACTTTGTTGTGGACACACCAGCACCACGTAGGTCGGAAAGGTCACGTCGTGCACCGAGAGGTACATGTTCTTGACTACTCAACAACGGGACATATTGTTGTTAGACAATGATGAGCCTAAGACCTATGAAGAAGCAATGGTGGGACGGACTACGAGAAATGGCTTGAAGCCATGAGATCCAAATTGAATCCATGCACGATAATCAAGTTTGGAACTTGGTTGATCCACTGATGGTGTTAAAACCATTGAATGCAAATGGGTTTTCAAGAAAAGATAGACATAGATGGAAATGTTCACATCTATAAAGCGCGATTAGTGGCCAAAGGTTTCAAACAAATTCAAGGTATTGATTATGATGAAACTTTTCGCGTCGCAATGCTAAAGTCTATTCGGATCATTCTAGCGATTGCTGCATATTTCGACTATGAAATATGGCAAATGGATGTCAAAACAGCTTTCCTTAATGGAAATCGAGTGAGGATGTGTACATGACACAGCCCACGGTTTTGTCGATCCGCAATCGATTGGAAAGATATGCAAGCTCCAAAGATCCATTTATGGATTAAAGCGAGCATCTCGGAGTTGGAACATTCGTTTTGATGAAGTAATCAAAGGGTTTGGTTTCATCAAGAACGAAGAAGAGCCTTGTGTTTACAAAAGGCTAGTGGGAGCGCACTCGTATTTACGGTCTTATATGTGGATGACATATTCTTGATCGGAAATGACATTCCTTTGCTCGAATCTGTTAAGTCTTCATTAAAAATAGTTTCTCTATGAAAGACTTAGAGAGGCAAAGCATATATTCAGGCATCAAGATCTATAGAGATAGATCAAAAGGCTAATTGGATTAAGCCAAGATCGTACATTGACAAGGTGTTGAAAAGGTTCAATATGCATGATTCCAAGAAAGGTTTTCTACCTATGTCACATGGTATAAATCTTAGCAAGAATCGGTGTCCTAGTACACCGATGAGCGGGATAAAATGAATGCGATTCCATATGCTTGGCTATTGGGTCCATTATGTATGCCATGCTTTGTACACGCCCGGATGTTTCGTATGCTTTAAGTGCTACGAGTAGATACCAATCGATCCGGTGAAAGTCACTGGATTGCCGTAAAGAACATCTTGAAGTACTTGAGAAGAACTAAAGATGTGTTCCTTGTCTATGGAGGTGAGGAAGAGCTCGTTGTAAATGGTTACACCGATGCTAGCTTCCAAACGACAAAGATGATTTTAGATCGCAATCTGGATTTGTGTTACACTGAATGGCGGTGCGGTAAGTCGGAAGAGTTCCAAGCGCGAGACGGTTGCTTGATTCTACAATAGAAGCCGAGTACATAGCGACTTCGAAGCGCCAAAGAGGCTGTTTGGATCAAGAAATTTATTTCGAGCTTGGTGTGATGGCTAGTGCCTCCAGCCCAATGGACCTCTCTTGTGACAATAGTGGGGCCATTGCGCAAGCCAAAGAGCCTAGATCGCACTAAGTCCAAGCACATTTACGGCGATTTCATCTCATCCGCGAGATAGTGGAGAGAGGCGATGTGAAGATATGCAAAGTACAAGCGGATTTGAACATTGCAGATCCGTTGACAAAGCCGCTTCTCACCAAAGCATGAGGCTCACACTAGGGCAATGGGTATTAGATACCTACATGGTTGACTCTAGTGCAAGTGGGAGCTCATTAGTGATATGCCCTAGAGGCAACATGGAGATGTTGTATATATCACATACTATGTTTATGATACATTACTTTGTTCCTTGGAATAGACATCATCATTATTGATCAATGAGTATGTGACTTATTCATGAGACTCTTAAATACTAAGATGTTGCTATTTCTAAATGATCCCCGATCGTATATCATATGAGGAACAAATATGATTCAAAGACAAAGATCAGCATATGTATTGATTGATGATCATGTCTCATGGATCATGGTATGGTGATACCAAATCAATAATATGGACATGTGTTAGTGAACATATGTTGGATAGACTGCCATGAGACAACTGCAGAGATTCCATGTGTCATCGTTGGTCTCAAGTAGTGTTTATGTAGAGTCCTTAGACTTGAGATCATCATGGTTCCCAACATGAGTAGTAGCTTATTTTGGGACTACTAAACACTACTCCGAATGGGGTAGTCATAAAAGTAGTCTTCGGGTTTGCCATGAAACATGTAGTGGGATGTGAATGATCAAGATAGAATTTGCCCCTCCTTATGGGAGAGATATCTCTGGGCCCTCGATGTAATGGATTATGAAAGTGCATGGCCATGCCAAGGTGATTGAGGAGTCAATCACGAGTTTATAATCCATCACGGAATCGAGAGAGTGATTGAGCTATTAAGAGGATGACACAGTCTCGCCTTGAGCTCAATCTATATCGTGAGGCAAAGGGATTCGTACATGAGAGAACATTACAGTTCAGCCGATATGATCTTTACATATACTTTGGGGTTAATATGTCTTACTAGAGGCCGCTATTAACATGGTAGCTGGAAAGGCGTTTCGGGTCACGACCAAGTATCGTGAACCTACGAGTGGTCGCACGCTTAACGGGTTGGAACACTAATTCGAATATGATTCGGATATGGGCTCAATTCGGATAGAGATCCGAATAGACTCCTATTGGGCCTCGGTCCACGAGGCCCACGTGAGGAGGTCTATATATATGGAGGCGAGGGGCGGAGGATTCGTCGATTAACATCTAGCAAAACCCTAGCCGCCACCTCCCGGCAAACCCTAGCTGCTCACGAGTGCTAGTACACTCGCGATCGGCGCCCGGCCCGGACGTGTGGATACCGGTGGAGGCGCTGCTCGTTGCGATCTTGATCGGCGTGCGTGGAGAGCGATCTGTTCGGGACGATCGGCTACTTCCACTACTACCTCGCGCGCGAGATTGGATCGGTTTCCAATTCTTCTTCGCTGCGCTATGGCGTCTAAGTGGTAACGATCCATGATCCTTTCTTAGCATGATGTTCTTGGGTGCGCGGTAGAAAAGTTTTGTTTTCTGCTTCCGTAGCCTACGCGTATTCCAATAGCCTAGTCGTCACCATCCTCACCGAAGTTGTTGACGTCATCCTCTGGCAACAGATTTTAGCAAGGTGAGCACATAAAGTACTCCCAATGTAAGCACATAAAGTACTTACGCAAGTTACACCAGGAATTTTAGCAGAGTGAATGCATGCATAGGGATAACAAAGGAAGGTTTAATAAGGTTAATTGTGTGAAAAGCGGTACTTGAATTTGAAATACAATACTGTAAGTATGAAAAGCTGAATTTAATACAGTAGATAGAAATAATAATTTAACAAAATAATATCGTTAGTGCAGGCTACGATCAAACACTAACCTAGTCACAGGTATCCCACCTGGTCCATCTTTTCAAAAGGTTTCACATGGATTCCATCTATCCATATGCTTTTCAAAATCTCTTATGGATTCATTTTGTTAGTGTAGGCTCCGACCAAACACCAACTTATTCACAGGTATCCCACCTGGTCATGGATTCCATCCATCCATCCATAAGCTTTTTCATAAACCATTTTAAAAACCAAAGTCTAATCTGTGACAACTCTACTCAGCATGTCCATGACCGTGGACACGGCTATCCAGGATAGATTTAAACTCTGCAGAGGTGTACAGCTTTACCCACAAGACACGATCATCCCATATTGCCACCGGATAAACACACTTCCTTTGGTGTGCGGCGAGGAGATCATGACAAGGCTGTTACAATGATCCATAGCCAAAATAGTCACGCCGCCACTAAGGTTTCACCACAACTCGAATCCACGAGTTGGAGCCCCCTCTGGTGCCATGTGAGACTTCCCACAGCCTACGCCGCGCTCACATTCAGCCTATAGCGAGACTATAATTGGAACTTCACAAATTACTTAGCCAGCTCCGTCCCATACCGGACTTGTGGTAGTACGAAGTGACTTCGTAAAATGAATCACAGAAACGGTCCTTATGTTGGTTTAGGCCCAACCACATTTCCCCCGTGCACGATAATCAACCAGGTGTCACCAATCTTGACTCACCGAAGTCAAGAGTCCATTTCCAAAGTTTGTCATTTCATCTGAAAGAATTGATCCCACCTAAAGTTATATTAAGCCAGGCTAAGCATTTCTACAAAATTTCTAGTTAATATTATGGTACTAACTAGTTTTCAGCTAGGGTGACAAGGTATACGAATTCAGGATTTCAAATGGGCTATAATCATAGGATCTTGGGTATATCTAACATTTAAACTGAATTTAAATTAATTTTGGATAGAAGTACGCATGCATATACAGTAAAACAACATAAATAAATTTGAAATATTAGGTTCAACATGCTCAAAGGTGTAACTTGCCTTGCTTCGAAGTTTGATGAGGTTCGTTGAAGTTATACTCTCCGGAATAGTCGTAGTCTACACGTGAAAAACCAGAACAAACCAAACTCAAATAAAATCCAAATAAAATCCAAAACTCATAATATATGCTGGGAGATAGAATATGAATTTAGAAATTTGGATGGGTCTAATCGGAGTTAGGGTGAAGGAGAGCGACTTCTGGAAGTTTGAATTCCAAAGAAATGAATAAAAGGAATTCTTTGAATTCTTTTCTTTGTGAAGGAAAAGTGGTTGGAAGCTACAATATTTTTGTGTGGTCAAAACCATGATCGAAGGCGTAGTCGAAGACATGGTCAAAACCATAGTCGAATCAACGGTTGAAGATGCGGAGGTCTAACTTGAAGGCAAAGACTCCAAGTACGGGTGCAGTCGAAGTCGAAGATTCGGTCGAAGACCTGGTCGGAATTGTATAGTGGTCGAAGAACACTATAACAGTCGAGAACCAAGGGTAGTCGGAGTCGGGCGGTCGGAGAGATCGGAAGGTTCAGAGAGGTCGAAGGGTGCGGAGGTTAAAATGGTCCAACAACCATGGTTGGTTCAAGGACGGAGGTCGAAGTCGAAGGCTCCGAGATTGAAGACTGAAGTCGAAGTCTTCAAGGTCGAAGGTCGAAGGCTAGAGTCGAAGTCTCCAAAGCTCAAGGTCAAAGTCGGAGTCTAAGAAACCTCCAAACAGCGGAGTCTAAAGAGCCTCCGGATAGCGGGGTCTTAGAATCCGATGGTTGGGAGAAGTTGGACGACTTCACGTGACAAGATCCGAGCGATCCAACGGCGACGAAGACCGAGGAGGTGTACAAAAGAGGGAGAAGAGTATGAGTCCGGTATTTCCTTTGTGCAAGGTTCGGGCGGAGGTGGGTACGATTATCGGTGTCAACGGCGGGGCGCAAGAAGGTTCGAGGCTATTACTCGCCGGAGCTCCTCAGACGAAGAAGGTAGAAGTTGCTCGGTGCGATAGGTTTATGAGCGAACCAAGACAATTGGGTGAGGGGAATAGTGGAACCGAGCCCATGGACGGTGGTGCGGTGCACAAAGCCCGTGGGCTCGCTAGCGGCGCGGGGCACGGCGGGGGTTGCCGAGGGGCACAAATAGAGAGTAGGGACCACGAGGAGTGCTCTGGTGCTCTTGTGTAACACGACAAGTGGCTGGAAGGTGGTCGGCGGCAAGGTAAAGTGGTGGCGTAACTCGGGCGGCGGTGCCGACGGTGTTCCGGCGGTGAAGAGACTCAACCAAGGGCGGACGAGAAATTCCAAAAATTATGAAATATATACTGAAAAATAGATTATGAATTTAGATGAATTTATAAACTTGAATCACCTGATTCGGAGTTCGGACGGAGGAGAACGAGCGATTGGAAGATTGTCGGATCAGAAAATGCTGAAAAAGGAAAAATCAGGAATATTCCTTCGGAATATTCCCGCATGAACAGTAAATGGCAGCGGCTCTTTTCACTGTTTTTGGTCGTGTCGTCGACAAGAAAAGGCATGGGAGGTGAAGCCAATGGGTTGCTAAGGACCCGAGGCACATGTAGGAAGTGACGGCACGTCAAACGGAGCACAGTGACGACGTGTACGGTGACAACGACATAGGGTGGCAGACAAGAATATTTTTCGGGAATGAAATATGGAGAAGCAAGGTAACCACGGCGTAGAATGCGGTAAGGCGAGTCTAGAAAAAAATATCGGCTAAGCCGAAACTCACCGGAGGCGACGCAATCGTCGTTTGAACGACGTCGGTACAGAAACACTAAAAATTCAATAACAAATAAAGCTTAAAAATCTTAGAAAAATTCATGTAAGTTTCTAAAGCTATTTGGAACTTATAAAAAAATTCCAACTCAAATTTTTATATTTTTCTTTATAAAATATTTTTTTATTTAACCGAAAGGCTCTTTTCTTCTCTTTTCTTTTTAGCAAAAAATTAAGCTAGCTAAAAATTTTAAAATTTCAAGAAACCAAATAACTTTGATTTTTGTTTTAAACTAACTTATTTAATACCTTATTTACTTTTTTTTTATTTTTTTTCTTAAATCACCTTTTCATAATCCTTTTTTTAAAGCTAAAAATCAGGCAATTAATAATTTTTTTTATAACTTAAAGAAACCAATAGTAAATGTTTTATTTTAAATTAAATCAAATATTTTAAAATAAACAACTGGGCTGTTATACTATCCAAAGGTTTGGTAAAGATATCAGCCAACTGGTGGTCACTCTCCACAAACTGGAGCACTATGTTACCCTTCTCCACATGGTCTCTAAGAAAGTGATATCTGATATCAATGTGCTTGGTCCGAGAGTGCTCCACTGGGTTCTTAGCAATGTTAATGGCAGAAGTGTTATCACAAAAGAGTGGAATACTGTCTATAACTAACCCAAAGTCACGCAGGGTCGAAGTTGACGAAGCCATCGGAGTTGATACTGGCTTGCCATCACTTATGTCAAAGCGCTTCAGGAGGTCTCGAGTGTACTTGCCCTGATGTAAGAAGGTATCCTCCCGAGTCTGCTTGATCTGGAATCCAAGGAAGAAGCTCAACTCGCCCATCATGCTCATCTCAAACTCGGTGCTCATGACATCCGAGAACTGGGAAACAAGAGCATGAGAGATGCTACCAAAGATGATGTCATCCACATAAATCTGAACGAGTAGAAGGTCATTACCATGCTTACGAATGAACAAGGTCTTGTCTACCTTACCCATCTCAAACCTATGACTCAATAGATAGGACTTAAGCCTCTCATACCAAGCTCTAGGGGCTTGCTTAAGTCCATACAAGGCTTTGGAAAGCTTGTAGACATGGTTTGGGTATTTGGGGTTCTCGAAACCTAGAGGCTGCCTAACATAGGCCTCTTCCTCAATATACCCATTGAGGAAGGCACTCTTGACATCCATCTGGTAAAGCATGAAGCCCTTAGATGCCGCGAAAGTAAGCAAAATTCTAATGGCTTCTAGCCTAGCTACAGGGGCGAAGGTCTCCTTAAAATCTAAACCCTCAACTTGGGAGAAACCCTGAGCTACCAATCTAGCCTTGTTTCGAATGACTACCCCATCCTCACTCTACTTGTTTTTGAACACCCACTTGGTACCTATGATATTATGACCTCTAGGGGGCTCGACAAGCGACCAGACCTTGTTTCTCTTAAAATTTTTCAACTCCTCATGCATGGCATTGACCCAAGACTCATCAGAAAGAACATGACTAACATCCTTAGACTCGAATGAGGCAACGAAGGCAGAGTGGAAACAGAAGTGAGACATGCCAGATTTTGAGCGTGTGATACACTCAAAGAGATATCCAATTATCTGCTCTGAAAGATTATGTTCTTGGATTTTACAGGAGGTCCTTGATGAGAAGAAGGAGAAATAGCCTCTACCTCATGAGCTGACGAGATAGGAACAGAGCCACTAGCTCTTGAGGATGCGGAAGGAATGGGCTGATCTCCTTGAGGTGCGGTGGAAGAAGCAGGCACCTCAAGGGGAGGAGGAATTGTATCGGGTAGACAACCCTCATCTTCATCCTCCTCATCATCCACAAAGATGGGCTTGGACTGCTCTACCAAACCTAAGATATCGGGCCTAGTCCCCGGACTGGCCTCATCGAAGGTCACCTCGCAGGTCTCTACCACTTTGCTAGACTCGCAGTTCCAGACCCTATACGCCCGCGAAGTAGTCGAGTAACCCAGAAAAATCCCATCACAAGAACGTGACTCGAACTTATCTAAGTACCTAGACTTCAGAATAAAACACTCGCAACCAAACACATGAAAGTGAGAGACACTGGGCTTTCGCCCGTATCTCAAGTCATAAGAGATGCGATGCAAGTGTGCCCTCAGAAAAACTCTGTTTGAAATATGGCACGTGGTGGCTATCGCCTCAACCCAAAACTTCCTAGGTGTAGAATACTCATTAAGCATCGTCCTGGCCATCTCGACCAAGGTACGGTTCTTCCTCTCCACAACGCCATTTTATTGAGGGACGTACGGAGAAGAGAACTGGTGCTCTACACCTGTCTCATCGCAAAACCTCTCAAAGTAGGAATTCTTGAACTCCGTGCTATTGTCACTGCGGATCCCTCGTAAGGCACCCGGGAGCTCAACAGAAAGTCTACTAAAAAGACCCCGAAAATGGGTAAATGTCTCATCCTTCGAGGCTAAGAAAAACACCCAAGAGTACCTCGAGAAGTCATCGACCATGATAAGAACATACCACTTCCCTCCTGTTGACTGCACTCTAGCTGGTCCAACTGTGTCTATGTGGAGCAGCTGTCCCGGTGCATCGGTCATAGTCACTGTAACGGGAGGATGAGAAGCGGCAACCATCTTTCTGTGCTGGCAAGGAGCGCAAACTAGATCTTTGACCATCTTGAGTTTAGACAGACCATGAATGAGATCGTGGCCGCTAACTCGAGTCAAGTGATCGAATCCAATATGACCAAGTTTCATATGCCACAAGGTGAGGTCATGGGATTCAGAAGGAACTAAACACCTGAGAGGATCACCAGAAGACTCAACAAAATTAGCACAAAAAATCCTCCCATATCTAGAAATCCCGCAAACCAGACTCCCCGAAGAATCAAGAATTTTACAATTGTTTTTCTTAAAGCTCACCTCGAAACCATCATCGGTAAGCTGGGAAACTGAAAGCAAATTGTACTGCAGTTTACTCACTAAGGCAACATCTTTTAGAATAAATGAATCATTAACGCGCACAGTACCTTTAGCGATGATGCATGCAGATGAGCCGTCTCCAAAGGTGATCATCTCATCACTTGGAGCTCGGGCTAAGGAAGAGAACCAACGGGAGTCTCCGGTCATGTGCCGAGAACAGCCGGAGTCAACAAGCCAAATCTCTCCCTTCCTTGCCCGACGAACCTGAGTCAAGCAGAGAGTGAAGGCTCAGTACTAGGATAAATCAAAAGCAATTGCGGCACCCAATACTGAGTCACACATCAAGCAGAAGAAGTAGCCACACACGACTGACCTCTATCTACCCTACGCTCTCTGTTGCTCAAAGAAGCAGAAGGTCTCAGATATAAACTGAAGGCCGCTTCTTTGGGTCCGATATTACGTAAGAGCTAGTCGGAGCACCGGCAACATGCTGATCATGCCGTGGGTAGCCATCTCGACGGGGGAAACGAGATCTACCCTCAGAACGGCGGAAGTCACAACCAGAGGCAAATCGAGGACAAAAGCCAGAAAACTCAGAAAATCCAAGTCCTCGATGCTGCCCAACACCACCAACAGAAGCAAACCTAGACCTCGTGTTGGTCTTAGGTGCACTCAAGGTCTGGGCTGACCCTAAATACGCCTAAGAGCCTCAACACGGTCTCTCCGTGCGATCTTGGCGCACCTGAAGCATCGCTCGATCAAGTGTCCATCCTTCTAACAAAAGGTGCAATGATACTTTACTTTCTGAGAGGTAGAAATAGCATGATGAGACTTCGCCTTCTGAGAGGCCGAAGCAACAGGTGGAATCACCTTGCTGTCAGAAATCCCTTGGACAAAGCCTACTGATTTCAATTGAATTTTCTCGTTCCTAGGCTTAACCTCGATCACACCTGTGGCTATGGGTCTGAGCACGGCAGGTGGACGCTTCCTAACATTCTCAAGAAAATTATATCCTAGACCTTGATTCAATTTGCAAATCTTGGACTGGTCTAGAATAAGATTTAGTTTCTTCTTGCCTCCAACAAATCTCTCAAGAGTGTTCATAAGATACTGACAGTCCCGAAAGAGAGAGATGCAAGAAGAGCAGGGGGAAGAGGAGACAGCAGAAGGTAAGGGAGTAGAAGAAGAACCAGTAGCAGAAGAGTGAATGGCTTGTGCATGCACAGCTGACTCAGAAGGGACAGACCTACTGCTAGCCACTTGATTCACGTTGCTAAGCGTCTCCACCTTATCCTTGGGCTTCTCCCCCACACCCGCACATACATTACAACAAGATTGTGGCTTCTTTAGAAGGTCCTTAGTTAGCTTCACACATTTATCATCCAAAGCAATGAGTTCAAATTTTAGTTTTTCACAATTATTGCATGGTGAGCTAACAAGGACCTTAGACGCATATTGAGCCATTTTCTTGTTATGATCAACCATTTCTTGGAATTGCTTGGAAACAGATTCAAGTTCAGCAGTCAATTTAGGACAGTTCAAATATGAAGCAATAAGCTCAAGCAAAGAGGCATGCAATTCAGCAATTTTATGATCTACCTTCTTTAAGTTCATTTTCAAGTTATTACAACTTTCATAATTTTCAGGCAGATCAAGAAGTATAGTGTAAAGACCTCTAAAAGCATTGTCCTTATCCTCACATGAGGTGCAAGAAGTAGACTCAACAGTAGGTGAAATAGAAGCTACCCTACTCATCTCTAGTTCAGCAAGCAGACTAACATTCTCCACCTTAAGTATATCAAGCTCAGAAGTTAAACTATCATAAGAGGTCCTTAGCTTCTCCATATCTCCAAGCAAAGAAGAACATACATCACAATCGTCACAGGAGGGAGCAGATATAAGTGAAGTAAGCTTCCGTGATAATCTCTCTACTTCCTTCTCAAGATCCATAGCCCTAGCTCTAGATCTAGTATAAAACTTTCCTAACTTAAGAAATACATCATTGAGCTGATCGTAGGAGGGACATACCTCATCGGAGTCGCTGTAGAGCTCGCTGTCGTTGACGTCAGTCTCATTGGCCATGAAGCACATGTCGATGTAGTTGTCGTCGTCCTTGGGATCTTGATCATCCTTGCCGTCGTCGTCGCTCCACCCCTCCACATCGCTGAAGTTGATGTTGTCGAAGGCGATCAGGACGCGGTGGAAGAGCTTCCTAACTTTGCCAAGGTTGTGGAACTTCTTCTTGCCTTGAGCGTGAGCTAGGGGCTTCTTGTTGCGGTTCTTGTCGATGTAGTCGTTCTTACTCACACCGCCGTAGTCGTTCTTGCCCTTTCCAGCTTGGGGCAATTTGCCCGAATGTGGTTGGGGCCACCACACTCGAAGCAAATAATCGGGCCACTCCTCTTCTGATCCCTCACTATCTTATACGCGTGCGAAAACTTTCTGGCTAAGAGAGCGAGTTGGTTTTCTGGAAGCTGCTCTAGTTGATCATCGAAAATTTCACACGGAGCAGCAAGAGAAAATCCAGAAGTAAAGTCGGAAGATCCAGAGGCAGAGCTGGGATCGGTGACTAAGGCCATTGACTGTCACTTCGACTTTCGAGAGACTATGTCAATCTCGTGAGTCTTGAGGCGTGAGTACAACGCATCAAGAGTCAAAGTCGAGAGGTCGGTCGTGTCTTTAATCGTGGTCACCTTTATCTCCCAAACACGCAAGTCAAGAGCAAAAAGCATCTGACGAGCATTGTCCGAGTCGGGGTATGTGAGACCGACCACTCGGAGGTTGCTCAGAATCTTGTGAAATCTCGAAAAACACTCATCCAAGGACTCACCAGCGAGCATTTCAAACTTGTTGTAATCTCGCTTGAACTGGTCCTGTCGTACGGTCTTAATCTGGGTGATGCCCTCATGGTATGCATCGAGAGTCACCCAGATGTCGTAGGACGACGAGAGATAAGAAATGCGATCAAATTCGCTCCTGCTCAGACCCTGGATTATGATGTTCTTTGCCTTAGCATTTGCCTCAACATCAACCATGTTATTCACAATGATGTTCTCATAGGCAGGAATAGCAAAATGAGTTTTTACTTTTCTCCAGATCGCATAGCCTTGAGTCTGTATGTAAGACTCCATCCTACTCTTCCAAAAGGGATAGTCGACCCCATCGAAGATAGGAGGCTTGATGGAATACCTGTCTATCGCCATGACTCACAGACCGGTTAAGATCTATAGACGAGAGTTAACCGACTCTGATACCAATTGAAGGACCGAAATGGCAATAGAGGGGGTGAATGTTGCAGAAAACTGCACTTTTAAAATAGCACTAAAACTGCAGGAAACTACACTTAAAACAACACTGCTGGTTGAGAATAGAGCAGAGAAAATAGCAACTGAAAGTAACACAAATTGCTGTCCAAAATAGCCTGAAAAGTACAAAGTAAAAGCTGAAAAGCACAAAGTAAAAGAAGCACAAAGTAAAAGCTGAAAAGTACAAAGTAAAAGCAGAAAAGTATAAAGTAAAAGTTGAAAATCGAACCAAAAATCAGTAACTAGCAGCAGCCAAATAACCACAGATAGATAGCAGATAATAGCAGCAACTGAACACAGAAAATGCTCCTAGAGACCTGGCTGAAATAGCTAAAAAGAGAGGCAGAGCGAGCCGAAAGAACTGGAAGAAAAATTCAGAACAAAATAGTAAATAGGGAACACATAAACTTATCTCCTGTTACTTCCTGACCGCAAGAATCAAATACTTTGCTCTCGGAAATACTAGCCAACGAGCCTTGTGAATATATCCAGTTCTGAGTCAAGATAATCTGCAATTTAACAAAAATTTCAGAGAGCCAAAAAGATTGAAATGCTTGCTTTCGGGATGAACTAGCCAAGAGGTCTTGAGATGTTTCCCAGTTCAAAGCAAAGAAGGAGTAGTCAAAAGATCAACTAAAAACTATAGAAAATCAATTTGCTCATATAAATTAACTAACCAAATGGTCTTGAGATAGATTTCCACCACAAGCACGAACAAGGTTTACTCTCTCAAGAACTAAAAATAAAACAAAACACAGGAGCCAAACATCTCAAACAAAAAGATTTCTTAGATTGAGACAAAGAGAGATGAATGATTATAAAAGAGGAATGTTTATAAGAACTCTCTCATCTCTCACTTTCACACACACATGGAGAGAAATAAATGAAACCCTAATTTCACTCTCTCTCTCTCAAGAACATAAGCCCACATATGGAGAGAAAACTTTAACACTCATAGAACACAAGCATTAGAGAAAACCCTAACACTCACACCCTTCTCTCTCAATCTCTCCCACTAGGGAGCACCCTCTATTTATAGCCTCCACTAATGAGTTTACAACACACTTTACCCATTAGCTCTCAACTACTTTTAGCACTTTACCCATTAGCTCTCAACAACTCATCACTTTACCCATTCTCTCCTAATCAAATCCGCTTCCTTTATGCAGCCTTGCGCATTTACCAAAATGTCACTCCTGCACCTTCCTGGAAGCTTCCTCATTTCTTGCCGCGCAAGCCTCGCAACCACTTTGAGTCTTCACTGTCTTCGACACATCCCGACCACTCCGACCTCAGCACCGCCTGTGCCTAGTCCGGTCATCCCGTGTCTCGCCACGACTCCGTCTCAAAAGTCCTGCAGTCATCACAGACAAGAAAACACATCACATAGCACCACACAAAATATTATAATTAAACAATAGCATCAGTAAATAGCACAAAATGCCCGAGACAAACTCAAACCTTCCAGAGCACGTGTTGTCGTGCGGGGGGATCTTCCGGCACTCGCGCTGGGCGCCTCGAAGATGAGGGTAAGTACCTGAGCCTGCGATGTACACCGCTTGCTGAGCACATATTTAACACTCGTCTCCTTCCGCTGTTAGACGCTTGCCATCTGCCGGGCCCTAGAGGAGGCTCGCACCCGCGAGCAGAGTGCGCTGGAGGACCAGCTTCGCGCTGCCGAAGAGGCTCACGCCGCCAAGGACGAGCGCATCTGTGTGTTGGAGGCGAAAATCACCATGGCTACTTCCGACGCGCGGAGTCTTGTGGCGAACGTGGAGAGCGCGGTGGCAGCGGCGCAACGCACCATGGAAGAGGCCCAGCGCGCCGCGGTAGAGGAGCGCACTGGCTTGCTTGAGCAAATCAACGCGCTGGAGGAAGAGAAGGCCCAGCTTACCATGGCCTTGGAAGAGAGGAACCGGACCTTGGGTGACGCATCAGCGGCGGCATGGAGGGCCATGGAGTCACTGGAGGGGTCCTTCGGGACCTTTCCGTTAACGTGCCTAAGAGACCATGTGGAGGTAACCCCGTGTGTGTGTGATGAGGAATTGACACGTGCTCTAGAAAGCTTGAGTTTGTCTCGAGAATTTTGTGCTATTTACTGATGCTAATGTTTGATTATAATATTTTATGCGGTGCTATATAATGTGTTTTCTTGTCTGAGATGGTTGCAGGACTTTGAGACGGAGTCGTGGCGAGACACGTGGTGACCGGACTAGGCACAGGCGGTGCTGAGGTCAGAGCGGTCGGATGTGTCGAAGACGGTAAGGACTCGAAGTGGTTGCGCGAAGCTTGGACGGCAAGAAAGGAGGAAGCTTCGCGGAAGGTGTAGGAGTGGCATTTTGGTAAATGCGCAGGGCTACACAAAAGGAAGTGGATTTGGTTAGGGGATAATGGATAAAGTGCTATGAGTTGTTGTGACCTAATGGGTAAATTGATTTGTAAACTCATTAGTGGAGGCTATAAATAGAGGTGCTCTTTAGTGGGAGAGATTGAGAGAGAAGGGGTGTGAGTGTTAGGGTTTCCTCTAACGCTTGTGCTCTATGAGTGTTAAAGTTTTCTCTCCATGTGTGTGTGAGTGAGAGATGGGAGAGTTCATGTAAAACATTCCTCCTTTTAAGCATTCATCTCTCTTTGTCTCATTCTGAGAATCTTGTTCTTGACATGTCTTGGCCTTTTATGTTTTGAATTTCAGTTCTTGAGAGAGTAGTCTTTGTTTGTGCTTGTGGGGGAAATATATCTCAAGATCATTTGGTCGATTATTTTTCATAAGCAAATTGATTAATCCTTGTGTTCTTCTCTTTTTAGAGTTTGGTTTGGTCAAGTATTTACAGATTCTATTTCGCTCTGAATCGGGAATTAATCTCAAGGTCATTTGACTAGTTCATCCCAAGAGCAGGTTTTCTAATTCGAAAGGTTATCGTGAGTTTCTCAGCTCTTATTTTATTTCTTAGACTTGTTAAGCTTCTTGCGCAAATCTTCAGGTTTTTAGTTTTTGTGTCTTCCTTGCTTTCTTAGCTTTTGGCCAGCACTATTCTCAGTTTGCCAGCACTGTCAAGAATAGTCTCGGGTGTGTTGTTTTTCAGTTAGTTTTTCTACTGCATTAATTTGTTTTTGGTCGGCTGGTTCTGGACAGTTCTGTTGCAGCCCTCGGATCAGTTTTCAGCAGCTCTATAGTACTCTCTGTTTGCTATTTTTGGTGCAGATTTTCGGCAGTCCAGGTTGTGTTCGGCTGCTCCAACCTTTAGTTTCTTGAGTGCCTTTTCCTGCAGTCGGCAGCAGCCTCATATGTTTTGTGTCTTTCAATAGCAGAAATTAGCAAAAGACTGCAGGCTCTACTCTTTCTTTCGGCTGCAAGCAGTATTGTGTTCGGCTAGTACTAGTTGATGTTTTCAGTTGGCAGCAGGTTCTTCCTCTCTTGATTTTTTCCAGTCAAGCAGCAGTAGCATTGTTTATCTTGTACTTTCGGTTATGAGGTTGTAGTCTTGAGTTCTTTGTTTTTCCTTTTTACTTTCAGCTTTTAGTTGTTGCATCCTTTTGCTTTTCTTTTGTTATTACTGGCTGTTTTCTATCAAAGTTTTGACTTCCAAAAGTGAAATCATGGGTGGTATGGACAGCAAGATTGCAGTTTCTGTTCCTTTTGGTCTGCAGTTGGTTGTTTCCTTTAGTTGATTAAATTTCATTTCTCGTTTTCTCTTTTGAGTCGGTTCCTTGAGATTCTTCTCTGTTAAGGCAAAAGTTGTGTTATTTGCTGGTAGCTCTGTTTAGCAAGGTTGATTTCATCTTCTTTTTCAGTTTCTAGTTAGAGATTATTTTTCTTCATAGCTCCCATTGCTATCGGAGAAGAAGAAAATTGAGTGAATACTCGAGGAGAATCTTAAAAGGCACCATTCACCCCCCTTTGTTGCCATTTTCGATCCTTCAGTGCCGGACCTTACGCACAATCCCGCGGACGTGGCACAGTCTCTGGCACGGATCGAGGAGGGCTCGAGCCTGGCACTCCGCGGTGCCAAAGCCTTCGGCGATCATTGCGGCTTCTCCAGCGCCTGTCTCGCCCTTGCCATGCTCCATGCCCGGGGGTGTGAGCATGTGAACGAGCTGGTCGATCCCCAGTTGGGTCTGCCGGCCGAAGTCGGGGTATTGTTCGGCACCGCCCGCACCACTCTGCCCACCGTCCAAAGTTTCTACAACCGGATCTGCGGCTACATCGGAGAGGACGCGGCCAAAAGTCCTGTTGCGGCGAACGTTACACCGGGAAGGTAATTTCCTCCATTAGCTGGAGGAGGTCCGTCGGCGCAACGAAGGCGGCGCGGTCCCCTAGGTGTGTTGTGCGATGTAATTTTTTGTATTGTTTATTGCTGACACGACGGATGCTAGCCACTTCCAGCCATCTCCGCTTCTCTTAACGGTCGTGGCGCCTTGTAAGCGAAGTAGACACGCGAGTGTTATGTCAAGGTGGTCGAGCGCTCCACCTTCTGCCCTCCGAAGTAGTCCTTTGAAGTGGTGGCAGCGGAGCTGGTGCCTAGTCGTTGTAGACACGCTCGTGCTCCATCCCCTACCCCTCGAAGTGGTGGTAGCGGAGCTGGCGCCTAGTCGACGTAGACGTGCGAGCGCTCCGTCCCCTACCCTTCGAAGTGGTGGCAGCGGAGCTGGCGCCTAGTCAAAGTAGACACGTAAGCAAATTAGGCGCGCTCGCGCTCCGTCCCCTACCCTTCGAAGTGGTGGCAGTGGAGCTGGCGCCTAGTCGAAGTAGACGCGCGAGTGCTCCGTCCCCTGCCCCTCGAAGTGGTGGCGGCGGAGCTGACACCTAGTCGAAGTAGACACGCAAGCGGAGTAGGCGCGCTCGCGCTCCGTCCCCTACCCTTCGAAGTGGTGGTAGCGGAGCTGGTGCCTGGTCGGCGTGATGCGAGCGCCCGCCCCTACCCCTCGAAGTGGTGGCGCGAGTGGCACCTTGTCTGCACCCCGCAGAAATGCGCAGGGGCAAGCCTCTGGTGCGCTGTATCTGCGTCCTACCAAATGCGTGCAGAGGCGAGCCTCTGCAGTGCTTTGTTTATACTCTGTAGAGTGCGTGGGAATATCAACCACGTCTTGGTTATACTTGAAAAGAGTACGCGTAGCGATGACGCCAACACGTACGCGGGACATCCGTGTCTTATTTATACTCAGTAGAGTGCGTAGGGACAACATCCGTGTCTTGTTTGTACTCCGAAGAATGCGTGGGACTATCAACCATGACTTAGCCAGGCTCCGGAGGGTACGCCAACGCGCGCGCGGGACATCCACGCCTTGTTTATACTCAGTAGAGTGCGCAGGGACAACATTCGCGTCTTGTTTATACTCTATAGAGTTCGTGTGGAGGCAGACCTCAACGCTATGTCTTATTTATACTCCGTAGAGTGCGTGCGGAGGCGAACCTACATCTTATTTATACTCCGTAGAGTGCGCGCGGAGGCGTCCCCCCACTGCGTCTTATTTACACTCCGTAGCGTGCGTGCGGAGGTGGACCTCGACGCTACATCTTATTTATACTCCATAGAGTGCGTGCGGAAGCGGACCTCGACGCTAAGTCTTATTTATACTCCATAAAGTGTGTGGGGAGGCGGAGCTCGACGCTACGACTTATTTATACTCCGTAGAGTGCGTGCGAAGGCGGACCTCGACGAAATGCTGGTGGATGATCGGCTTTATTGATCTCCCGCTTGCACGAGCAAGCATCTTATAATAGACAGGGTGCTGCTGCTGCCACATGTTGACCTTTGCTGTCCTAAACATAATACCTCCGCAACCTGTCCGTATTCTATGTGTGGCGGAGCGTCTGCCCTTCGAGTGTGGCGAGGCGATAAGCTCCTCGCTGTAAAGCTGCCGCAACGATGTACGGGCCTTCCCACTTGGAATCCAGCTTGTCAACCGTGTCCGCGCGGAGTGCCATCTTGAGGACGAGGTCCCCCGGCTGGAATCCTCGTGGGTACACGAACGGCCACGCATGCGCACCATTTGCCACGCGTACTTTGCGACGTGCTGGGTGGCATTTACTCGCTATCCATCGAGGAGGTCCAGGGACAACTGGCGTTCTTCTTCTGGCGCCTAGGCGAGGACCCTTCACGAGCCGGCCTTGATTTCCTCGGACGTCATTGCCTCATCGCCGAAGAGGAGTTTGAACGGCGTAAATCCCGTCGGGTGTGTCGCCGTTGTGCGAAGAGACTAGAGGACACTATGGAGCTTGCTTGGCCACTTGCCCTTTGGCAACCCGACAAGACGCTTCTTGACCTCGGCGGAGATGGCGCTGTTCGCCCGCTCGACCGCTCCGTTCGATTGTGGGTGCCCGACCGAAGCGAACCGGAGCGTGATGCCCATGTTGTCGCAGAACTCCTTGAACGGGGTAGAGTCGAACTGCAGGCCATTGTCGGCGGTGATCTCCTTAGGCACCCCGAAGCGACATATGATGTTCTGCCAAAGGAAACGCTGCGTGGCTGCTGAGCAGAGGGTCTTGGTGGGGAAACTCCATGCCCTGGGTGTCGGCTGGCGCAAAGGTAACTTCACCATGGGCTACTCCCAGCATTGGTCGCGCTGAGGTTCCCAATGAGGAACCTCCGGAGATGACGCTGATAATCTGAGCTTGTGGGGGGTTCCACTGCAGCTGCTGCACGTGGGTCCCTGGCGTGACCACCAGCAGGGTCTGCGGGCTCCAAGCCTCTTGCATAGCCTGCACGGTCCCGCGGAGATCCGCTAGCTCCCGCTGGAGCGTGTCGAGGGCCATCAGCAGGGCATTCTCCACTGCCGGCGTAGCCGAAGCGAGCGGTGCACCTCGTCGCGCTGGCAGGACAGCAGCGACCACGGCTTGTGCTCCTGAGTTACCTACCACGTCGGTGTGGTGGACTCCAGCGTTGCTGCCCAGGCCCACATTACTGCCAGGACCGCTCGGCGCTCCTGCACCGGGTGTAAGGATGGTGGTCATGCCTCGACGGGCGCTAACGTTACCACTCCCTACCGCCTGACCGGTGCCATCGGAGTTGGGTGCTACGCCGGTAGTGGGGTGGGGCGTCACCAGGAGGGCGAGGTCGATCGTTGCGTCGGCGTTGGCGGAGTCGGTCGCTACGTCGGCGATGACGGGGTCGACCATTCCGTCGGCGTTGGCGAGGTCGGTCGCTACGTCAGCGGTGGCGGGATCGACCGTTGCGTCGGCGTTGGCAAAGTCGGTCGCTACGTCGGCGATGGCGGGGTCGACCGTTGCGTCGGCGTTGGCAGAGTCGGTCGCTACGTCGACGGTAACGGGGTCGACTGTTCCGTTGACGTTGGCGGGGTCGGTCACTACATCGGTGGTGGCAAGGTCGACCGTTGCGTGCGCGTTGGCGGAGTCGGTCGCTACATCGGCGGTGGCGGGATTGACCGTTGCGTCGGCGTTGGCGGAGTCGGTCGCTACGTTGGCGGTGGCGGGGTTGACCGTTGCGCGACGGGCGTCGACGCTCGTGGTTGCCGCGCCCGCCCCGTCGTTCGCTCCCGCGACCGCCGATGCCGACGCCCTGGTGTCGACGCGGGACTTCGCCACATCCCCTTCTTTCTTCTTCACCATCGATGATGAAGCTTTCTTCGGTGCCATCCTTCTCGATATCTTGAGGCTTACTCTTGTCTTCCTCACGGACGGTGCCAACTGTTGCGGTTACAAACCAAACAGAGAGAGTGTATGTGTAGTGGGGAGTTAGGTGAGATGCCCCCTCTCCCTATAGCTTGTATCACATATATATCTCCTTGCAAGGAGTATCTTTACAAGAATACCCTTCGAGGGCATTCACGTCACTATACATGCCTCACTCGGTGCTTACGCCTTTCTAACAGGCCGGCTGGGTTTAGGTGGGGGCCACCCCTACAACAGAGCTCATTTTCACCTCTTACAAATCCTTAGCACAACAATATCAAAAAGGAAGAGTGAAGAGCAAAAACTAGCCAAATCAAGAGCAAATCAATTAAGACAAGATGAATCCATGGGAGATAAACAAGAACTAATATATTGCTACTTGAGAATAAAGATTTTATAGCCACTCCACCTAGGGGACAAGAGAGCACACTATAGCACTTACACTTCTCAAACCCTAACCTTAGAACACTTGGCTTCAATTGCAAGGATTGAATGGTTAGATGCTTATCTAGCAAATCTTCATCTCAACCTGTTAAATAGATAGACAACCAGCGCCTCTCTAACCTTTAGTAGATACTATCCACTTAGCACATATGGGAAAAACCAGATACCCCACACACATGGGTTGTAACTCACACACTATACTCATGCATATTTTCCAAAGTGCATAATCCTGAATTAGCTAATTAAGTCCTTGACTTTCATTTAACTTGATCTTCTCAACTTCTTCTTGACCTAAACCGCTCACTCAAACATCGCTCAAGCTCAGCGATTTTCTTTCAAAGTACTTTCTGATATTTTGGTCAACTTAGCGAAATACCCTTTCTTGACCTAGTCTTCATCTTTCATTATAGATAATCATCATGCTTGCCATGTGTAGATGCACCACTGGTTTGCAACATATTGGTAAGTCTCTTTCGTTCCAGTTCCACCAGACCATACCTCACATGGACTGATCAAGCCACATAGTAAAACCCGTCGCTCAAACTTCTCTTCAATATTTTTTTGCCTTTCTTATACCATGCTTGAGCTCAGCCATCTCACATGGCATCATTGATCATTCTGGGCCTCAGCTCCTTCATGAGTATAGCCCTAATCCTTACTGGTGACTATGATTGGCTCTAAGCGACTCTGCATATTCAAAAATAAATAAATTATTTTTGAACATAAGTTCTTCACAACTTGATCTACTTAGCTGTAACATGCATCATATAATACATATGCACCAACCTAGGTCAAACCAAATCATCTCATGACTTTAATTTCCTAAAATCATTCATTTCTACAAGCTGCCTAGAAAAATATGCAAATATGCAAATTCTAAATTTGGTTTGTCACGATAAACCCTGGACCTCCTCACATGGTCCTTTAATCTCTCTTGATGAACTCATTGGCAATTTCTTAAAAATATAAGTAGGAGGTGGTTTTAGAAAGAGGGGCAGTGGCAGAAACACACCAAATGGCAGGGAATTTAAGGACAAAGCCAGCGGTTGGAGTTGGGGAAGATGGCCAAATTTGCCTCCACCGAGGGCGGAGAGGAAGGAGAAGCTTTGGGGGAAATGATGAGTAGATGTGGGCGAGAGTTTTGACGCACTTGGCCATGACATAAATAGAGAGGGGAAAGGAAAGAGCGAGGGCACCAACGACTTGGCTTCGGGTGCAAGGGAGCCAAGAGGGAGAGAGCACATGACAAAGAGAGAGATGGAGAGAACAGGTGTGGCACTGTGATAAGCTCATGGTGTCGCAAGACTTGAGATAGCAGGGGTGACGCGGTTATGGCTTGCATGGCGCATGCAGACACACATGGCTTGAAGAGGAAGAAGCACAGTGCTTCTGCTTCAGCACTGACGGGTGGGGCCAGGGTCCACTTGTCAATGAGAGCAAGTGAGGGAGAGGGTGTCGGTCAGCTTGGCTTGATTGCTGCATCAACCGAGTTGGTAAGCGCGTGTGGGCTGCAGCTGGTGTGTAGGCCCCATGGAGAGGAAGTAAAGGAGAGGCGGGGCACACGACATGGGCCAACTTAGTTGGGTTTTGGCCAAAGGCGACGGAGGGAAAAAGATTGAAATTTTTATTTGAGATTTTGATTTTGATTTGAATTTAGATTTGAACTTTTGGAGGGTGTTTGTACACATGGATTTTAGATTATTTTGATTAGCACTCATAAATTTTAGATATTCACCAATTGATTTTAGAGGTAAGGAAATTTTACTTTAGAACTTTTAGATTCAATGTAAGGCTTTGGGAAAACTTGAAAATGCAGCAAAAAATTTGAAACCCATGAAAATTATGCAAGTTTTATTTTGAAGCCAAATTTGGGTTGTCACGCAAAACCAAACTTAAACTTTGACAGCATTTGCATAATAAGGTCGAATACTTATTATGTACCATGGGATGACCTCCGGATGGTCTCATACAATCCAATCTAAGCACCATACTTAATTTGAAATTGTCAATAGCTAATTATGAACGAGCCATTTCTAGTGCAAGCTAATACCTAGGGCGCACTCATGCAATTTACTTTGCTCGGGGTAGCAAATGAACATGAAAAGTTACGGCGGTGTTTTGTTCACACCCACACACTTTGCAGCAGACAAATCATTGGACACAACTGTTGATAAACATGTGATGGATGGGCCAGGCACCTAATAAAGCGTAGCACGCCATAGTTGCGGCCATGAACCAAGCACTAACTGAGTTTGATCAATCATGCCTAACATAGGTGTAGCTGTGGGCTGTGGCTGCCAGGTGTATCCTAAAAGAAAAAAAAAATACTGCTAACATCACAGAAGACATCTCCATAACTTGTGATTATCATAGAAAAGCTTGTAATCAGTCAAAGATGGCATAATTAAGAAAGTTAATTCTTCTGTAGACCCAGGCTGTAATTTACATGGATTTTCATTTCTTTAACATCACTGGCGAAGGCAAAAAAAAAAGAAGATGATGATTTGGCAGATGAAAATTATACAAATGCCAACTTTGAACTTGCCTTATCACCAAAGGTGTCAGCATTCAAGACTGCATCCATCATGCGCGTAACATTACAGTTGTGTATATGCACTTAGGTCAGAAGTTCCCGTCGTTAACCTACAGGAGAGATTGACATGCATGCGTGAAAAAAAAAAGACTTTGGCTGCGAAACGTAGGTAAAAAGACTTGCAGCTTCAACTTTTTTTTCAGCTTTTTTTCACTATAGGTCTTGCTCGTTTCAGCTTTTTTTCAGCTTCAGCTTCTAACTTCAGCTTTTTTTTCACTATTCAGTAATTTATTTTTTTCTGAATTGTTTTAGATTTTTTGAGCTTTTTTGCATTTTTCTTTTTTTTTCCCGTGTTCCTTTGCATTTCCGTAATGGGCTAATATATTTTTTTCTATTTTTACATTTTTTTTAAATTTAATTATGCCCAAAAAGCTAATCAGCTACAGTAAAAAAAGCCAACTACAGTGAAATTTCAGCCAAAAGTCAGAAACCATCGCTAAAACGATCACCCCCTATAGGTCCTAGTAGTTTTTACTAGTTTCCTAGTCACCAGACGCCTTAGGAATAAGTGAAAATGGAGCCTCAAAAGATAGTGATAAGTAGAAACAACACCACCCCCACCCCACCCCCCCAACCGCCCAAGCAAAAATAGGGCAACTAAAATATTTTCCATCATGAGAAAACTGATGTGATTACCATAGAAAAATAGGAAGAGCCTCCATAGAAGTAGAACATAGAAGTGTCAAGAGACTGCTAATGGAATACTAAAGAGATCTCCAGCCGAATGCCTAAACACTACTTCAGTGGACAGAATGCATGACTCAGTACCAAAGGGTTAAACTCTTGCAAACCTTAGAATGCACAACATGTGCTATTTAGCTCGCCAATTTTTTTTGGCATAATTCAAACAATGATGAACAGTTTAATTGAAAAATGATACTAAGTAATTCTTTTCAGTTTGAAATTTCACCTTGTCATCCATGTACTGCAGAGCTTGTTGTTGTGTATATATTCTCTCTGAGGCACATTTCTAATAAAGCAAAAAAAACATTTAAATAGCTTGAAATATAAAAGTTGCAGTAACCTCTAGTGGAAAAACAAGAAAATTAGGACATACTCCCTCCATTCTTTTCTTGTTGTTTTAGAATGCGTGCAGACGAACTTTAAAAATTTTGACCACAAATTTATATTTAAGTATTTATATTTGTCACATAAAAATTGTACTAGTAGATTTGTCACCAAAAGTACTTCTATATTATGCTAATATATATAGTTAGAAAGAGTAATGGTCAAACGGGTGCATTGGAGACCATGTCAACATCCATAAAGACAAGTAAAAATAACAGAGATACTAATATATAAGATTGTGCAACTGAGTACAAAAGAAATATTTAACACACTAGGCACAGGTTCAAAACATCAAAATATAGTCATTAAGAGGATCTCCACTAAAGTATAGCCAAGAAAAATTAACTCAAGAAAAAGATAAACAAAGAAGATACCTGAATAGATGAAAATAGGAGGTCTCCATATCTTGGATCTCTTCCTACAATTTGTACAACCTCTTGATCACTTTCCATTCCCACCGCTTTCATAACCTCCATTATAGGAGTATGTAAACTTCAAAGGTCAGAAATAGTGTTGAAATATCAACTTACTCCTTCCATATCATAATATATAGGAATTAAGAACCAATCGCCTTGTGCACATTTATTAAGGTGGTGTGAAGAGTGAATTCAAGGACAGGGAAGGCTATTCAGATCATGCTGTCCCAATTAAACGAGATGCTAATCACTTAAATTTGTGAAAAATAGCTTAGCACATCGCAAATATCTATGATTTGAAAAATAACATTAGTGTGGCGCTGACAACTGGGTCCCGAAGCCACTTGGTAGTGACACACTAGTATTATTTTCCAACTCACACGACCTTTGCAATGTTACTGTCGGACCTCGGATTTGCAATCCGAAATTCTGTATGATAACACTATACTATTCCCTAGATTAGTAGATAGTGCACACAGATATATTGCTGAATATCAAATACATATATCACAAAAGCAAAACTAAATCAATAGTAGATTTACACATAGGCCGATTAGGCCAAAACCTTTAAAGAGCAGTAGCGGAAATGGAACAACACACAAGTTGGACTCTTAGGATATGCCCAACTATACTATTCCCTAGATTAGTAGATAGTGCACACAGATATATTGCTGAATATCAAATACATATATCACAAAAGCAAAACTAAATCAATAGTAGATTTACACATAGGCCGATTAGGCCAAAACCTTTAAAGAGCAGTAGCGGAAATGGAACAACACACAAGTTGGACTCTTAGGATATGCCCATAGGCATTCGACTGGGACTCACGATTTAGCTCTTAGCCTCTTCATCTTTCAATCTTGTCAATGCCCTTAGATGACCGCAGGGCTTGTCTTTCTTCTTTTTACTTATCGAATGATAGTAATTGAGCAACAGTAAGTACAAAGGTACTCAGCAAGGCACCACATAGAATGCTATTATAATAGATGCAAGGTCAACAAAAGGAGGCTTGAAGTTCTTTTATTTGCAGAAATCCACAATTGAAATACAATAACTAAAAAGCCTAAGATATAGCTTTTTAACTAAACCATATTTTAAAGAATATAAGAGTATGCAATAATAATTATACTGAAGGTTTCATTCACAATTACATAGCATGGTTCCATCCACCATTTGCTATTTTCATTTCTAGGGTTCTATCCACCTAAGAAAAATCAAAGTCAGGGTCATATCCACCCCTCCTGTTTTTCATCCTAACCACAAAGATTCTATTGTAAAATAGACACTAACTCAATTAAGCTTCCATGATTGTAGGCACAGCTATTCAAATAGTTTTCACTCTATAGAGGTCACACACTTTACCCACAAGAGATATTCAACTTGTTATATTTCACATGCTTCTATAGGCATGCATATCAAGAAGAACATCACAAGGCCTTTACAAAACATCTTCCCAACGTAGCTACACCCGCTAAAGTTTCCACCCTCGTGGGGTTCTGTCCACCCGCTCCAGAGGCCCCCTCTTGCAATGTCACGTAAGTCCTCTCCCTATCACTCTTGCCCATGTTCCATCTGATGGCACAACCAGTGCTAGGTCGATGCAAATTAATTGGCCAGATGATACCTATTATAGCTTGTAGTTGCGCTATGTCACCTTAGGAGGTCATCACAAGATTTAGTTCTTAAGGTTACCTAGGCTGTTCTATCACAAACCACACTCTTGTGCTCCAACTGCACCAACCCCACTTACCATCCGTCCAAGTATGAAGCAAGTTTAGATTTTTGGATTCCAAAATTATCCTTTCTAGTTCAAATACCAACCAATTCCCTCCAGTAGTTGTCCAAACCAAGTTTTCATATTTGAAATCATATCAAGGCAACTTAATGCCCACATGTATCTAAGCAAGGCTAAGCATGTCACTTAGATACGGACATATCAACTAGTATGTATAACATTTATTCTAAGGTGACAATGGATTATGTCCAAAGTCAAGGAATGGAATTTACAAACACAATTATTAATAAGGCATTAGCTACAAGCTAGCAGTAATATAATTTGTGTAGTAAAGTAAAGCATGCAATTTGATAATTTGAAACAATATAGTTTGCATTCAAAAAGATATGCGCAATATGATCAAAGTGATGACTGTCACGCTTAATTTACTATGGCATTAATCTTGCTCAAAGCCTTCTCAATCAATGGTCTTAACACTCTTGGTCTTTATCTCGATCTTGATCTCACTCAATCTGTTACTCCTTCGAGATTCTAAATTATAATTACATGATAAATGATCAAAATCCAAAAAAATATAAAGGTAACCGAATAAACTCAAAAGAATTTAAACAAACTCAAATAAGATTCAAAAGTCAAATAAATTTGAATAAACTTAATTAAATTTTATCACGATTAATTTGCTAACAGAGTGTAACATCCTGTTTTTCTGAGATTTTTAAAGCCTGGATTTCAAAAATGAATTTTCTGGAATTGTCTGAAATTAATTGAAGCTTCAAATGAATTTTTAAAGTTTTAAATGATTTAATGTGATTAAAATAAACATTAACATAAGTGGAAAATATTTTATTTGTGTTCCTCAGGTCTCAAGGAATTTTCTGGTATTTTTGGTGAATTTTTGGGATTTATTTGCTATTTTCTAGAGCTTTTAGAAGTTTATTTGAATTTCTGGAAAAAGAAAAGAAAGAAATTAGCCTCTCCCGCCCGATCTCCCTCTCTCCGCCACGCGTCGCCCATCCCGCGCCCGCCGCCGCCGCCGTACCCTTTCCCGCGCCCGCTTCGCCCCGCCGCCGATCCGCCCGCGCCACGTGTCGCGCAGATCATCGCCGACACGCTGGCGGCACCAGCGCGCCGCGCCGCCGCGCCCTCCGCCGCCTCGATCGCGCCGCGCGATCTCCGCCGTCCATCCTCGTGCCGCCGCAAACCCTAACCCTAACCCTCGCGTGCGTCCGAGCCGTCCGATCTCTCCGCGTTGAATCCGGCCGCCCAAACCAAACCCGCGTTTGCTCCGCGCCGTAACCGATCGGGATTGTCTCGGTTCGCGTGATAAGTATCGCGTTCGTCCATCGGTTCGCGTCGCCGTCGACGAACTCGTCGCCGCCGCCCTCGCCTTCGTCCTCGCGCGCGCTGCCGCCGGAGCCGCTCCGCGCCGCTGCGCGCGCTCGTCGCGCCGTCCGTCGCCGAGGACTCGCCGGTGAGCTCGCCGCTCTCTCTCGCCGTCGCCGCGTCGCCGCCCGCCCGTCGCGCCGCTCGCACCTCGCCCTCGGTCCTCGAGCGGACCTGCTCCGCGCCGCGCCGCGCCCGCGCGCGCCGCGGCGCCGCCGCGGCGCGCGCGCCGCCACGCGTCGCCGATCCGCTCCCGCGCCGCCACGCGTCGCCATCTCCCGCTCCGCGCGCGCGCGCGCGCCGCGACGCCAGCGCGGCGAGCCGCCACGCGTCGCCGATCCGCCGTCGCCGCGCCGCGCCGCGCAATCCTGCCGTCGCTCGGATCGGACCGAAGGTCCAGATCATGCCGCGTGGTCTTCCTCCGCCGCCGGATCCCGCCGTCGCGCGCGCGTGCGCGCGTCGGCGGGCCACGTCAGCCCTAGCTGACGTGGCATCCTACGTGGCATGCCACGACAGCCGTAACCCGCCCCCCAGGTGCCACGTGGCTGCCACGTCAGCCGCCACGTCACCCGTGCCACGTGGCAGCATATGCTGCTGCCACGTCAGCACGCCCGTCGCGTCAGCCCCCCCGTGCACTGTTACGTGGACCGCGTCCACGGTGGACTCGGAATTTCATGGACCGGGTCCACAGCACAGTAACTTTTCCGATTTTCCCGAATTAATTTTGAATTAATTTTCCGGGAGCCCGTTCTCCTCCGTCCTAGCTCCGATTGACCCCGTTCTTTTTTCTAAATTCATCTAAAATCGAGCTCTAGCTGTTGGTTCTGCTTTTGTGAATTTTGGAGTTCTTTTTCTTGTCATTTTATGTGTTTCTTTGTTTCCGGTCGTTTTCTCTCTCGTTAGATTCGGATTCCGGAGGAGCAGGTTTCGCGCCAGAAGACCAGGAGTACCCCGCTGAGCATAACGAAGGCAAGTCGTGTCCCTTGATCATGTTGAACCCAATTTTACAAACTATTATTTAATTATTTTGCTTTAAATTACATTGCATTGCTATTTTTTATTCAAATCATTGCACAGGTAGTTATTAACCCAATTGCAAATATACCTCCTTGACACTTTGAAATACCATGATGCCTTTGTCACCATAGGTTGGGAAATTTATTAGTGATGCTAGTTAATTTATCACATGGGTTGGTACGATTAGATTGCTTAGCCTGTTTATATTTACGATTGATCTCATCGCGCAGGATAAATTATTAATTTGAATTAATGACATATGGAACTGTGGTTGGTGCCACGTGTATTAAAATTTGTGCCACGTCATTGGTGTGACGTTGGCTTGGTTATACAAATTGGTTTTGCACTCGGGCGAGTGATCGTGCAAGAAAGGGGAAATACGATTGTACTTTGGGGGATGTGGTAGTCTCGCCCGGGTAATGTTAAGGACTTAACTTTGTGCGTCATTGATCTGAGCTTAATCGTGCAAACCACATGTCTATTATGGGATGGACCTGGCTGATTAATTTGTAATATTTCAATTCAATTTTGCCATTGTGATGGACATGGTTGCTGATTTCCATGTGGCGCAAGGGGGGGTGTGATGCGAAACCCTAGCGGGCAGGATTGTGTTGAGGTAGAGCATTGTAAAGGCCTTGTTGTGATTTCCTTAGGCCTACGCTAATCACATCGTGTGGGTACAGTTGTGCAACCTCTGCAGAGTGTAAAACTATTCGAATAGCCGCCTCGGTCATGGGCGGTGCTCGGGATTTCACACGAGGGTTAGTGTTTCATTTATAACTTGGTGGTTTATGTTGGGAGTGGACAGGTAGTTCACTGTTGGTTTAACTTGTGAATCGGTGTTCACAAGTGGTTCATGTTTATTCCTTTGATTATCTATTATTACTGTTTTCAGTTAACTTTCGCTTTCAAGTTATTTAATATATTTCATCAATAAATGCCTTTATGCAAATTAACCTTTCAGCCTTCCTTTGGTAAGCCTTGCATATTATACTGCATTTATTGTTACAAACGACTTGCTGAGTACCAATGTACTCACGGCTTTACGCCTATGTTGCTCAGTTGAGGGAGAGGAGTACTATCAGCAGGAGGTGCCAGAAGGGGAGTACTACGACGACTTCACGGATTAGGCTTCGTTCTCCACTCGATAGCCTGTGGCTTGTCGATTGGTCGCTACGCTTTATTTTGGATTTCCGCTGCTATTTTGTTAAGCCCTTCCGGCTAGAGATATTGTAAGCTTGGCCATAAGGTCGTACCCTTGATATTTTATCGATATTCGAGTTTTCCTTTATTAGTATCGTGTGTATGACTATGATGACATCTATGTTCGACTGTGTGCACTAGCGTGATCCTGGACTAGTGCAGTTTACACAGAGAGACCGGAATTGCTTATTCGGGTCTCGACACAGAGATAGTGTTCTGGAGGGTGTGGGATGTAGACGAGGTCAAACAAAGTTTGAGCCATGAGGAAATGGCATGGGAGAAATATGCCCAAAAGGATATCAAGGAGGATGAATAAATATTCATGACAATATTCCACTTTGAATTTGAATGTCGTTAGACATAGCTGACTTGACGATATTATTGCTTGAACCAAACTTAATGATTATTTTCTATTTATTAAGAAAGTTTTATAAGTTAGGTGAGACCTATGGATAGATATGAGGGTCTACACGGTGTACTGGGGAGCATTGCCAAATATTTTTATCTATAGATTATGGCGTGGGTTCTACCTGCGATAGGTATAATTTTAATTAACCACATTAATCTTATATTTCACATTGCTAGGAAGCTTATGACATATTATTGTTTAAGGGTCAATTGCCAATTAATCAAAAGATTAATTCAATAATTAATTAAAATGTGGGGTTAGTCATTTAATTAATTGCCACAATATCATTATACTAGAGACACTCGTAGGTATTTGACAGGTTATACCACTAATTGCTATTTAACAACTAAATTTAGTTAGGCCACTAATAACTAACAAACCATAGCTAATAATCAATCATAGGGTTTGGTTGCATTTGGACACAATTGAACTCTTATATTACCCTGGATACTACTAGAGCTCTAGACTATGGCCTGCTGATATGTTGGTGGATTATTTTAATTAAAGTCTAATTAATTGGTTCTGCTACTATGTAGTTCATCAAATTGTAGTTTTAACAATATTATTATTAATGACCAATGATCCATAGTTTATTGAGATAATTAATTATATTTTAATAGAGTTGTATTTTAACATGACTCCCTTTTTAAAGTTGCGTTTTGAATTAATGGCTGTTGGTACTCTCATTATCCTTAATTATCATTTGACACTAACTGACTTTGATTTACTCTCATTAAATATAAGCAGCGAAAGAAGAAAAATAAAGCAGCAGCCCATTCGAGCCTGCCCACAGGCAACTGACTGTAAGACGTGGCCTACTCATTGTTATCCTCATTGAAGCTGGTGAAGTCGTCCTCTGAAAATAGTGAATTAAGCAACATGAGCAAATAAAGTACTCTACAAGTTACACTAAGAGGTTTAACAAGGTTAATGCATGCACAAGAATTGACAATGGAAGGCATATTATGTTCATTTGAGCGTAAAGCAGAATTGAAGTAAATACTGTAATAGATTTAAAAGCTGAATTTGATACAATAGATAGAAACAGTAATTCAACAAAATAATATCGTTAGTGTCGGCTTTGACTAAACACTAACATATCTACAGGTATCCCACCTAGTCCATCTTTCTCCAAAAATTCTAACAATTTCTATCAAAACTAGTTTTTGAAAATAGAAAGTCTAATATGTGAAAAACTGTAGTCAGCTTGCCTATAACCATAGGCACGGCTATCCAGGATAGTTTTACACTCTACAGAGGTGGTACAACTTTTTCCATAAGACATGATCATCCCATTTTGCCATTGGATAAGCACACTTTATTTGGTGTACTACGGAGAGATCATGACAAGGCCTTTACAATGCTAAGCCATCAACCCGATCATGCTGCACTAAGGTTTGACCACAACATGAATCCACAAATTAGGGCCTCCTCTTGAGCCGTGTGAGACTTAGAGAAGGGAAGGAAGGATCTTGGCCACTACAGGATTGAAGGTAAAATCAAATTGGAGGTTTTGATATGCACTAATGTGAATGGAAACAGCAAAGATAATAACTCAGAAGCTAAAGAGGAAATGGTTTCTAGCAATAAATGGCTCCTATTTATAGCCTTAGAGAAGGGATGGAAGGATCTTAGCCACTACTAGATTGAACATAAAATTGAATTGGAGGTTTCAATATGCACTAATGTGAATGGAAACAACCAAGGTAATAACTAAGAAGCTAAAGAGGACATTCCTACTACTTCCACATTTTTCACTACTATTGTGCATGAGAATGTTCAAGATGATATGCCTGATACACCTAAGGGTTCAATGACTAAAGCAAGAGTCAAGCTTTTAAACCAACATGTGCTTTTATTTCAGAAAGAATTTCCTTTATCCCTTGATAAGAATTGGGTGCTACCTGAGGTAAGTACATTGTGTGTTCTTAGGTTTGAGACAATGGAGGACCAAGGGAGGTCAAGGTAGCTGCACCAAGAACAAGCCTCATACCGCCACTCGGTCCAAGAGATCAATTCCATGAGGAATTCCCACAAAAACCACACATGTGACTTGAGAAGTTTTCTTATAGGCCTGCGTGCCAATTATGGGCTGAGAATACTTAATTCCGAGCTTTGAGGGAAATTTTGCGCAATGAGTTCGCCGCTACTACTTCTACTTTGGAAGAACAACTCAAGGCGGAGATCAACAATTCCGCGCAAGATATGTATATTAAGATGAATCAACAAATAAATGTGCTACATACAAATATTGTGAACGATATTGTGCGCACACTTCGACCACAACAAGAGGAAGGAAGTGTTCATCGTGGGGGTGCCATGCCTCCACGAGATGAGGGAGTAGCCGCTACTCAAGACGGCCAAGAAGTTCAACAAAGGCGAGATCACGTGCATGGTGGCAAACACCATTCATCCACCGCCACCTGGGAGAGGTGAAGGGCTGGCAAGGTAGGGGAGCACCTCACTTCGATGATGACGACTTTCTGTACTACGATGACAGCTACCACCGTCGTAATCGTTACGATGATAAACAACTAAATGAGGAGAAATATGGTAAGCTTAAATTTACAATACCATCATTTTCAAGTACAGATGATCCCGAAGAATACCTCACTTGGGCGCTTAAGGTGGACAAGATATTTCTCTTGCACAATTATTTTGAAGAGAAGAAAATTTACATGGTGGGACTTGAATTCATTGATTAAGCATTTATTTGGTGGGAACAAGTGCAAAATCAAAGGATGGAGAACAATGAGCCACCCATTACTACATGGGAGGAGATAAAGTATCATATGAGGGTAAGGTTTGTTCCTAAACATTACCAACATGATCTCTTTAATAAATTACAGCAATTGAAGAAAGGGAGTTTCACGGTTGAGGATAGGGATGCAGACGGATCGGATTCGGATGGATATTGCTTAAACCGTATCCTAACCCACATTTGTTTCCCGGATTCGGAGTCGAATACGGTAAGACCGGGTATGAATACGAATTTGGAATATTCCGAGTTTCAAATATGGTACCATCGGGACGGATATATAACAGATTTAGCTCAGAAATGGATAATATAGGCGGATAATACGGATGATTACAGTTCCAAAAGCTTATACTTTAGTTCCAAAAGCTTACAAAGTTATAAGATGGAATGATGAAAATAATTCCACAAACATATATAGAAGATGGCGTGATAGAAATAATAACGACTGAAGCTTATACTTTAGTAAATTCGAATGAAGCAAAACGCAGTTCAGCTAATTATAGGAACACAAAGGTCCAGTGAAACGAAGAATAGAAGGAAGAAGTGAGAACAATAGGAACACAAATTATACGTAAGTAGTAAATTCATACAAGCCACAATAGGAACACAAAGGTTCATACGAGATTACGAGTACAGAGTACCATACATAACATAAGTTTATCTTGCCATAATAGAAACACAAAATAACAATAGTATAGGCTCATAGCCTCAAGCAGACAACAACTGAACGCTCAAAGTGCCTTTACGCTCTATGGCTCGTCATCACTAGCTATTTCTTCTTCCTATAATTCGCTAATTAATATGTCAAACTAAGTTAGAAGCAAATTTGTAACAAAAAAAGATGAAAAACATTTACAAAAAGAAGACTGCAATACCTGAATCAACATATTAGTAACAAGTGTCTCAACAACCTCCAGATCAGTAGTGATAGATGCAACCTTATTCTTAGAATCTGAAAAATGTAATGAAAGGTACATTAGAAAAAAAACACAGCTTTTTCAAACTAAAAGATAACAAACTATTAGAATTATCACCTTTTCTAGATGCAACTATCCAATCTTTGGTGCAGATCAATGCTTCTACCATCTCTGGCTCGAGGCGACTGCAAAATGGATCAATGACCTGGCCACCAACACTGAAAACTGATTCTGAAGCAACTGTTGACACTTGAATGGCCAACACATCACAAGCAACTTTCGAGAGAATAGGATATTCATATTCCTGGTTCTTCCACCATGATAAAATATCAAATTTATGATTGCTAGATTTTTGAAAGCTTTAGTGGTTGTTCTGCCATGTATTTTTTCAAGTCATTTGGCTCATCTTGAGTAGTGCCATCTTGAGTGTCATATAAGAAGTTATGGAGTTCCTCATTTTCATTGTCCATAAAGAGATGTTCTGGTTCTTCACTAGGAGCAGGTGCAGTAGTACTCTTTGGGACAGTAGATGCAATAGAAACATATGCTTCACAATATTCATAAATTTTTCAAGTTCAACTTTATACAATAGCTCACCATAAAATTTTTTCATGTAATATTCCACTATTTTTTCTTGAACCTAGGATCAAGAAAGCTTGCCACAGCTAGAGCAATATTGGACTTCTTCCAGTACTTTTCGAACTTACCACTCATAGATTGTGCCATCTCTTTAATAGTGGTATCAATGCTAGCACACCACTCAGATATCAACATCTTAATATCACAAAAACTTTGGTAAAATAAATTTGCAGTTGGATATAAAGTACCAGAGAATAGCTCGGTAACATCATAAAATTTCTTCAAGCATTTGCAAAGTGTTAGAGCTTTATCCCATTCATAACTGGAAGGAGCAATTTTCTCATACATGCGGCGTTACAAGCACAAAAGTCTCTCAAAAGCACTCCTATAATACAGGGCATCCCTCAACATGGTATAGGTGGAATTCCACCTTGTAGCAACATCCAATGAGAGACCCATCGTTGTTTTTAACCCACATTCTGTTGCACACTTCTGGAATTCCTCCCACTGCAATGAAGAGCCTTTAACTGCTAATATAAATGATCTAATGTTCTGAATTGTAGATGCAATTTCTTGCAAGCCATCTCTAGCAACAAGATTCAGAATATGATTGGCACATATCACATGAAAAAATAAACCATCACACACTAGTGGACTTTGCTTTCTGAGCTCAGCAATGACATCTTCATCACAGACTTCATTTGCAGATGCATTGTCCAAAGATAAAGAAAATACTTTCTTTTCAATATACCATCTCGTGACACAATTAGTAAATTCTTCAAATAACTTAGCACCAGTATGTCGTCCATCTACATGCATAAATTTGATAATTCTTTTCTGAATATGCCAATCATCATCAATCCAATGCACAGTGACACACATATATCCTTTATTCTGATTTGATGTCCACATGTCCATGGTTGTGCTAAAGTGACACTCAAAGGTTTTAAAATACTCATACAATTTCTTCTTTTCTTCTAAAAAGAGGTCCATTATCTCTTTCCTAATAGTAGTGCGGCTCTTGATTGGAAAATTTGGGCGTAGGGATTTGATGAAATCAACAAAATATTCATGCTCAACAATATTGAAAGGGTACTCGTGCATGATTATCGCCAAATAAAATTTTCTCAAGCTAGCTTCTTGACCATACATGTATTGTTCAATGACAGTGATATTGTCTTCACGATTTTTTTCTACTTTGAGCTGCTGTTGGCCTGGACGGAGGTTATGTTTTTTTCAAATGATTCCAAAAGCATGTTGTGCCATTAATGGTCTCACATCTTGCACTGTACTTGCAATGGTTGCATTGCGCCCAATGTTGAACAACTTACCAAAATACCCTTGGCTGAGCTGAGCTGTAAGCAGCTTTGAAAATTTCCTTGGTAATGCTTGTGTGTGATTGCTAGTAGATGTGGATGCTCAGTTAGACTATGTGTGTTTTGAGGAGCAGCAGTTCTGGGATTTTGCCAGTACCCTTTGGTTTGCAATTTCTTCGAGGTCTGTTGATTTTTCCAAGAATCTCAAGTGTGCTTTTCTTAGAAGTATTCGTTGGTCTTGTTTTGCCACTTTTGTGAGTTTCCTTGGTGAATCGGCAAAATTGTTTCGACTACTTTTGAGCGAATTAATTCTGTCTTCATAGCTACTATAGCTATTGGAGAAGAGGATTTGTGAGTGAATACTTAGGGGCGTTTTGAAGGCACCATTCACCCCCCTCTGTTGCCATTTTCGATCCTACAGGAGGGAACTCACCGGAGCAATCCATGGAGGCGAAGGAGCTATGAGGTGGTCTGGCAATGGGAGCCAAGGGTGGTGCGGTGAGATTTATGGTGCCAGAGACTTGGGTCATGGGAGAACACAAATTGAGGGTTAGGGAACGAAGAGGGAGGAGTGGAGATGCTCTTAGAGAGGGGAATCAAAGAGAGGCACACTGGAGAGCGGATGGCGATGGTGGCAGTGGATTAGGCTGGAATGGAGGAAGACGACGGCACCGGCTAGATCCTATGCATGAACCACCGAATTGGGTGAGGGGAAATGATGTTCATGGTTAGGAACATGTTTTGATGTAGGGAGTTTAGACAAAGGATCACCTAGTTAGCCAGGACGGTGAGGTGAAGACGACGATCAGCATAGGAGTGTTGTGTTTCTAAGCTTGATTTGGCTCAAGAAGGGAGAAGATGGAGGGGAGCTAGCAAGAGAAATGGAGAGGAGGTGATGGTGATTCACTACGCTGTGTTGGTTGAGACTTAAATAACTGGGGAGTGCTCATGAGTTCTTGCTCGGTTGGTGGCGAGATGGATGGGAAAATGCGAGATGTTGCTATGCGTAGCAACCGGGCACTAGTGCATGGTGTGGTTACGGTGTGGTGAGGTGCATAGCGGTTTTGATTCAAGATAATTTTTGATATTTGACCAACTTACCAAAATACCCTTCCTTGACCCGGTGTTTATTTTCCCTTGTAAGCAATCGTCATGCTTGTCACGTATAGGTGCATCACTAGCTTGCCACGTATAGGTAAGTCTCTCCTATTTCGGTTCCACCAAATCATATCTCACTTGGACTAATCAAGCCACACGATGCAACCTGTTGCTTGAACTTTCCTTCAACATTTCCTGCCTTTCTCATGCCATGCATAAGTTTAGCCATCTCACCTTGCATCCTTGATTATTCTAGACCTCGGCTTCTCTATAAGCGTAGCCCCAATCCTTACTATTGACCATGGTTGACTACTAGGATCCCTGCACATCCAAAGTAAAAGAAACTATATCTGACCACAAATTCTTCCTAACTTGACCCATGTTAGCTAAAACATGTATCACACAACACATATGCACTGACTCAGGTCATACCAAATAAACCCATGAACAAAATTTCCAAAAATCCACATTTTAGAAGAAGTGACATGGGTTGGCTGGTCTGATCGCTGGCAGCTGCTGGTCAGACCGCTGGCGCTAGTCGGTCTGACCACCACCTTTGACCCTCCAGGTCTGCAACTTGTCCAGAAAAATGACAAATTTACAAAAATCCAAATTTTTACACCTCTAAAATGATAATGATTCAACATAACAAAAGCTGGACCTTCTCTATGGTCCTTCAATCTCCCTCTTGATAAATTCATTAGCAATTTCTCAAAAATACAAATGGAGCTGGTTTTAGAATTAAAGAGGAAATTTTGCAAATAAAATCTCAAAATAGTCACACAAGGATTGCAAAGACTGAAAATGACCATATGAAGCAAAATAGAGTAAAGGAACTAAAAATTGCAAGCTTTCAACAAAAAGATTTAAATCTACCAAATAAATCAAGAAATCTCACTCTAGGTCCATATGAAAGAATAATTGTTCTATATGACTGTGATCATGGTGAGAAGAGATTAAAAGATAAAAAAAATCACAACAAGACATAAAAATTCCAACTCAGCAAGAAAGCTAGTATGGCAAAGCTAAGCTAAACACAAGAAGACGTAATAAATCTAGCAAACAAGTACTAGACATGGCAAGATGTCAAGTAAGATACCATGTCACACAAGGATAATAGTCAAGGATAATAGCGTGGCTGTGACCCCACCTGTTAACCTCACATTTTTCCTAAATTAAAATAAATATAAAACATAAATAAAACCCTTAGACCACACTTATCAACCCCTCAAAGATTTCCTCAGAAAATAATAAGAAAAGAAAAGCCTCACCTGACCCTACCTGTCAGCCACCGAGGCTTTTTCTTTAAAAAATAATTCAAAAATAAAAAGAAACTCCAAATGGCCCCACCTGTCAGAATTTTAGGAATTTAATTTTGGTCTAAACTTTGAAAGGCCATAACTTCATTTCAAATCCAAATATGATGATTTTTGTTTTTAAATTTATTTAAATTCAAAACCTTCTCAACAGTGTCAAAATCATAACTTTTGGAGTTAATTACAATTTTGTTTGCATGTTTGATTTAATATCGATGATTTCGTGTGTATAGACTTCAACGCTTCAGAAGCCCCATCGCAGATGAACAAGATACCACCTTAGCCACATTTCTTCAAGTCAAGTTCTGATAATTAATCATATTGAACCTAGTTTTCAAATACAATATTTTGCTATCAAATCTATTATTGTAATTGTTTAAAATGCTTTGTTAAAGGTCGAATGCCTAGTTATTCCATGCACTTTAGACTTAGTATCCCCATCCTTGATTGTTGATATTCCTTGCCATGTGGCCCTATAGTGGCAGTGCCATGTTATGACCTATGGGGTCAAGCGACCTCATAGGTTTTACAAAATAGTCTAAATACTACTAATATTTGTAGTGAAACACATAAAACTTTAAATATTATAAAGGGATTGACCCCCACAGAGTTTGAGTTTTGGCTCTAGTGCTGTCACCCTAGGATATTTACAAATAATGAAAACTCCACAATTGATTAAACTCTAGTAAATTATGGTTGTGTTTAGAAATGTCGTAGTGGTAAAATGAAGTATGACACAAATATTACCAACTGAACTTAAAAACATGATAATAATGGTAACATGGGTTTCCACTAGAAACCAAAAAATGTTTTCTAAAATGGTGGAGACTCAGGCAAGTGGTTGATTGGAGACTGGTGCAGAGATTGCACATAGTGGATTGGCCATGTAGGGATTGCACGTACTGTTTTTGGATTGGCTGTGCAGGGATTGCATGTGTCATTTTTGGATGGGCCATGCAAGGATTACATGTGTCCTTTCTTGAATAGCTATGTAGGGAATGCATGAGTTTGGGTTTGTTGTTGGTCTCGCCTGAGTCGTTTAATGACCAAATTCTTGTACTCATTTTTTGTATACATAAATCATGCAACCACAAATCTAGTTATGGGACAGACCTGGCCTATTAATTTGCTTAGCTCTGGTGTGAATCATATGCAAATATGGTCTGTGGATCTCTGGATTTCTGTTATGATTGGTGGTAGTGACCCATAACAGTCACTATCCTTGCGGATTTTGTCGAGAAGGGCCGTAGACTCCCTAACAAAAGGGTCCCTCATTGAAAACATAGCCTATGGATGGGAACATTCTAGGGGTGAGGCGTAACCTAGGATGGGAGAGGTCACTATTGCTAGTGTTGAGGACTCTACCCTAGAGTGGGAGTAAGCATCGAAGTTACGCATTGCAAAAGCCTTGTTATGATTTTTTTAGTCGCAAGCCTATAGAACTATGTAGTTGTCAATATTATGAGTAATCATATCTTATAGGTAAAGCTATACAAGCTCTACAGAGTGTTAAAAATCTATTTGAATAGCCATGCCTCAAACATGGGCAAAAGTGTAGAAATATTCCACTTGCATAGTTTTCATAAATAAATAATAAAATGGTAATGGTTATAATAACCAACTCAAAAATGGAACTAGAAGCGGAGGTATTTCGCTCTCACAGTAATGGAAGTGAAAGCGGAGGGATTTCACTCTCTAGAAATGAAGTGAAAGTAAAGAGATTTTGCTCTCCCATTAATGGGCATGGAAGTGGAGGGATTTCACTCTCATCATAAAATTTGACTCAAAAATGAATATTGGTTCTAACATAAAAATAGCTAAGTCGTATATTTGAAATCTAACTAAACTAGTATATCTGGTAAATTGGCTTTATGGTTAGAGAGACATAAGACCTTCACATGGATAAGCCTTGCATGTAGGAATATACACATGTGTGTGTGTGTGTGTGTTTATATGCATATGTATATGTATATGTATTT
Source organism: Melocanna baccifera (assembly GCA_036346265.1). Taxonomy (NCBI): domain Eukaryota; kingdom Viridiplantae; phylum Streptophyta; class Magnoliopsida; order Poales; family Poaceae; genus Melocanna; species Melocanna baccifera. Next base: position 4,204,669 of record CM070699.1, on the reverse strand, counting down.
ATATGTATGTATATATGTATAAATATAGTTGCATTCTGTTATAAGGACTTGCTAAGTACATTTGTAATCATTATTGCTTAATATGTAGTTTTAGATGACAGAAGTGATGATCCGATGTATGAGTTCACTTGTGCCACCAGCTATGATGTGGAAGATGAAAGTTAAGACACAGTTTGGCCCAGTTGATTGCTTGTGGCAAGATATGAAGGCCCTTTTGGTTTACATAATATTTCGCTACTTTACACTGAATAATTATTTGGCCGGTCGGCCTATTATGTAAAACTTAGTCATAAGACCTATTTACGATTGTCTATGTAATGTGAAGTACTCATTTTATTTACTTGTATGTATAGAGGTGATATTTGTCGATATTATTGTGTGAGCTAGTTACTAATTAGGGACTAGTTTGGAATACACAGGAGATTTGGATTGTCAAAGTTGGGTCCCCACAATAGTGCCCTTTGCTGTCACGATCCTAGTAGAAGCATCCCTAAATATGATCAACTCGTGGCTAGATGCATGAGGGAGAGAGGATAACCATTGAGAATCACCGGTCATGTGTCAAGAACACCTAGAGTCAACAAGCCTAACGTCCTTCTTCCTTAATGGACCTATAGGGCATAAGCAGAAAACATCTATATCTTAGTATTGGGGTTAGTCATGAAAGACTTGAGAATCCAGTACTAAGCCACATAATGTCTAGGAATATCAGTAGAAGTAGGAGTAAAATAATTAGCAAAATAATTATGAGGATGCACACAAAGACCACCTAGATCTCTCTGAATTGGCCTACCAAAAGGCTAGTATTTCCCCTTTCTAGACATTATCCTCGGTCTACTCTCATGATATCCTAACCGAAAACACTACCCAAAACCACCAAAGGAGTCAAAGAAATCATCTACAAATCTAGTCTTATATGTAGAAGGAAAGACAAGAGGCCTGACTCTAGTGGCTCTCAAAGCATGGGTGACAGATATCCTCTAATGGCTCTGAAAGCACGTATCCTCTCTTTTCTTTCAACAATAGATCTATGAATGTAGAACTCAATAATGTATCTATTCTTCTTGCAAAAGGTGCAATGGTAGTTCACCTTTTGAGAGGTCTGATTTGTTGAAGTAGAAGCATCTATCTTGCTAGAAGGGTTTGGGCAAATCAAGCTAACTTAAAATTAGTCTTTGATGTCTTAGGGGGTTTTACCTCAAACTTATCACTCTCAACTACTCTCACAACCTTAGGTGGATAGTTCTTGGAATATTGTAGGAAATTAAATTTTAGGCCTCTCTTCTTATATTGGTCAAGAATCATGTTGAGATTCTTTTTCTCACTAGAAAATCTCTTTAGGGCCTTTTGAGATAGTTATTCTCTTGAACTAGATTCTAACATGTAACACATTCGGTGGTTTTGGTTGCCTTAGCATATCTCTCTTTATAGACACTTATATCTAGTTTTAAAGTCTCATAAGACACATAAAGAGAATTTCTAATCCTACCCAACTGCTCCTGAAACTTGACTCTAAATGCCTCATGCATCTATCTAAATCAGTCTTAATTTTAGCACAAAATGCATAAGAGATAGACTCAATAAATTTCTTAGATACAATCATGCACAAAGATTTTTCAATTTTACATTTCTCCTCAAGTGTCTTGTTAAGAGTTTCATTTTCAATTATGATCCTCGGACAATTTTCACAAGATATAGTCTTATAATGAAGAAGAATCTCAGTCATTTCTTTCATTTTAATTTTGCTATCCTTAAAATGAGAGCAAGAATTATCAAAATTAAATTTGAGCAATTTCTTAGTGGCACTATCTAATTTTAATTCAAGCAAAGTACAGTTTGAGCATGATGAAATAATAGCATATAAAGGGAATCACAGCCAAAGCAATGACATTCAAGAAATTATGATCATTACTAGACTTGAGATATTTGAGTTCATAGGGGCATGTTTAACCTAACTAGCAATAGAAGAGTAAGCAATTTTTAGATTATCCAATTGATCATGCAACCAAGAGCAAAATTCATAGTTATCATTATGATTTATGAATTTCAGCTTAACAATTTCTAGGTTCAAGTTGTCAATAATAATATTCTGGTTCTTGATCAATTTAACTTATTTCCTCAATTTTTGTTTAGCAGTAACAAAAGCATGTTTCATCTCTTTAGAGGAGGGGCATATCTCAGGATCACTATAGGACTCATAATCGGAGGAGTCAACGTCGGTGCTGCACTTAGCTATGAAGCACATGTTGGTAAAGTTCTGAGTTTTCTTTTTGCTGTGAGAGTCATCCTCATCGTTCTTTGTCTTTGAGTCCACATCGCTCATATCGACGTTCTCAAGAGCGGCAAGAACTTGATTGATGAACTTATGATAGTTGGACTTCTTGGACTTTACGTCACGAGCTTAAGGATGCCTTCAGAATTCTTCTCCTCCTTGCCCTTCAGCTTAGGGTATTTAGCCCGAATGTGGTTTGGTTCGCCACACTCAAAGCAAGTGATAGGGCCACTCCTTTTGTTTCTTGTTGTATGCTCTCATAAATTTTGTGAATAGGAGGGCTAAGTCATCCTCAGAGATCTTTTCTAGCTGCTCATCGCTTAAGGAATGCAAAGTTGATAATGAAAATCCAAAAGAGCCAAAATCTAGGAAACGTAAAGAACTACTCTAAGAAGGGTTAGCCACAAGAGCCATTGACTCTGTCTTGAGGAGACATGAGATGAAGTCAATCTCATAAGTGTTCAACCTCTCGAGTAGAGCTTATCCATGTTGCAACCCGTCACTTAAACCTTTACTTAAATATTTCCCGCCGTTCTCATGTAATGCTTGAGCTTAGTCATCTCATCAAATATCCTTGATTGCTCTGGGCCTCCGCTCCTATATGAGTGTAGCCCTAATTCTCTTTGTTGATCATGATTGACTCCAAGCCTCCCTAAACATCCAAAGACAAAGAAATTATTTTCGAACATAAGTTATTCATAATTTGACTCGCGTTAACCAAAAATAGGCACCATGCAACAGATATGCATGGACTTAGGTCAAACAAAATCAACTCATGACTAAAATTCCCAAAAATCTACATTTTGTCTGAAGCGACATAGGTTGGCTAGTTAGATCGCTGATGCCAACCAGTCTGACTATTGGTGGCTACTAACCATTAGTATTGACCGGTCTGACCGCCACCTCTAGCTGGTTAGACTGCTAGGTCTGCAATATGTCCTCAAAAACTGCAAATTTTAAAATTTCACTCATCTAAAATAATAATAGTTCATCATAACAAAACCTTAGACTTTCTCACATAATCCTTCATATCATCAATAAGATCTAGCTTCAGATCAATAAAATGAGTGAATCATTGGCACTCCATCAAGGAAAGAGGAAGACCACCACAGTGATCGAATGGTTGGAACACGAGAATTAAGGGTGTGGTTACCTTGAGGTACGCGGGGAGGTGCACGAACTTGTTGACGGGCTTGCTTATCGGTGCGGCCAACAACTGATACGTCGATGCCAGCAGCGTGTTATTAGGGTCTGCCTCACTGCCACACCAACAAACCAAAGGTAAATAAACATGAGTCAATAAGAGTCAAAATGATATTTGGAAGCGACGGCTCATCAAACTGGAGAAGAGGGAGGGAAGGTTTGCGTACCCATCCCGCTCACCAGCAGCAGCCACGGTCATGGCAACGGCTAGAGCGGTGTTTGCGTGCTAGGGCAAGGAGGGGAGCTTGGGTCGGGAGAGGCAGCGGTGAATTGCGCAAGGAAGTGGGTATTTAAATGCGAATTGCGTGCTATTTTGCATCTTTTATATGGCAAATCCTCAAATCCCCATTTATTTACTAGCGAACAAGCATCTGGACAGCCACGATCGAATTGGTAATGTGGTTTGCGTTTAGGGCTGTTTGGTTTGTAGAAAAAGCACACGAAAACCAAATGTGGGAAGTCCCCCCACTTTGATATACTGATGATTTGCATCGGCAAGACCGGTGTTCTCTCCATCCCTTCCATCTCGGCTTGCCAGAAGGGGAGCAATTGGTGAGAGAAGAAGCTAGAGAAGGTAGGAGAAGAGAACTAGAAAGCAGCAGTGGAAGATCGATGTGCATGTGGAATGAACGAGAAAGAAATCCTTCAATTATTCACCGGCAGCTGGGTCCAACTTGGTGGGGCCCCCCAGTAGGTGATGCACAAATGTAAAATTCATGTGCGTGAATTCGTGAAGTCCTGGCAGGCAATATTTGAGCTCTATTCACCTCTTACAATTCATATGTTTTACCGTTCACATTCAAACACTAATTCTTATGCTCTTTCCAGTGTTTTCCTGTTCGAGAACATTCCTGTCATATTCCTTTGTTTCCTCATTCTCCTATTTTTTTTTCTTTTCTGTGTTTCAAACAAGCCCATAAGTTTTTATTAACTTTCATGCATTTGGGCGGGAGGAACTTTGAACAATGTTGAAAAGAAAATTTTCACGTCCCATCGATTTCATAGGAAACAAAAATATTGGCTCCAACCTCTTTTTTTCATTTCCTTAAGAGTAGGATCGAGGAAAGGCACGTACAATAGTTCTCCATCTCCGTTCGTTCTCATCGGTCCGACAAAAATTTATGTTATTCTGGGCAAACTGCTTGCGCCTCCCTCGCGTTTGCATTGCCCGACATTGGCCATCTCTCACTCCTCGTCGCCGAGCGAGTCATCCTCGTCCCACTCGCCTCATACGACGCTGCGCATGAACTCCATCATAATTTATATATATGGTCTTCAAAATTTAAAAAAAAATTCATAATTTATGTATATATATGGTCTTCAAAAATTTAGAAATTTTTTTTCATAAATTATGTGCAAATACAAAAGAGTAAGACACATATACAGATAAAGTGTTACTACTAGAGATATGATGATCTATTTGTCTTTAATTCTCCTATTATATTTTTAGAGTCAATTTACCAGTCAAATGCCTTCCAAAGGCAACAGAGTCATCCTTGCCCCACTCGCCTCATACGACGCTGTGCATGAACTCCGTCATAATTTATATATATGGTCTTCAAAATTTAAAAAAATTATAATTTATGTATATATATGGTCTTTAAAAATTTAGAAAATTCTTTTTTCATAAATTATGTGCAAATATAAAAGAGTAAGACACATATACAGATAAAGTGTTACTACTAGAGATATCATGGTCTATTTGTCTTTAATTCTCCTATTATATTTTTAGAGTCAATTTACCAGTTAAATGCTTTCCAAAGGCAATATATTCTTAAAAAAAATATATTATTAGATAATCTAAAGTAGAAGTTAAAAATAATAATCTAGAGCTCAACTAAATGGACCCTTAATTAATCCAAATCCATTGAAAGGAGCCGAGGCTCTGGAGCACCAGGTCCACGGGCTTCTACAGTTGTCCTCCTGTCGCTCGCGCTACACCGGTCTCCCTCCCGCGCTCCGGGCACGAGAGCGTCGGTCGTTGGTGCCACTCGTGTCTTACACTCTTGCCCCGCCCAAGTGTAATAGGGGCTAATTCTGCAACTTCTTCCGCGAGGAGGCTAGGTTTGCCAAATGAGTGAACAAATGTGCCGTTTCCTCTTTCTAGTCTAGAATTAATTTAGGCAACCTACTGACTGATGGGACCAGCCTAGTTGCATTTTTAGTAAATTCTAGTTCTTAGTGAGCAGTAGATCTTCTGATGGGGCGTTCGGAATAGCGATAGTTTTTAGCTGAAATTTTATTGTAACTGGTTTATTTTTTTATTGTAGCTGAGTTGGTTTATTGGGCATAATAAAATTTAAACAAATATAAAAATAAAAGCGATATGTTAGTCCATCACGAATAATGCAAAGGATTACAGAAAAAAACAAAACACAAAAATATCAAAAAACAAAAAAAGAAAATAGTGTACAATGAAAAAAAGCTAAACAGTAAGAAGCTAGATGCTGTCGCCGAGTTGAGTAGGCCCGACAACAAGGTCAAAAAAATTGTCTTTCTATTACAATTTCTTGCGGTTTTCTTCCTAGCATGCAAACCATACTTGTCAGTACTATTCCAGTGATCATACTAGTTTAGCTCTTGAGATGTTACATTTTCGGTACTGGATTATACCGGTGTATCTTTCTAGACTTTAGTATAATAATATATATATTATATGTATATATGTGTTTATTTAAATGCACATCAAATTTCAGTTGTAATATTACTTCAAATATATAGAAGTGTGATTAAATATAACGTATAGTTCAATAGACGATATTATTAATTTCACTAATATTATTTGGTATTGATCGGTATGAAAAGCGGTGCGCAAGGCAGGGTTGCTTTGTTCCGTATTAGTTAACGAAGTAATATATACCGACCGATGCCAGTACGGTATAATTAGTCTGATGCAAACATGTGTTTCTGACGGGACGGCGGATGCAAAAGCGAGCGGCTTAGGCACTGGTGAGGATGAAATAAATATTAGTTTACAACTAAACGGTTCTCCAAAAAAACTAATCTTAGTACCATCTCATTTTCCACTGTAACTCAACACATGCTTTCATCTAGAATTGATTTCCTCACAAGAAAGGCAAAAAAATTCAACCGAAATAGCTCCTCCTCATAAACTTTTATGTAACGCCATTTCAACGCATTGCTTCATCAAAGCGTTGATTTTCCTATCCGACGGCGACTCCACCAACGTCCCCACTGCAACCCAAGAACCCATCCCGTCCCCACCAAACCCCGACGCTCCAGGCCAAGTTCCCACCAGCTCACTCCCACGCTCTCACTCCCCACTCCACTCCAAGCTAGCTCGTAGCAGGCTAGCAGTTCTCTCTCTCCCTCCCGCCGCACACATTGCCATCCATCACAATGCCGCTTCTCCTCCTGCTCCTGCTCCTGCTCCCGGCGGCGGAGGCGACGTCGTCTGCGCTGTTGGGCATCAACTACGGCCGGGTGGGCAACAACCTCCCGCCGGCGACCTCGGTCCCGCAGATCCTCGCCACCCTCGGCGTCGGCCGCGTCCGGCTCTACGACGCCGACCCGCCCACCCTCCGCGCCTTCGCCAACACCGGCGTCGAGCTCGTCGTCGGGGTCCCCGACGAGTGCCTCGCCGCGGTATCCACCCCCTCCGGCGCCTCCTCCTGGGTCCGCTCCGTCATCCAGCCGGCGCTCCCGGCCACCAAGATCTCCGTCCTCACCGTCGGGAACGAGGTGCTCACCGGCGCCAACAGCTCCGCGCTGTCGCGGTCCCTCCTCCCGGCCATGCAGTGCCTCCACGACGCGCTCGCCCAGCTCGGCCTCGACAAGCAGGTCGCCGTCACCACAGCGCACAACCTCGGCGTGCTCGCCACCTCCTACCCGCCCTCGTCGGCCTACTTCCGCAAGGACCTCCTCCCGTTCCTCTGCCCGATCCTGGACTTCCACGCCCGCACCGGCACGCCGTTCCTCGTCAACGCCTACCCCTACTTCGCCTACGCCGAGGACCCGACCGGCGTTGAGCTCGCGTACGCTCTGCTCGACCCCGGCTACGCCGGAGTCGCCGACCCGGCGTCCGGCCTGCACTACCCCAACCTGCTCGTCGCCCAGGTGGACGCCGTCTACCACGCCATCGCGGCCGCCAACAGCGCCGCGGCGCGGGCGGTGGAGGTGCGGGTGTCGGAGACCGGGTGGCCGTCGGCGGGCGACGCCAACGAGACAGGCGCGACGCCACAGAACGCCGCCAAGTTCAACGGTAACGTGATGCGCCTGGTCGCCGAGGGGAAGGGTACGCCGCTGCGGCCTGCCGTGGCGCTGCGCGCCTACATGTTCGCGCTCTTCAACGAGAACATGAAGCCCGGGCCGTCATCGGAGCGCAACTACGGCCTCTTCAAGCCCGACGGCACGCCGGTTTACGAGCTCTCCTACCGCCTGCCGCAGGACAACACCACCTCCGGCGGTGTCGGCGGCGGCGGGGACACCATTACCGGTGGCGGCGGGGGCACCATTACCGGCGGCGGCGGGTACAATGGCCACGGCGACGGGTCGGAGGACGGCGGCTACTACAGCATATCGGCCTCGGCAAAGGCCACCTTGGTGAGCTCTGCTCTGCTCTATTTCTCAAAGGAAAATGAAAAGTAAAGAAACTCTGCTCCTCTCTCATTCTCTCATGTTAATTACTAGACTGCATAGTTCATCTTGCTTTGATTCTTTTTTAGAAAAGGTTTATTTTGGATTAATTAGGAATGCTCTTGGATAAATTAGGATGATATTGACTTGTTTGGCTCATTAGTATTATGGAAAAAGTTTGAGCAACTTCAAAAGGATTGCATCATGTTTTCTGCTTTAGTTGTCACTAGGGAATGTTTATCATAAAGCAACATGCTGCAGATAATGACCGTTGTCTGACACTCTGACCCAAGATCTTGATGTCACAATTGCAAAGTTTTTTTGTGCATCATCTGGAATTCAAAGCAATAGTGTCTATTCTAAATTGGTCAACGATTTTGCACATTCCCCAGTTTTAGTAGAGAGTGACTCTGGACTTAAAAAGATGAGATATTAGATGTGACATTTTTGCATCCCCATCAACATGATCCTCTACTCCTTGTGTAAGCACAAACCAAAAGTGCTAAGAAGTTGTTAAGAACATTCACTAACAGGTGGGACCGCCGATAAGCGACTACTCGTAAGCACAACTTACATGCTCAATTATCAATAACATAATCTGCAATGATAAAAAAGGAAGAATAATTCTCAGTGGCCTATCTGTATTCTTGTTTTTCCCATTGGAACTTTGCTCCCTTTTGCCCACCTGCTGAGGTGTTCCCTGCTGTCTGTTCTTGTTCTTGCTTGCTAGGGTTGGTGGACATGGACACAAGCAGCTGTGGCAGCATGTGTGGCTGTCCTGATGATGATGGCATTGTGATTGTGAGCACATCAAATGCTGCTTGGATCATTGGATGGATGGATGGAAGCCTCTGGTTTTAATGGAGTCAGAGGTAGAGAATAGACAGGGTGAATTGCTTCTTGCTGTTGCTGTCCTGGAGGAAGGCATTGATGATGGTGATGCCCTTTTGTTTTTCTTTGTCCTTCCCATGTAGCTGTAATTGATGTGGCCTTGTAATTGGTGGTAAGCTAATGGGTTGGTCACTGTCATTAAACTAGACTCCTTTTTTTTGTTTTCAAGCTTCCTCTCTTGAATTTTGATATTGAAGTTTATTGTTTTGGAGATTAATACTAGTGGCATCCAGTGGCAATAGTTGAGAGATAAATTAGGAGTAGTATTTATTTTTTTTTTGCGACTTGACTAGGAGTAATTGGCTGCATAAAAAAAATGGTTGTGTTATGTCGAAAGCATGTGTGCCTTTTGTTTGAGGTTGAACACCTCTCTATAAAGCTGAGATAGGCTGGGCTGAACTGCAGGCATAGATACTGTGCTTTCGCTTATCAGTTATCATGGCAAACTTTTTTCCGTATATCAAAAAAAGGTTTATGAGTGTGCTTTAGCTTTACTTTGTACTGCCAATCTCTTGCCAATCTCTTAGCATAGTAGCCTTTATGCCTGTGTTAATAGAAAAATGGGAGCTAGCTATTTGGGACCTTTTGATGCAAACAACGGTCATCTTCTGCAGGAATAATTTACTCAGGAGTAAATTACGGACAAAAGGGACTCGTTTTTGGAAAGGCAACTGAATGAATCTTTGGGATGAGATGTCTATTCACGTGTGCTGTCTGTGGCTGCCTTGTTTTTTTTAAGCCCATATGGCCTATTGGTGTTCTTTTTGGTTATGAATTATGATCATCTTTTTTTTAGATTATGTTACAGTAATTAATTTTTAATAGAGTATTTTTTAAAGATTAGATATATAAACTAATTATAGTAGACACTATACCGATTTTAGTTATATCGGTCAAAATCGTACAGGAGTGTCATAATTTAAAATTTTAAACTATAAGTTATAAATCACAGTCCAAAAGAATGATCTCTATGACTTTTAATTATAATTTATTAGTCTAATAAATAATAATTATTAAAAAACATTGTAACTAAAAGTGAGACCGAAAAGACGAAAAGACAGTTCTACATGAAGATCGCTACTTTGTGCTTCGTGGAGGTGTGGTACTGCTGCGCTTGTAGTAGCACAAATCTGCATGGATCTGCATCATTGCGCAGCTAGACGGGACCAAATTCTCCTCTCTTACAAGGAAGAAGACATGATATGCTGCCAAACTTTTTAAATCTAGACCACCCATATACATAAAAAAATATTTAAATAGCAGTGTTTCTATACTTTTCTATTTAACAAAAGTATCACTAATCTTAAAGTAAATAAAAAGATAAGTAACATCTATTCACTATTCATTATACTTTAAAAATTGTGCAAATTATTATTGCACATTGGTAAAAACCTTTGTGGGTGTAGTCTTATTGGGGAGATATATTGTAAAGGCCTTATTATGATTTCTCTGCCGCACACCAAATAAAGTATGTTAATCTAGTGGCAACATGAGATGATCATATCTTGTGGATAAAGTTACATAATCTCTACAGAGTGTAAAACTACTTAGATAGTTATGCCCACGATCAAGGGTAGACAATGTGCACTTTCATATGGTAAATCTTGGTTTTTGTTTCACAGTAAAATCTTTGTGAACTCAGGAGTGGTTGAAACTCTTGAGTTTGTGTTTGGCGGATGGAGCTAGTGTGGGTGGATGAAACCCGTAGTCTTGAACTTTAACGGTTAGAGCCTTACTACAAGTGTAGATGGCTGAAACCTTCACTAGAAAATTTAATCTAGTTTCAGTTATTACAATTACTTTGTTAAATTGGTACTTTGAAAATCTATATAGTAATTGAAATAAAATATTGTTTTGTGCAAAACAACTATATTATCATTCCTTTGTTAAACCTTATATATAAATATTCTATGTACTTACTTTGCAATCTACAAAAACATCTCAGAGAAATATGAAGACGCAGAAACAGATTATGAATACTTCACATATGGCTTCGATGAAGAATCCTTGGAGTTCTAGGTCGCGCTTCCTTAGGCAATTGCCTATGGCATATTGATGGGCTATTTTTGAAGTTTATTTTATTTGCTTCCACTTTGAGTTCATAAGTTTGAGAGGTCTTATAATCTCATTTGTAATAAAATGGTCATAAGGCCTATACTATTTATTCTTAAAATTAAGCGTTGTTGATGTATGCACTAGTTTTGATTTAGGACTAGTACGATAATACACAGAGAGTTTGAATTCAAAAATCTGGTCTGGACACTGTCCTAAGAAGGGAATCATAGCGCAGAGGTTGTTAGGACCAGTAATGTAAAAACTTCGTCATGTATTCTCAAATCGGGTATCGATGGTATCGCGTGATATGTATAACATGGTGGAATATTTATGTCATATCAGTAAAGTGTAAAACCTCTACAGGGTATAAAACTATTTAAATAGCCATGTCCACGGTCATAGATGACTTAGTGAAACCTCTACCTTAGTAGTTTTATGTTTCATAAAATAGTTCCGGGAAGGTATGGCTGGGAAATCCATGCATAGCGTGTTTGATAAGGTTATTACCGTTGTTTTGAAATCCTAAGGCAACAAGTCTCTTATTCTAAATTATGTTATTTATGTTTTATTATTATTTGCTAATTAAATTCAAATGCTCTTACAACTTCTGTTTGCAATCTATTATCCGTTATCTCAATTGGAATCATGTTTTGTAAATTGAACTAGACTAGACAACTACCTTTGTCTCAGCTTACATACTATATAACTTTTCTATAAAATCTTGTAGAGTACGATTTTTGTACTCACTGTTGCTTGTTGAACATATTCAGATAATGCAGAAGAAGATTCGTCCTGCGATTACTATTATGTAATAGGTTTTGGCGATGAGGATGTCTATTACTAGGTGGATGGGTTTAGGCATACCTGTTGGGATTTGATGTCTCTTTTGTCTCCGCTTATGCGAAACTATTTTATTATATATTCCACTTGGTTGGGCAACCCATGAGTTGTAAATCTTGCAGTGTAGGCTTATATTCGTTTACTACCTATATATATCACTTGTTTTAAATTTATTATATATTGATGTGATATGAATGTTGTTGCATGTATGTGTTAGCCACTAATTATGGGACTAACATGGTAAACACATACGATTTGGAATGCAAATTTCGGATCCTAATATTATTCTAAATTATCCCTGATCTTATATCATTATGTGAAAAAATTATGATTTATAGATCAGCATATGTATTGATTGATGATCATGTTTCACAGATCATGGGCATGGAGATATCAAATTAATAACATGCACACATATTAGAGAATATGGCACACATATTAGAGAATATGGTGTTAAATTGATCTACCATGAGATACTTAGGGTCATCATAGTTTTCTACATGTGTAATAGTTTATTTAGGGGTTACCAAACACTACTCTATAACTGGGTGATCATAAAGATAGTTTTCGAGTTTTTTTATGAAACATACGGAGGAATATGAGTGATTAAGATGTAATTTATCTTTTCTATATAACGGAAGAGATATCTTTGGACCCATCGATGTGGTTGGCTTAATAAATTGTATGACCATACCGAATGTGGTGGAGGAGTCAATCACAACTGAGTAATCCATCATAGCTTCAAGTGAATGATCGAGTTATTATAGGATACACGCTTCTCGCCTTGAGCTCGATATGATATCGTGAGATAAAGGGATCGATACATGAGTGCTATATAGGTTCATATGATATAATCTTTATGTATATTTGAGTGGCGATATATCCTGCTAGTTACCACTACTGACCTGTGGACCAAAAAGGGCTTTTCAGGTCACAACTGAATATACATGAACTTATAGGTCCACGCACTTAACATGTTAGAACACATCATTTCGGATTGGATCCATTACTAATAGGCCAAGTAGGCTTCGTGCCTTATTGGACTCCTAATTAGGGTTCCACCTATTGAAACCCTAACCGCCACTTCTCATAGGCTCTGTTGTACGTGCGGTGTTGGCACACTGATGCACGACATTCTTTGGACGTGTGGACTTCAGTAGAGACACTGTTGATACTGTGACACTGATAGGGACAATCGCAAGGAGAAGACAGTTGACTAGAGGACAATCGACTACTTCTACTACATTGACGTGCGTTATATTCAACAGCTATTTTAACTCTACTTCCGCTGCACTACGCATCTAGTGATAATAATTTATGATCTTTTACTCATATGATTTTTTAGTTTACACGTAAATTTTTTTAACCTACAATAGTGTAGTCTACCTATATCCAAAAAATGGCTGTATTATATGGAAAGCATGTCTGCGTTTTGTTTGAGGTTGAACACCTCTCAATAAAGCTGAGTGATAGGCTGGACTGAACTGGCGGCATAGATACTGTGCTTTTGCTTATCAGTTATCAAGGCAGACTTTTTTCCTTCTGTAAAAAAGTTTTATGAGTGTGCTTTAGCTTTACTTTGTACTGCTAATCTCTTAGCATTTTAGCCTTTATGCTGTAGGGTGCTTGGAATGGTGATGATTTATGGTTATTTTTATTGTAGTTGGTTTTTTTTATTATAGCTAAGGTGGCTTATTTAGCGTAATTAAATTAAAAAAATTAAAATAAAAAATAGATTAGCTTATCACGAATAATATAAAGGAATACAAAAATAAGACAAAAAAACCCTAAAAACTAAAAAAAGATGAAATTAAGGAAATAATGAAATAAAAGTAGAAATCAGAAGTCATGCCAAAATGAGCGGAGCCTTAATAGAAAAATGGGAACTAGTTATTTGGGGCCTTTTGATCCAAACAACGGTCATCTTCTGCAGGAATAATTTAGTCAGGCGTAAATTACTGACAAAACGAACTTGTTTTTGTAAGGCCCCGCTCATTTCGGTTTTTTTCGGTTTTAACTTCTAACTTTAGCTTTTTTTTTACTATTCACTATACTATTCACTAACTCAGCTACAGTATTTGTTCAACCAGCTACAGTGTTTTTTCAGCCAAAAGTCAAAAGCCATCGCTATTCCGATCACCCCTTAAAGGCAACTGAATGAATCTTTAGGATGAGATGTCTATTCACGTGTGCTGTCTGTGGCTGCCTTTTAAGCCCATATGGACTATGGAGTGCGTGCTACATGCAGATCGCTCCTTTGTGCTTCGAGGGGTCGTGCCATCGTGGTACTGCTGCGCTTGTAGTAGCACAAATCTGCATGGATCTGCCTGCATCTGCATCATTGCGTAGCTTGACGGGACCCAATTCTCACAAGGAAGAAGACATGATATGCTGCCAAACTTTTTAAATCTAGACCACCCATATACATAAAATTATTTAAATTAGTCAGATGAACATAATAATATATATTTGACATTGAAGTACTTATGTGATTTAAGTTGGTCTTTGAAGTAAAACCTGCATGGATCTCTGTGTATCAGCATCAAGGGATGATAACGGATGGATAATATCCGCTCGATCTGACGTTGTATTCAGAAACAAGAATCTGTATGGGCACATCAATTCGTATTCGTATACCCTCTCAAAATACGGTGTTGTGCCATTTCCCTTTCAAATTTTTTTTTTAAAATTTTACGGGTGGTAAACTTAACGAATGGATGATAACTTTTGGTCGTTGGCTCATTTACAGTGGAATCCTATAATACTAAAGACAAGTAATCCCCATTAACTTCGATCAATACTATTTCTCGTATCTCTCAGCGTGCCACATCATCTGTATAATAATAATAATAATAATAATAATAATAATACTAAACAAGTAATCTCCACTAACTTCAATCAACATTATTTCTCTCATCTCTCAGCATGCCACATCATCTGAATTAAATCTGGCCATCGGATTAACATTAATCGGCTTGGATTTGCCTCGAAACACTGAGTCCAATTTCATCATTCTCGGGCCGTTCGATTTAGTTTATGCAGCTGGATCGTCTCAACAACCTCGGCAGTCTGCTGTGAATTTTTTTAGAATAATTTATTTTAATTCAAAATTACAAAAATATACTCGCATCTAAATTTTTTATAGAAAAAGGCTCTAGTCGCTCAATGTTTAGGCAACTGGAGCCTGTTGCCTAATGGCCGGGTAACACACAGGCAATCGGTGGGCCATTAAGTGATATAATTGCAGTCACCGAACGGTTGGACGACTGGGACCTATCGCCCAACCATTCGGCCACTAGAAGTGATATAAATCGGTTACTCGGCCACGACTTGGATTCGGCCACCTGTCGACGGAGGGGTGCGGGAGGTGTTGTTGGGAGTCTAGAATGGGTCGTTTGCCTGCGTTGGCTGTAATTTTGTTGATCTTGTAATACGTACATTTTGTACATACCATGTGATGTTTGAAATACTATTGTGATCTTATTTGTACTCATCTTTTGATGTCCATTTGTTCAATGCATGTCGACGCCTCTAGTTCAATGCATGCACCACTAGAACAATGCACTCAATAAATGACAACCACAATGACGTTTACACCATTCAATTACATGCTTTAGGACATTAAACATAACTGCGAACAACACGGTAGAGTATTATGGTACAACCTTATCTGTGCGTGCCTACTGGTAGAAGATGTCTCACGCTACGCACATGGAGTGTTGCAGAGGGGGGGCGCCTATAACATACCAATTTTCAGTGCCATTTAATTTCCCCTCTACCGTGTGTCAATCATCCAAGCCACTGCACGCCCGCAGCTGTTGGATTTCCTCAGAGCGCCACATGTCAGCCATCCAATAGCCCTAGTTACTATTCATCAGTGCCATTAGTCATCGCCGTTCGTTGTGCGCCTGTGACATGGGTCGTGAATCCAGGGGCCTGGGTACTATTCATCTTCCCCACAGCACCACCATCGTGTCGCCTCGGAGTCTGTCGCTGCTTCCTGTATCCATCTCGACCTCAGCGTCCGTGCACGCCATGGACTCTTCGAGGTCTAGGTAAAAAGCCGCACCACCCTTGCAATCTCTGCACCTCACCGGCGATCTCGTTCGTGCTCCACCGCCTTCGTAGCCACCCCCATTCTAGTGTCCCACCGCCGAAGTCCACTGTCGTCGACCTCACCGGATTTTATAAGTTCATCACCACTAGCATCCTTCGGTTCCGTTGCTAGTCGTGGAGTCTTTGTCTCTGAAGCCACCATTCCACCACCGCCGGTGAGTATCCATGTGTAACATCCTGATTTTCAGAGATTTTTAAAACCCTATTTTTAAAAATTAATTTTTGGAATTTTTTCTGGAATTAATAAAACTTGAATTAAATTTTTAGTATTTTAAAAGGATTTAATATGATTAAAATAAACATTAACATAAGCTTAAAATATTTTATTTGAGTTCCTTGTTTCGCAAAAAATTTTCTGGTATTTTTGGTGATTTTTCTGGATTTATTTGCTATTTTCTAGAGCTTCTTTACTTTTATTTGAATTTCTGGCAATGAGAAATCTGGAAAATCCTTTTTTTTAAAAAAAATTCTGGGCCACTTCCCCGCCGCTCGATCTTCCTTCCCTCCACGCGGCGGTGATCCCCGCGCTTCTCTCCCTCAGCCCGGCCCGCTCCCACCGCCGCACTCCCCCTCGGCCTACCATGCGTCGGCCCTAGCCGCCGCACGCACACCTCACTGCTGCCTCCCTGTGCCCAAGCCACCCCGCCCTCCGATTCTCGTCCCACGCCACATGGCACCATCCCCGCTGCCCGCGCTCACCGCCGCCTCCGCTTGCCCTAGCGCCGCGCCCGCGTGTTCCCAATCGTCCGATTCGTTGCTGCCTGCCATGCGTCGTGCCCTCCAGTTTCGTCTCCGATCAGAGTTCGGCCGCCGCCCGCGCTGTGTTCGCTCCGGACATCCTCGGGACGCGTGCATAAAAGCAGCCACCGCCCCGCTACCTCGCTCACCTCGCGCCGCTCCTCTCGCCTCCGCCGCCGTTCTCGCCGAGCACCTTCGCCCTTGCCGTGCGCCGCCACCTCCTTTCACCCGCCATCGTCGGAGATCACCCCACCGCTCCCTGAGAACCCTCGCCGACGGAGCCATCGCCGCGCAGCACCCCATCCCGTTCTCGCCGCCAGTTGCCGTTGATGTCTTCGTCCTCCGGTGAGTCACCGTGTCGACCCCGTCGTCCTGGACTCCCCTCCGCCGCTTGCCGGAGATCGCCCCGTCGCCACCCTCGCCGCACCCGCAGCGCCGCACCCGCGACCCTGCACCCGCGTCCACCCCGCCTCGCGTCCGCGTGACGCCTCGCGCCACACGCCGGACACGCGTCGGCCATCCGCGTCCCCGCCGCCCGATCTGCGCCATCCACTCAGATTCGATCCATCGGCAGTGATTGCGCCACGCGTCCACTTCCCCGCCGTCGGATCCCATCGCCGCCGCCACGCCCGAAACTCTCCACGTCAGCCCTACCCACGTGGCAAGCCACATCAGCCCTAGGTCCACGTGGCATGCCACGTGTCCGCCACGTCAGCCAAAAACGACCTTGGGTGCCACGTCAGCATGCCACGTCACCCGTGCCACGTGTCGGCACCAGCTGTTGCCATGTCAGCCCTAGCTCGCCGCGTCAGTGCAGCCGCCCGTAAGCACTGTTTCATGCACCGGGTTCACCGTAGACCAGTTCTCCCGTGGACCGGGTTCATAGCACAGTAACATATTCGATTTTCCATATTTTCTTTAGGGTTTATTTTCTGAGAGCCCGTTCTCCTCCGTCCTAGCTCCGATTGACCCCGTTCTTTTTTCTAAATTCATCTAAAATTGAGCTCTAAATTTTGGTTCTAGTTTCATGATTTTTGGAGTTCATTGGCTTATCATTTTATGTGTTTCTTGTTTCAGTCATTTTCTCTCTCGTTAGATTCGGATTCCAGAAGAGCAGGAGTTACGCCCGAAGACCAAGAGTAGCTCGCTGAGCATAACCAACGCAAGTCATGTCCTTTGATCATGTTGGACCTATTTTGCAATTTACTATTTAATTATTTTATTTTAAATTACATTGCATTGCTACTTTATTACAAAACCTTGTACTTGGTAGTTATTGCCCTCGATTGAATTCATCCCTCCTTGATAATTTTGAATGCCATGATGCTATTGTCACCTTAGGTTGGAAAACTTATTAGTGATGCTATATTTAATATCGCATGGGTTGGTATAATTAGAATGCTTAGCCTTGCTTATTATACGAAAGGGTTCGTCATCATATGTGAATTAATTAATTTGACATAATGAGATATTAAATCGTGGTTGGAGCCACAGTAGATCGTGGTTGGTGCCACAGTTATAAAATTATGCCATGGCATGGGTGTGTCATTGGTGTGGTTATACAAAATTAGTTTTCACTCGGGCAAGTGATCGTGCAGTAAAGGGGGAAGTGTTGGAGCACATTAAGGGATATGGTAGTCTCGCCTGGGTAGACTTAAGGAGACTTAAGGACTTAACTTTGTGCGCCATTGATCCAAACTTTACTGTGCAAACTATATGTCTGGTATGAGACGGACCTGACTTATTAATTTGGGAAGTTTCAGTTTCAATCTTACCATTGTGACGAACATGGTTGTTGATTTCTATGAGGCGCAAGGGGGGAGGGTGGGATGCGAAACCCTAGTGGGCAGGATTGAGTTGGAACTGAACTTTGTAAAGGTCTTGTTATGATTATCTTTAACGTGAGGATTATCACATCGTGTGGGTACAGTTGTGCAACTTCTGCAGAGCGTAAAACTATTCGAATAGCCGCATCCTCGGTCATGGACAATGCTCGGTGATTTCACACGAGGTATAGTTATTTTCTTGAAAACTGGTGGTTTATGGTTAGGAGTGAACAGGTGGTTCACGGATGGTTTGACTTATGGATGGGAGGTCCATAAGTGATTGGTTTAGCTTGTGGATGGGATGTTTACAAGTGGTTTATTTCAATTTCTTTGATTATTTATTTATTATTATTTTATTTAAAGTTCATTTTTAATCTATTACTTGTACATTCTTTAAAATATCATTTTATGCAAATTAACCTTTCAGCCTTCCATTGGTAAGCCTTGCATACTATATTGCATTCATTTGTTACAAACGACTTGCTGAGTACCAATGTACTCATGACTTTATGCCCAATGTTGCTCAGTAGAGGAAGAGGAGTATCACCAGCAAGAGGTTCCACAAAGAGGTTACTTCAATGACTTCGTGGATTAGGTTTCGTTCTCTACTCGATAGCCTGTGGGCTTGTCGATTGACCGCTACGCTTTATTTTGGTTTTCCGCTGCTAGATTTTGTTAAGCCTTTCGGGCTAGTCTATTGTAAGCTTGACCATAAGGTCGCACTTTTGGATATTTATCTTTATTTGAGGTTTTCCTTTATTTTAGCATGTGTATGATTATGATTACATCTATGTTTGACTGTGTGCACTAGCGTGATCCTCGGACTAGTGCAATATACAGAGAGAGTCCAAATTTTCATATTCGGGTCTCGACACCATGTGTCATCTCTCTCTCTCTGTCCCTTCGCTAGTCAGCCGCCGTCCAGCCGCCAGAAACCCTCGCCGTCGCTGCCATCTTGCCCCATCGCCTCGATAAGCTCAAACGCCATCCAAGTTGACGCCTCGCACCACGTGCCCACACACATCACCCCGCACCTATGCCCCCGCAATGGTTTGGCTTCTCCGGGAAATCGGTTCACTGTATGCCGGGTCGCTGATAGCAGAGCCCCACCTGACATACCCTCTGTTCCATAGACCATGAGCCAAACCAGCCAAGTTAGCATCACGCTAACACCCACGTTAGCCCTAGATTCGCATTTGTCCACATATCAGTGCCATGTTAGCACCTGAGACGTCCCAAATACCACATCACATGCCATGTCACCCTCCCACGTTTCAGCCATGTCAGCCCTAGTGCCAGCTGTCAGCCACGTGTCCGCCACGTCAGCCATAGCCTACCACATCAGCAGGCTTAATCGCCCATGCACTATACTGTGAGTCGAGTTCATCGTAAACTCGCTATTCCATGCACCGAGTTCATAGCACAGTACCTTTTACGAATTTAAAGTATTTTCCTTTATATTATATTTTTCAAGAGCCTGTTCTCCTCCGTCCTAGCTCGAATTGACCCCATTCTTTTTTCTAAATTTATCTAAAATTGAGCTCTACTTTTTTGTTCTAGTTTTGAAGTTTTTAGAGTTTATTTGAATTTCATTTAATTTTATTACCCATCTAATGCAGCAAGAATATAACAACAACACATCTCCTAATCCTATAAACACAACTCTTTAACATGGCAAGAATATATAAGAAGCAGAGATTCTAGCAGATAGTAGAAGCTGGATGCAGCTAGATGTCCTTAACGCATGCCATCAAGGAAGAGAGGGGAGGGGATCGGATGACGGTCGGATATCACTGGCAATGAAGGAGAGATGGCAGTAGCGTCACCTTTGTGTCACGATGGTGACAATGTACAAGACACTCTTACGACACTTATGACAAGAGTGTCTTGTGCATTGAACCATGGTGTCACAACCAGAGGTGAAGGAGCTAACTGACGGTGGTAGTCGACATCGTCGAGGAGAGGATGCAGGAAGCTAGGAAAGGGAGAGGGGGATTAATTGGGGCAAGAGGTGGGAGGAATCAGTGCCTGCCGTTCGATGAGGAGAGAATGGATAGGCGAGATCAAAATCCTGAGGGATATGCCACGGATCAATGATGTGTCATTATCATAGACGGTTTATCATACGAACCATCTGTGATAATATACATATCAGAGACGGTGTGTATAAGATTTGTTATACAAACTGTCTATGATAATGTGCATACATAGCTGTGCCGCCTTGTTCCACATGTGCATCATGCTATTTCCAAGGATGAAGAGCCACCACCGCTTCGCCTTCAGTAGCCAATCCCCGAGCGCCACACGTTGCTCTGTTCGGACAAGTCAACCCTCTGGATTGTCCGATCATCCTCAACCTTGTAGACCGTTCGATCACCATTATCGTTCGGACAGTCCGAACTTCCTTACCAAAGACAGTTTGTTATATGAACCATCTGTGATAACGCTCAAATATGCGCATTCCACTCCCGTCTGTTAATATTTCGATGCAAGTAACCCTTAAACTTTCACACCATTTT
Organism: Melocanna baccifera; assembly: GCA_036346265.1. NCBI lineage: Eukaryota > Viridiplantae > Streptophyta > Magnoliopsida > Poales > Poaceae > Melocanna > Melocanna baccifera. The sequence continues at coordinate 4,183,613 of CM070699.1, read as the reverse complement.
TGGCTTTATGTGAAGCGCGGTGTATAATTTCTTAATGCCACAAACTCAATCTCTTCTAAACTGTCCTCTCCCTGATCATCTTCACCAAATTTCTCAATAATGGCATCTAATATTCTTTTGATCTCTTTCCTCTCATCTATCCATTATGAGTTGTTTGGCCGCAACCGTACACATGCGACTAACAACTTATGTCTAGAATAGCTTCTCTACTCACACCCTGCTCTCCTTCCTTGACTCGCTTCTATCCATCAGCTAGACCTCATTATCCGCCATCGACGAAGATGTCTCATTTTTGCTCAGGAAAGAGAAACCACCCTCAGCCTTGTTCTTCTCTTCAATGTGCACAAAGTGGAAGAAACTTTTACGGTAGTAGAGAGATACATGAATAACCTTGTCGATCAAGCAGAAGTGGCCGATTTTGAGGAAGATTATCATGGAATCCTCTTTGAGATTATGGGTCATACTAATGATTTGCCCATGCTAGAGGATGAAGTGGATAGGGCAAGGGCAATCTTCATGACATTTGAGAACGCAGCCGCTGATCCTCTAACTTCAAAAGTAAAAGAGGAAGCATATAAAGCCCAAAAGACCAAGATCTGGGAATCTCATTTTTGGGACTTTTGTAATAAATTTGACTTGAATTTGTCTCTTGTAAAAGTGACTAGCCACACTTATCTGTTCTAGCTTAATAGATTCTGTAGTTCATATGATAAAGGACAAAATACAGACGGTTGTACATAAAAATCTTCTGTGATAGTTTCATAGATGGTTCTAACTAAAAACCATCTGTGATAATGGACAAAAGACAGACGGTTGTACATAAAAACCGTTTGTGATATTTTATAGATGGTTCTAATTAAAAACCATCTGCGATAATATAAGATATCACCAACGGCTTTTAAACTTAACCGTCTGTGATAGTTTTAGAGTTGTTTTCACAATGAACTGTTTGTGATAATTAAAACACAAATGGCTCCACATGAACCATCTGCTAGTATAGTTTGTTTTGTAGTAGTGTTATGCTTTGGTCAGTTGAGGCCACATGAAGAGAATTATCCCACACACAATTTGGAGTTAGCAGCCATAGTGCATGCATTAAAGATTTAGCGTCATTCCCTCATGGGTAACTATTGTGAGATTTAAACTGATCACAAAAGTTTGAAGTACATTTTCACTCAATCTGACCTTAATCTCTAGGAAAGAAAATGGTTGAAGTTGATAAAGCATTATAATGTTGGAATACACTACCACCCAGGAAAGGCCAATGTAGTAGTAGATGCTTTGAGTAGAAAGGTTTATTGCAATACAGTAATGATCAAAGAAAGTCAACCAGCTTTACAGTGATGATGACCAAAGCCAGTTTGCAAATGTCACCATTTGAGGCATTGTATAGCAGAAAATGTAAAATCTCTCAATTGGAAAGAGACGAAGGAAGACCAAGTCTTTGGACCAAATTGTTTGAAAGAAGCTGAGAAAAAAGTTTGGCTAATCTAGGAAAGATTAAAAACTGCTCAGACTAGACAGAAAAGCTATACGAATACTCGACGTCGAGAATTGAGCTTTGAGACAGATGATTATGTGTATCTTAGAATTATACTATTCAAAGGTGTTAAGAGGTTCCATATGAAAGAAAAGTTTGCACCAAGGTAATGTCGGCCATTCAAGATATTAAAGTGCAGAGGAGAAGTTACTTATCAGTTGGAGCTACTGTGACCTTCACTGGGATACATGATGTCTTCCATGTGTCTCAACTGAAGAAGTGTCTATGTGTGCTTGAGGAAGTAGTGTCAGTGGAAGCAGTTGATCTTCAGGAGGATCTATCTTACAAGAAGCAACCTCTCAAAATCTTAGAAGTGTCACAGCGTGTGACCAGGAGCAAAGTCATGTGCTTTTTCAAAGTCCAGTGGTGCAACCATTCTAAGGAGAAAGCCACCTAGGAGCGCGAGTAGGATCTCAAAGCAGAGTTTTCCATCCTATGCCCTTAGTGAGGCCAGATCTCAGGGTTGAGATCCCATTTAAGGAGAAGAGGTTTGTAATATCTAGATTTTTAGTGCCTTTTTGAAGCTTTTTAAATAAAATTCACCATTTGATTTTTTTTCTAAAATTAATTAAAGCTTAAATTAAATCTTTATTAATTAAAAGGATATAATATGAATAAAATAAACATTAATATGTGCTAAAAGTATTTTATTTAGATTCCTTGTGTCTCAAGGAATTTTCTCAGAATTTTTTGGGTTTATTTGTTATTTTCTAGAGCTCTTTTGATTTTATTTGAATTTTTAAAATTAGAAAACCTTCAAAAATCACAAAACAGTAACTAGCTGAGCTCCTTACTGTTCACCCAGCCCAATCACTCTCAGCCGTCTGATTTCCCCTCTACCGCGTGTCAATCATTCAAGGCATCTTACACCCGTAGCTGTTGGATTTCCTCCGAGTGCCACATGTCAGCCATCCAATAGCCCCAGTTACTATTCATCAATGCCATCAGCCATCGTAGTTCGTTGTCCGTCTGTGACACATGTTGAGAATCCAGAGGCTCGAGTACTATTCATCTTCCCCACAACGCCGTCGTTGTGTCCACCTCAGAGTCTACTGCCGCTGCCCGTGTCCGTCTTGGCCTCGGCGCCCATGCACGCCTTGGACTCTTCGAGGTCCGAGTATAAAACTGCACCACCCTTGCAATCTCCGCACCTCACCGCCGATCTTGTTCGTGCTTCTCTGCCTTCGTAGCCACCCTGTTCTCGCATCCCACTGCCGAAGTTCGCCGTCGTCGACCTCACCAGATTTCATAAGTTCATCACTGCCAGCATCCTTCGGTTCCACCACTGGTCATGGAGTCTTTGTCTCTGAAGCCGCCATTCCACCACCGCTGGTGAGTAGACGTCCGTTCGTCGGTCAGTCGCCGTTTAGCCACTGGAAACCCTCGCTGTCGCTACCATATTGCCCCACTACCTTAACGTGCTCGCACGTCACTCGAGGCAGTGCCTCATGCCATGTGCCCACACACGTCACCCCGCACCCGCACCCCCGTGATGCTTCAGCTTCTCCGGGAAATCAGTTCACTGTATGTTGTGTCGCTGACAACAGGGCCCCACCTGATAGTACCCACTGTTCCGTAGACCATGAGCCGAACCAACCGAGTTAGCATCCATGCTAGCACCCATGTCAGCCCTAGATTCGACGTGTCACCAAATGTCAGTGCCATATCATCACCAGAGCCATCCTAGATGCCACATCAGATGCCATGTCAGTATGTCACATGTCAGCCCTAGTGCTAGCTGTCGGCCATGTGTCTGCCATGTCAGCAAGCCCAGTCGCCCATGCACTGTTTCATGAGCAAAGTTCGCCGTAAACTCTCTATTTCATGCACTGAGTCCACAGCATAGTATATTTTCTGAATTTTTAATATTTTTCTTTAGATTAAATTTTCCAAGAGCTCGTTCTCCTCTGTCCTAGCTTTGATTGACCCTGTTCTTTTTTTTTCTAAATTCATCTAAAATTGAGCCCTACCTTTTGGTTCTAGTTTTGAAGTTTTATGAGTTCATTTGAATTTTATTTAATTTTATTCTTCTGCCTTGTTTATTTTCTCTCTCGTTAGATCGCGTTTTTGAATGAGCGAAAGGACAACCAGAAGATCAATAATTTGTAACTGAGCAAGGACAAGGCATGGCATGTCCTTTGAACATGTTGAATCTAGTTTTCAATCTATTAATTATCTATTTTATTTTAAATTATCATGTATTGCTATTTTTTATGAACCCTTGTACTTGGTAGTTATTGTCCTAATTTCATTAATCTCTCTTTTGATAATTTGAATACCAAGATGCCATTATCACTATAGCAAAGAAAATTATTTAGTGATACAATACTAGCTGTCACATGGGTTGCACAATTAATTTGCTTGGCCATGCTTATAATCGTTGATTCATCATCACCTGGGATCAATTAATTAATTTGATTTAATAAGATAGAATTGTGGTTGTATCCATAATTATAAAATTTGTGTGTCATGACATTGGTGTGTCATTGGTGTTGGTTATACAAAGTTGGTTTTCCATTTGGACGAGTGATCGTGTAGTAAATGGGGAAGTGTGGATTTACTTCGAGGAATGTAGAAGTCTCACCTGAGTAATGTTTGAGGATTTAACTTCGTGTGCTTTTGATCTGATCCTGTAATATCTCAGAATTAAATTTTCTTTAGGGGTTTTTTCTAAAAAAAAAATCCTGACAACTTGGGCCTGGGTTGTGGCCTAAAGGGGGGAGGCATCCCTCCCCCAAACCCTAACTTCTCGTCCCCCAGGCTTGCAGCCGCCCCTGGCCCCTGGCTGCCCCTGCGCCCCCTGGCTACGCCGCCCCCTACTTCCCCCTGGCCGAGCCTCCCCTTGGCTGCGCCGCCCCCTGCTTCCCCCTGGCCGAGCCTCCCCTTGGCTGCGCTACCCCCTGTCTCCCCCTGGCCGCGCCTCCCCCTGCGCCCTTCCCCCTGGCCGAGCGCCCCTGGCCGCGCCTCCCCCTGGTTGCGCCGCCCCCTGCTTCCCCTGGCCGAGCCCTTGCGCCGCCCCCTGCTGCCCCTGGCCGAGCGCCCCCAGGTCGAGCCCCTGCGCCGCCCCCTGCTGCCCCTGCGCGCCTTCCCTTCTCCTTCCTGGCGAGAGCACAAGGGAAAAGGAAAAGGAAAGGAGAGAAATGAAGTGGGGAAGAGGAAGAGGGAGGGAGTTTCATGGAGTATCCGTGGTGTTCTTCGGCATTTCGTCAAGGGTAATCCTTGTTTTCCCCAATTATATATATATTTTCGTTGTGGTAGCAATGTCGGTATTCTGAACGGTTAGAACAGATTTTGTTGAACCGCTGTTTTGGGTTAGTTTCTTGGGGATTCAGGTCTGGACCCCTCCTAGAGAGTCGTAGAGAACGTCGTTATATTTCCATGAAGTGCTAGAACGAATCGATCCGACCTTTGTAGCAAAAGTTATGATTTTTCTCGTAGGACTGTTTTGCAGACCGGGAGTTTTCTGTCAGATTTTGGTAGATGGGATTGGATGACTAGAACATGGGAGAATCAGGGGATCTTCATATTATGAAAGTTGTAGATATTTGTCTTCGCTTTCCAGGAAGGTCAAGAAATTATATTTTGGACACTCGGGCTGGAAGTTATGGCATTTTTAGTGCGCTGTTCAGAGAACTCGACAAGAAACTGATGTTTTAGAAAATTGGATGGTGCGGGTAGAAGATGGCCGAATCAGGGAGGCTCCCCAACTAGGTTTAGTTAGATAATTTAATTATCTTTCCAGAAAACCAAAGAACACCCTATTCGGACTCCTGTGCCAATAGTTGTGAATTTTTGAAGTTGACTGTTCTTAGAGGTAGGCGGGGCGACCGGTAGGATTTGGGGATTTGAAACCGAGATAGACGAATTTTGCTAGTTCGTGTTGGTTCTATTTTGGGCGGAAGTTCGCTACCATTACCTTAACAATTATTATACTGATTATTCAGGTGGAGGACGGATCCCAGAGGCGGCGCCTTCTGCGTGTCCCTCGTTATCTCGCGGTTAAGGCAAGTATAATGTTGGTTTAATATTGATAAGGTGGAAGCTCGGTGTTTGTTCAATGGTATGAATATGAAGTTCAACGTTTGTTCAATGGTATGAATATGAAGTTCAATGTTTGTTCAATGGTAGGAATATATGTGTGTTTATGGTGATGGTAACAATGTACTGGTGTTATATAGGAGTGTTGCAATTTACAGTGTTCATGAGTATTTATGGTGCATAGATATTGTGAATGCAAGATTTATTTTATTGGAGCATTCACGCATATGCATCATGTTGATTATTTGAAGTCTTGGTCACGAGATGACCAAGCGCCGAGGTCCCCGTCATGTTGAGGACATGATGGGCTAAAGGTTCCCATACTCGCGGAGTATGGGCAATTGGTCCCTGTACCAGGTGGTACAGGCATGGGTGTGCATCGACGGATGCACACTTTGCATTACCGGTAAAATGCAAAGGAGAAAGAGATAAAGAATTTTTGATCATTGTGCATTGCATGTCTTGTCTAGGTGGTTGATGATTGGGTTTGTGAAGTGATGGGCATAAACGATTTCGTTCTATCCATTATATTTGCTGAGTCGTTGGACTCACTCTTGTTGTGGTTGTTTTATTTAGATACCGCTACGAGATCGACATGTATGGGAAAAGGGAAGGAATAAGCTTGTTGCACATGCACGTTTCACACATAATAGAAATAAAGGCAGAAGAATTAAATGATTAATGCAAGAACATTTTAGATTCCATCTGATTATTATCCTTGGATTTAGTTGTAATAATAATTTAGGGTGTTTCCGGTGCTCTTCTCTAAGTATTATATCCATGAATAGTTTGGTAAACTTTAGTCTATCTGCTTAGCCTTGAACTTACTACTTGAGAATTGTCTCTTATTATTGTTTTGCTTGTAGAATCTCTGCTTTAGATAAATAACAAAGGAGGCTCTGCCGAAATTTTGTATAACGTAACTAGTTATCATTGTTTTACTTCTAGTTGGGTAGCATTCCGGGCCTTTGTTTGGCCGGGGTGTTACAGTTGGTATCAGAGCGGGCTGTAGGTCCGTGGTTACCAAAAGATTAATTTTGACACACTAAGCACTGTAGGTGGGAATGGGGTTTGCATTGCATCTACATTTCCGTCGGTTAACATAGTTGAAGGGTGTAGTAAATGTACTCGCGGTTGGATTCAAGTTTGTACCTTGCAGCTTTTTGGAGCGTGCTTAACCTCGTTGGTTTGCCTCAAAGGAATTCCTCAAGTTTCCAAAAGCAGTGCTTTATTTATTTATTTATTTATTTTCGGTTGAAGTTTGATATTTTCTTCTTGTGGGACTTGTGCACTCAACTGTGGTCTCGTCTCCTATTTTCCAAGATCTTGGCTATTTGACTTTTTCCCTTGGTCTTGTGTCACCGGTGAGTGGTAAATGTTTTAGTTGTGCTGAAAAAAAATTGTTTCTATCTATATCTTCTTCTAAGGAAGGATTAACCAATCCGTGTTGTCATGACATTTTTATGAATGATATGATAATCATAGACCACAAGAGTTTAACCACGAAGGTCAACCACGTAACCCACATTCGGTTCACCAAGTTCATAATCAATCAATCTATAGTGAATCCTACCACATAGACCACAATATATATTCATCAAGATTGCTACCACCACAACCACAAGTATTCACTAAGAATACAACCATCAAGACCACAATAATACCAACTTCAAGGGCATCAATATAATCCTCATGAATTTAACAATAAGAAAATATCATCATATCTACCATGCATTTACTTTCATATACCACAATTGATGAGGACATCATTAGCAAACACAATAGTCAACACACTACAAGTGTTGAAACTACTGGACCAATTACAAGAGCTAAAGCAAAACAAATGCGACAAGAGGTGAATCTTTTCCTTAGTAACTATTCTTGTACTCATGAGAATTTGTTGCTACCTAATTCTCCTATTTTATGTGTTCTCAGAATGAAGAAAAAGATAACAAAAGATCAGAGAGCATGATGTTAGCGCTTACTTCATTGCTTTCTTCGCCCCCAAGTAACCTTAGCCACAGAAGATCAAGTCACATGATGTCATGGCTTACCTCATTGTTTCTTAGGCCCCAAGTCACATGATGTCATGGCTTACCTCATTGCTTTCTTCGCCCCCAAGAAACCTTAGCCACAGAAGATCGGAGAACATGATGTCAGCACTTACCTCATACATTTCTTAGCCCTTAAGTCACCTCCACTATAAATAGAGGGGCACCCTCTCATGTATGAAGGAACTTGCATGCTTGGAAATTTTAGTAGAACACTTGTTCCTCTTTGTGTGTGTGAGCCATTTCCACCACTAATTTGGGATTGGGTGTTATTTTCTGAGTTGCTACTCCGTTGTTCTTGCGAATCCTTGGTGATTGCTTGAACGTGTCTACTCCACGTTAGCGAGTAGGCGAAGGCCGTAGCGTGTGGTTGAGTAATTTGAGTGCTGCAGGTTGCCGTATAGAGACGGTGGTTGGCCGCATCAATTGCTAGGTTGCACGGGCTAGTTATCCTTAATCCTACGTCGTGAAGATCGGGCCACCCCACCCCGCATCAACAATTGGCTCATTAAGCAAATTACCACAATACTACCAAAACTCATCCAAACATGGCAATTGATTAATATCTTGCTACCACATTCTCACTTAGAGAACATGTAACCATGGCATATCATTAAACATTACGAAAATCTTGCATATTGCAAGTAGTAAGAATAACGGGTTAAACGGTAGCACATCCGCTACGTTTACTTGCCTCTACCGGAGAAGCGACGAAATCACGCGCGTTCAAAAGCAAAACCGCATATCCAAAAAGGTACCTCTCAGCACACATTACAACAATAAAAACGTGACTATCGAAGAAAAGATATCGCTAAACTCCAAAACCCCACAACATCCTTCCCCATGTAACGGTTTTACAATCTTCCCACTGCAGCAACGCTACTTAACTTTTTCATATCTTTAAAAATATAAAACTAATCACAGCAAAAGATATATATCTGGATTCCTCACTTAAATACCTACACTTTTCATGTAGATCTAATATTTTTATTTTGTTCTTAGCAAGGTGTAACATAATGCACAAAATAGAGGATGTTCTCTATTCTAGCAATCTGGGCAGCCAGATTCTAACGTATCCCAACCACAGTGTAGCTAGACTACTGAATTCCTCACATTTTTCTCAATGGCGACCAAAAATATAAAAATCATTTACTACCCCTAATTCACACCTAAACAACTGTCTGCCCCCAAACTGCACCCCTGACGGACAGTAAGGTTCCCGACCTTACTACGCCCAAATCCCGCGACCAAAAAATCTCAAAAAAAATACAGGAGACGTGTATCGTCGTTCCCTACGTTTTTCCTTTTGGGCTAACCCGCAGGAAAAATCGTTTTGGCAGTCTAAACTGCGTGAACAGTAACGCTGTGCGAATTGATCTACATGTAGACAACAGGAATCCCTAATCGGAGAATCAAATTGCTAATCCCCCATCAAAACTCATGCTAAGAACCCTAATTACAGAAAAACAAGAGGGTAATTGAGATGAAGAATTTACCTAGGGGATCTCACAGGATCACCCCTTCTTCTTCCTCTTCCCTTCCCTCCTTCTTCTCCTTCCTTCTCTTCCTCTCCTTCCTCTTCTCCTTCGTCTTCTTGCACAAGGGACAGCACTTGGGGACAGGAGGGGTGTTGGGACCCGGAACAACAACTCCAAGTCCCTCTGTGTAAATCGCACTATCCCAGGAAAAACTAGTGCACACAATAGCAACAGTAATGTATATCACGCAAAAAAATCAACATCGAATATTATTTAAACGACAAAATATGGCCTTAAGGCCAAGTCGTACAATAAAAGGGGCACAAGGCCAATGAAAGAAATAAAACAGCGGAAAGCAAATAAAGGTAGCAGAACAGTCCATCCAGCCTCCCACAGGCGAATGACTGTAAGACGCGTCCTACTCGCTGAAGTAGTCCTCACCGTCGTAGTCGCCCTTGAAGTCTGGCAACAGATTAAGCAAGGTGAGTACGAGAGTACTCCCAAGGTAAGCAAGTAAATGATTACGCAAGTTACACCAGGAATTATAACAGAGTTGATACATGCATAATGGATTTCAAAGGAAGGCTTAATAGGGCGAATGTGCGAAAAGCAGTACTTGAATTTAAATACAATAATGTAAGGACGAAGAGCTGAATTTTTAATACAGTATATGAAACCTTGTTTTTAACAAGTAATATCGTTAGCTTAGGCTCCGACCCACACCAACCTATCCACGGGAATCCACCCGGACCAGAACCAAGACCGCCATTTGTTTGCTCAAAAACCAAGTTTATAAAATCCAAGTCTAATCTGTGATGACATTACTCAGCATGTTCATGACCACGGACACGGCTATCTAGATAGGTTTTAACTCTGCAGAGGTGTACAACTTTACCCACAAGACATTCCCTCTCACTTGAGCCACGCGATAAACACACTGCCTTAGGTGTGCGGCGGAGAGTTCATGACAAGGCTGTTCCGATGATCCATCGCCAAAATAATCACGCCGCCACTAAGGTTTCACCACAACTCGAATTCACGAGTTGGAGCCCCCTCTGGTGCCATGTGAGACTTCCCACAGCCTACGCCGCGCTCACATTCAGCCTATAGCGAGACTATAATTAGAACTTCACAAATTACTTAGCCAGGTCCGTCCCATACGGGACTTGTGCTAGTACGAAGTGACTTTGTAAAATGAATCACAGAAACGGTCCTTATGTTGGTTTAGGCCCATTCACATTCCCCCGTACACGACAATCAACCAGGTGTCACCAAACACGAGGCATGCCGGTACCCACCATCTAACCATTAGCCTAAGTCCAAATCATAAGTTTCCATTTTCATTTTTAAATAATTTTCACAAACCATCCTTGACTCACCAAAGTCAAGAACTCAATTTTAAATCGTCATTTCATGAGAAAGATTTGATCCCACCTAAAGTTATACTAAGCCAGGCTAAGCATTGCTACAGAAATTCCTAGTCAATACTACAGTACTAACTAGTTTTTAGCTAGGGTGACAAGGTATAGGAATTCGAGGTTCCAATTGGGCTATAATCAAAGGATTATGGGTATAACTAAATTTAAAACAAATTTGAATTACATTGAGTAAAGATACGCATGCATATACAGTAAAACAATATAAATACATTTGAAAAATTAGGTTCAACATGGTCAGAGGTGTAACTTGCCTTGATCGAAGCCCTGCGAGGAATCGTCGAAATCTAACGTAAAGAGCCAATTCAAAGAAAATTCAAAACAAAATTCAAATGAAATCCAAACAACTTCCAAAAATTATAAAATAAACTGGGAGACAGAATTTTTAATTTTGGATGTGGACTAACAATTCTTGGAAAGGGATTGAGGGTTTTAAAAGAAATTGGAAATTTTAATTTAAAATTTAAATCTTGGGATTACAAAATATATTCAAACAAAATTTAAATAAATTTCAAAATTTCACAATTATTCCATAAAATGGATAGATTATGATTTTAGAAAAATTTAGAAATTTGAATGGGTCAATTTGGAGTTAAAATGCAAAAGTTATAGCCTTCTAAAGTTTTAATTCAAATTAAAAGAAAAAGGGGTATTCTCTGGATTATTTTTAAACCGAAAAAGGATTTATGACGTCAGCACGAATTATTTTCCTAAAGAAAAATGCAGATTATGACGTCAGCAAGAGAATTTGATTTTCGGCCGAATTATTTTCATACTAAAAAATCAGGTTTAATCGTCGGCATGGCGTCGACCACAGGGTTTTAAAAATCGGACAGAGGCTGACATGTGGGCCCGGGTTTAGTGGACTGGGTCCATGGACACGAGAAAATGGTGAGGTGGCAGGCGGTGCGCGCGGGGCGGGTGGTGGCGGCGTGGTGTCCACGTGGGCGCCACTTGGCACCGCGTGGTTGCCTCGTGTTTGCCACGTCCGCGGCTTTATGCCGATGTAGCAGCGCAAGGTGGCGGGAGGCGTGCGGGTGGCGGCGTGGCGCTGTCACGGCAGCCAGCCCCGGGCTGCCATCGCTGCCGGCTTCGGCCGGTGGTGGCGTGCTGGCCGGCGGCGGCGGCGCTCGAGGGCCGATGGTCGCCGGAGCTCGGTGGCGGCGGCGCCGAGAGTACCGAAATGAAGAGGAGGGCGTGGGAGTGCATGGGTACCTTGCGCGGAGGCGAGGTGGCCGGAGAGGAGAATCGGCGGAGTGGCGGCGGTCGGAGAGGGCTTTCTGGCGGCGGAGGAGCTCGGTGGTGCGTGCCGGGAAGTGGTCGTCGAGACGGGGCACAAGCGGCGTCGGAGAGGTCTTTGGCGGGAACGCGGGAGTCGGCGGCGATTGCTCGCCGGAGCTGCTGGAGGCAGCGGACCAAAGCAGCGAGCGGGGGCTCGGGCTTAGTTTTTGCGGGTGGGGGCGCGGGAGTGGCGGTGTGGGTAGAGGAACCTCGGGTGCGGGTTTTATAGGCGGGGAGGGGTAACGACGCGCCACGACCGCCGGTTTTGAAAGCGGACGGGGAGGATGAATGCGCCGGTGAAGGGGCGTAATTGGGGACTTTATGCACGCAGCGGATCGGGGAGGTTAATTGGAATCTGCGGTGATGCGGGAATGAATTGGCAAAGCGAAGCTTTCAAAGCGGTTTTCAATCAATAAGCGGTGGCGGCGGCGTCGCGCGAGGAAGAAAGGAAAAGGCGGGGACAAAGGGCACGGCGGCGGGGCCCATGATCGAGAGAGGAAAAGGAAAGAGCGAGGAGGTGATGGTTGGATCGCGCGGCGTGGCGAGTGGAATAGATCGGGACGGCTGGCGCGTTGCGGAGTGGTAAGTGAGCGGGGCGGCCGAGATTCGATCCGACAACGAAGGTCATCGGGACCAATCGGTGCTTAAGTGGGAGGCGGCTGCGATGAGAATGCGGCAATAGGGGCGGCCGGATGAGGCCACATGCCGTCGGAGGAGAATGAAGCGGGCGGCGGTAAGTTGGTGCAGGCGGCGAGGATTAAGTCGGGCGTGGGAGCGGGCGGTCCGATGTCGCGACACGCGTCGCGCGGAGAGAAGGAAGGCGGGATGAGCGGGTAAGTTGAATCGAGCGGCGGGAAAGGATCCGTGAGCGATGATGGCTCGATGCTTGACACCTAGCGGCGGGAGGGGGTTTTCAGGATTTTGTTTTCTTTTTGATTTCCAGACATGCGAATAAGCTTTAGAAAAATCAGAAAAATACCAAATAAATTTTGAAAAATCCAAAAAAATTTAGAGAACTATCTGGAGCTATTCTAGACCTAATAAAAATATTTTCCACTCATTTTGACAAGTATATTTTGCAAAAGCACAATTTGATTTTAAAAGGGAAGGTTTTTAATTCTTCATAAAATCTGGAAAATTAATGTAATTTCATATTTGACTTTAGGAAGCTGAATTACATTGGTTTTAACTTTCAGTAATGCAATAAATTCATTTTTGGCTTTTATAAATTAAAGTTTTTAATTTTTCTCAAATCAGGACTTTGACATAACTCCGGAAAATCCAATAAATTCCAGAATTGATTTTTAATAAAGGAACAAAATTTTGGGATGTTACAAACCTACCCCCCTTAAAGGAAATCTCGCCCTCGAGATTTGCACTGGCTAGCAAAAGAGATAGGGATGGTGGTCTTTAAATCTTCTTCTCGCTCCCAAGTGGCCGTCTTGGTGTGGTTGCTCCCTTGAACCTTGCAGAATCGATGGTCTTCCTTGCAGTGCGATATTCCTTTGTCTCGAGAATCTTGATTGGTTGCTCTGGTAGGTGAGGTCATCTGACAGTCAAGGTTTCAATGCGGCTTGTTACCTGTAGGTACCGGAGGCACTTCTTTAAGCGTGAGACATGAAAGACATTGTGCACCACGACATGCTTGGCGGTAAGTCTAGCGATAGCGATCGCACCTCTTGGTTCGAGAATCTTGAAAGGGCCCACATATCATGGTGCTAGTTTTCCTCTAACTTGAAACCTTTTTACACCTCTAAGTGGGGATACTCTAAGATAGGCGTAGTCCCCAACCTCGAAGGTCAAGTCTCGGCAGCGGTTGTCGCATAGCTCTTACAGCCGAGATTGGGCTATCTTGATCATCTCTAATCTTCTTTACTTGATCTTACTGCGTCTTGCGTGATTTGGCCCAACTTCTTGAGGTTCTCCTTGCTGATCCCGAGCAAGGGTGTCTGCACTTTCGACCATACAAGGCTTGAAAGGTGCCATTTCTGACGGCTTGGTAGCTATTATTGTAAGAGAACTCTGCTAGGGCAATGAGCGGTCCAGCTGTTCCCAAAGTCCAGTACAAGCTCTTAGCATATCCTCGAGTACTTGATTAACTCTCTGTTTGACCATCCGTGCGAGGATGGTAAGCGATCTTGAAGTGAGTTTACTCCTAATTCTTCGTGCAACACGCGAGAATCGAGAAGTGAAGCGACTTCCTCGATCGACACTATCTTCTTGGGAGCGCCATACGGGCACACAATCCGGGACATGTATGGCTCGGCTAACTTACTCCCGAGTAAGTGGTCTTGGCCAGTATAAAGTGAGCTACTTTAGTTAATCGGTCTATGATCACCAGTTGAATCATAACCCGATTGTGTCCTTGGGAGTCGGTTATGAAATCCATACGATTTCTTCCCACTTCCATTGCGGAATCGGCAATGGTTGCAAGAGTCCTGCTGGCCTCGATGTTCGGCTTTGACTCGTTGACAGGTGTCGCAGGCTTCAATGAACTCTGCGATTTCCCTTTTCATACTAACCCACCAATATCTTTCCCTCAGATCCTGGTACATCTTGGTACGACCTGGGTGGATTGAGTATGGGGTGTCATGAGCCTCCTTCAGAATCGAGTTTTGATTTCTGGTTGTTCGGCACCTGGATGCGGTTCTCGAACCAAACCGTGCCATGCTCATCTTATTTGAATCACGGTGCTTTGCCTCTTCTCATATTCTTCTTGATTTCTTGAATATCCTCGTCCACATTCTGAGCTTCCTTAATTTGATCAGGCAAGCCAAGTTGTATTTCTAGTGTGGCGAGAGTGCTTGGTCCCATCGGATTTAGACTTAGGCAGGCGACTCCTTCACGAAGTCAGTGCGGTCTTTTCGATATAACCATATTTGTATAAGACTTTTGCTCAAGGCATCGGCTACTACATTAGCTTTTCGGGATGATAATGTATGCCAATGTCATAGTCTTTTATCAGCTCTAACCACCTTATTTGCCTCAAGTTGAGTTACTGCTGGTGAAGATGTACTTCAAGCTCTTATGGTCGTGTATACTTCACAACGATTCACGATAAGATAGTGGCCTTGATTTTTAAGGCGGCACTCTGCGGCTAACTCAAGTCATGAGTAGGGTAATTGCACTCATGGGACTTGAGTTGGCGCGATCGTGAAACTACCACTTTACCCTCTTGCATCGAGGACACGGCCTAAGCCTGGCGAGAGGCATCATGAAAACCTCGAAGCCTTTATGCACGTCCGACAAAACAAGCACGGTGCTGAAACCGATCTTGTCTTGAGGTTTGAAAACTTTGCTCACAAGTCTTCGTCCATTGAACTTCCTTTCCTTTTTCAACAAGCTGAGTCATTGGCTTAGCTAGCTCAGAGAACCCTGCTATGAACCGGCGGTAATAACCTGCAAGTCCAAGGAAGCTCCTGACTTCGGTTGCTTCCATTCCATTAATGCTTCTATCTTGGAAGGATCTCTGACAATTCCTTGGTTTGTCACAATATGTCAGGAAGGCAACCTCTTTTAGCGAATTCACATTTCTGAACTTGGCAAAGAGTTGATGCTCTCGAAGTTTCTCAAGGTGATTACGAGATCTGCTCATGCTCTTCTTCATTCTTGGAGTAGATGAGGATGTCGTCGATGAAGATCACTACAAACTTGTCCAAGTATTTCATGAATACTTTATTCATCATACTCATGAAATAATTTGGCGCATTGGTCGATCCAAATGACATGACCGTGAACTCATAATGTCCATATCGGTGGAGAAAGCGGTCTTGGGAATGGCTTCTTCACGAATCTTCGGTGATGATATCACGATCGCGAGTCAATTTTGGAGAAGACACGGCTCCTTTCAATTGATCGAACAAGTCATCGATCACGGGAGGGTATTTATTCTTGATGGTGACATCGTTGAGTGCTCTGTAGTCACACATAGCCTCAAACTTTCATCCTTTTCTTGGCGAACAAGATGGCGCTCCCCAAGGTGTGGCCTGGGTCGGATGTATCCTTTGTCTTCTAGTTCCTTGAGCTGATTCTTCAATTCTGCTAACTCGTTAGCAGGCATCCGATATGGTCTCTTGGAAATTGGGGCGGTGCCTGGGACTAGGTTAATCACAAACTCGATTTCCCTATCGGGCGGCATTCTGGCAGTTCCTCGGGAAAAACATCAGGTATTCCCTTTTATCGGCACTTCTTCCAAGACTTGGAGGTGGAAGAGGGCACATTCTTACGCCGGAATGCTGGGGAGAGAAGATCACTTCTATGCCTTGGTCATTGGTGAGGGTGATGGATCTGGTAGCGCAATCGATCTGACCTCAATTCCTGGCTTACCAGTTCATCCCGAGAATGACATCTAATCCTTGCGATTCCAAAACCAAAAGATCGGCTAGGAATCAAGTCTCATCTATGAGTAATTCCACTTTGGGGAACAAGGTCCTGCCCTCATTTACGCGAGTGAACTATCATGGGGTTACTAAAGTCACCATGCCCAACCCATGCTTATCCACAAAAGTTTTTGATCTGAGCGAATGTGATGCTCGAGTCGAAAAGAAGCGATCTTTGATGCGAGTTGACAAGGTACATACCCGGCCACGGCGTCCGGTGCGGCTGAGCTTCTTCGGTGTCCGTGGTTCACCCTCCTCTTGGCGAAGGTGCGGCCTGCGCCCTTGGTTTTGACTTGGAGGCTCACGGAGTTCTTTGCCGCTTGAATCTTCTTGGGGCACGCCTTGGCAAAGTGTCGGTTCCTTGCGAGTAATGTGAGTTAATCCGTCGGTTGGCGGATTGCTCTTACGCACTGCCACGGTTGTTGGGAGTGCGGTTGCTTTGGAGCTACTTGGCGGTTGGCTTTGAAAGCAGTGGCGGTGGTTGAGGACTTGAACCGCTGGCCCGGTTCTTGAAGTTCTGCCACGTGGTGCGAACTTGTTTGAGTGCGGAGGAGTGGTGCGACTCTTGAAAGAACCTCGAGTTGTTCCTCTTATGCGCCATTCTTTTCTTCGCGTTTCCATTTCCATGTGCTTGCCCTCTGGTGGATGGCCTTCTTGACTATTTGGTGGAAGTCGGTATAGTCACCGATATAAGCTGCATCTTGATATGTTGTCATTCGGGCCCTCCATGAACCTTTCTTGCTTGGCCTCGTCGGAAGCCACATCTTACGGCGCATAGCGGGCGATTGGTTGAACTTTGCGTACTCATTGGCGATCGACTTCCTTGGCGTAGGGCTCTGAACTCCTTCTTTTCAGTGCCATGGTGCCGGTGGGGATGTGAGCCTTGCGAAAGCTTTGCTCGAACTCGTTCCACGTCACCGTTTGCGGGTTGGCGTGCGAAGCGGTGAAAGTGTCCCACCATTAAGATGCTGGCCCATTCAGCTGATGGGAGGCGAACAGGACTCGCTCGATCGGCGCAACTGCGGTATGTCGATTTCACGCCAATCGACTGAGCGATCGTCGGCGTCCATTGGTTCAGCGCTGCCGGCGAAGGTCGGTGGCTTGATCCTTAGGAATTTCGAAAGACGATTGGGAGGTGCTTGGGCAGGTTGGTGTGGAGCTTGAGGATTGTTGATAGTCTGAGCTAACAGCTGGATCAATGGTTCTGATTGGCCATCAATTGTGCCCAATCCGGTCCTGCTGCTGGTGGAGGCGGGGGAATTGGAGCTGACTGGCTTCCCTGGGCTCCGGGGTTGGTGTTGTCCAGGCTGGAGTTCCTTCTTGTGTTCACCATCTATTGAAGCTTTCAGATTTAGAGAGAGAACTAAAGGAAAGGTTTTAGTAACAATCTCACCCAAAATAACACACAAGAGCAAGAAAAATACGAATAAGGGCCAAACAAAACTTTTTATTTTATTATAATAGTCTCGTGGCTGTTAACAAAGGACTACAGCTCACGGATAGCGTTCTAAGACTCAGGGTTGTCTAGACACTAGCGCTGCGCTCGAGTCTCCTCGGAAAAGGCCCGGAATCAGTGGAGCCTGCGTCTTCAGCACGGAGTTCGGCAAGTTCTTCTTCCCATGCACGGAGCTTCTGCTGGGCGGTGTGTAGCTCGTCCAGGGTGGTCTGGTACATGTGATCCATGGACTTGGTAAATTCCACCAGTCGTACGAGACAGGGGTTGCTCTCATACTCTGTAGATGAGAAGTCGCTGGCAGCCCACAGAGGGGTCTTCATGGGAAGGTAGCGAAAATCAGTGCACAGCAAGTCTCGAGCGTAGATGTTCCTCAGCTGGCGAATGGCCTCTCGGGCTGCATCCTGTACCCCGTCGAAGAAGGTAGCTCGAGGTAGGGGTGCGTCGAACACGTGAATGGCCCCATTTGCTCCGAAATCTTTGAAGATCTTCACTTCTACCCTCCAGCGTTCCTCGTCTCCATACATGCCAACATATCCTTGGTAGAGGGGGTACGGGCGGAAGTTGAGCTCTTGCATGAGGTTGTACAGATCATCGGCGAAGAGTCCAGCAAGGGTTCCATGGGAGACGCGGGTGGGTTGCTCCATCTAAAATTTGGAAGAGTAGAGGAGTTAGTAATCAGTTTTGGCAAAGAGATTGAGCAAAGGAAGAGATGTTTTTGAAAGGGGCATTTCTTATGAAAATATATTCTTAAGGTTGGTCTCTAGCTAAGGTCAAGTCTGGCAACAGATTAAGCAAGGTGAGTACGAGAGTACTCCCAAGGTAAGCAAGTAAATGCTTACGTAAGTTACACTAGGAATTATAACAGAGTTGATGCATGCATAATGGATTTCAAAGGAAGGCTTAATAGGGCAAATGTGCGAAAAGCAGTACTTGAATTTAAATACAATAATGTAAGGACGAAGAGCTGAATTTTTAATACAGTATATGAAACCTTGTTTTTAACAAGTAATATCGTCAGCGTAGTCTCCGACCCACACCAACCTATCCACGGGAATCCACCCGGACCAGAACCAAGACCGCCATTTGTTTGCTCAAAAACCAAGTTTATAAAATCTAAGTCTAATCTGTGATGACTTTACTCAGCATGTCCATGACCGTGGACACGGCTATCTAGATAGGTTTTAACTCTGCAGAGGTGTACAACTTTACCCACAAGACATTCCCTCTCACTTGAGCCACGCGATAAACACACTGCCTTAGGTGTGCGGCGGAGAGTTCATGACAAGGCTGTTCCGATGATCCATCGCCAAAATAATCACGCCGCCACTAAGGTTTCACCACAACTCGAATCCACGAGTTGGAGCCCCCTCTGGTGCCATGTGAGACTTCCCACGACCTCGCGCGCTCACATTCAGCCTATAGCGAGACTATAATTGGAACTTCACAAATTACTTAGCGAGTCCGTCCCATACCGGACTTGTGGTAGTCTGAAGTGACTTTGTAAAATGAATCACGAAGCTTGATCCTTATGTTGGTTTAGGCCCATTCACATTCCCCCGTACACGACAATCAACCAGGTGTCACCAAACGCGAGGCATGCCGGTACCCACCACCTAACCATTAGCCTAAGTCCAAATCATAAGTTTCTATTTTCATTTTTAAATAATTTTCACAAACCATCCTTGACTCAACAAAGTCAAGAACTCAATTTTAAATCGTCATTTCATGAGAAAGATTTGATCCCACCTAAAGTTATACTAAGCCAGGCTAAGCATTGCTACAAAAATTCCTAGTCAATACTACAGTACTAACTAGTTTTTAGCTAGGGTGACAAGGTATAGGAATTCGAGGTTCCAATTGGGCTATAATCAAAGGATTATGGGTATAACTAAATTTAAAACAAATTTGAATTACATTGAGTAAAGATACGCATGCATATACAGTAAAACAATATAAACACATTTGAAATATTCGGTTCAACATGGTCAAAGGTGTAACTTGCCTTGATCGAAGCCCTACGGGGAATCGTCGAACTCAGCGTCTCCGGAATCGTCGAAATCTAACGTAAAGAGCCAATTCAAAGAAAAATTCAAAACAAAATTCAAACGAAATCCAAACAACTTTCAAAAATTATAAAAGAAACTGGGAGATAGAATTTTGAATTTTGGATGTGGACTAACAATTCTTGGAAAGGGATTGAGGCTTTTAAAAGAAATTGGAAACTTTAATTTGAAATTTAAATCTTGGGATTACAAAATATATTCAAACAAAATTTAAATAAATTTCAAATTTTCAAAATTATTCCTAAAATGGATAGATTGTGATTTTAGAAAAATTTAGAAATTTGAATGGGTCAATTTGGAGTTAAAATGCAAAAGTTATAGCCTTCCAAAGTTTTAATTCAAATTAAAAGAAAAAGGGGTATTCTCTGGATTATTTTTAAACCGAAAAAGGATTTATGACGTCCGCACGAATTATTTTCCTAAAGAAAAATGCATATTATGACGTCAGCAAGAGAATTTGATTTTCGTCCGAATTATTTTCATACTGAAAAATCCGGTTTAATGCGTCAGCATGACGTCAGCCCTGGGGTTTTAAAAATCGGACAGAGGCTAACATGTGTGCCCGGGTTTAGTGGACTGGGTCCATGGACACGAGAAAATGGTGAGGTGGCAGGTGGTGCGCGCGGGGAGCGGGGTGGCGCTGACGTGGCGTCCACGTGGCTGCCACTTGGCACCACGTGGCTGCCACGTCACGGCTTTATGCCGACGTGGCAAGCGCGCGCGAGGTGGCGGGGAGGGCGTGCGGGTGGGCGGCGTGGCGCTGTCGGCAGCCGCGGGTGACATGCGGATGCCGGCTCGGCCGATGGTGGCGTGGCCTGGCCGGCGACGACGGCGCTCGGGGCCCGATGGTCGCCGGAGCTCCGGTGAGCGGCGGCGCCGGCCGAGGGTACCGAAATGAAGAGGAGGACGCGGGGAGTGCATGGGTACCTTGCGCGGAGGCCGAGGTGACCGGAGAGGATGTCGGCGGAGAGGCGGCGATCGGAGAGGATTCACGGCGGCGGAGGAGCTCGGTGGTGCGTGCCGGGAAGTGGTCGTCGAGACCGCTGGGCACAAGCAGCGTCGGAGAGGTCTTTGGCGGGCGCGGAGTCGAGGCGGCGGCGATTGCTCGCCGGAGCTGCTGGAGGCAGCGGACCAAAGCAGCGAGCGAGGGCTCGGGCTTAGTTTTTGCGGGTGGGGGCACGGGAGTGGCGGTGTGGGTAGAGGAACCTCGGGGTGCAGGTTTTATAGGCTAGGAGGCGTAGCGGCGCGCCACGACCGCCGGTTTGAAAGCGGACGGGAGGATAAATGCGCCGGTGAAGGGGCGTAATTGGGGACTTTATGCGCAGCGGATTGGGGAGGGTTAATTGGAATCTGCGGTGATGCGGGAATGAATTGGCAAGAAACCGAAGCTTTCAAAGCCGTTTTTCAATCAATGGCGGTGGCGCGGCGCGATCGCGCGAGGAAGAAAGGAAAGGGTGGGGATGAAGGGCACGGCGGTGGGGCCCAACGATCGTGAGAGGGAAAAGGAAAGAGCGAGGAGGTGATGGTTGGATCGCGACGCGTGGCGAGTGGAATAGATCGGGACGGCTGGGCGTTGCGAAGGGTAAGTGAGCGGGGCGGCGAGATTCGATCCGACAACGAAGATTAAATCGGGGCGATCGGTGCTTAAGTGGGAGGCGGCTGCGATGAGGTGCGGCAATAGGGGCGGCACGGATGAGGCCACGTGCCGATCGGAGGAGAATGAAGCGGGCGAAGCGGTAAGTTGGTACGGGCGGCGAGGATTAAGTCGGGCGTGGGAGCGGACGGTCCGATGTGTGACACGCGTCGCACGCGGAGAGAGGGAAGGCGGGATGAACGGGTAAGTTGAATCGGACGGCGGGGAAAGGATCCGACGGGCGGTGATGGCTCCGATGCTTGACACCTGGCGGCCGGGGAAGGGGTTTTCAGGATTTTGTTTTCTTTTTGATTTCCAGACATGCGAATAAGCTTTAGAAAAATCAGAAAAATACCAAATAAAATTTGAAAAATCCAGAAAAATTCAGAGAACTATCTGGAGCTATTCTAGACCTAATAAAAATATTTTTCACTCATTTTGACAAGTATATTTTGCAAAATCACAATTTGATTTTAAAAGGGAAGGTTTTTAATTCTTCATAAAATCTGGAAAATTAATGTAATTTCATATTTGACTTTAGGAAGCTGAATTACATTGGTTTTAACTTTCAGTAATGCAATAAATTCATTTTTGGCTTTTATAAATTAAAGTTTTTAATTTTTCTCAAATCAGGACTTTGACATAACTCCAGAAAATCTAATAAATTCCAGAATTGATTTTTAATAAAGGAATAAAATTTTGGGATGTTACAAGGGGGCGCAAGAAGGGGTGGAAAGTGGTGGCCAGGGAGGGGGAAAAGGGGAGGGAGGTGCGGCCAAGGGAAATTAAAAGGGAGGGCGGCTAGGGCAAAGGGGGAGGGGGTGCGGCCACCCCTTGGGCCCCCTTACCCAAGGTGGCAAGCCCGCCCTCCGTAGACTACCTTTTTTTTTAATAAATTAAATTTCTTTCTTTTTCCCAATTTAATGCTAACTCACCTTTTAATTTCCCCTTTCCGCGATTTACCGAATAACTGGCGACTCCGCGATTAATTTAAATCCGACGCCGAAACGACGTTCAGGGTATTACATTCTCCCCACCTAAAAAGGATTCGTCCTCGAATCTAACTCCTTAACCCACGAGGCAAAAGAACAATCAAGGAAAGATCAACCAGAGAAACAACAACTACAGGAACTCTTCTGCCTTGAAGAGCTCGGGTTCTTCTGCATCTGAACTTCAAGCTCCCACGTCGCCTCCCGCTCGAACTGATTTATCCAGAGGACCTTCATGTACTTGAGAATCCTCTTCCTCGCGATCCACGGTGATGAGTCCAAGATACTCACTAGTCGATGCCGAACATCTGCATAACTCTTCTACCGCTTCTGAGCGGCCAACCGGTCCTACTGTTTTCGCAAAATTTTCCCCCGCAACAACTACTAAACCACTTTCCAAAACTATCCTCCTTCTTAACACACTTCTCTCTATTAATTATAATCAGGATAATACGTTGTACTCCTTTAAAAGAATTTGACCACAGATTCCATTCACAACATTCTACTCAAATAATAAGCAATATCTTTTACAAATAGAACCCAATAAAAGAAGAATAAATGATTCTCAAACATCACACTAGCAACCAGCCTTCCTTCAAAGGTCTACAATCCAAATCAAGGAATTCACCACAAAACCTTTTTCACTCTCCAAATAGATATTTGGAGAAACCACATCATATAAGCCAAGAGTGAAAATCACTCGACAGACCAAAACAATCATTGTCTTTTCCTAGCTGGAAAAGACTACGCCTCAACATTAAACAACTCAATTTGCAGATGACCTCTGCTATAAACACACAGCTTAAACAAAAATCAAAAGAGAATTTTACTACTTGAGATGACTAAACTTCCCAATCCATTACTTTTAATAGTTTAACTTCCTTGAACCAAGAATTTCCAAATCATCGCCCAACATACCAACTCATTTATCTTAAGTTGGCAACCTCAATAATAAGCTCAAACTGCGTACATCTTCTACACCCTTGTAGAGAGACTCTACTGTTCCCACAAATTGGACTCTAGCCAAGACCCCGACCAACAGAATTGTTTTGACAGATAATTCTTAATGAACCTCCGCCACTTAAGGATAACAACTCGAAATTTATATAACACCCACACATACTCCTTTACTGCACCTCAAAGATGCTATCCACGATCCTCACACTATTTGGGTTCCACTCTGATCCACTATTCCTACACAGAAACACAGGGCCTTTGAGGTTCTGGCATAACAAAAGGTAAAGGTCAGACTTAGCTTTCAAGACTCCTACAACAATTCCCCATATAAAGATAGGGAAAACTTCAGGTGAAAACCCTAAAAAAATCCCCACAATTCAAACCTATTCGAGAATTAACACCAACAAATCATTTAGCTCCAAGAGAAACATTCTATTTAAATCAAATCCTTTTCAAGGATTATTCCACGAAGACAATATATCAGGCAATGCATCTCAAACATCATGATATTTAAGACTTCCACAAAAACATCTACTAGATCACCACTATCCAGTTGCTATCATGCAAGAAAAAAGCTTCGCAATCCACAACAATTACCCTGTTCTTAGAAGAAGGGGTAAGAAGAAGTAAACTCCAGCATACAGAAAACCACCAACATTTATAGTAGCCATAACGCCAAGAGAAAAAAAATAGCAATGAGGTTGAAAAAACACAGGATGAGATCATCTGTACCTCAAATACTTCTAGTACACTCTTTCTTTTAACAAGAAATATTTTTTTTTTGATTACCGCATCCCACCAATTCCAACAAAAGAGACTTGAAGACCACAACACAAGGTTTAGTTAAAACCAATAAAAGCATTCATCACGCCACTTTGCTCAAAATAATTTTTGGCTACCACATAAGTCATAAGGTCCAAAAAAAAAGGCCCCAACCGCGAAACTCAAATCCTTCAATTCAATTAGTAACATGGAACTAACAAATTCCTTCATTTGTAAAGCATTCAACAATATAACCACAACTATATGCTATCAATTGTATTAACAACAAGATAAAATATTCTTTGCAAGAATCATCATATACTCTTACTCCATATTTTCCAAAAGGAACACCATAAATAACTTCATCATGTTCATATTATCTAAATAAGATTCCAACTACTTAACCTAGGAAAAACCTAGAGCACAAGCCACAATATTGAAAACAAACTCTTTAACAAGATAATACTAGAACATGACAATCTCACAAAATATGCTAGTATAAATCTCTTATTAGATTTCATACACTCAATTCTTATTGATACTCAACTCTAATTTAGCACAATTGATTGCACTCTAGCCATTACTGTCAATAATTGATTATTATTTTTCATCATCGTAGAATTAATGATCCTATATCTGCTTTGCAATCACAAAAATAATTATGAGCACAGATTCAATATTCCATCTTATATTCAGAAATTAGAATAAAATAACTGTAAACATCAATAATACTAGCTTTATAAGACAAGATTCCACAAGTCAATACATCAACCTTCATCCATTTCTTTATACATGTTTCAACAATTTAGCATGGCAAAAGTTACATAAATTTAAACAACCGCAATGATCAAACCAATTCTTCTTTTTCCTATTCCTTAATAACTGCGTAAGTTCTAACATGAATCGACAAATTCTTAGCCACAATTCTTCAAGACACTTCAACAAGACAATATCATATTAATCAACTTCACTTCTAAGGATGTTAGTAGAAATTAATTATGTACCATGCTAACATTTCAACTTGATAATTCACAACCTATCAATTATTTACATAATTGCCACCTCCTACTTAAACACAACAAAACATCACAAAGGGATTTTAACACTTCCTTTTAGAAAAGGGAGAAATCAAACTTCAATAGTAGAAATAACTCGAAGGAAATGCATAGAGCCAAGGCTTCCAACAGTTAACGAATTTTCAACATAAAGCTCTGATTTTTTTTTCCAAAATATCAAATGAATAAAAGAGTCATGTTTTCCAGTAAGAAAGATAGATACAACCTTGAAACATCCATATCGCAAAATTACAGTACTCATGAGCAGCAAAAGCAACTCATCAATTAGAAAGAAACAATATTTGACCTCAAGAACAATCGAAGGTCTATTGGCACCCAATAACTGCAATAAACTGCTAACCCGAGAGAAATTCATTAACCGCAATAGGCCAAAAATCGGCCAAAATCAAATCAAGGAGGATAACACTTTTCTAAGAAATTTACCCATGACATCCGCAACTAAGTTACCCGAGGTAACTGCATCACTATCCCCATACCACGAACGGTGGTATAAACTGGCAATGCCTAAGGCAACAGCTGCAAACCCTATCTCTTATCATTGACTATCCTCACTCATAGCAGTCATAGAAACAAATCATAAACATACAAGATTATCTCATAACAGGAATTATCAATACAACACGTCAAAGCATGAATGCAATGCTTGAGCCATCCCATCCTACTGTGCACCAGTGTGTTAATTTAATATTTTTAATTACCACGAACATAAAGCCCGCTCTGATACCAACTGTGACACTCCAGGATCCATATTACCCTGGGATGCCACTAAACCACTCTACAGCTAGCCAAAAATTTCAAGATAATTTATTCCGGTAACAATTTCTAGACATGAAGTATTAAGTGGAAGCATAAACAACTACAGGAATAAAGATTACGGTAACAAGTTCAATAATTAAAACAACCTCTAGCAGATTAATCAAAGAATAGTTCACAAGTTCATCATTATTAAATAAAATAATCATCCATGAATAGCTAAGCATTTGGCTAGAGTTCTATCGACTTTGTTACAGCATGAATTGATGAACGAAGTGCATTGTTGTGGTGCCGCTCTACCCATCCTATGAATGCTCAAGAATCACCTGTAGGGGGAACAAGAGTGAGATAAAAATCTCAACAAGCAAACTGTTTAACAGGCTATTCAAACTACAAACAAATATACAACATCACTAAAGTAACCACATATCCACGTCCACAATATGCATCCACATTCAGTAACAAGCTAATTAAACTACAATGATGTTAAGCATCAATATTCATTTTTCATAATGACCACAATTATTACCTTGACCATATTTACTACCAACAATAATAAAATATTAGCAAATAAATCTTGATTAACTACTTCATAACATCCACCACAACCACTACCAATGACAATAAAGCATTAACATGTTTTACCTCACTAACTTTATTATTTCTCATATCCACAACTGCTATCAACAATTACCACAAGAGAAAATAATCTCGTACCACAATCACAACCCCTACCATACCACAAGGGATGAACCCCAATCCACGACCACAGCCATTTTTCTCATACCACAAGTGACTCTCATGAGCTAATTCTACATTACAACTATAAAGTTGCAGTTGTTTGTAAAATAACTTCACCACAATATCTTGCATAAGTATGCAAATGATCTTCCCACAATGCAATGCATATGCATGCTATGCTCCACTGCACCTTTACCCAACAAGGTAAAAGTGTGCATCGTGCTACGGCAATGCACGATGCTGTACCGGTACGGTCGCGGATATAAGCGGCGACATAACAATGCAAATGTCATGACATGTTTATGAATAATATGATAATCATAGACCACAAGAATTTAACCACGAAGGTCAACCACGTAACCCACATTCGGTTCACCAAGTTCATAATCAATCAATCTATAGTGAATCCTACCACATAGACCACAATATATATTCATCAAGATTGCTACCACCACAACCACAAGTTTCACTAAGAATACAACCATCAAGACCACAATAATACCAACTTCAAGGGCATCAATATAATCCTCATGAATTTAACAATAAGAAAATATCATCATATCTACCATGCATTTACTTTCATATACCACAATTGACTCATTAAGCAAATTACCACAATACTACCAAAACTCATCCAAACATGGCAATTGATTAATATCTTGCTACCACATTCTCACTTAGAGAACATGTAACCATGGCATATCATTAAACATTACAAAAATCATGCATATTGCAAGTAGTAAGAATAACGGGTTAAACGGTAGCACATCCGCTACGTTTACTTGCCTCTACCGGCGAAGCGACGAAATCACGCGCGTTCAGAAACAAAACCGCCTATCCAAAAAGGTACCTCTCAGCACACATTACAACAATAAAAACGTGACTATCGAAGAAAAGATATCGCTAAACTCCAAAACCCCACAACATCCTTCCCCATGTAACGGTTCTACAATCTTCCTACTGCAGCAGCGCTACTTAACTTTTTCATATCTTTAAAAATATAAAACTAATCACAGCAAAAGATATATATCTGGATTCCTCACTTAAATACCTACACTTTTCATGTAGATCTAATATTTTTATTTTGTTGTTAGCAAGGTGTAACATAATGCACAAAATAGAGGATGTTCTCTATTCTAGCAATCTGGGCAGCCAGATTCTAACGTATCCCAACCACAGTGTAGCTAGACTACTGAATTCCTCACATTTTTCTCAATGGCGACCAAAAATATAAAAATCATTTACTACCCCTAATTCACACCTAAACAACTGTCTGCCCCCAAACTGCACCCCTGACGGACAGTAAGGTTCCCGACCTTACTACGCCCAAATCCCGCGACCAAAAAATCTCACAAAAAATACAGGAAACGTGTATCGTCGTCCTCTACGTTTTTCCTTTTGGGCCAACCCGCAGGAAAAATCGTTTTGGTAGTCTAAACTGCGTGAACAGTAACGCTGCGCGAATTGATCTACATGTAGACAGTAGGAATCCCTAATCGGAGAATCAAATTGCTAATCCCCCATCAAAACTCATGCTAAGAACCCTAATTACAGAAAAACAAGAGGGTAATTGAGATGAAGAATTTACCTAGGGGATCCCATAGGATCACCCCTTATTCTTCCTCTTCCCTTCCCTCCGTCTTCTCCTTCCTTCTCTTCCTCTCCTTCCTCTTCTCCTTCTTCTTGCACAAGGGGCAACACTTGGGGATAGGAGGGGGCGCAAGAAGGGGTGGAAAGTGGCGGCCAGGGAAAGGGAAAAGGGGAGGGAGGTGCGGCCAAGGGGAATTAAAAAGGGGGGTGGCTAGGGCAAAGGGGGAGGGGGTGCGCCACCCCTTGGACCCCCTGGCCCAAGGTGGAAAGCCCGCCCTCCTAGACTGTCTTTTTCTAATAAATTAAATTTCTTTCTTTTTCCAAATTTAATGCTAACTCATATTTTAATTTCCCCTTCGCGCGATTTACTGAATAACCAACGACTCCGCGATTAATTTAAATCCGACGCCGAAACGACGTTCAGGGTATTACAGCATTAGAAGAAATATTGCCCACCATCGAAATGGCTTTCCTCGACCTGCACGATCGCTTCCTCCCTATGTCTACATTTCGGCCAACCGGTTGAGCACACCTATTTGGCATCAAGCGATAGTTAGGGCCAAAGTCCTCCCTCCTTTCTAGTCAAAGGTCTTCCTTTACCGACACTAGTTGGACTGGCTTCTCAGTGTCTACCATGATATGTTACTTTAGGATGGAGAAGGTAGTTCTTCCTATGGTTCACTGGGTCGAGTGCTCCTACTTTTAAGGGGGTGGGTGTGCATTTTATTGCCTGTAGGGGGAGGCAGCATGCCTTATGACAAATCGGGTTATGTGCTAGCTTTGTGTAGCTTCCCCCAAAGAGAACTGTCCTCTAGACCAAAAAGATAGGACTATGCAAAGCATGACGTGATAACTCCCTGCAAAGTAAGATGTGACAACACTCTGCCTCACCAACTTTGCACATCAACTTGACAACACTGACCTACTCAACTTTTTAGATAAAAAAGAAAAGACTATGTAAAGTAGGATGTGACAACACTCTGCAAAGTAAGAAGTGACAACACTCTGCCTCACCAGCTTTTTATATCGATATGACAACACCATACCTCCTCAGCTTTTTAGATTGAAAAGATAAGACTCTACAAAGCAAGACGTGACAGCTCCCTACAATGTAAGATGTGACAACACTCTGCCTCACCAACTTTTTAAATCGATTTAATAACACTAACCTTCTCGACTTTTCAGACCAAAAAGAAAAGAACAAAGCAGGATGTGACAACACTTTGCAAAGTAAAATGTGACAACACTCTACCTCGCTAGCTTTTCATATCGACATGACAATACCATACCTCCTCAGCTTTTTAGACCAAAAAGACAGGACTCTCCAAAGCAGGACGTGACAGCTCCCTACAATGTAAGACGTGACAACACTCTGTCTCGCCAGCAACTTTTTGGAAAAACAAGACAACACTCTGCCATGTAGGTTACTCACGTGCAATTAACCATACCATGCCAACCCTTTAACTTATAAAATGAGGAAGCGACCATACCATACCATACCATGTCATACCATGCCAACCCTTTAACTTATAAAATGAAGAGATTTGAGGGAGAACACTACACAACTAAACCCAACAATGCACCAGATCTTGCTTCACCATGTCGAGATGTACAAGAGGCAAAAGAAGCAATGGGACAAGATGATGAAGCAATGGGAGGAGACTTACGAACTAGGAAGGTCTGCTGCGGCCCATGACAAACAAGGGCTGCTATGGCCTGGACCGAATAAGAAGAGCGCGCCAGGAGGTCACCTCCCAGCAGTGATGCTCCCCATAACAGCAACCCCATCCTAAATGTTCTAACTAAGCATGCACCGCAACACCCACCTGAGGGGGAGACACCGTACCTCTATTGGTGTAAGGAACCATGCAAGTTATTCAAGTCTAAGCAGTGGCTCAGTCTACGCATGCATTACTGGGGTTGCACGAACTACTCCAGTGACTATCCCAATTGTCGCAGATGGTAAGGACCAATTACACTGCGTTTTCCTACTATTTCTCTTCCAAAGTATGTATTAACAATCTCTCTCATATACTCGTAGTCCCTAGAACCTCTATGTGGCTACCGCAAGTGGATCGACCTAGAGATTCACCCATGTAACTAGTGGACTCTTGACTACAACGAGTGGGATATCAAAAGGGTCTACAAGATTTAGGAGGAGGAGTACCGCAACGGCGAGCAAACCGAGCATATACGTCGAAAGACAAAAGCTCATCTCGAGATGTGCACACGCAAGGAGTGCGAGGCTCATGAGAGGGAGGGTGAGAAAAGAGGGAAATGGCTGCCAAGGCTAAAGAGGCCACCGAGGAGTTCAACACCAAGCTCGCAAGGAAGGGAAAATAGCCCCGGTTTACACAGTAGGTTGGGCCGTTCCGCACTAATCCTCTAAATATCGAATTTATTTTCATTCCAAAAAGACGCATATGTATCGTAAGAGTACTTTGGTTTATTTTATAGTGCATGATGCTATTTCTTATGCACATAATCAAGCCCTATTCATCATGTTATTCCTAGCTTTACTATAAAGTCTTTTAATTCGCAACATCAAATCTCGTTGTTTATCACTTATGTTATTTATCCGAAGTTTTCTCCATGTATGAATTTCCAGTTGCATCACAATATTACTTACCTTCCTACTTACCGATCGTTGCAATCTCAATCATCCTCATAAAAATTTTCAGAAAATTTCTTGCAATACAACAACATACGATGATCGCAAAATGTTATTGCAAATCTAACAGATTTTGTACCATTCATAATCTACGAAAATCACAAATAGATCAACTGACATTATCTGTCCTTTTCTAAAAATACAACTTACAAACAAAATTTGATAAATGTTATCTACCTACAATAATTGTTATTTACCCCCATGTGTGGCCAGAGGGCCAATTGCGCAATAATACAGAAATGGCCTCCAATCACCTAACCATTGGATGACTGGACTCCGTCGTCCAACGGCCGCACAACACGCAAGCAGTCGGTGGGCCATTGGGCGTCAAGTCCCAATCGCCCAACCGTTGGGCGACTGGAGCCTGTCGCCCAATGGCCCACCGACTGCCTGCGTGTTGTGCAGCCGTTGGGCAACAGAGTCCAGTCATCTAACGGTTAAGTGATTGGAGGCTATTTCTGTAAAAAAAATTAGACACAAATATATTTCTATAATTTAGAATAAAATTAGATAATTTAAAAAATTCATCTGCTGGTCATCGCCCACATATAGCTTATCATGTACACACATGGGAGGCGTTGCACGCGTGCATGCGAAGAGTCTCACCCGTGCAATCTCAATACAACGGTTCCGATGTGAGGCACGGGCATTTTGCACAAAACACCCCACTGAGCATCTCCGTTTTCTCATCAGCCCACACCCAATAGGGAAGCCCTACATGCATCGTTCCCCATCTCCATCCCCAAACCGAGCGACCATTGAGCAATGGCCATCCCTCGCTCTCCTTCTCCCATCCCTTCTCCACACACCCTCGATCTTCCCTCCACGCCCCCGACTCCTTCCAACTCACCCCCAAATCCCTTCTAGGGTTTGCTGTTGGCGGTGGCAGCCGTCACGATGACAGCAAGGCCACGGCTCTCCCTCTCCATCTCCCTATCCCATCCCTTGGCCACAGCGACGGTGAGGAAGACCCGACACCCCCAAATCACTTGTAGGGTTTGCTGTTGGCGGCGGTGGCAACCGCCACGATGATGTGCTGATTGATTGGCCTTCTTAGATATTTTGGCTAGTATAAGTTGACATATGTAGTTGTATTTTGGCCTCCTGGATAGTTCAATGTGAAATATTTGAATGTAGTTTGTAAGCTTGTTATGGATGATGTTGTTCTAGAATGCTAATTTTGCTTGCTTGTTCTAGAATGCAACTTTTGGTCGCTTGTTCTGCAATGCAGGTGTCATTGTAATCAAAAGAATGTAAGCTTTGTGTGTCATTGTAATGAAAAGAATGTAAGCAAACTTTCCTACAAATGCTTTGTCTAACGGTTGTGATGCTTTGGATGGAAGCTCTGGATGATGCTTTGTGTGTCACTTGTAGGGTAATGAAGATTGTAAGCATTGATTCAATGATCCCTGTATGTAACAGTATCAGCTTGGGGCATTTGTTACTATTCTATGTTGGGGAATCTCTAGTTCTGTATCAGGTTGGGGCATCTGAGAATGCATACATGAAGCAGCAGCCAATTAGAATTAAACTAGGTGCCAATAGAACATAGTGGATGGACTTTAAAATCTGAAATTTACATGTCCTTAAAATGTATTTTTGGTTTAATTAACTTAATGCAAACTTGGTTCCACATGTATGCTTACTAATATTATTCATGAAAAAAATGAACCTTATGATTTAGAGTTACATGGATTCAACATGTATGCTTACTAGTACAACTCATATGCAGTTATAGCATGGCAAATCGCCTCATAGCAAGCACTTTAACAGCAGGGTTGAAATTTGAACATCACACAGCAATCATATTATATGTACAAACAACGATGAGATGCCTGTTAGAGCACATTGTCTATAAAGGAAGTAACATATGAAACAAGGGAATTCTATACAGAATAGCAACAACGATGAGATGCATGTTAGAACCCACTGTCTACAATGGAAGTTACATATGAAACAAGGGAATTCTACACAGAATAACACACATTCCACCTCTTGATTCCCCAGCTATAGCTTCAAAATCTGAAACATGATGACTACAAAATCTGAACATTGGATGGACTCTAAAATATGAAATCTAATGACTTTAAAATCTAAAACATGATGGCTATTGAGAATATGAATCTTACAATTCTAGAACATTTACATTCAAGAAACATCGACACATTTCTATATCACGGGTCCAAAGAAAACTTAGTAGTACACAGGTCTCAACTATAGAATTTCAAAGCAATTCCCACAGGGTACAAAAATTTGGCAGCATTTATTAGAAAAACTACGACCATCCATGAAAAAAACTATTGTTTGGCACCATAACAGAAATTACATAGGGTACTTGGACATTTAGCAAAATACAACTACATTGAACTCCATGCTTCTTACTTGCTTGCCTCTATGCTTCTTTCTGGTTTCTTTGGACAATTGTGGGCATCGTGAAGCACCATTTGCTTACAAATCTTGCACAAGCATGGCACCTTTTCTCCTTACTTCGTACTTGCTTGCCTTTCCTCCTTACTTCTCCTTATTCTCTTGCTTCTCCTCCTCAAATAAATATCAGTCGGTGGGTATATGTCAACCTCAGCAGGAATGTTGCAACCAATGAAGTCCTCATATTCCTCCTGCCCTGTGTTCTTAACAGTAGGGACCATTTGGTCAAGATATGCCTCTAGGTTGAAGACACTTGATATCAAGTAGCCAATGCCTTCATCTAAGTGCTTGGCCTTTTAAATGAGATCTTCCAACTTGTTACATACAATCGAAATCTTTTTCTCATTGTAGCCTCCATTGATTCAATGGGCTTCTCTTTCAATAGTTTCCATTAAAATATATTTCCATGTCCCTCGTAAACATTTCTTGAAAAAAGTTGCAGTTAGCCCACTGATTTTGAGAAGAGTAAGAACATCAAATATTAAGAAGATATTTACCTTTTGCACATTTTCTCCCATCTTTTCATAATGTAGCTATTCGGTAACTGATTTTATTTTTCACCCCTCAACACTTGAATAATATGGTGGCATGGGATTCCTTTTGCTTCAAATAATTTGCATGAATAATTAGCTATCATGGTTGATGTTGCAGTGAACCTGTCTATCTTTTTCTTTATTGGACTCATCGCTGATGGTCGCAATTTTGGTCCCCTCATTGTGAACAATGCCCCAAATGCAACAACCATCTTTAGCATCAATAATCTCTTCTTGAAATTTCTCAGACACTTCATGTGTGAATACTACACTACCTTGCTTCTCCATTTCCCATGGTGTCATTAATCGGGGTGTTGTATGTATGCTACTGTTGTCTACTTTTAACTTCTCCTAACGTTGGCATTCCAAAGCTGTGTCAAACCTAAGCCAAAACTCAACCAAAACGAACTTGCAATGAATGAACCAGTTAAATAATGAATTTGCACTCTCTGACCTTGAAGTGGTTCTAAGAATGCCTGCAAGAGATATGTCCATGAAGTAGGCTGGTATCAACGATTCATGAATTTGATACCTTTTAACCAACCACTCGTTTCCCTCCAAGACAAATCCAGAAATGATAATATTCCATTCTGACTCAAATTCCTCTATAGTTTTTGAACCCCAAACACATGAGTTAAATCTCACCCAAAAATTAGGGTCTTCTCTAGGCAAAGGTCCAACCTTCTCAAGCACCTTTTCCATGATATGCCAAATGCACAACCTGTGTACCATATTTGGTAGTACTTTATTAATAGCAGCTTTCATGCAAGCAGCCTCATCAATTATGATAAGTCTAGGCACTAGTCCTCCTATTGCTCTTATGAAGTTTATCAGGTGACACAAGTCCATAATTATGATACTCAACCATTGAAGCTATCTTATACTTATTATCATTACACAGTTTCACGAAAATATGTGCTTCATATCCACATCTAGTTTTAGTCAATTCTGTGTCTTTTTATTAGAGGGATTAGCAATCACCTTGTTTCTTGGACCTACAATCTTACCTTGAGCACATAAAGAGCTTGCACCAAACCATATTATTCAACTTCTACTTCCCAATACGAACTAAAAAACCCACATTAGGTGCATATGACTTGTACAAGCCCTCCACGGACTCGATATCTTCAAATTCCATCCACACAATTGGGTGTAAATGACAAACACTGCAATATCATGGATGAAATGGTGTGAAATAATGAACATTGCATTGACGACAACTTAATCAATCGACAAATCCACTCATACTCATAGTGAGAGGCATACTAGATTTCCTTTTGGGTGTGCTGAATCCATCATCAGTCCTCAACGGCGAGGTTATCTAAACCAACGGTTGGGAATCGGTGCATTCTTGCATTGCTAAGATATTGATAGATGCCATTGCTGTAGAGTCGATTGCATCAAGGTTTTACAAAGGGTCCTTGGTTTTACATGAGAAACATATGAAGAAATCCAAGGTACACAACATTCTCAGTTTAATACCTGAATCGGTTAGACACCGACGGGTGGCACTGGAATCCATCCTTCTCAGGCAACCCTTCTCACTGTGGTTGTCAGCCGTCCTTGCCACCACCACAAAAGCACCGGGAGGGACATAAAGGGAGAGGGCATGTGGCGAATGGATGCAAGATCGCCGAGAGGGGTGTAAGATTGCCAGGAGGTCGCTACCACCGTTGGCTGGGTGCGGACAGGAGAGGGAGAGGGAGATGGTTTGATTTGGGCTAGGGCTTCTTATAATGTGATGCTCGAGTGGGGAAGAGGGTCTTTGGGTGTAGGGTGATTAGAAAAACGGTGACGCTCGGTGGGGGATTTTGTGCACAATGTGCGCGCCTTGTATCGGAACCGTCGGATTAAGATCGCACAGGAAAGAGTCTTTGTGTGCACACATAGCAGCCGTCCTCGAGTCCAGTGCCCCATGAGCGGAGCTAGCTAGAGTGCATGGTATGCACGGGCACCCCTATTTTTTTTCGAAAATTATATATACCTTTGCTAGTTATATGTTTCAATTTGATAATACTTGATGGAATTATATGCAAATTATATTTCATGGCCTCTGTTAAGATTTTATAGACACACATCTTTTTTCTCTACCTATATGGTAGCATGTGAATAGTATTAAAGTACTTATTTTATTTAGGTATTAGAAAATTCTTTAGTTTCTAACTAAAAAATGAAGTGTCGATCTGATTCTCTATCTGTTGCATTGTTGCCACCATCATGATGAGTGCAATGATTCAAAATTAACATTGAGTACATTATATGAGATATTTTATTTACAAATTTTAAAGCCATATATGATATAAATAGACACCAATACTAACTTACTAAGTATAGATGTACTAAAACTGTATATATGTTTTGGGTGGTAGGGTGCGTGAATTAATATGATGGGCTTGGCATACTAATTTAAAAAATAGTGAAATTGATATGTATTTGTAATAACATATTCCCACATATTTGAAATATTTTTATCAATATTATTATTTATTATTGTTATCACTCCATTAAATAAATTGGTTTCACAATTAGATGTGCAAAGTAGTCAATTAATTAGAAAGAAAGCCCACCTAATTATATAGGAACATTAAGAATACATGATTTAAAGATGTTGCTATTTGAGCAACCGATAATCATTTAATAACCATTTTTTATTCTATCTTTAAGCACGAATAACGTGCACCCCACACAAATTTTTTAGGTCCGATATTGAGTGCCCCAGTGTCAACCGCCCGTCCGCATCTACTACAGTGTTTGCATCGTGTGGCCACCATCCACGCCCAGTGCCCCCGAGCTAAGCACGGACCGCCAGTCAACCCCACGGGATCCATCCGACGTCACGTCTGCGCCACAACCCATCCCAACTCCCAACTAATGTAGGTCCTTGCCTGTCAGATTCCCATTGTAAATACTAGCGGCGTGTGCGCGGCGACATGCCACGTAAACTAGTATTTGTTAGCAATAGGTTACCGTATGAATTTTAGTAAAATTTTGCAATTTTTTTTATATGAATATATTTAATATGTCTATTTGGATGGTTTGGGTAGATTGTTGATTTTATCGGATGACTTATTTGAGAACGGAGAAATATTAGAAAGCATAAATGTTTTGAATAATTAATTTATATGAAATGATTTGGTTATAAATCGTGAATTGAAAATAGTATAAATGGTTTTGTTAGACCAAGTGGCTAACACAACTAATCTGAGTACTATATGATGAATATATGGAAAAATAGAAGTAGTGAATAAAGCAAACTAACATGGCTAACACCTTCAATAATAGAATACTGAAACATAATGAAGTTATCAATTGAAAATGTTGATTGTTTTGTATAAATAGGCTTACTATAAGTATACAAACTAAGAAAAAATTGGAACAAAGAAAGTAACACGGTAGGGGGAAAAAGGAATGGTATAGGGGAAAAGAGGAAAATTAGATGTAAATAAAGAAAGAATAGTATGGGGAAAGGCAGAGGTGGAAACAAGAACAATAATCAAGTTTAGAAACAAGAAGTCAATGAAAACAAATTCTTATAGAATAACTATAAACTAAATATCATGCAAATAGCATTAGTAAAATTTGAAAAAGTGGTGCAGCAAACCAATCATGTGTAAATTTAAGCAAGTAGTTGGTAAAGTAAAAAAAGAAGTATGACGAAGTAACAAATCACAGATTTTAGTAGGTATATGAAACATAAGACTAATAGCATGTAGGAAAGTTTAAGGAGATAGATATGAATAAGTAGAGTAGTAAATTGTAGAAAGTGTAGAAATCATTAATTCATTGCATCAAGAATGAGACCACGTGAAGGAATCAATAAGGTGGTTAAATCGTTGACACGTAGTATGGTCTGATCAGAAGGTATAATAAAATAGAGTGAATTCATAAAAGCAAGTAAGGAAAACATTGTGAAGAGTGTACGAAGCTGAAGAATAGGTAACAAATACAACAAGGAAACGAATCAAGTATACAAGTAATAAACATTAGTTAAACACAATATGGACTGCGTCCAAAACATTAAGGTGCATTGATC
Organism: Melocanna baccifera; assembly: GCA_036346265.1. Lineage (NCBI taxonomy): Eukaryota > Viridiplantae > Streptophyta > Magnoliopsida > Poales > Poaceae > Melocanna > Melocanna baccifera. Next base: position 4,145,726 of record CM070699.1, on the reverse strand, counting down.
GTTAAAAGAAAGAATAAATGGTAATATAAAGTAGAAGATAAAGTGAGGTAGCAGTTATTAATCCGGACTTCAAGTAGTTCTATACAATAGTTCGTTTGTAAGTTATAAAGTGCAAACCTGATGTACTAACTGAAGCAAAACAAATGAAGAATGTAATTAAGTAATGAGAAGACAATAGCGTGTGTGTGTGTGTATATATATATATATATATATATATATATATATATATATATATATATATATATATATATATATATATATATATATATTGTGGGAAACATCTATCTTTGCTCTAGGCAATCTTAATATATAGAAAAAGTGGCACAATAACAAGTTTGGTCAGCTTGAGAGAGTCACTACGGTAGAGTATAGTAATGTAGCATGAATCTATTCAAATAAGTAGCATAAAGAAGCAAGGTAGGAAAGCATTAAAAAGTAAGAAAAGCAAGGTAAATAACGTGTCTAGACTCCATAAATGATAAAGAGTAACCTAAATAGGAAGCTGCGCACCAAAAAATAATTATCACAGTAAGGATCAGTAAAGTCATTATGTGGATAGAAGTCATAGGGAGTAAAGTAGAACGGAGATCCTAAAGCCAGAAAGAAGGCAAGTATGTTTGGCAATACAATGTACCAAACCATTTACAGACTCTCCTGCATGAGAAACAAAATAGCAAAAATTATGACCGAAAATCGTAGAAGGTTTCAATATATGGCACGAAAACCATAGGGAACAGTGTAGAGCATACTCACAGGAATACCAGAATTGTAGAGAAGCACGTGAATATCACATCTCAAACACATTAATCCAAGACGCAGGGCATGGGCGTAAACCATTCAATGAGCAAACGGGGTAAAAAGATAAAGAAACAGATACAAACATATAGGTAGTATCATAGTAGGTATGCAAAACCAAAAGAATTACCAAAAAAAGCAAAGGAATGGATGCAAACATGCAGGTAGTATCACATTAAGTATAAAAGGAATAAAGAAGATTATCAATGTGCAGGCATTGTCTGAACTGCAAACAAAAAATAAGTGTAAAACAAACTAATTGAGCAAGTAAATTTACATCGACGTTAGTAAATGTTGATGCTTCCATGGAGCAAGCAGGGAGCCAAATCCATGAGGATTGTAAACACTAAATTGCATGGAAGGAGTAATTACCACAATGGAAACTAATCACATCGAAGAAACACTTACTGTAGCTAAGATTAATCAGGTTTCTGTAACAATAAGTAGCAAACCAAAAAATCCTCAGTGCAAGATAAACGTATCCTCTGTACTGAATTAAACATGGCACAATTTTCTTGACCTCGTAAAGGTAGCTAATGATTAGATTGTATATTTTGGCAAACTTTCTTGTAAAACATTCTTAAGAATAAGCCGGTCAACTTGTGAATGGAACTGTAATATAATCTAAATGTTCACAAGGAAACATAATATGTATGAAGAATTCAAGAATACCTGAGCTTCAATTATTTTCTCATTGTAGTAACCATCAAACTACTCATCAATGACTCTCACCAGAGCTTTGAAATTCAAAGTTATCTGTAAAAACAGAGGGGAAAACATAGAACTGGAGAAAGCCTACAATTTGTACTATGAAACAATCACTAACCAGGTATGTTAGTGAAAGCACCCGTAGTTCATGATATACCAACAGATGATGGCATGCCACGACATTAGAAGCAAGAAGCAAGCTATAGTGTAAACTATAAACTGTAAAAGTGAAATTGAAGCATCAAAAGTATAAATTAAGATGCAAGAACTTAGCTTTGAACGGGAAATGTAAGCTCTAATCTAGACTACAGGATATATCCCATGTCTATATTCTGATGGATATTAAAAATGCAATCAAATAAAGGTTAGATAGTCTAAAAATGGTAACACATTACGCATACAAAACATGTAAGACAAGCTGAGATTGACATCGCTTGTCCGAATGAAACTGAGAAATCACTAACGTATATGCGCCTACACAAAGTATACAAACATTCACCGTCTCAAGCTTGAGACGTAGAAACCAAACTTGTCCATCACCATCTCCAATCTACAACACTTGAAAAGCACAAATAATTCATCGTTTCCCACTGCAAAACTCTGCAACTTCCTTGCACATAACAATTGTGCCTTTACCGTACATAGGCGCCGTTAGAACCTCACGGTAAGTTCCAATTGGTAGCGCCGGAGAGGGAGCGAAGAGATCGGGGGAGGTGGGGCTCACCTGGGTCAATCGAGTCATGATGGAGGCCGAAGACCCAAGGCAGAAAACACGGCCTAAGCAAATAGACGATGGTCTCGTACAAACGTGGAACAAAACCTAGGCCAGTAGATCATTCGTACCATATGATGTCGTCATATGTGTAGGGTGCGTTGCCATGCATTCGTACAAACAAGTGGTGCACACATCTGGAATGGCAAAGGTACAACACAAACTCATATATATATAGACACATTCTGTAACTAAAAAGCATGCGAGGCACCACAATTACATGTCTAATAAACACTTACCCGAAGTCGATGTCACTCAAACAGGTACCATGTACTGTCGGCCTATTTATCGTACTGCATAAGAGCAAGGCACGAGAAATCACAATGAAATCATCGAATCCTACCTCTGCTTCTTAGTCTTGGACCAAATGAACGAAGGAATCACCTATGTTTGGTTGGCGTGGTCCTTCAGCATGATTGGTAACTCGTAGATGTCACCCGAAAGTCCAAGGAGGAGAAGGGTTCCTGTCAATGAATAGCAGATGAGAAAGGAAATGGTACAAGTAGTTCATGTTTTTAACAGTCTGGTGTTTAATAATGACAGTGATACACTTGATTAAATTAGATAGTTCCTTTTGATTGTACCTGTTTGGTCATTTGTGGAGATATTGGTACATAGTTATTTGAATCTTGCACTGATTTGTAGAGTAACTTCCGGTCCGCACCAATTGTATCCATTACAAACGGCAAACCAAGCTTGCAATGAGCTTAGTATTAGCTGCATAATGCAAGAGAATTTTGTGTTTTGCGCCAGAAGAATAAGGACTAAGGACGGTCTTGAATAGGAAATAACATTACGACATAACAACCAGGCATCTCTAATTTGTTTTTGGTTTCTCTCTACCACTGAATGAAATAGGAGCCAAGTGAAGACCACTGGAAGCAGCTGCCTCAGCAACAAAAATCCCCATTTTGCCAGTGCAGCCATTCACCTACAGAATTGAACAAATGAAAGGCTAAATAATACTAAAATCAGGTGCCTTTAATTAATCAGGGTAGCATGAAAACAAATTGCAATTGCTCTTCTAGTAAAAAAACCACAAGCATTTGTTTAAGTTTGGTATGTTATCTACTGTAGTAAACCCAAAATTGTAACTACAACAAGGTAAAGCATTCATAGCTGAAGAAATAAATCTGGAAAATTATACAAATGCAAAACAACAAATACGCCTGCCTACCTAAAAAAAGGACCAAAAAGTTGAAGGAAGCACGATTAGCTCTAACATCAAAGGCGCAGCTAAGGAAATAGTAAACCAACAAGTAATGCCTTGGTTTCAAGGCGTCGGCACACCGAGCGGCGACTCCTCCTGTGGTGCAAGAACACAACATACACTTCAGCATGTACTAAAAACTGAAATCATACGCTAATCGGCAATGAGTAAGCGCAAAGGGCAAGTGCATACGGCATACGACTTTGGTGGTGTACACCTTATCTCCCTTCTCGTTGATGTAGTACTGGAGGTACACCTTGGATTGACGCGGCAACATCATCCCTGTAAAATCTAACAAAACGGAGGCAAATTTACTGGAAAGCACACCGGTAAGGATAGAAAAACAAGAAACAATCGTAACAAGCAGCACCCTATGTTTAATCAAGGAGGTGTAGGAAAAGTGCGCATCACAGAGCAAACTGAGAAGGGGAACACAAACGAGGAGGGAGAACAGACGATGATGGCCCATAGATTCGAAAGTGAAAGAAGTAACCACTGGAAAAACACCATAAACATCAGGATAAGAAGTAAGTGGGAAAAAGCAATAACAACTACAACACCACAAATAGAAACTAAGAGAGAAAAGCTGTAATCTGAGGTGGTCAACACCATACAAACCATAAAAAAAGTATCCTAGTTGAAGGAAAGAACCTATGCAGCAATGTAGAAACACTAAAGCATTTGCACATCGGTAACATCGAAGCCCACGAAGTAAAATCTGCAAAAAAAAACCTATTTTTTTCTTGGGAAAAAAGAGGCACATTCTAATACGCATCGGCTAACACTACATGAACCGCAGCAATTTAGCGGAGCTAACACCGCAGAGACCCTAAGAAGAAGTATCCTAAGAAGCTACAAAAACCTTAAGAAATTTGGGGAGATTTTTTGGGGGAAAAAAGAGGCACATTTTAGCACGCATCAGCTAGCACACCGGTTAAAAACCCTAAGAAATTTTGGGGGGAGAAGAGGCACACTGTAATGCGCATCGACTAGCACTACATAAACCTCAGCAATTTGGCGGAGCTAACATCACACAGACCTTAAGAGGAAGCACCCTAGTTCAAACATTTAATCCAAGCTGGCTATTACTCCATAAACCACCAAAACCACAAGCAGGCAGCAATACCTTGGCCAAAAACGCAACCGAAGGAACTAGGAACACGAACAAACTAGAAGTGCGTCAGCCGGCCAGGAGCACGAACAAACTAGAAGCGCGTAAGCTGGCGTTGGAAGAAGAACCGAGGAGGAGCAGATGGACGCGGAGCTGGAAGAAGAACCGAGGAGAGGAGCAGATGGACGTGGTACGCAAACCAGAAAGCAGAATAAAATCCTGGCAAAAGTTCAGACAGGCCGCACCCCATACGCACCAGCTGAGCAGCACAGTGTCACCCTTCTTCTCGAAGGTTTCAAAACGGGCCCAACACAGCACAGCGTAGAACGGGCTCAACACACAGGAAGGTTCAATGCACAGGAACAGCCAAAAGACCGAGCCCAGGGGCACAACCATGCAAGAACAGCGTACCCTGCTAACCAGCACATGGCAACGTTCCCATGATCCGCTCTCAGGCACGCATCAACAAAAGAGACCAGCAAATACACGTGGCATCAGTGAGCAGCCAGGAAGTCCCCCAGATTTGATATACGAAGTACTAGATACGTAGGCGCGGCGCCACGCCACGCCAGCCATCGTGTGTACCGAAGTAAAAGAGACGAAAATTTGTAGTAAAAGGAAAGCGGAGGGGCTTTTTGGTAAAAAGCGAGGGTCTTTTCGCAATAAAAAGAGAGTGGAGGGGGGTTTTCGTAATAAACCAAGCCCTTTTTTGAAAGAAACGAGGGCATGTACATAATTTCGAAAACCACAGGGTGTTATCACGGTAAAAAAAGCATAGTTGTTTTAGGGAAAATATAGGGGCCTTTTCGTAAGAACCGAGAATCTGTACATAATTTACAAAATCTGGAGGCTCTTTGCATGGAGGAACAGGTGGGTACGTCCAGGGGCCATGAATTCACCCGGAAATGATATAGTAGATAGTTGCGTATGCGTGGCGAGATGGCACGCAAGCTAGTTTGTATAAATGGTTGGTGATTGCTGATTTGTTTGCGGTGCTGACAATTTTTTTTATGATCTGGTGAATGTATTGTATATACTTATTCTGTTTAATACGAAGTGAATTGGTAGTATTGTTTTGTCTTTAACACTAAAAGAAATAGTACGAACAGCAAGAGGTGCCAATGATTGTAAAAGGAAATATAATTAATATATAGATAAATTTGAGGAAGGCAAGTTGGCATTTCTTTTGCATAAACTGGCACTTATGCAATACTCGGTATGTGAGTAAGTTGTTCCGCTACCCATACTCACTGTGGTTCTACTACCCATACTCGCTGCCATGCATCCACTGCTAGACACAGGTAACCTACCCAACCCCGTATTTCTGTTTGATGCCTCTCTCTCTCTCTTTCCTAATGCACTAATGATTCCCCCTCATGGGGAAGGAGCTTGTGCCTAGCTGAAGCATATAGGCCTCTAAAAATGATTTTGGTAATTAATGACAATAATGCTTAAGAGACTAATGTGTTTGCTAGGATGATTGAAAGGTTTAGTCCTGGATTTTGATGATATCATGGAAAAGACATGCAAGGGTGACTATGGATTGACATAGCTCAAGGCAAAGATATAAATTAGCCTAAGGACTTCTTTTATAGTTTTTACCGGTCTTGCCTTATGGTGGATTAAGATCAAATTGATAGGTTAGTTGTTGTACTATTAAGAGAGGTCATAGATAGTAATATGAAGATAATCTTGTACTACATTGATCAATTCTAGTATATACACACATTTTGAAATTCATTCTGTAACCCTCTCTAAATTTTCTTTGAAAACTAATATGACCGCCATTGTGACCGCAGTAGTATTGCTGCATTGGTACTACCAGGCTTTTCATGTAGGTATATTATTTTCAATGAGGTGTTCTTTTGTACTTCAACTATATCGGTACTACCGCTATACTTGACTAGCAGTACCACAACGGTATGACCGCTCTGCTTGTCTGGTACTACCGCATTATGGTATGATCATATTTTAGTTAGCGGTAGCTAATTTTCAGATATACAATTTTTTTGGAGATTTTCTCTTATCTGGAAATCAATACTATCACAGCTCAAGTGTGGTACTACCGTAGTATTAGTATGACCAGGCCCTGTGAGTGCACTATTACTGATATTTGGATTAATGGTTGGTTTCTATGCATTTAATGATCCTAAAGTAGTCATTAAACAGTAGGTGCGGTAGTACCGACCAGTATATAGCGGTAGTACCACTCCACCTAATTTTTGGGGATTTCATCCCTAATGGTCATCCTGGTGGGTGGAGGCTATAAATATCTCATAATCAGCAGCAAGTAAGCTCTCTTGGACCCCCATTGAATACTCTTGAGCTCTCACATCCCTCTCATCAACTCTAGTACATTACTTTCTTATTTTGAGGTTGTTGAGAGATTAAATGCATTGCATCATTTGCTTAAATTTTGTGGCACTTAGAGACCTTCAAGAAAGCATCATTGGTATATTACTCTTAGTGGTTGCTAACACCTAGACGACTTGCAGGAGTTAACATGGGGATCTCTTCAAGAAGGTTTTGAAGAGACCCATCGTAGTTGTGAAGGTTGAAACTCACCTCCTAGAACGAAAAAAAGCTACTCTAGTGGATTGAAGAAAGGCTTAAGTTTGCGTAAGGAGCCAGCTCAATTCGTTCAAGCTCCCCTAACATGGATTAGGGATGACCAGCAAGTCTTCAAGTCTATGAGAAAAATTGTCTGTCCATCGTGTGGTTTAACTCTCTTGTCCTTTATTTTCTGTATTTACATTTCTAGTAATTAATTACTTGTTTTGCTTAGCTAGAATTGTATCTTATCTAGTCTTAGTTTTGTGGTGCCATAGCAAGTATTAGAGATTTTAGGATTTCAACTGTGCAAACGATTTTAATTGTGCATACTTGCTTAAAAATTATGATTTAGCCAAAAGAATATAAAAATCTCATGTTCACCCCCTCTAGTCGGTTATCCTTGATCCTATAAGCGATATTAGAGCTTGGTCTATCTTTATTATGGTTTACCACCTAGAGATCAAGGATGGTCAGTGAGGGTATCACCCTTGGAAAGGCACCTATTTTTTATGGCTCAAATTATACTTATTGGAAAATTTGAATGACTACTTATTTGAAGGCTATAAGTCCGAGTATGTGGAGAATTGTTAGTGAAGGTTTCATCATGCCTCTTGATCCAACACATCCCATAGATTTTGAGGAGTGGAACTCTCACTACAATGTTCAAGTGATGCACGCACTTTTTGGAGCTTTGAATGTAGATGAGTTTAATTGAGTGAGTAATTTAGAAATGGCTCATGAGAAATGCTTAGAAATGGCTCATGAGAAATGCTTAGAACCTTACTGGAGAAATACAAAACGTTGGTGACATTGTTTCTCAACTCATTTGAGTTGCCAAGGATGACACTGTAACATCCTATTTTTCTGAAGAATTTAAAGCTCTACTTTTAAAAATAAAGTTTTGGAATTTTTCTAGAAATTAAATAAGCTTAAAATGAATTTTTAGAAATTAAAATGATTTAATATGATTAAAATAAACATCAACATAGGCTAAAAATATTTTATTTGAGTTCCTTGTGTCATAAGGAATTTTCTGGTATTTTTGGTGAATTTTTGAGATTTATTTGCTATTTTCTGGAGCTAGTTTGATTTTATTCGGGTTTATTTGAAAAGAAAATCAGGGAAAAACCCCCTATGTTTTGGTGAGAAAGATTTTATTTGGCACTTATGCAATGAACCTTTTGGTTAGTCAAGAAGCTTTGGTGTTATTGTAATACTTTGGTTGTATGCTTCTTAATGTTGGTTATGCTACGATGTTTACTCCATGTTAATTATGCTTAAATGTTTGATCTTGCTAATTCATGCTAGAATATCTTATCATGGTGAATTAGTGACTTCCTGTAATATCCTGAACGTCGTTTCGGTGTCAGTTTTTAAATTAATCGCGGAGTCGCACGGGTTTTCGGTAAATCGCGGGAGGTGAAAAAAATTCTTCAGAATAGTCTAAAATAATAAAAAGAGAATTAAAATAATTAATTAAGAAGTTTTGGGCTATCTGGAGAGGTGGGCCAGCCAGCCCAAACAGGGGCCCATACCCCCTCCCAAACCCTAGCACCCCCTTTATAAACCCCCTCCCTTGGCCCCTCCCCCTTTTTTCCCACCCCCAAGCCGCCACCCCCTCCTCCCCTGCGCCTCCCCTCTGCCCAAGTGCTGCTGCAAGGAGAAGAAGGAGAAGAAGGAAGAAGGGAAGAGGAAGGAGAGGAAGAGAGGGAAGGAGAAGAAGGGAAGGAGAAGGAGAGGAAGAAGAGGGTGATCCCAATCCCCTAGGTAACTCTCTCTCACCCCAATCCCTCTATTTTTTGCTGAATTTAGGATTCTTAGTCCAAGTTTTGCAGGGATTAGCTTTTTAGAAACCCCCGATTAGAGAATTCCGGATGACTGTCTGCAGATCCAATCACATGATGTTACTATTTGTGCAGTTTAGACCCCTAAGACGATTTTTCTCAAGGGTCTCCCCAAAAGGAAAAACGTAGAGGACAACGATACACATCTACTGTATTTTTTTCAGATTTTTTGGCTGCATAATTTATACGTACCAGGGTTTGGAATCTCGCTATCCGTTAGGGTTACACACAGGGACAGACCGCTGTTCAGATGGGAATTAGGGATAGTAGATTAATTTTATATTTTTGGCCACCATTGAGAAAGTTGTAGGGAATTTAGTAATGTATCTTCTATATAAAAATCAAAATTTGTAGAGCCCTACTCTGTTGTTGGGATGCATTTGAACCTGACTGTCCGGACAGACAGAACAGAGGATGTTCTCTGTTTTGGGCATTTAGTTACACCATTCTAAGAACAAAATTAAAATATGTGATCTATATAAAAAGTGAAGGAAAATGAGTAAGGAAACCAGAAATATATTCCCCTTTGCAAAAGGTTTAGTAATTTTAAAGATATAAAAATGTTAAGTAGTAGTGCTGCAGCGGGCAGAGTAGAGAACTGTTAAGAGGAGACGATTGTTGTGGGGTTTTGGGGATTAGCATCACCTTTACTTATTAAGACGTGATTTCCTTAATATAGCATTGTGCTAAGAGGTACTTTTGGACAGGTGGTTTTGCTCCTGAATGCACGTGATTGCTTCGCTTCAACGGTAGAAGCAAGTAAACGTAGCGGTTGTGCTACATGTTTAACTTGTTAATTATTCTACCTTCACAATTATTTATTCTCTTAATTTGATGTGCTATGACATTGTTACATGTTTTCTCAATATGGTCCATGTGGTAGTATTTTAAGAACTCAACTGTTTATGATCTTGATGGTTTATTTGTGGATATGTGAAATTGTTCTTGATGAAACAAATATAGTTGTGGAATAGTATTCTTTATGAACATATTGTGGTATAGGTGGTAATATTCTGAGTGAATATTTGTGGTTGCGGTGGTAGCATTCTTGATGAATATATTGTGGTCTATGTGGTAAAATTCCCTATAGATCAATTGTTTATGATCTTGGTGAACCGAATGTGGGCTCTGTGGTAATGATCTTATGAAACACTTGCATTGTGCTTATTGAGACACATATGGATTATGAGAAAGTATTCATGATCATTATGTTGTTGATCTTCGTGGTTAAATTCTTGTGGTTTATGATTATCATAATATTCATATCATGTCATGTTATTTGCATTGTGGATGTCGCCGCTTATAACCGCGACCGTACCGATACAACATCGTACATTATCGTAGTACGATGCATACTCTTACCTTGTTAGGTACGGGTGCAGTGGAGCATACGCATTCATATGCATTGCATTATGGAAAGATCATTTACTTACTTATGCAATGTAGTGTGGTGAAGTTATTTTGCAAACAAATCCAACTCCATAATTGTAATGTGGAATTGGCTCATGTGAGTCATTTGTGGTGTGAGGAATGTGGCTGTGGTCATGGAAGGGGGTTCACCCCTTGTGGTATGATAGGGGTTGAGATTGTGGTACGAGATTCTTTTCTCTTGTGGTAACTATTGATATTAGTTGTGGATGTGAGAAACAATAAAAATAGTGAGGTAAAACATGTTAATGTTTTACTGTCATTGGTAGTGATAGTAGTTGAGGATATAAATTAGTCAATCAATATTCATTTGCTAATGTTTTATTAATGTTGGTAAAACATGTGGTTAAGTCTATTATTGTGGTCATTGTGGAAAATAAATATTGATGCTTAACAACATTGTAGTTTAATTAGCTTGTTAAACAGTTTGCTTGTTGAGATTTTTATCTCACTGTTGCTTTTCCCCCCTCCAGGTGATTCTCGAGCATTCATGGGAAGGGTAGAGCGGCACATCACTGTCACACATCATATCATGATTAATGTTGTAATAGTTGTGTAGTCTTAATCATGGATTTATTTCCCTTATTGATGTTTGTTTCAATGTAATAATGGTAGACAGTAGTTCGTTTTAATTGGTTAAACCTTTTAGCAGTTGTTCTCTAATTAATAGTGCTCCTATACCTTGCTTTAGTATTCTTTCGCTTAGCTTATCTTGATTTAGAAATTGTTGCCAGTTTATGTTATCTTGTAAATTGACTAGCGGTAGAGTGGTTTAGTGGCATCTCAGGGTAATGTGGGTCCTAAGGTGTTATAGTTGGTATCAGAGAGCTCCGTGGTAATTAAATTATTAAATTGACACACTGGTGCACAGTAGGATGGGATGGGTCAAGCATTGCATTTATACTTTTGACATGTTGTATTGATGATTTATGTTATGAGATAATCTTGTATGATTATGATTTGTTTCTTTGACTGCTATGGGTGAGGATAGCTTTTGATAAGAGATAGATGTTGTAGCTGTTGCCTTGGGCATTGATAATTTATACCACCGTTCGTGGTATAGGGATAGTTGTGTAGTTACCTCAGGTAACTTAGTTGCATGTATCGAGGGTGAGTTTCTTAGAAAAGGTGTTATTCCCTTGGAGTTGATTTTGCCAATTCTTGGCCTATTGCGGTTAATGAGTTTTCTCTCGGGTTAGCGGTTCAATGTAATTGTTGGGTGCCAATAGGCCTCTAATTGTTCTTGAGACCAAATATTGTTTCTTTTGATTGATGAGTTGCTTTTGCTGCTCGTGAGCGTTGTTAATTGATGAGATTGGTTTTCATGTTGTCCTATCTTTCTTACTGAAAAATGTGACTCATTAATTCGTTGATATTTAGAAAAGAAATCAAAGTTTTATGTTGGAAGTTCGTTAACTTGTGGAAGTCTTGGCTCTATGCATTTATTTTGAGTTATTTTGGGTATTGAAGTTTGAATCCTCTCTTTTCTAAAAGGAAGTGTTAAAACCCTTTGTGATGTTTTGTTGTATCTAAGTAGGAGTTGGCAATTATGTAAATCATTGATAAGTTGTGAATTATCAAGCTGAAATGTTAGCGTGGTGCAAAATCAATTTCTACTAGCATACTTGGAAGTGTAGTTGATTAATATGATATTGTCCTATTGTAGTTTGAGAAGTGTGGTTCAGAACTTGTCGATTCATGTTTAGAACTCATGCATTTATTGAGTAATATGAAAAGAAAAAGAATTGGTTTGATTATTATGATTATTTAAATTTCTCAACTTGTTGGATTGATTGATCTTAAGTAATTAACCTGACCACTAGGGATGGTTGAGTAAGGAGTTGTTGGAATATTGTCTTAATAATATTAACCTTTAGTATGTCCTCTCTTTACATACTTAATGAGCATGTACAACTTCTAATTATTGAAACATGTATAAAGAAATAGATGAAGGCTGATGTATTGACTTGTGGAATCTTATCTTATTAAGCTGGTATTATTGAGGTTTAAATTTATTTTGTTCTAATTTCTGAACATAAGGTGAAATATTGAATCTGTGCTCATAATTGTTTTGCGATTGCAAAACATAGATAGGATCATTAATGATACGATGATGAAGAATAATAATCCATTATTGACAGTAATAGCTAGAGTGCATCTAAGTTTTGCTAAATTAGAGTTGAGCATCAGAAAGAAGTTAAATGTATGAAATCTAATAAGAGATTTATACTAGCATGTTTGCGAGGATGTCATGTTCTAATATCATCTTGTTAAAGAGCTTTGTTTTAATATGGTGGCTTATGCACTAGGTTTTTCCTAGATTAAGTAGTTGGAACATTATTTAGATAATAAGAACACGATGAAGTGATTTATGGTGTTCCTTTTGGAAAATATGAAGGAGTAAAAGGATATGATTATTCTTGCAAAGATTGTTTTATCTTATTGTTAATACAATTGACAGTACGTAGTTGTGATTGTGTTGAATGTTTTATAAATAAAAGAATTTGTTAGTTCTATGACACTAATTGAAGTAAAGGATTTGAAATTTGCGGCTGGGAATGTAGTAGTATTCTTAAACTACCATGAGAATACCACAGCGAATTCCATATAAAAAGTTAAGAAGCTGCATATGTATATAAATAATTCATCCACAACACATTACATGAGTATGCAAATTATCCATCCGCAATGAAAATGCATATGAATGCATATGATCCACTGCACCCTTACCCAACAAGGTAAGAGTGTGCATCATGCTACAGCAATGTATGATGTTGTACCGGTACGATTGCGGCTATGTGTGGCGATATCCACGATGCAAATGACATGACATGATATGCAAGATATGATACCAATGATTCATAAGAATTTAACCACAAAGATCAGCAATATATTCATCAAGAATACTACCTCATAACCCACATATGATTCATTAAGAACAATACCACATAATCCCGCAATTTACTCATCAAGAGCATAAACAATTGAATCATAAAACTACTACCACATAGACCACAATATATTCATTAAGAATACTACCACTAAGACCACAATGTATTCACCAAGAATACTACCACTTAAATCACAATATCCTCATAAAGAATACTACCCCATAACTGTATTTGTTTCATTAAGTGTAATACCACATAAACCACATCCGATTCTTCAAAAAAATAAACAATCGATTCATAAGAATTTAACCACAAAGATCAGCAACATATTCATCATGAATACTACCCTATAATCCACATATGTCCTATTAAGCACAATACCACATAACCACAAGTAATCCATCAAAAGTATAAACAATTGATTCTTAAATGGCTACCACATAAACCACATTAAGAAAGCATGTAACAATGGAATAGCATCTCAAATTAAGATATTTAACTAATGTGAGTGTAGTATGATTAACGAGTTAAATGGAAGCACATCCGCTATGTTTACTTGCCTCTACCGATGATGCGAAGTGCTCACACATGGTTAGGAGCGAAGCCATCTATCCAAAATTATCTCTCAGCACAAGACTATAGCAAGTTGTCCACATCTTAAGAAAACAAAAATGCCGCTATGCCCCAAACCCAACAATACTCCCTCCGCTCGACAATCCTACGCCCAGCCCACTGCAGCAGCGCTGCTTTTTTTGTATCTTTAAAACCACTAGGCCAATTATAACAAATGAGATATTTCTAGAAACTATAGAGAAAAATCTACAATTTTCATGTAGACATCTTATTTTTAATTTGCAGCTAAAAGCGTGTAATATATTGAGCAAAACAGAGGATAGACTCTGCTTTAGCAATCTGGCCAGCAATCTTCTAACGAATCCCACATTCTATATAATACTCTAAAATTCATGATTTTTTTACAGTGGATAGTTTACAATATTTCCTACAACTTTCGTTATTATGAGCAAAATCATAGAATTCATCTACCTCTCTGAAACTACACCTGAACAGCAACCAGTTTCAGACTACCCCTCTGCTACACAGCAAAGTTCCCGACTCTGCTGTGCCCAAACCCCACGGCCAAAAAAATCTAAACAGAATATAGAAGCTAGGTTTTGACATTTTCTACAACTTTCATGTTGGCCAGATCCGTAGAAAAAATCATTTTGATGCTCTAATCTATACGAACAGTAGCGCTGCACAAATTAGCCTACGCGCAGACAGCAGAATATCACTAATCGGCTAATTACCCTACTAGAATCCTACTAATCCCGTGCCATGAACCCTAATTATATCTGAAATAGGGAGAATTGAGGTGGAAAAAATTACCTAGGTGATCCCTCAAGATCACCCCTCTTCTCTTTTCTTCTTCCTCTTTCCTTCCTTCTCTTCCTCCTCTTCTCCCTTCTCTTTTTTGATTTTTCTTTTGCAGCAGGGCAGCAGTGAGAAGGGCAATGGGGGAGGGGGTGGAGGTGCAAGGGGGCTGGGGGTGGCGGCCACAAGGGGAGGGAGGGGCGCCTAGGGTTAGAGGAAGGGGGGAGCTGTGGCTTTGGCTGGGTGGGGTGACTTGGGCCGGGTAGGGGCGGCTTGGGCCCATGGTGGGAGGTGGGAAGCCCAGCCTCCCTCCCTGGATAGCCCACCAATTGTTTTCTCTTTTCTTTTTAATTAATTTTGCAGCCCTGAACCCGCCGTTACAATTCCCCAGAAAAAGGAAAGTTCCGCGCATCCGATAAAATTTTTGTAAACGCCGAAATGGTGTCTAGGGCATTACATCACTTACATTGTCTATGTTTTTATCAATTACCAAAAAGAGCGAGATTGAAGCATGTTTAATGATGACAATGCTTAAGGGACTTACATGTTTGTTAAGATGATTAAAAGATTTAGTCCTGATTTTGATGATATCATGAAAAAGGTATGCAAGGGTGACTATGGATTGACATGGCTCGAGGCAAAGTTATAAATTAGCCTAATGACCTCCTTTATAGTTTTTATTGGTCTTGGCGTATGGTGGAGTAAGACCAGATTTGTAGGCTAGATGCTACACTATTAAGAGGGGTCATGACTAGTAGCAAGGTTGTTAGAATTGTCATCTTGAATTGGATCAAAGACACTCTGGTATGATTACTTTCTAGGATCGAATCGTAGAATCTAAGATCTTACTTGATTCTACCAAAAACATATTTTTCCCAATTTACCGTTCAAGAGTGATATGAGTGTTTATTTGGTCATTTAGCATCTAATTTGATTAATAAATGTACCTTATTCATGACTAGAATCATAGTTTAAATTTTGTGGCATTGAGAGCTACAACTAGAGGAGTGATGTTATCGATATTGCCATAATCTAATCATTTTGCATAAAAAAAGTAAACTAAATAGATAATCAAATTAATTTTTATTATTCCAAACCTCTGAATCTTAATGTCTAAACTATTAACTATTTAGTACTTAGCATACAACTTGAATTGAGGGATATGATACAACCAAACACCTAAGTCATTCATAATCTTGGATGATGCGTGATTATACACGATTCTACCATAATTCTACTGCAATTCTATACAATTCTACGATTATGATCATGATTCTACCAAGTACAACTTGAGATGCGATTTGAGTCAAATTAATTTTGTAGGACGTAGAATCATACGATCTATGACTAGAATCGTGATTTTAACAAACTTGGCTAGTAGTTTGATGATAATCTTGTGCCATAGTGCTCAATTCTAGTGCATGCATGCATTTGAAAATTCATTCTCTAACTCTGTCTAAATTTTCTTTGAAAACTGGTATGACCGCCATTGTGACCGCGGTAGTACCGCTACGTCAGTACTACTAAGCTTTTCATGTTGGTACATTATTTCCAGAGAAGTGTTCTTTTGTGTTTCAAATGTATCGATACTACCATTGTTCTTGACCAGTAATACCTCTGATAGTACTGCATTGCGGTATGACCAAATTTTAGTTAGCGGTAGCTAATTTCTTGATAGATACAATTTTGGAAGATTTTCTCTCCTCTAAAAATTGATACAACTGTAGCTCAAATGTGGTACAACCATAGTATCGATATGACTAGGCCTGTGAGTGCACTACTATTGATATTTATATTAATTGCTAGCTTTTGTACATTTAATGATCTCAAAGTAGCCTTTGAACAGTAGGTGCGATAGTACTGGCCACTACATGGCAGTAGTACCGCTCCACTGGATTTTTGGGGATTTCATCCCCAACGGTCATCCTGGTAGATGAAGATTATAAATACCTCTCCACTAGTAGCAAGCAATCTCTTTTGGACCCCTATTGAATACTCTTGAATTCTTGCATCCCTATCATCATCTCTAGTGCTTTACATTCTCATTTTGAGCTTATTGAGAGCATTCAAGTGCATTGCATCATTTGGTTGATCTTTGAGACACTTGAAAACCTTCAAGAAAGTATCATTGGTTATTACTTTTGATGGTTGCCGACACCTAGACAACTTGGAGGAGTTAGCGTAGTGATCTCTTCAAGAAGGTTGTGAAAATCCTGACGCAGTTGTGAAGGTTATAACTCACCACCTGGGCAGCAAAGAGCTACTCTAGTTGTAACAGTCCAGCTGTTTATTTCAAATTATTAGTATAAAAAATTAGTTTAATTTAAAATAAAAATCTGCATTGTTTGGTTGCTTGAATTTTGAAATTTGTTTGCCCTGATTTTCTGCTTTTTTTGAAAAAGCATTTCTTTTGAAAAGTTCTTTAAGTAAAAAATATACAAGTATTATTAAATAAAGGATATTTTGATATTTTGTAACAATCCTAATTCAAATTAATTATAGAACTTATTTAGCTTTTATCTGGATTTTTTATGAATTTTCTAGAATTTAAAAATCAATTTCAAAGCTAAAAAGTATTTTTGTAAAAAAGTTTGGACCAACTTTAAATTAAAAATATTTTTCCTAATTCTAAAATATATTTAGGAATTATATATGATTTCTTGAATTTGTTGGACTTTATTTGCTATTTTCTAGGCTTGGTTTTTCAAAAGTTTCTAGAAAATTAAAAATAAAATTTGAATTTCAAAACTACATCCCTCCCTTCTGGGCCGACAAGTGGCTGGCATAGATCCTCCCCCGCCCTTTGCTGACCCATCCTTGTGATTCTCTCTTTCTCTTTGTTACCACCTAGCCTCAGTTGTCATCCCCATCCTCCATCTCCTTCTTCCTCCCTGTCCTTTCCTAATTGGCACCGGCAACCGTGCTAGCCCAAATCCCACCTTTCCTTCCTCACTTTTCTCCGGATTTGGAAGTCTTGCATCACATAGGAAACAGACCACCAAAATCACGCGCTCGCCTTCCACTTGTGCCTCGCTCCTTTTCTTTCTCCCTCCAACCGAATCCACACCGCTGTTGAATCCGGTGAGCAATCCTCACCCTATGCTTGCGCCTCAATCCTTGCATTGAATAATATCTAGCTACTTTCCTATGGCTCTGAGCCAATCATCTGCGTCCATTGGGTCAGTGCTACTTGAGAAGGTCGGGGATGCATCCTCATAAATTCTGACAATCTTGATTGTGAAGCTTGAGCTAGTATTACTGTAGTAGGTTGTGTGGGGTTATTGATGGTATGCTCTAGTAATTATATGAGCTAATTATGGTTAGCCATTGTCTGTGCCTAGTCGGGTTCGTTGGTAGGAGGTGGTGGAGGGATAAGAATAGGCTGACTTCCTTGGGTTCCATTGTTGTTGTCCTTGTTGTTATGGTTGTTGCCATTGTTGGTGTTTCTTGTATTCACCATCTGCTCAATGCTTTTAAGAATTAGGATATAGAAGACTCAAGGCAAAGGGGGAACAAGGAACGTTTCGCACAGTCCAACACAAAACTTTAAGTTAGCAAAACCTTTATTAAGCAAATAATAGTTAATAGTTATGATTTATCCTAAAGGGGCAAGGGATGCCTTGGTGTGGTCCTTCACAGTTATCTAAGTACAAAGCGCGATCCTTTGATGTGAAGATTGAAATGGAGACAGAGACGAGGAATTGCTTTACGAGAGGCTTCTTGCTCGGCTCTTTCAAATGAGTAACTATTTACTTTAAAACAGTAGTAAAGACTTCCTTATCCAGTTCCCTTGGTGACAAGTAAAGTAAAGCAATGTCCCATTGTCTAATATCCATGGTTGTCTTTCCGGTGCATGTAGATAGCTCGACGCTGGAAACCCAAATGACGAACGGAGTAGTTGATGAAGGCCTACACTCCATCCATCATTTGGTGCATCTTGATAAATGTTAGACAATATGACCAGGTCCAGGCTATTTTAGATGATGAATAATTGACAATGTTGGTTATGATATTACTTATGGTGTTGCGTGTATACGAACTGACGTTGGTCAAGTTCGGACGAACTTATGCCAGAAAAATATTCTTTGGTCTTTGCATGTACAGGTTGAAGCATGGAGGCGATCGTGGTCAATGACGAGGAGAACTCAGACCAGGATGGGGAGATCCGAGGTCAAGCGGTCGAGGGAGTCATGAGATGGTCGGGCTCATGCTTGGGCACGTGAAAATCAAAGGTGGATGATGCGTGGAGAAGATACAGGAGGTACGGTCCTAGAGGCTTCGACATGTGATAAACTTGAAAAATTAGAAGCGTAAAAATAATTAAAAAACCCATGTTATGAAGGGTTTTGGGTCCCTTGAAAAGTAGTGAGCCAAAAAGCCTGGTTGAGGCAAAAAGGCCTAGGATGAGTTGTATTAGGGTTAATAACGTATTTGAGTAGGTTAAGGATTTTTAGAAGGGTTAACGGTAGCCATGGGAGTATATAAGAAAAAAAATAAAAGTTATGTAGAAAGAAGCAAACGGAGTAGTGACTAGATAATTGATCAGAGGCGGCAGGTTTGTTTTTTGGCTGGCCGTGACTTTCGAAAGAAAAGAAAATTTGTGGGAGGCTTGCGGCTGTGTTTGTGAGCTGTGATTTTTTGGTAATAAGAAAAAGAGCAGCACAGAGACCACAGCTCCGTGACGTCGCCGCCACCACGAACCCCTGTTCTGCGCTGCTCAGCTAATTCCTCGTCCACCACTTCTCGCGCGCCTCTCCGTGCTTACCTTGCTCGATGCGTTCACCACTTCCTGTCATCCCCATCGCTGCCTCCGCGGTGATATTAGCATCCGCTTCATTTGTGCCCTCCTATGCTGCCGCGTGGCGCTGCCGTAGGTCGCAGCAAGGTGTGGGTTGCTTGGGTTCGAATGCGTGGTGTACGCGGGTGGAGCTTGGTCGTACGATGGTGCACCAGGTGTTCGTCGAAATAGGTTCCAATGCATGCTGCGATCGAATTCAGGGCATTGTGAATCGATGATGGCTTTCCAGTACACAATTGCTCACTTCTTCTACACAGGTAATTTATAGACCTGAATGTGAGTGTTGAGTCTTTGCAATCATTCACCCCCTCTGATTGTCATCAATGATCCTACAAGTGGTATCAGAGCGGGTTGCTATAGAGTCATATAGGTATGTGAATCGTCCCCCCATACTAGATGGTACTGATTTTGCTTTTTGGAAGTGTTGTATGCAAGCTTACATTGAGGCTCAAGGTAGTGATGTTTGGAGAATAGTTTCTACAATATATGAGGTCCCTGCTATTGTTACTATTTTAAATAAAGCAGATATTGATTCAAATGCTTAAGCTCGCAAGTTACTATTTCAAGGGATTTCTCGTAAAGAATTTAATCGTGTAGCTCATATTAATTCTGCCTATCTAATATGAAAAATTCTTTGCGATTATCATGAAGGAACCACTAAAATTAAAAAGGTGCGTAAAAATCTTTATCAAAAAGAATATTCTGATTTTGCTATAAAGCTTGGTGAATCCATTGATGATCTCTTTGCTCACTTTGAGAAAATATTAAGTAATTGGTGTGGTGTTAATATTATTCCTGCTGATAAAGATAATACAACTAAAATTTTGAGATCTTTAGGTTCCGAGTGGTTGATGGTTGTCACAACTATTAATCAAATTGTTGATCTAGATACTTTAACTATAGATGATTTTTATTCTAGATTGAAAACCTATGAGATGGAAGCTTTGCCATCTAAGATTGAAAAATCTTCATCTTTAGCACTTGTGACTAACTCCATGTAGGTTGCTTCGTTGAGCTCTCTGTTTTGTGTTTCTTTGTCTACCTTGTTTTCTTTTTCAGAGGAACAGTTCAAGTAGCTCCCTTAAGAGGATTAGGTGTTGATCTCCTCACGATTATATAAGGCACTTAACAATGTAAGGATAAGAAAACAAGGTGGTGTTTCTGGTCCGATCAGGTGCTTTGAATGTGACGAGTCAGGCCACATTAAGATGGACTGCACTAAGTTCAAAGGGAATATGATCAACGAAGACAAGAACCATCGTCGTCGCCCATCCAAGAACAACAACACCAAAGATAGCAATTTCCATCGTAAATTCGCCGAAAAGATCATATCAGCTATTGAGCATCTTGATTTGAGTGATGTGGAATATGAGAGTTACGACGATGACCATGACGATGGTGATTCCAAAGATAAAAAGAAGAATGACGACTTCACAGGCATGTGCTTTATGGCAAAGAGTGACAATGACAGCGATCCCGATGAGGTAATACCGTCATATGATGAGCTTAAAGATAGTTTGATTAAACTTGCTATTGAATTGAAAAGGACCAAAAAGAAATTGAAAAAAAAATAATTTTGTTGTTGAAAGCTTAAATACTAAGATTAATAGACTTAAAGCTTATATTTCTGATAATGAATTATATGAGTCTTGTCAAGTTTTACATTCTGAGTTGGAAAATACTAGGTCAATTAATGCTTCAAATATGGATCAGCTTAGAGATGTAACTGCTAAATTTGATGAATTAAGATTGGCACATGACTCTTGTGATGAAAATTTTAAATGTACTAATGATGAAACTGAAAAGCTCAAGTTTAGTTCTTCTACATGTTTAGAATCAAGTATTTCAAATGTTCATTCCAAATATTGTTCTAAATGTGAATTATTAGAAACTAGACTTAACTCATCACAGGAAATAATTCAACAGATGATTTATCATGAGGTATCTTCTTGCTCTAACTGTCCAAAATTTAATACAGAGATAGAAGCTTTGACTAGACAACTTAATGATTTTGCTGAAAAAAAAGATTAGCTCAGTCTAGTGCTTCTAAGGATCTTCTAAATGAATCTATTAGAAGCACAACTTATTCCACCTTGGCTAAAGAAAATAAGTACTTTAAGGACATTTTAGAGAGATTTTCTTTTGGTAAGAAAAATATGAATATGATTCTAGATAAGTCAAAAACAAGTGTGAAGAATCAGGATCTAGGATTTAATTTTATTGAACATGACAAGAATAATTCTCCTAAGGTTGTTAAGCTTCTTGAACCTGAAAAAATTGAAGTAAAATCTGAACCGAAACAAACTATTTTTAAATCTGCTGATTTTGTGCAAAGTTCAGCTACTAATGCTGTAGGTGCTAGCTTATCATCTCAAAAGAATTCTAATTTGATTATATTTCATTGCACCTATTGTGAAAAAGATGGACACTTGTATGAATTTTGATTTAGACATACTAAGAAAGAGAAGAGAGAAAGATTGAATGCAATGAGATAAAAATATGTACCATCTTTTGTTCATAGAACTTATGCGAAAGTTGGGTTTTTAGAGAACTTTTATGATGACTTTAAATCTGCTTCACATACTAGTTTGGGATTTAATTCAAATAATTCACATTCTTTTTGATATTTTGATCGACCATATGTATGTGATTTTGGTTGTAGTTTTGTTATTGTTCCTCCACATCGTATATCTCAGTACTAGATTCTCAAATTTTATTTTACTAACCCCAGTACTGTGAGATCGATATTTCCTATGATGTAAGAACAACTGACGAGGATAGAGAACATGAGCTTGATTGGGTTTCGGTTTTACAACATTACTTGATTGGAACACTTGATAGTTCTTTATTCTTTTTTATGGCTTCTAAGAGATTTCATTTTCTGAAAGACCATGTGGAAAAGGTGATGTTGTCCTATATCTTATGGAGTTAGATTCGAAAATTGTTGATACTCTCATAAAACCGCTTGATACTTTTCGATTTGTACGTTTGCGAAGTGAGTTGGGTGTGTTGCACCCTTTGGGATTATTCTGAAGGGGAGCTTATCTTTTAAATTTTCAGAAGCTTTATTTATTATCCTTGTCAAATAACTCATCAAGTCCAAATCATTGAAACCAATTGAGTATGTGAGTTTTCTTTATCATATTTATTCATATGCTGTGCAGTTTTGATCATGACTGGTTATAATTAACTTGCTATATTTGAATTAAAAGCATGACATGGCGGAATACTTTGACTAGATTGATTATATTTATTACTTTGCGATGTCCATCGACAAGAATTAGCTTGATTGTGAGTCTTATTTTAACTCTTGGCTATAGGGCTCGCATGTTTCATGTTGTAATCTTTTTATGATCACTCAATTTGGCATGTTATAAAAAAGGAAGAGACAATTGAAAAAATGTATGCTTCAAGTATGCCATGGTAAAAAAAATAAAAATACGACAAATGAAAAGAAGTATGCTTCAAGCATGCCACCATAAAAAAGGCTATCAGTATGTCATTATGAAAAAGAAGTATGCTGCAAGCATGCCACATGCCTGAGAATTGAGTATGGAGCAATACGTTGTTACATGAGACTGCTAGCTTATCTAGATTTAAGGTTTGCTTCACTTTTAGGCTTTGACTTCTCGTTATGATATCTCATTGTACTCTTTATAATTAGTCTAGTCATTGTTGATATACCTATCATTAATATAAATTGTTTAATCATATTGACAGACTTATTTTGACATTGCTATATAATATATGGCTTTATATGATCTAGATAGCTCTACTCAATCATATGGCTTGGTTAAGTTATTCAATCAATGCATAGTGACTTGGATAATCCACAAAGCTTCTAGATTTTTGTTCTTATTGCTCATTATTAGAATTATTCTTATTCATTAAAGTTTCTTGATTATTATATTGCCAAAGGGGGAGAGAAATTTGAGATTTGAGAGATTAGAAAGTTTTTGGAGAAATTAAAATTGCTTCTCTTGTGTTGAGAGGGAGAGTTTGGCTTCAGTTCTTTACTTAGATTTGTTGGAAGTCATGTTAACTTAATGTATTATCAATGTATTCATCGAGGGGGAGATTGTTAGACCATATGGCCAGGTCCAGGCTATTTTAGATGATGAATAATTGACAACGTTGGTTATGATATTACATATGGTGTTGTGCCTGTACGGATTGACGTTGATCAAGTTCGAACGAACTTGTGCCGGAAGAATATTCTTTGATCTTTGCATGTGCAGGTTGAAGCATGGAGGCGATCGTGGTCGTTGATGAGAAGGACCCGAACTAGGATGGGAAGATTCAAGGTCAAGCAGTCGCGGGAGTCACAAGATGATCGGGCTCGTGCTTGGGTACGTGAAGATCAAAGGTGGATGATGCATAGAGAAGATACAGGAGGTGCGGTCTTGGAGGCTTCGACACGTGATAAGCTGAAAAAATCGGAAGCGTAAAAATAATTAAAAAACCCATGTTATGAAGGGTTTTGGGTCCCTTGAAAAGTAGTGGACTAAATAACCTGGTTGAGACAAAAAGACCTAGGATGAGTTGTATTAGGGTTAATAACGTATTTGAGTTGGTTAAGAATTTTTAGAAGGGCTAACGGTAATCGTGGGAGTATATAAGAAAAAAACAAAAGTTATATAGAAAGAAGCAAACGAAGTAGCGACTAGATAATTGATCAGAGGCGACTGGTTTGTTTTTTGCTCGGCTGTGACTTTCGGAAGAAAAGAAAAATTGTGGGAGGCTTGCGGCTATGTTTTTGAGCCGTTGCGGAAGAAAAAAAGTAACTTTCAGAAGCAAACGAACCCCTGTTCCACGTTGCTCGGCTGATTCCTCGTCCACCACTTCTCGCACGCCTCTCCGTGCTTACCTTGATCGACACATTCACCACTTCCTATCGTCCCCACCGCCGCCTCCGCGCGCAAGATCAGTGTCCGCTTTGTTTGTGCCCTCCCGTGCTGCTGCACGGCGCTACCGTACATTGGGTCGCAGCAAGGTGTGGGTTGCCTGGGCTGGGATGCGTGGTGTACGCAGGCAGAGCTTGGTCGCACGACAGTGCGCCAGGTGTTCATTGAAATAGGTTCCAATGCATGCTGTGATCGAATTCAGGGCATTGTGAATCGATGACGGTTTTTCAGTACACAATTGCTCACTTCTTGTACACAGGTAATTTATAGACTTGAATGTGAGTGTTAAGTCTTTGCAATCATTCACCCCCTCTGATTGTCATTAACGATCCTATAATAAACGTCCATCTATAATTATTTGAACAAGACGAGAGCGAGATTCGAGAGATAAGGGTAAGTATAGATTGAGAGGTAAGGATAAGCAAAGCTTTTTGATCATATTTTATTATTTAAGATATGTCCTTAAGGTTAAACTATTCTATTCTATCTACGGTCGTGTCTTAGAGTTATTATAGCTCTGATACCATCTTTGTCGGACCTTAGAGCAACAACTCCTGGATCCTCTGTGTAAATAGCACTAGTCTAGGATCAGCTAGTATGCACAATGGACAACAAAGATAAATATCAACCATAATGACATTTATTCATTAACTAAATATGGGCCTGAAGGCCAAAGTTTACATCCATGGCTCAAAGGTCAAATTTAAATATAAGCAGTGAAAGAAAAACACGAAGCGGAAGAAGCCCACAAGCAAATGATAGTAAGACGTGGTCTACTCGTCTTGGTCCTCACCATAGTCGAAGTCATCCCCCTCTGAGATGTGAAAGTAAGGGTGAGTACAAAATTGTACTTCACAAGTCACATGGAAAAATATAATATAGTGATTAAGGCAACAAAGGAAGATATATAGGGTTAGTTTGATTATAAAGCAGCATTTAAAGAAATACAGCAAATAGATTGAAAATTATTGAATTTAATACACTAAGTAAATAGGAAATTATAAATAAAATTAATACCGTTAGTGCAGGTCCATCCCTTACTCTAACCTAACCATGGGCATTTCACTCAGACCATCTTTTCCAAAAGATCTCATATGGATTTCATTCATCTATATGTTTTTTAATCTCCTATGGATTCCAACCATCCGTAAGCATTTTCAGAAAATCATTTTGAAAACCAAAATATAATCCATGAAAAAACTTTACTCAGCTAGCCCATGACCATGGGCACGGCTATCTAGGATAGTTTTTACACTCTACGGAGGTTGTATAACTTTACCCACAAGACATGATCATCTCATATTGCCACTGGATAAGCACACTTTCTTTGGTGTGCGGCGAGGAGATCATGATAAAGCCTTTACAAAGCAAAGCCTTCAACCTAGCTATACCAACACTAAGATTTCACTCCAGTAAAAAATCAATCGGACCAGGACCCCCTCTTGAGCCGAGTGAGACTTCACATGGCCTATGCCACGCTCACTATCAAAACAACGAGACTCAGGTTGGGACCTACAAATTAGTCAGCTAGAACTGTCCCATACCAGCTTTGTGAAAGTATGAAAAAGGGCTTTGTTGTAATAGCTCACAGACCGGTTCTTAATTGACTTAAGCACTTCCACATACCTCTTGTGTCTGGCAATCAACATCACGTCACCGAACAATAATGCATACCAACAAGCACCCAATACCTAATCATTTGCCTAAGTCTAAACCAATTTTCATATTTTATTTCAAAATATTCCATAGACTTTTTTGACTCATCGAAATCAAAAAATACATTTAAAAAGCTTGTCATTTTATGTGAAAAGATTATCCCAAACCTAAGTTATTACTATGCAGGTCTAAGAATTTGCTACAAGAATTCTCTAGTCATACTAGTGTACTAACTAGAATTTTATTCTAGTGTGACAAGAAATACAAGGATCAATGTCAAAGGTGGTAATAACAAGTAGGCATCAACTAAATTTAAAATTGATATACATGGAATAAAAATATGCATGCACAATAATTTAAAATATATATATAATTTTATTTCACAATTTGGGATCAATATAATCAAGGTGTGTAACTTACCATGCTCCGCGAATTGATGCTAATCGTCGTCGAAGAATTCTTCCGAATCGTCAAAGTCTACACACAAAAACACTCAAGTAAACTCAAATAAAATCTAGATAAACTCCAAAATTTAAAAAAGTCAGAAACGAATAAAGGGGAATTTTTGATGAATTTACAAATTTGAATGGGATCAATCGGAGCTAGGATGAAGAAAAACGGGCTCTCGGAAGTTTGAATTCAAAGAAAAAGAATAAATCAGGATTTTTGGAATTATATTTCTAAAGAAAAAGGGATTTATGATGTCACTAAGGAATTTTGGGAATTATTTTTCTAAAGAAAATTCAGGATAATGATGTCAACAAAGGATTTTCATTTTCAGCCGAGTTATTTTTCTACTATAAAAGGGAATAATGACGTCATGCTGACGTTAGCCCTAGGTTTGACCGAGACTGGCTAGTGGGCCTGGCTCACCATGGACTAGGTCCACGGACCGAAGAAAGGTTGAGGTGGCAGGGAGATGATGTGGCGCATATGTGGCAGCTGACTAGACTAAATGCTGATGTGGCGAGTGTCGTGGCGACACGTGGAAGTTGACGTGGCTCGGGAGTGCTAAGGTGGTGACGAGGCCAGCCATGTGTCAGCTAACTCAGCATTTGTACTAACGTGGCACGTGACGTGTCTTGCCACGTGGCACTGACTCGGTAAAGAGGCTAACGTGTCTCGAGATTTTGACAGGCCGCTGACTGTGCCGATTTTAGCTTGCATGGCGTAGACATGAATGGCCACGTGGCTGCCACGAGGGTTGTGCTGTCTGAGGTGGCCACCAGCGACGAGTGGCGCACGGGGCCCTAGGGCTCACCGGCACGGTGGCGAGTGGTAGTGGCCGAGGAATGGCATGCGATAGAGAGGAAGATGAGGGGAGCCATCCTCACCTAGGCGCAGGATGGCGGCGGGCTTGGAGACGGCCGGCGGTGTGGAGAAGGCAATGGCAAGCTCGGGCGACGGTGTCAATGGTGTTCCGACGGCGAAGAGGCTTGACCGAGGAGTGAGAGAGGTCGGTGGTGGTGTGAAGATCCCGATGTTGTTGTCGGTGGGCTGCAAATGTGGTTGAGGTGCCCGGGATTCCTCTCGCGGAGAAGTTTCGATGGCCGAAGCGGAGAGAAAGTGGTGCTGGGGCGATTTCAAGCCGGGAGAGGGAAATGAGGTGGGGAATGGGTAGTACAAGGAGAGGAGGTTCTTGGGGAGGGTTTAAATAGGGGCGGGGAAGAGCGAGTGAGGGCGAATTGCTTACCGATGATTTTTGCAGGGTGGCGGTGGTTGCACCGATATTAAGGGGAGTAGGGGCAGAAATGGGAAAGGTGACGGATACGGAGATGGCAGAGGTCGGCGTGGCCGAGATGGGAAAGAAATAAAAGGGAATGGGGGTGGCCGACAAAGATGGCAGTGGGAATGGCACTGTCGGGTGAGGAGAGAGGGGGAGGAAGGAGGAAGAAAGGGCAAGAAAGATGGTGGTAGGGTGGCTGACCGGTCGGGCTAGCAGGTTCCGTGAGAGGAGGGAGGGAGAGAGGAGGCACGGCATGGGCGAGATGGCGGCACGTGGGGGAGGGAGGAGATTCGACGGCTGGAGAAGAGCGAGCGAGAAAAGGGAGGCAGGCGGCGGAGTATAAGCCGTGCAGTGTTCGGGCCGAATCAAGACAGGCCATGTGTCACCCGGGGTGAAGGCGGAGAATTTAAATTTCTAATTTTTGAAATTATAGGAATAGACCTACGCGAAATTTTTTTGCAAGAAAGGGTTCTGGTCGCATAACCGTTGGGCAACTGGAACCTCTCGCCTAACGGCCGCACGTCACGTAGCCAATCCATATGAAGGACCGAAATGGTAACAGAGGGGGGTGAATGTTGCAGAAAACTGCACTTTAAAACAGCACTAAAACTGCTGGAAACTGCACTTAAAACAACACTGCTGGCCGAGAATAAAGCAGAGAAAACAGCAACTGAAAGTAACACAAATTGCTGTTCAAAACAACCTGAAAAGCACAAAGTAAATGCTGAAAAGCACAAAGTAAAAGCTGAAAAGTATAAAGTAAAAGCTGCAAACCACAAAGTAAAAGAAGCACAAAGTAAAAGCTGAAAAACACAAAGTAAAAGAAGCACAAAGCAAAAGCTGAAAGCTGAACCAAAAATCAGCAACTAGCAGCAGTCAAATAACCACTAATAGATAGCAGAAAACAGCAGCAACTGAACACAAAAATGCTCCCAGAAACCTGGCTGAAATAGCAAAAAGAGAGGCAGAGCAAGCTGAAAGAACTGAAAGAAAAATTCAGAACAAAACAGCAAACAGGGAGCACATAAACTTATCTCCTATTACTTCCTGACCGCAAGAATCAAATACTTTGCTCTCAGAAATACTAGCCAATGGGCCTTATGAATATATCCAGTTCCGAGCCAAGAAAATCTGCAATTTAACAGAAATTTCAAAGTGCCAACAAAGATTGGAATGCTTGCTTTTGGGATAAACTAGCCAAGAGGCCTTGAGATGTTTCCCAGTTCAAAGCAAAGAAGGAGTAGTCAAAAGATCAACTCAAAACTAGAGAAAACCGATTTGCTCATGGAAATTAACTAACCAAATGGTCTTGAGACAGATTTCCACCACAAGCACGAACAAGGTTTACTCTCTCAAGAACTGAAAAAAAAAACAAAACATAAGAGCCAAACATCTCAAGCAAAAAGATTTCTTAAATTGAGACAAAGAGAGATGAATGATTATAAAAGAGGAATGTTTACAAGAACTCTTCCATCTCTCACTTTCACACACACATGGAGAGAAATAAATGAAACCCTAATTCCACTCTTTTTCAAGAACATAAGCCCACACATGAAAAGAAAACTTTAACACTCATAGAGCACAAGTATTAGAGAAAACCCTAACACTCACACCCTTCTCTCTTAACTCTCTCCACTAGAGAGCACCCTCTATTTATAGCCTCCACTAATGGGTTTACAATACACTTTACCGATTAGCTCTCAACTACGTTTAGCACTTTACCCATTAGCTCTCAACAACTCATCACTTTACCCATTCTCTCCTAACCAAATCCGCTTCCTTTATGTAGTCTTGCGCATTTACCAAAATGCCACTCCTGCACCTTCTTGGAAACTTCCTCATTTCTTGTCGTCCAAGCCTCGCAACCACTTCGAGTCCTCGCCGTCTTCGACACATCCGACCGCTCCGATCTCAGCACCGCCTGTGCCTAGTCTGGTCACTCCGTGCCTCGCCACGACTCAGCTCCAAAGTCGTGCAGCCATCACAGACAAGAAAACACATCACATAGCACCGCACAAAATATTGTAATTAAATATTAGCACTAGTAGATAGCACAAAATGCCCGAAACAAACTCAAACTTTCCAGAACACGAGTCAATTACTCATCACACACACGGGGTTACCTCCACATGGTCTCTCACCATGGGCTATTGGGCAACAAGTTGTAGTCACCCAACCGTAGGGTGAGAGGTTGCAGTCGCCGAACAGTAGGGTGACTATAACTCCAGTCGTCGAACGGTTGGGCTACTGTAAGTTCTGTCGCCTGACTATTTGGTGACTGCACTTTCAGCTCATTTTTGCGCAACTGGCCTCCCAACTACAGATAGGGGTAAATGACAATTGTTGTAGGTAGGTAACATGTATCAAATTTTATGTATAAGTTGTATTTTCTTGGGAGAAAAAACGAAGGCAATGTCGGTTGATGCATTTGTGATTTTCATATATTATGAATGGTACAAAATATATTATATGCACAATAACATTTTACGTTTCTCGTATGTTGTTATAGTGCAAGAAATTTTGTGAGATTTTTTTAGGACGATTAAGATACCAATGATTGGTAAGTAATATTGTGGTACAACCAAGAATTCATACGTAAGGAGAATTTTTTTCATATTATTGGATATGTTCCTACACCAACAACTGAATGCGAAAAGACGACGAGATGTGCTTTTGCGAAATAAAATAGACTTCATAACAAAGCTGGGAATAACACGGCGTGGATGGTTTGCCTATATGCATAAGAAAGAGTATCATGTATGATGCAACAAACTGAATTACTCCTACGATACATATGCACCTTTTTGAAATAGAAATAAATTCGAGCTTTGGGGGAGTTGTGCGAAACGGCCTGGTCTACTGTGTGGACCGGGGCTATTTTTTCTTCCTTGCAAGCTCTACGTTGAACTCCTTGGTGGCCTTGTTGGCCATGGCCACCATCTCCCTCTTTTTCTTGCGCTCCCTCTCATGAGCATCACACTCTCTGCGTGTGCACACCTCGAGATGAGCTTTTGTCCCACGACGTATACACTCAGCTTGCTCATCACTGCGGCGCTCCCCCTCGCGGATCTCGCAGGCCCTTTTGAGATTCCACTCCTCGAAGTCAAGAGTCCACTGGTCATATGGGTGGATCTCCAGGTCGATCCACTTGTAGTAGCCTCGTAGCGATTCCGGGGATTGTGGGTAGACAGAAGAAGTTGTTAATGCGTACTTTAAAATAGAAATAGACTGGAGAAGTAGTGGTCTTTACGGTTGTTGATTAGTACTCATGTCCTAATGGCAGTCGAGATAGGCACAGGAATAGTTTGTGCAACCCTAGTAAAGCATGCCTAGGCTGACCGCTATTAGACTTGAAGAACTTGCATGGGTCCCTGCACCAACAGAGGGCAGCATCTCCCCCTCGGGCGGGTGTTGCGGCGAATGCTTGGTTAGAACATTCGGGATGTGGTTGCTGCTACAGGGGCCATCATTACAGGGAGCTAACCTCTTGGCACACTTCGCTTGTTTGGCCTAGACCGTAGCAACCCTTGCTTATTCGTCGTGGGCCACAATAGACCTTGCTAGTTTGCAGGTCTTCTCCCATTGCTTCATCATCTTGTCCCATTGCTTCTTCTACCTCTTATCCATCCTGACGTGATGAAGGAAGCTCCGGTGTAGTGTTGGGTTTGGTTGTGTAGTGTTCTCTCTCAGATCTCTTACACCTCCTTTTATAAGCCAAAGGGTTGGCATGGTGTGATTAATTTCTTGTGAGTAGTCTACGAGGTAGAGTGCTGCCTCGCCTAGTATTGTCACTACGTAAAGCTGCCGCGCCTGGGCTTGTCACTGTGCAAAACTACCTAGTCTAGTCTTATCACTGTGCAAAGCATACCATGATGTGATAGCTCCCTACATCTTTTCACAGCCATTGCACCAGACGGGGCAGCTTTACGCAATGACATGACTAGACGGGGTAGTTTTGCATAGTAACAAGACTAGACAGGCCACCTTTGTGAAGATATAAGACCCAAGGGTGTAGCTTTCCGCTATAATAAGACCAGACGAGGCAGCTTTGCGCAGTGACAAGACCGAACGGGCCAGCTGTGCACAGTGACAAGACCAAAGGGTGCAGCTCTCTACAGGAATAAGACCAGATGGAATGACTTTGTGTAGTGACAAGACCTGACGGTCAGCTTAGCGTAGTGACAAGACCAGAAAGCTTATCACTATGCAAAGCTGCCCCGTTTGGTCTTATCACCGTGGAAAGTTGCACCCTACGGTCTTATATCTGTTTAAAGGTGGTCCATCTAGTCTTGTCACCATGCAAAGCTGTCTTGTCTGGTCATGTCATTGCGCAAAGCTACCCCATCTGGTGCAGTGACTTCGAAAAGATGCAGGAAGCTATCAAGTCATGGTATGCTTAGTCCTGTCTTTTTGGTGCACGCCCCACCCTGTTGTTAGTAAGAAGAAATATCTTTTGCGTGATAGAGTAACATACCATGGAAGACACCAAGGGCCAGTCGAACATAGGTCACTGAAGGAAGACCTTGCACTAGAAAGGAGGGAGGACTTCGGCCCTGACTGTTGCTTGATGCCAAACAGGTGTGCTAAATTGGTTTGCTCAAAATGCAGACACAGAGAGGGTGCGGTCATGTAGGTCTCAGATGATTCGTTTGATGGTAGATAACATTTCTTTCGATGCCCACACTCTGGGGTACAATGTTAACCCTCCTTTCCAGTAGATGGTGAAATGCGACTTCGTCCGCTGGATTGATCATCCACATGAATGGTACATTGTGAGGTACATGGATGTGTTGTGGGAGTGAATCTTTGACTTAGAGGTGTGGATTCAAAGTCTGAAAGAGGAGAACGATGACCTCTGTCAGCGGATGCTGCACGAGAGGGGCAATGAAGAGGTTGTCAATATAGCAAGTTCGTATAATCCGACATGTTGTTGTGTGAGCCTTAGCTGCATATATGCGTGCCACTACAACGACGGCTAGCCACATCCGAGGTGCCCCCTCTACAACACTCCATGTGGGTAGCGTGAGGAATTTTTTACTAGTAGGCACGCACAGAGAATATTGTACCATAGTACTCTTCCCTGTTGTCCTCGGTTTTATTCAATGTCCTAAAGCATATAATCTAATGTTTTATGCATCGGTTCAGTTGCCATTTATTGACTATACTATTCTAGTGTTGCGTCACGTGCATTGAACTACGACATTGACATGGATCAAATAAACGGTCATCACAGAAAGGAGTACAAAAAAGAACACAACAGTATCACAATCATCATATAGTAAGTAAGAAATGTAAATATTACATGAACTACAAAAGCACACCCAGCACTAGACCCCCAATAGCTCCCCTAGCACCCCCTCCATCACCACCCTAGCCCCCTCCAGCTTCGCGTCCACGTCCTCTCTACAGTCCCACTTGGCCATCTTCCTCAGCAACGGGTGTCGGGGCCCTGACAAGGTAAGAGGCTCAGCAGGCCTATGCGTAAGAGGCCCCAAAGCCATAGGGGTGGACTACAATGCCACCTATGTGGCACTGGAGCACTGGTGAGCTGCAACCTAGAGAGAACCTCCGGAGGTGTGGGCTGAGGTCCCGAGCCCATCGCCTGGTCGCCCGAATCTGCAAAGTACCCGTTCTTGTCCTCCCGGCGCGAGGAGACCCCACACAACTCAGCGGACATGATACCTGCAGTGCAAATAGCATTACTTCGTCAAGTAAAGGGATGAGAGAAAACAAAAGACAGAGTGCGACTGAGTCCGCACTGTCCTGCGACCCACCGCCATCGATACCACCGCCGATGAGTCTCCACTGCTGTCCCGAGTCCCCGCCGTCGCTCGCCGGAACCCTCGCCGCCCCCGCACCGCCGCCCAGACCCACACTTGCCATCGTATCTGCGCGCTCGATCGCGTTGTGCTGCCCCTCGGTCTCCGTACCCACGCCTGCACCACGAAACCTCACGCCGCACGCCTGCCATGCATCGTCGCCCGAACAGTCAGATCCCTCCATCATGACCGTCCATCCAGATCTGAGTCTACGGGCGAGATCGTGCCACATGTCCACACTGCCACCGTTGGATCTTGTCGACGTCAGCTTGCAGCCACGTGCCACCGACAGTTCAACTTCTCGATTAGCCTAGTCCACCGTGAACCAAGAGACTAACAGACCGGTCCCACCCGACAATCACACTATGCCGTAGACCCATGAGTCAGATCCGTCCAAGTCAGTCGCCTTCTCAGTCAACACGTCAGCACCACGTGTTAGTGCCACGTTAGCGCCACATCAGCACCGACCGCTCGTAGATGCCACATCAGCATGCCACATCATCTTGCCATGTCAGCATGCCACGTCAGCCCCTGTGACACGTGTCAGCCCAGTTAACTGCCACGTTAACCGTAGCCACTGCGTCAACGTCCGCACCGTGCACTGTTCTGTAGCCGCGTCCACCGTGAACCAGCTTTTCTGTGCACTGAGTCCACAACATAGTAACTTTTCTAATTTTTCAGTATTTTCCAGCCAATTAATTTTTTGAGAACCGGTTCTTCTTCGTCCTAACTCCGATTGACCCCATTCTTTTTTTAAATTCATCTAAAATCGAGATCTACCTTTTGGTTCTAGTTTTAAAATTTTTAGAGTTTATTTAAATTTTATTTGATTTTATTTTTATGCCTTTGTTGTTT
This sequence comes from Melocanna baccifera, assembly GCA_036346265.1. Lineage (NCBI taxonomy): Eukaryota > Viridiplantae > Streptophyta > Magnoliopsida > Poales > Poaceae > Melocanna > Melocanna baccifera. The sequence goes on along the minus strand of CM070699.1, from coordinate 4,111,285 downwards.
TCTCTCTCGTTAGATCGCGTCTTCGAAGGAGCAAGAGTGCCGTCAGAAGATCCAGAACCTCTCGCTGAGTAAGGCCAAGGCAAGTCATGTTATTTGATCATGTTGAACCTAGTTTTTGATATATTATTTAAGCATTTTGTTTTAAATTATTTTGCATCGCTATTTTATTTTAAACCTTTGTACTTGGTAGTTACCGTCCTAATTTGAATAATTCATCCTTGATAATTTGAATATTATGATGCCATTGTCACGATAGGTTGTAAAATTATTTAGTGATACCATACTAGATGTCACATGGTGTTACGATTAAAATGCTTAGCCATGCTTATGTCTCGATGAGTTCATCATCACATGTGATTAATTAATTAATTTGAGTTAATGAGATATCGAATCGTGGTTGGAGCTATAATAATAAAAATTTATGTGCCATGACATTGGTGTGCCATTGGTGTTGACTATACAAAATTGGTTTCCACTTGGGCCATGACATTCACTTCAAGGGATGTGAAAGTCTCGCCTGAGTAATATTAAGAACTTAACTTTGTGATGGGAACGGGGTCCCGATCTTCCAACAGGTTCTGGATATGTTCGATTTGGTGGAGGCGCGACACAAATCGATTCGGCTTCCGAACAACACATTCCGAACCCCGCAATCGCAGTACCACGTCTCCTCAGGTTATCAACCGTGCGCTGCCCGTTGACTCGCCAAGAAGGCTAATCCTCGCCTGCGAATCGAAGAACACAAGCAAGAACAAGGAAGAACACAACGAAATTGCAGATGTATTGGTTTAGCACTCGAAAGTTGGGGTCTCACAAACCGATGAACGGCGAAACTATTCAAGACAGAATTGATCTAAGCAAAACCCAACCCTAATGGTGGGGGTGGCGGCTGTATATAAAGGAGTGAGGGGCGTGCAAAACCCTTGGACGCGCCCTAATGGGCTCCAACACGATACAAAGCCGAACGGCCCAAAAGACGGTGGCGCAGCACCCTGACAGATTCTGAACGCCCACTTGCTTCGATGATTCCCATTGACTCAGAAGAAATTTTGATATGGGACCAGAGCCATTGGAAAGGTCTCCTTCTTAGCTTTTCATACATATGTGGAACGTCCAAAACGGAGTTTGTATGCGTCCTGGGTGTCCGTTTTACTACAGGCTGGTCCTGAAGGCCGAGGCAGACTCGAACTCGAGTTGGACTGGGCCTCCGGCTTGACTTGGACGTCCTTGCTGGTCTTCTCCGCCTCCACACCTCTCTCCATGTACTTCATGACCCTCTCCAATGTTCGTAAGCAAGATAACATCATTACGTTGCAATCTATTCTCAAAACTATAAAAAGGATCGCTTAAGAATGAGCTCACCTGTAGATTTAATTGTCGCATGCGAGCTCGGGTCATTGGACCTTGCATAACGGTTGGAGGATCAGCAGTTACATCCGAAGGAGTGATGTCCTCATCACTTTGTGTACCATTGATCTGAGCTTTACCATGCAAACCACATGTCTAGTATGAGATAGATCTAGCTGATTAATTTGGGATATTTCAATTTCAATCTTGCCATTGTGATGAACATAGTTGTTGATTTTCATGAGGCGCAAGGGGGTGTTGTAACACCCCAGGACCCACATTACTCTGGAATACCACTAACCAGTCCACAATTATCCAATTTACAAGTTAAAATAAACTGTCAACAACTCCTAAAATATGATAATCTAAGTGGAAGCATATTGAAATAAAAGGAAATGGAACACTACTATTAATTTTAACTAATTAACGTGAACCACAGCCTAGCATTATTAATTAATAAAAATGAGCAACAATGAGAGAAAAAGATGAATAACTAAAGACTCTAGTTATTTATTACAGCATGAATCATGATAAGGTGTGTAATAGTGTTGTGCCACTCTACCCTTCCCATGCATGCTTGAGAATCACCTGGAAGGGGGAAACAAGAGTGAGATAAAAATATCAGTAAGCAAACTGTTTAACAAGCTAATTAAACTACAATGGTTTAAGCATCAACAATTTTTTTCCACAATTACCATATTTAAAACCTCAACCCAAATTACTACCAACAGCAGTAAAACTTTAGCAAATAAATCTCATTTAACTATATCATACCCTCAGCCACTAATACTACCAATATCAGTTTAGCATTAACATATTTTCCTCACTGACTTTACTATTTCTCACAACCACATCCGCTAACAACAGTTACCATCAGAGAACTCCTCATGCCACAACCACAAACTCCTACCACACTACAAGGGGGTGAACCCCATTCCACGACCACATCCACATTCCTCATACCACAAGTGACTCTCATGAGCCAATCCCACATGAAAACTAAGAAGTTGTATTTGTTTGTAAATAATTCAACCACAATACATTACATAAGTATGCAAATGATCTATCCACAATGTAAGTGCAAATGAATGCATATGATCCGATGCACCTTTACTCAACAAGGTGGGAGTATGCATCGTACTATGGTAATGTACGATATTGTACCGGTATGGTCGCGGCTATGTGCGGTGATATCCATGATGCAAATGATATGTCATGATATGCATGATATGATACCAATGATTCATAACAATTTAACCACAAAGATCAGCAATATATTTATCAAGAATATTATCTCATAATCCATATATGATTCAATAAGTATAATACCGCATAACCCACATTTGATTCACCAATATCATAATTATTCGATTCTTAGGAAATACTACCACATAGACCACCATATATTCATTAAAAATACCACCATTAATACCACAATATATTCACTAAGAATACTACCACTTAGACCACAATATATTCATTAAGAATACTACCCCACAACCATATTTGTTTCATCAAGAACAATACCACATAACCACAATTAAGCCATCAAAAACATAAACGATTGATTATTAAATTGCTACCACATGGACCACATTAAGGAAACATGTAACAATGATATAGCATCTCAAATTAAGAGAATTAATTAGTGTTAATGTAGTATGATTAATGAGTAAAATGATAGCACATCTGCTACGTTTACTTGCTTCTACTGTTGAAGCAAAGCGCTCACGTCCGGTCAGGAGCGACGCCACCTGTCCAAAATTACCTCACAACACAAAACTACAGCAAGGTTTCCGTGACTTAAGAAAAAAAACGCCGCTATACCCCAAACCCGACAATACCCACTCCGCTCGACGATCCTATGCCCAGCCCACTGCAGCAGCGCTGCTTGTTTTTTTGTAGCTATTAAAGTACTAGGCCAATCATAGCAAAACAGATATTTCTGAAATCTACAGTGGAAAACCTATAATTTTCAAGTAGACATCTTAATTTTATTTTGCTTCTTAAAGGGTGTAAATTGTCGCACAAAAAGAGGACAGACTTTGCTTCGGCGATTTGGCCAGGAATCTTCTAACGAACCCCAGCTTCTATACAAAGCTCTAAAATCCATGATTTTTTACAGTAGCTAGATTACAAGACTTCCTACAACTTTTATAACTGTGACCAAAATTTAAAAAAAATCATCTACCCCTCTAAAACTACACCCAAATAATAACATGTTTCAGACTACCTCTCTGCTACACAGCGAAGTTCCCGACTCTGCTACACCCAAACCCCGTGGCCAAAAAATCTAAAAAATTTCAGAAGCTAGGTCTCATCGTCCCCTATAACTTTCATGTTGGCCAGATCCGCAGGAAAATTCATTTGGATATTCTAATCTGTACAAATAGTCGCGTTGCGCGAATTAGCCTACGCGCAGACAACAAAAAACCCTAATTAGTTAATTCCTCCACTAGAACCCTACTAATCCCGTGCCAAGAACCCTAATTACATCTAAAGTAGGGAGAATTGAGGTGGAAAAAATTACCTAGGTAATCCCTCAAGATCACTCCTCTTCTTTCTTCTTCTTCCTCTTTTCTCCCCTCCTTCTCCCTTCCCTTCCTCCTCTTCTCCCTTCTTCTTTTCCTTCCTTTCTTTTCAGCCATAGAAGCCATGGGGAGAGAGAGAGGGCAGGGAGAGACGTGCAAGAGGGGGTGGGTGGCCAAGGAGGTGGGAGGGGGCTTGGCTAGGGTTTGGGGGAAGGAAAGGGGGTGGCTTGGGCCCTTTTTAGGCTGGCTGGTCCAAAGTGGCTAGCCCACCCCTCTAGACAGTGCAAAATTTGATTTTTAATTAATTTATTTCTTTCTTTCACTTTAGAAAATTCCGCAATTTTATTCCTACCTCCCGCGATCCACCGAAAAACCAAAAAATTCTGCGATTCCGCTAAATATTTCTAGGGACGTCGTAAAAACGTTGAAGTCATTATAGGTGTGATGCGAAACCCTAGCGGGCGGGATTGAGTTGAGATTGAATATTGTAAAGGTCTTATTGTGATTTTCTTAGCGCGAGGCTAATCGCATCGTGTGGGTACAGTTGTACAATCTTTGTAGAGTGTAAAACTATTCGAATAGCTGTGTCCCCAGTTACGAACAATGCTCAGTGATTTCACACGAGAGGTAAAATTTTCATAAAACTTGGATTGGTTATCATGGGAAAGTGAATGGTTAGTTCACTGGTGGGTTAACTTGTGGATGAGAGGTTCACAAGTGGCTTATTCATTCTTGTTGATTACTTATTTGTTATTTTTTTTCTTAAGTTCGTTTTCAATATATTTAACATATTTACTTCAAAACATTACTTTATGCAAATTAACCTTTCAGCCATCCATTGGTAAGCCTTGCATACTATATTACATTCATTTGTTATAAACAACTTGTTGAATACCAATGTACTCACGGCTTTATGCCTACTGTTGCTTAGTTGAGAAGGAGGAGTTATACCAGCAGGAGGTACCAGAGGGAAGATACTTCAGCGACTTCACGGATTAGGACTTCGCTTCTCAGTCGATTGCCTGTGGGTATGTCGAATAGCTCCCACGCTTGTTTCTGTTTTTCGATGTTAGTTTCTTAAGCCCTTCGGGCTAGTAAGTTGTAAGCTTGACCATAAGGTTATACTTAGATAATTATTAATATTTGAGTTTTTCCCTTATTTTTATCGTGTATATGGTTGATATTTCATCTATGTTAAACTGTGTGCACTAGCGTGATCCTAGACTAGTGCAGTATACACAGAGAGTTTGGATTTGTATATGCGGGTCTCGACACTCGGCTAGCTCTATGGCATTGTTGAAGTAGTCTAGAGGGATGTACGACACCTTGTACGTGCCCTGCGTGGGGAAGCCGTAGTAGTTTGAAGGATGCACAAACTGCTACGCTAGCGGTGTACGGGTCCTCGCCCAAGCTGCCCCCTAGCCTCGTTAGGTCGGGGTGGTGTCAGATGTGCCCTGGCCGACCCTCCGGCCTCGTCAAGGTGTGGCAGATGTGGCCACACAAAACCTCCCACACGGAGTGATGCCGGATGGGATAGCACTGGTGGACGCACAGAATGTGCAACAGGCGTCGGTGTGCTGACCTCCGGGAGTTGAGTGCACAACAACAGTGCAATGGCATGTGCATAGCCGGCTTGCACATGACGGGTGAACTGGACCAACTCCTCGTGTGTGAACTCAACACCACCGGTGATCCTGTTCCCCATGGTAAAGAGTCCCTCCAAAGCACAACACCAATGTCTGCCTGTAAGGAAAACACAAAAGGGTGAAACCTATTTGTGGGATTTCCAAAAGCGATGATTTAGGAATATGATGTAACATACCACGACGTGAACATCCTGGGTGAAGTACATGGGGTACGTGTTGGTCGGTGTTGCGATGTGTGGTGTGGGTGAGTCGACGATATGTATTAGCCTGGTACGTGTTCAAGCAGCGTACCAGCGAAGGTACTCGCCGTACGCACTACGATCGTATGGGGTGTCCTCCCGCACACAGTTGTGCTGTGTGTCCTCCTACTGAGCTGTCCACGCCTCAATCCTCGCCATCCAGTTCGTCCCGCATTTTACTCCCTTCCTAGAGTGCCTATAGGAGGTAACATTTTATTAGAAGTCATGCAATGAGACGGCAGTAAAAGAAAAGAAATCTGTGGCTGTAAGTCATGCATGGATGTTGTTGAGCATAGGTAGCTTGCCTGGTGCTAGAACAACCAGGCGTAGGCCGAACTGGCATATGACACGATACGCTGTGTAATCCTCCACGAAGACATCGAACACGAGCTTCTTGCGCACCAGCCAGAAAGCTCGATCGCGCCAACACAGCGAGGACAAGCTGTTAGGAGCGCGGCTCTCTAGTGCGTCATGGAAGTAGGGCTCCCAACGCACATCATCAACCGTGATCCAGTCGAACTGCTCCACGAACGGCAGATATGCCCATGTAACCTAAATCTACCCGAACTGTACCTACAAGGAATACCAGCTGTTAAATAGGGCGATCCATAATATGAATTAATTAATTGCAAGTGAGACTACGTACCTATCTACGGCTCCAAAGAGAACCCATCGTAGGCCGGTCCATCTCGCCTCCTAGGTACATCTTCGCCCCGTACGAAGTAGTGTTCTCCAATATGGGCCATCCAAGGCTAAAGCACTCGAAACGACCATAGCTGCAGTAGCAATGGACACCCTACGAGGATCAAGTTCGCCTTGGTCCTCCTCACAGCAAGTGTGGTCGAACCCTAACTGATGTGGGGGGCCTCCCCATCGGCGATGGCCCTAGCGTAGGCAATGAGCCACACATCGACAATATTGTCGTGGCTGCTGGTGAAGAGCACCCAACCAAACATCCACAGCAAGTAGGCCTCCAGGTGTCGCAATACCTGCTGCTCATCTGCGCCCAGATCCATTCGCTCCACCTGAGTACATTGAAAGGGGTCCTCCAGAGCTGTCAATAGGGAGCGGTCAAATGGGAAGCATCGCGATCACTTTGTAGTGTTGTCCCTCTCGCAGCTAGTGGCAGACCATCCTCATTTGTGGCCTGCACCATCCGGGCGAGAGGTAGTAGTCTACACATAACGTGCCAACTGATTGAACTTTTATAAATACTCATTCACGGTGCGGCTTCCTTGACAGAGTGCTCGGAACTCCTTCTTCTTCAGGGCAATGGTAAGGGATGTGAGTTTTGTGGAAATTTTGCACAAACTCATTCCATGACATGACCTGGGGGTTAGCATAGGAGGCGGTGAAAGTATCCCACCATTCGGATGCAGGTCCGTTCAGCTAGTGAGAAGCAAATAAGACCCTTTCCCGGTTGGTGCACTGCAAGATATCCAACTTTTTTTCCAATTGCCCGGAGCCAATCATCAGCATACATGGGCTCTGAACTGCCTGAAAAGGTGGGAGGCATTATCCTTAGAAATTCTGAGAACCTATTGGGAGGAGCTTGAGCTAGCGGTGGAGGAACATATTGAGCTGGATTGTTGATAGTTTGCGCAAGCAGTTGAATTAGCTGATTTTGGTTTGCCATCAGTTGTGCCCACTCTGGTCTAGCTGCTAGTGAAGGCAGAGGAATGGGGGCGGACTGGCTTTCCTGAATCCGTTGTTGGCGTTGTCATCGATGTTTCTCCTTGTGTTCACCATCTGCCGAAATCTTCCAGATTTAGAGGAAAGAGAGAGGACTAGAAGGAAGGCTTTGTAACAATCCAACAACCAAGCACACACAAAAAGCAATGAAAACTTGAATAAGAGCCAATAAAACTTCTTTATTAAAAGATAATAATCTTGAGGCTATTAACAAAGGAATAACAGCTCTCAAGTAATGTTCCATAACTTAAATTTATGGTTCCTATATGCTGGTGCTACTTTTAAACTTCTTTGGGAGGGTCCTGTAGCAGTGGAACCCTCATTCGCTACACAATACTTAGCTAACTCTTCCCATGCTGCACAGAGCTTCTATGCTACGGAACTCAACTCATCCAAAGTGGCTTGGTACACTAGTCTATGGACTTAGTGAACTGCACCTGCTGAATGAGTTGAGGGTTACTCTCGAACTCCGTGGAAGAGAATATACTAACGAGACTGATAGGAAGCTTGCTGGGGTAGTAGCGAAATGTGGTGCGTTGAAGTTCCAATGCGTAGATGTCCCTCATTTGTTGAATTACTTCACGAGCTGCATCTTGGATACCGGCGAGGAAAGTCTCTTGTGGTACGGGGGTGTCAAATGTGTGAAAAGCTACTTCATCTCCAAAGTTAGCGAAGATCATCACTTAGACTCTCCAACGCTCTTGATCTTCATACCTGCCCAAATATCCTCGATAAATAGGGCGGGCTTGATAGTTCAACTCTTGAAGGAGACTCCAAAGACAGTCAGCTAGGTGTCCAACTAGGATTCCATGGGAGACTCGAGTAGGACGCTCAGCCATCTAAAATTTTGAAAAAGGGAGGAAAGTTAGTAAACAATTTTTGACAAAAGAACCTAGTTAAGTGAGAGGAAAATAGATTTAAGAAGATAGTTATTTATTAAAATATGTCCTTAAGGTTGGTTCATTCTAGTCTATCTACGGTCACGTCTTAGGGTCATTATAGCTCTGATACCATCTCTGTCGGGACCCGGAACAACAACTCTAGGACTCTTTGTGTAAATCGTATTATCCCAGGAAAAGCTAGTACACACAGAGTTAACAGGGACACATATCATGCATAATAACCACACTTTATTACAAGATAAAAGTATTAGTCTTATGGCCAAGTTTTACAATTAAAGGCTCATGGCCAACCAAATAAAAACAGCAGAAATAAAAATCGTAGAAGAACAGCTTATCATACCTGCCCACAGGCCAATGACTGTAAGACAAAGCCTATTCATCAAAATCCTCACCAAAGTCGATGACATCATCCTTTGGCAACATAATTAAGCAAGGTGAGCACATAAAGTACTCCACAAGTTACACTAGGAGATTTAACAGAATAGATGCATGCATAAAGAATGTCAAAGGAAGGCTTAATAGGGTTATTTGTGCGGAAAACAAAACTGAAGTAAATAATATAACATAAGTATAAAAGCTGAATTTAATACATTATATGAAACAACATTTTAACAAAAATATTATCGTTAGTGTAAGCACTGACCTACACTAACCTAACCACGGGTATCCCACACGGACCATCATTAAAAGAGTTCCTGTTTGTCCACAAACCAAGTTTTATGAAATTAAAGTCTAATCTGTGAAAACCATACTCAGCATGTTCATGACCGTGGATACGGTTATCCAGGATAGTTTATTACTCTGCAGAGGTGTACAACTTTACCCACAAGACATGTCCTCTCGCTTGAGCTACATGATTAACACACTACCTTAGATGTGCGGCGGAGAGTTCATGACAAGACCGTTACAATGTTCCGTAACCAAAATAGTTACGCCGCCACTAAGATTTCACCACAATTTGAATCTACAAATTAGAGCCTCCTCTTGTACCATGTGAGACCTCCCGCGGCCTACGCCACGCTCACATTTAGCCTATAGTGGAACTATGTTTGGAACGTCCCAAATTATTTAGCCAGGTCTGTCCCATATCAGACTTGTGGTAGTATGGTGTGACTTTGTAAAGTAGTACACAGAAACGGTCCTTAACTTGACTTAGACTCAAACACAAATCCTCGTGCTCGACAGTCAACAACGTGTCACCAAACACGATACATACCAGCACCCCACCACCAAACCAGGAGCCTATGTCCAAACCAATTTTTAAGTTTTTATTTTAAAACATTTCGTATATCGTTCTTGACTCATCGAAGTCAAGCATGAATTGTTGGAAATCGATATTTTATTGGAAATAATTTATCCCACCTAAATTTCTCTAAGCATAACTAAGCAATTCACTAAAAATTTTCTAGTCAATACTACTGTACCAACTAGTTTTCATCTAGGTGACAAGGCATATGATAACGAGATCAAAATTTGCTTTACACAATGGATCATGGGTATAACTAGAATTCAAATCGTCTTTAAATTACATTGGAATAAAATTATGCGTGCATATACATTTAAAAACAACATAAATAATTTAAAATAATAAGAACAATATGGTCAAGGGTGTAACTTGACTTGCTCAAAGTCCTGTTGCTGAAATTCGTTGAAGTCAAACCCTCCTGAATCGTCGAAATCTAATACGAAGAACCAAAATAAAATCAAACAAAATTCAAATAAAATTCAAAAAGAACTTAGAAATTTGAACGGGTCCAATCAGAGTTAAAACGAAGAAATATGGGCTTCCGGAAGTTTAAATCTAAAGAAAAAGAAAAAGACTGATTTTCTGGAATTATTTTTGAATTGAAATTGAATTATGACATCAGTAGATAATTAATTTTCTGAAGGAAATCCGAGATTATGATGTCATTATCATAATTCATGTTTGGGCTGAATTATTTTTCTAGGGAAAATGGACTTATGACGTCAAGATGACGTCAGCCCTGGGATTTTAATATTCGAGCCTGAGACTGACATGTGGGCCCAGTTTTTTGGTGGACTGAGTCCACCGACCCGAAAGTGGCTGAGGTGGCACGCGGGCTGACGAATTGCAAGATGGGGCTGGCGTGGCATGGCCGGTGATGGCAGCGCTCAGGGACCGATGGCCGGCGGAGTTCCGGGGCTCGGCGGTAGTTGGCGAGGGTGCCAAAAGATAGAGGGGGGCACGGGGAAGCATTTTCACCTGCCCAGGGTTTTTGGAGATGGCCGGAGGGGGCTCGTCGGCGTGGAAGGCGGCGGTGGCGTTTCGGGCGTCAACGGAGGAGGCACTCCGGCGACGGGATCGCTCGGTGGAGGGGCGACCGATGATCACCGAGGCACGGGGAAGATGAGGACGGCGTCAACGAGGCACAAGGAGGTCCGAGGCAGCTGCAATTTCTCGTCGGAGCTCCTTAAATGAAGAAAAGTAGAAGTCGCACGGTGCGACGGGTTTTTGAGCGGGGCAAGGGGCAATTGGGTGAGGGGAAGTAGGGATCCAGTTCCATGGACGGCTGGGAGGTCCTCAAATAGGGGAGAGGGAGAGTAATGGTCGAGCAATTGCTCGCCGGTTTTGAAATGCTCCCGCACATGAATTGGCGTAATGGCGAGGCAAAGGAGAAGACAAACGGTCGGGTCAGGTGCGACGAAAATGGGGGAATAATTGCGCATAGCGCGGGAGGGAGAAACAGAAGAAACCGAAGCTTTTAAAGCTTTGGTTTTTGGCTTTAATGGCGGCGGCGGCTCGGGGAGGAAGAAAGGGGCGGGGAAGACGGGCCTGACATGCGGGCCCCGCTTGTCAGCGAGAGAGGGAGGGAGAGAAAGAAAAGGCGGCTGCGGGATTTGTAACATGTGGCGCATGAGAATGATTAGGTCCGTCCAAGTGAGAGCGAAGGGGTAAGTGGCTTCGGGTGGCTGAGATTATCTCCCGTGGGCGGGGATTAAATCTAGGCGCGACATGTGTCAGCCCAAGAATAAAAGAACTTTTCGGACAATAGGAAGTCGCAAAATTACTTAGAAAACACCAAATAGAGTCCAAAAATTCCAAAAAAAATTAGAAAACTCCTTGGAACTATTCTAGACTTAATAAAAATATTTCCAACCTATAATATCATTTAGTTTTTTATTATAAAAAACACTAATTATCTTTGGGAAGGGAGTCTTTAATTTCTAGAAAATTCTGAAAAATACCATAAATATAGAAGGACTTAGGAAAAAAGAAATAAACTTATTTTGGCCTTTATACAATGATAAATTAAATTTTCTTATTCAAGGCTTGAAATAAAATCCAGCAAAATAAATAAAAAACACATAAAATTTTAGAATGTTACGAGTAGTAAACATCACTTATAAATAAACGAATGGAACAGTACTAGGCTACTAGGACAATACTTACAACAGTACTGAAAATAGGTAAATAGCACTACAATTGTACAAACGATACATGCAACGTATGCTATAGTTACTACAGCAGTACGTACATCAAATGTCACAACTAACCAAGTATATAATACAATCTATAATAATTTGTAATCTTGAAGCCACTTTGCGAACTCGAACAACCGGTAGTGGAAACCATGCCTACTTGCCTACTTATTAGTAGGTGCCTTGCATCGTCTAGCTTGCCTACTTATCTTGCATCAGTAGTGGAAACCCGTAGCATCTAATGGGCACTTCAGCTTGTGTTTCATCTATATCATTGGTAATATGACGGCTCTGCCGCCGACCCTATCCACCTTTCAGCATGTTAACATCCAGAATCCAGATCCTCCATATAATATCTAGGGTGGCGAAATTGCCTACAACCCTGAACCATTTAAGCTCGCCACACCATTGCATCACCCCTCTCCTTGAAGAAGTACTCAGACATGAAGTTCGAAGGATCCATGCCCACGGTCCCACATACGACGAGGACATGAAAGCATGACTTATGTAATATCTTCGACTTGTTGCACGAACACCTAAGTTCATTTATATGATCTCCAAGGCATACCTCGTGGGTGATAAAAGAACGAGCCATCCCAAATCCGATTCTATCCCAGAGGAGTACGTCGAAATGATGCTCCCTATTGACCATCATGTGCACCAAATGCAATTGGCCTTTCTCTGTCTTCACCTCTATGTATGTCGTAATATTTGAGTAGTACAATGTTTGTGGGTTAGCTATATGAAGTACGGTATTTACTTCCCTCTACCTGAAATAACCGATTATATTGTGTAGAACATCTTCCATAATAGCGACGAGGGGCTAAAAACAAAAGCCCTGAGGACCTAATTTTACACCTCAATAAAGTTAGACAGTGTAGATAGCAGCGGCGGCGCACGCCTCCGCCTCTCTGCGCGGCCGTGCCGTTCAAAACCATCGTGACCGGAGCCCCAACCCCAACCTGTCACGCAACATCCACTCTCACCTCACCGACAAGTGGGCCAAACGAATTATTGACCCCACATTCCAGTTTCAAAGACATGCCTACCTACGCGCGCAAGGACAAGGCTTTCCAGGTCTAGCTTAGGGTTGTAAATGAGCCGAGTTCGAGTGAGCTTGGTCTTTCAGGCTCGAGCTCGATAGAAGCTCGAGTCGGGCTCAAGTTGGAATCCTAGTTTGAATCTGGGCTCGAGCTCAGCTCGGTCGAAGTTTGAGTAGACTCGAGTTCAGCTTATTGAAACTCGATAATAATTAAAATAATTTATTATGCACTAATTTTCAACAATACGAAAAGTTCAAGTTCGAGCTCGGCTCAAGTAAGCTCGATAACAGTCAAAATAATTCAAATATGCTCTAATTTTCAACAATAAAAAAGCTCGAGCTTAGTTCGGGTAAGCTTGATAAGAGTTAATATGTATTACTATTTAAACTCAAATCGAGGCTCGTGAACTATTCGAGTTCAGCTTAGTGAAGCTCGCGAGTTCGAGATCAAACTCGAGTTCGGCTTATTTAAAATTTAAGTTGAGTTTAAATCAAATTTAGAATAAGTTAAGGATCAGTAGGTCATGAGTCTCGAGTTTTTTTTTATTTTTTTAGTCTTAGGTCTAGCTCGTCGCGTATTATTACAGCCCTTAAAATTGTAATTCCATATTATTTTTCTCCACTTCTATTTCTTTCTTTCTGCATATCTTTCTTGTTCTTTCCCTCGCCTCGCTTCGCTTCTCCAAATAAAAACGCCCAAGTTACCCAACCAAACCCTAGGTTTCGATCCAATTCGACTCAAACTCGGCGCGCTGCTTCGATCTCGATTGGGCGTGGGATTGGATCGGAGGTTGCCGCGGCGGGATGACGATACCGAGCGCGGAGGGGTTCCTCCCGGCGGCGAGCTGCCTCCCGTGCACGGCCGAGGAGGAGCGGGAGGCCATAGCCGCCCTGACGCGGGAGGCCGAGGCGAATGTCAAGGACGGCGATCTTCGCTACCTCGTCTCCCAGAGGTCGGTGCGGCGCCCCGTTCCGGCTTGATTCTGTGATTTTTTCTGAGCATTTTTGCTTGCGGGTGGAATCGGTTCGTTTTTTCCGGGCGTTAGGTGTGGAGGTGGCGCGTGATGTGGACTCGCGATTGATCTAGGAGTGTTTGGGGCTGGTGGTCGTAGAGGCAGTAGAAGTATTTGTCTAATCCTGCTGCACTCGTCGATTTTCTTTGTAGCATTTGAGGAATCGGGGTTTTGGAAGGGTGATGGACGGTGATTTCTGGCAGACTTTTTTTTTTGTTTTGTTTTGGGAACTGCTGATTTAGGAGGGGCCTGGACTCAATGCTGCATGACCTGATTCGCCACGCGGGCTGTAGTGGCGGTATACGATGGCTCGTTATTGTGAGGGCAGTATTTAACTGTTTGGTTATTTCCTTCTCCTTTTGAGCTAATGTGTATTGGTGTCTGGTGATGCATTGTGTAATGAGTGATAGTTGTGGGATTGTAATTACGATAATGGAGAATGCAATTCATCCATTCACCTGCTGGCTGAATAGGCATTATGTCTGGCCCTGCAATTATGGTTGTGGTGAATGTAAATGGGCTATTCATTTCCTCCTGGACTTCTCCGTATTGGCCATACATTGCGATGTTTGGTTGCCAACGATTGGATCTGGTATAAAGCTGAGAAATGCTAAATCAAAGGAAATCAATTTGCATATTTCAACCTAGGAGTTAATTCATGGAAAAGCCTGGAATAAACTGTGGGAAATTAAAGACTCTACTTTCTATTCCGAAGTGGCCCCTTGTTCCCATTCCCATCAACTAAACTTCGAGAGTTTTGATTCCCACCACTCTATGCCCACTTGCACTGTTGATTCCCAGTACTGTAATGCCCCCTAACTGGAATGCATGTAATGAATATAACAGATGCCTTCAGTCGCCTTTTGAAATTCGCAGCTGCTCACCTGAATACTTCTGTGATTGCAAAATATGCATACATTTATGTGGGTGCTGTACAGTTGTTTACATGTTTGATTTGCTCATCAATTAGACCAAGTAAATGAGCTATGATGAGATCTATGTCTTTCAATATTACTATCTGTGAATTTTGCAGACAGTGACATCCAACAGATTGGTGTAGGAATTCGCTACTCCTGTTAAAAATTATGCAACTAACATGTATCACTATATATATAGTCCAAAACAATCCAATTCACAGGCCCTTCTTGATTTTTTCCCTGTAATGTCATATCTGCATTGCACTTATTGAGACTGTAAATATCATATCTGCATTGCACTTTCGAGGTTGTATTTCCTGTTTGAAGTTAAAATATTTAAGCCATCTGCTTTTCATTTGAAATAGTAGTTTTACACATTTTAAGCCCATGATGTGCTTATTCAATTACACTGTAAATATCGCAGCTGGTGGAGCAACTGGCAACGGTACACGGGCACAGTCAGTTTTGAAGAGAATGACACTGACATGCTTCCTCAAGCTACAAGTAGACCTGGAGAGATTGACAACTCAAAGCTTGTTTTGGAGGAAACCAGCAGTGGCAGTGAAGAGCCAGAGCTTCAAAGAACCTTGAGAGAAGGGCAGGACTACACTTTGGTGCCCCAAGAAGTTTGGAGGAAGCTATATGAATGGTATGCAATGTTACATAAATTATGCATTGTTTTTTTTGGTAGTTCCATTTAACTGTACTTAGTAGCTGAATATTTGGTAGACTACACCTCTGTTATCATGTTAACCCTTTTTGTTGGAAATTAGTTGTTGCACTGTTATTCTTCTTTTGCTTGTTGTTACTAGTTTAGAAACAAGATATGCTAACTATGCGACAACATGAGTTGAGAGTTAGGATGGCTTTTTATTAGATTATATGTAAGATCTTTATCGATTTATATGGCATAATCATGCCTTTCCTGGAGTAACATGGACTTGACCTTAATATCCACTGTATTTTAGAACATTTTCTTCAATCACATTGGCTAGTATTACGATGAGACCTCACAAGGCATGCAGCGTTCTTTTTGGCAAAGTCTTACTTTTCCCTTTTTTTCGGTGATGTGTGAATTTTTTTGGGGGGTGGGGGTTTGAAGGAGTTGTATGTAGTATTGCTTGCAGCTGATTTGTGGATTTTCATCTATTATAGCACTTGGCCTTGTGAGATATAGTTTTGATTTGATAGTTTACATCATGTATGTA
Organism: Melocanna baccifera; assembly: GCA_036346265.1. Taxonomy (NCBI): domain Eukaryota; kingdom Viridiplantae; phylum Streptophyta; class Magnoliopsida; order Poales; family Poaceae; genus Melocanna; species Melocanna baccifera. The sequence continues at coordinate 4,095,307 of CM070699.1, read as the reverse complement.
ATATTGCTTGCGGCTGATTTGTGGATTGTCATGTCATCTATTGTAGCTGTTTCCCATGTGATAGATAGTTTCTACTTGATAATTTACATTATGTTGTCTTTGGCATCATCTGTTATTCATTGGGCATATGACTACTTTCAGGTATAAAGGTGGACCGGAAATCTCTAGAAAAGTAATTTGTGATAACCCAACATCCAAGAGTTACATAGTGGATGTCTATCCCCTCCATCTAAAACTAACTGATGAAAGAGACAACTCTGAGCGGATTATCAGAATAAGTAGAAAGGTAAAGTGGCATTAATTTATTGCTTTTGATATAGTGCTCCATGTGTAAAAATCCATTGGCAGTGCAAATGAAGCTTCTTGTGATATGTTTTTGATGTGCAATAGATGATCAGTTTGAACAGACCAGTAGGCTACATTAATTTACTTAGTTGGGCAGTCACATATGAAACAGAAAATCAGTTAATTATTGTATTCCTTGAAGATATGAAATAAGAAAAACACAGAATCTCTGCTTTGTGATAGTGCCACAAAAACAAAAATCAATTCGGCTCATCTTTCTTTGCCTTATCGTTGGTATCTCCTGCTTTTGTCAGCTTGAACACTAGTTGGATGTTGATACTTTTGGCTGGCTGTTGGTGAAAGAAAAAAAATGCTGGCTGTCGGCGAAAGAAAAAAAGAAAAGGTTTGTTACAAGCTGGATGTGAAATGGCAACTATTGTGGGTGTTGGTTTTGTTAACTGCTTGGGGGTAATAGTGCATGTAATGATTTTTTTCTCTGAGCGCCTTTTCTTAGTACTGCTGTTCAGAATTCAGCGAGAGTCAGAAGAATTTTCTGGTTAACAATTATATTCTTTGTGCAATTGATTTATTTTGTTGACATCAATATTTTGATGCTTTCAGGCCAAAGTTCATGAGCTTTACAGATTGGTTTGCTCACTAATGTCTGTAGAACAGTCTAAGGTACAGGCATTATCATTTATTGTATTTGATATATTGATGCATTTTATGTGCAGTGGAACCCCAACATTGGTATGCTAATGTTTTCCATTCTTTGCTCTGTTTTGCTTTAATGGTTCAGATCCACATCTGGGATTATTACCAAAATACGAAGAACAAGAAGTTGACCAATTTCAATGAGACTCTAGAAGAAGCTCAAGTTATGATTGATCAGGAGGTATTATGTTCATTCACATTTTTTTTTGTTGAAACCTGTGAGGCTTTCCTTTATGTTCATCAATGAGATGGTTGCTCTCTTATGCTGTGTTGCCTTGCATCACTTTCTCCTATGGTCTCTTGTTGCATGGCACCTCTTTGTCCATGAATATTGGATCTGGAATTAAGTAGTAATAAAACCCTCAAATCTTGCTTCTTTTGTTATTCTACTTTACATTTGCATTTGGTTAGCTATCTTATGGTTGACACTGGAATTGTTTTGAATGAATGAAGTTGGCTCTTTAGTCTTTTATTACAAAACTCTGCTTTTTAGCACTGTGTTGTAAATTGGGATATGGGTATCTAGTGTAATTTTTTTTATTGTGGACTTGAATGAACCTGTCTGGTAGGGCTGATGCTCACTATCTGTTCTATTCATGGTACCACTGCCTGTGACTTTCTCAAATTGGATGCTTGCCTGAGGCATGATATACCCTTCGTTTGATGGCAAGCCTGTAACATCTTTGCTATTTTTTGGCTGTGTATTGGCTGAAAGTTGTTCCTTGCTTTATGCTTGCAGATTCTCTTGGAAATGAAGGCAGATGATACCTGGTATTCGGATCTCAGTACGAGTTCCACATATAATGAGTTAGCATTAATTCCATTGGAACCCTCCACATCATCATTTTCAATTGCTGGAGGCCCCACCTTTTCAAATGGTTATTCATCTGGAATTGGTTCTAGTTTTTCACAAGATAATAGCTTCAATCCTTCACTAAGGGACACAGAAGATGGGTATACTAGTTTCAGCAATGGAACAAAAGATGACATCCATGGATTGAGTGGGTTACATAACTTGGGTAATACATGCTTCATGAATAGCGCCATACAAGCCTTGGTTCATACACCTCCATTGGTAGAATACTTTTTGAAGGACTACAGCCAAGAAATAAACACAGAAAATCCACTTGGGCTACAGGTACGAGCTCTTATTCCGAACTTATTAAAGATTAATAACTTACATGATGATGCTGCTGATGATATTTGAGGATTTTTTATTGTGCAGGGTGAACTTGCAATAGCATTTGGAGAATTACTGAGAAAACTTTGGTCGGCCGGTCGAACTTCTGTAGCTCCACGTGCATTTAAGTCAAAACTTTCTCGTTTTGCTCCACAGTTCAGTGGATATAATCAGCATGATTCTCAGGTTGGTGTTCTGAACGTTAATGGATATCCAAATGTTAAGTCAATTTTTAGCTTGGAATAAACAAATTTATTTATTTTTATCATGGTGTTGGTTTTGTTTATTTTAATTGTGATAATGCCAGAATTGTAGTTGCGCTTCTCCAGTGCATATTTCATTGCTGCTTGTTATCCTGCACTGTCTCAGGTTGTATATATTAGGAATCCTCTTCTATTTTACCTCACATTGATAGATCCTAAATCATGATGTCCTATCTTCTGAACAAAATATCCCCGCTTTTTGGCATGGTCTGTGTGCTTTCATCAAGCATGCATTATTAAGTCGTCGACTAGTCGACAAGTCGGTGGGGAAGGACCGACTTGCGCCGGCGACTCGACTTGCGACGGCCAGTCGGGCGCCTGGTCGACTAGTCGTTGACTTGCTCGTCGACTAGGTGACTCCAAGTCGGGCGCCTTGGGGTAGTGAACCAGTGAGCGAGCAGGCAGTGAAGTGAGAAGTGATATGTACCGAAGCAGTCAGCAATAGCGGGCAGTGAAGACTAAAGAGAGAGTGCGGAGTTCGGTGCTCCGACCACAAATTCCGGTCTGTAGTCGCTGTCGGCCGCCGCCAGATCTAGATCCGGCCTGTAGTCGCCGCCCGCCGCCGCCAGATCTAGATCCGGGTAAGCCCCCTCCGCCCCGGCCTCCCTCTCCCTGGCAACCTCCGCCCCGACCTCCCTCCTCCCCGGCCTCCCTCTGTCTCGGCCTCCCTCCTCCCCAAGGCGGGGGGAGTAGCGGCGGGGTGGGGGAGGAGGGGCCGGCGGGGGGAAGGGGGAGGAGGGGCCGGCGGGGGGAGGGGAGCGGGCCCGACGGCGGATTTGGCCTGGGGAGGAGGGCGTCGGGGGGAGGAGGGGGGCGGCAGGGGGAGTGGGCGGCAGAGTTGGAGAGAAGGCGTCGAAGCGAAGAAAAAAAAAGGCAGTGGGATTGGGGGGGCAAGTTATAAGGACTGGTATTTTGCAATTTAGCCCTCTTATTTTCTGAAATTGCAATAAATTCCTTCTCTGTATATACATATTCATATAAACAGTACGAACAGTACCTGTCGACTAGTCGATAAGTCGGTCCTGAGGAGGGTAATGTCGACTTAATAACCTTGCTTTTGGCCATCAAAAGCAGATTGCTTTTTTGGTTACTTTGCATCATTTGCGATCCCCTCTTTCTGAAGCATGTATCCATCTCCGTTACAGCCTGTTTTATTTGTTTCCCCTTTACAGTAATTACCTTATGTTTTAATCATTATCATCTCCTTTACAGTCAGGTGATATTTCTTGAATGTATATATCTCATCTCTTTCACTTAAGCACCCCCTGTTGTAGCAGGGTAATTGTTGAAGTATAAGTGAATTGCCCACCTTCTTCATCAGCTTAAACTTTTGGGTGAATTGATTGGTGTATACAACTTAATATGGTATCAGAGCTAAGAGGTTTTGAGTTCGAGACCCGGTTGGCACAATTAAAAAAAATAATTGTAGTCCACTTCTATTCCACATCTTAGGCCTGAGGGAGCCTACATGTGAGAGGGAGTGTTGAAATATAAGTGAATTGCTCATCTTTTCTCATCAATTTAAGCTTTTGGGTGAACTGATTGATGTATACAAAGTGTTGAAATATAAGTGAATTGCTTATCTTTCCTCATAAGTTTAAGCTTTTGGATGAACTGGCTGGTGCATGAAACTTAATAGTAACCCTTTCTTGCTTTTCTAATTCTGTTCAGTCTGCTTCCCTGCTTCACTACCTTTAAGAATTTGATACTTAGCTCCATATAAGTCTGTTGATAGTGTTATAACATGTTTTCTTCTGAAGCTGTCCATCGCAACTTCCCAATACTTTTTAGGTGTTATGTATCATGTTTTGAACATGTTAGTTCCTTGTCTCATATAGCTATTACTGTACCTCAATGTGTTTCCGTAAGTTTTCTTTTATTTACACGAATTTTTATAATTTTTGTTTGGTCACACTTTGTTAAAGGTGATCGTCCTCTTATGTTGGTGTTACCCCTTTCCTACAGGAGTTACTTGCATTTTTGTTGGATGGTATGCATGAAGATCTCAACCGCGTGAAAAAGAAACCATATATTGAAGCAAAGGATGCTGATGGTCATCCTGATGAAGAATTTGCTGAAGAATGTTGGAATTACCACAAAGCTCGAAATGACTCCATAATTGTAGATAAGTTCCAGGTCAGTAATCTTTCAAACTTGCATAGTTGATTATGCATGTGTACATTGTGGAGAAAATAATGTGAATCTGAATTCATTTTTGAGCCTTGGTTGAATGTTTGCGCGGTTATTATTAGTTGTCAACGATTATCTAGTTGCCAGTGTGGTATTAAGCTATGCCCTGAATTAATTTGGCTAGGATTGTGAGCTTGGTTATGAATTATTACTTGGTAGATTGCATGAACATAGAAAGACTTCTGAAACATTGGTGAGTATATGGTCAGTAATAATGGAAAGTGCTGCACTGCAAAAAAAAAAAAAAAGAAATACAATTAATACCCATTAATGAGTTCAAGATTGGTGAGTGCTTTCTGGTGGTGATGAGCAAGGTTGGTGTTTTCAGGGAATGGGAGAAAGGATGTGATAAAAGAGTAAACCACACACTTTCAGTTATCTTGCATTCTAGAATGTTGTACATATTACTTGCATTCCTTTTTTTGTTTCTTTTCTTTGTGTACAGTAATTGTTTGTCAACATGATACCTACACTATTTTGCGTTCTCTGCTGTAAGCCTGTAACCATCAATACTTTGGTTGATGTTTCAGGGACAATACAAGTCCACCTTAGTCTGTCCAGCTTGTAACAAAATATCTGTTACCTTTGACCCATTCATGTATTTGTCACTACCACTGCCCTCAACAGCTACTCGAATGATGACTATAACTGTATTTAGTGGTACTGGTGATGCTCTCCCCATGCCTTACACTGTGACGGTACAAAAAAATGGAGTTTGCAGTGACCTTAGTAAAGGCCTGAGTGATGCATGCTGCCTAAAAAGTTCTGAGACATTGTTACTTGCAGAGGTAAAATTCACGTCTGCCTTTTCATGCATCTTAAAAGCGTAGGCTTTTTCAGCAAATAAATAACTAAAAGTTCTTATATTCTTCAGGTATATGATCATCGGATTTACCGTTACTTGATGAATCCGTTGGAGCAACTTTTTGGTATAAAAGATGAAGATCAGCTTGTTGCCTATAAGCTTCCTGTTGGCCATGAAAAACTTTTGAGGATAGAGATCCTGCATAGGAAGGTGGATAGGTGAGCTCATAATAGTGCATCTGCATGACTGCATACACAGAAAATTAATTATGATGTTAGCAAGGACCACACAAATGTTGTTGTTTAATCTTAGTGTACAATATTTTCCTCTTATGATTTATGATCTGTCATTACTCGTTACTATGGGTGATGATTTCTTCTTGTAGTTATGTACTACAGCACTGCATTTATGTTCTGTTAGTACAAATTTTTGTGCTGATGAATAACAATTTAGTTGCAGCTGACATTATGAACTGCAGACAAGTTGCGATTTCTTACCTCATATTTTACGTTGTCTTCTTTGATGGTTGTACTTGTTCTTTATACTGTTAGTGTTCTTTTCAGAATTACTTATACCTGAAAGTACTTATATTTTATGTCTTGTATTGACAATTTCTTACCTCATATTTTATGTCTTGTATTTGTTCTTCCAAATTTATGCATAAATGTTGATATGTGTTTGTTAACAAACCCAGATATATTCCAGAGACCCAGTTTAATGTTACTCGGAAGCTCATTGGAAGCCCTCTTGTGACTTGTATTCCTAGTGACTCCACAAGAAAGGCTGATATTTATGCGGCCGTCTCTGCGGTTCTGGCTCCATTTGTACGCGCAAAAGTACATGCTCCAGATGAGTGTGCAGTTAAGTTGAATGGCAATGGGCCAAGTCTGGATGCTATTGTACCAATGGATAATGGCGCCTCCTGTGAGAAGGATCTTTCTACGTCAAATGCAGATGAAGCAACTGATGATGAGCTTTTGCCGTTTCAGCTTTCCTTGACTGATGAAAAAGGTCTTACGAGAAATCCTATAGATGCAGATTCTAATCGTGTTTTGGGGATAGCCATGAGGTTACTGATGGACTGGTCTGATGGAGAACATGAAATATATAACTTTAAATACATGGATGATCTTCCTGATGTCTTCAAGGCTGGATTTATGTCAAAGAAAACCAGGCAAGAAGCAGTCAGCTTATTTTCATGCTTGGACGCATTTCTGAAGGATGAACCTCTAGGCCCTGATGACATGTGGTTAGTATTATTTTCCTGTTCTTTGTTGACTGATATTGGCAAATTGCCATGTTTTCCCACAAAGGAAACAACCAAGGTTATTAAAGTGATGTGGCAAGGTGCGGCAACTCGCCACCTTCACACCACAATATCGCTTATGGCGTGCAGTGTGGCGACGCCATACACAGATCTTAACCTAGTTTGGTTGCAAATTAAATCGACAATATAGTAAAACATGCATACACCATATCACCAAGCCATAGCAGTAGCACTATATCAGTAGCACCCAAGGTTATTAAGGCGACGCTTAAGCGTTGCCTAAGCGGTAAGGCGGTCCTTGGGTGTTAAGGTGTCGCCCTGCCTTGCGTGCATGACTAAGACGGTGACTAAACCAGAGAGAGAAGGGCGAAGACTCACCTAGAACCCTAAGCGATGGCGCCTCCATCTCGCTGCTCCTGTCGGGGAAGGGAAGGTGTGGTCGAGGGAGCGGCAGTGCTGGGCGATGGAGAAGGTGAGGCGTGGCCAAGGGAAAGGCACAGGGCGACGGGGAAGGCGAGGCGTGGCCAAGGGAGCGGTACCGCTGGGCCACAACGGCGAGTGCGAGTTGGGCAAGCAGGCAACAAGGGAAGAAGAGGGCAGAGCAGAGTAGCACAGGCAGGGCGGCGGCAGGGTAGTGAGCTAGGGCAGGAGCCCTCCCTCCCCCATCGCCCCTATAGCTGGCTCGGCTGGGATTGGGCCGGCCCACAAGCACCCCCTTTCTTTCTTTCTTTGTTCTTTTTTTCTGGGTCTTACATCATTCATTGTCTTAACTGTTGCATGTTTCATTCACTTGCTTGTCTTTAACTTTAAATGCTACAAATGTCTATTACTCTTGTTCCATCTTTCTTTCTTTCTATTACATTTATAGCGCCTTAGGATGTGTTTAAGGTGTCGCCTCGCCTTGCGCCTTACCACTTAAAAGGTGTGGGGGGTGGGTCGCCTCGCCTCGTCTTGTCTTACCGCCTTAATAACCTTGGTAGCACCAAGCATACACCATATCCCCAAGCCATAGCAGTACGAGACCAACATCAAGCAATCAAGCATATCAGATGGAAGCCATAGTAGCACCAAGCCACCAAGCCATACACATGCGCCATAAAAGCCAGAGCAAGAGGTCAAAATCAATCACTTTTTCTACCCATCGGATGAATAATCAACAGTCCAGATCATCTCACCCAACCCATATAAAAAACCATAGCCCACCCCCTAACCCTAACTCCTCCCTCACTCCCAGCCGTTGCCACCACCACCATACCATCTGACGCGCCGCCTCCCCGCAGCTGCTACCGCCTCGTCTTCCTCTGTCAATGCCGACCACCTCTCCCCACGTTGGCTCGCCCGCCTCTCCCGCAGATCCATGGCATGGAGGGGAGGTGAGGCTGTGAGGCCGGCGGATGGGAGACGGCGGAGAGGTCGGAGGGGAGACGGCGGAGGGGACTCAGGGGCGATGAGCGAAGGGGAGGGGACAGTAGAGGAGGTGGTGGAAGGGACCTCAGTCGCGACGCGGCAGATTCCGGTGAGGCAGAGGTAGAACGGATCTTAGCCACCTTGGTCACCATGCCGTCTGCATGCCGAACGATGGCGAGCCGCCACGGCGATATCATATCGACGCCTTAACATCAAACGACCTTTCTTAATGTCTGACAGCTTTGCACTGCTGCCTTGCCTATCTTTAGGTACTGTCCTGGCTGCAAGGAGCACAGACAAGCCAGCAAGAAACTTGACTTGTGGAGGTTGCCTGAGATATTGGTAGTGCATTTGAAAAGGTTCTCATACAGCCGGTATATGAAGAACAAGCTCGATACCTTTGTGAACTTTCCAATCCACGATCTCGATATGAGCAAGTATGTGAAGCACACATCAAGAGACAACCAGTCCCCCATTTATGAACTCTACGTAGTGATCAATCATTACGGTGGTATGGGTGGTGGTCACTACTCTGCGTATGCAAAGGTACTTGGACCAACATTGTGCTATATGTTTTCCATCGCTGTTTGTCTTGCATATATATTTTTGCCTTTTTGGATGTTCACTCGAAAGCTCCCTGAAATTCCTTTGCCGTCCATTTTGCACTTGCAGTTAGTAGAAAAGGAAAGTTGGTATCATTTTGATGACAGCCACGTTTCCTCTGTTAATGAAGAGGAGATCAGTACATCTGCGGCTTATCTGCTCTTCTATCGTCGTGTTGATGGCAATTCATGTACAGTGTCTAAAGATGTTCCAGTGGATACTGATATGGTTGATTCGCTGGAGACGTAGATTCCCTTATCAAACATCAGTGTAGGTATGATTTTGTGGCCAATACTTATGGTGCTCAGAAGATATGATTTTGTGGCCAAGACTCCGCGATTTGGTGGTTTTATAGTAGTATCTATTGATTAGTAGGTCCATTGAGCCATTGAGATTTTGAGAAAAATATAATGTTGCCGACGCCAGCTGATTAATAAGTGCGATTGGTTCCATGTGGCCAGTTTTAATTTGAGATAGACACGAAACTCGAAGTGATTCATAGGCATGTTCATATTGATCTCAGCTTGAGGAAGTTAATATGAACCTTGGTTTTTTAAAGCGGTTTCTATATTACTCTTTTTTACATCTTATTTGGAGGATAAAATAGAGAGTTATGGGTGCATAAAAAACCCTTCTCACTCCCGTCTTTGTGTATGTATTTTTCCTCACTTTTCTTGTTTCTATCTTGTGTATTTATTTCTTTTTTAATATTTTTACCGCTCGTTTTTTCTTCTAAAGTTATTTTTTTAGCCACTTCTATTTTATTATCAGCCAAAAACTCCATGTGCGTTTCTTGATTTTGTTGTAGCTATCATGGGCCAATTACTTGAAAAGAAAAATCTATCAGGGGCCAAAACTGGCTCCGCTTGTTTTGGATTTTTTCGGCTTCAGCTTCTAGTTTTTGCTTTTTTTTTCACTATTCAGTATTTTATCTTTTTCTGAATTTTTTAAGATATTTTAGGTTTTTTTGTATTTTTTTGTATTGCTTTGTATTGTCCTTAATGGGTTAACATGTTTTTTCTATTTTTTTAAATTAATTATGTTTAAAAAGTTAAATCAGTTACTGAAAAAAAAGTAGCTACAGTGAAATTTTAGTAAAAAATCAGAAGTCATTGTTAAACGAGCGTCCCTTGTTAGCTGCTGCTTCGACGTTCGTGTCTTGCAGGACAGTGCTAGTCAGAAATACTTCAGGTTGCATCAGAAAATAATAGTAATAATAATCGTGCGGCATGGCCGCATGGGTGTACATCGCTGCCGCCTGCCAGTGCTGTGCTGCCGTGAGTACGAAGGCAGTGAGCTGCCTGCTGGATGTCAACCTCACAGGCTAGCTCGCACAACCAATACTGAACCCGTGTTGCTTCTAGAAACTCATCCCAAAAAAGAAGATATTATGTAGGAAAAGTGGTGGTCTTGATCTACTTGATGAAAAATTAAATTTCCCTGTAGGGAGGGCAAACAAAAAAGTAGTGTTCCTTTTGTATAAATATGCTTGTTAAATTCATTGGATTCCGTTTAAGAGTATAAGGCGAAAACCAAGAAAATAACCCACGCCAACCCTTGGATAACCAAGCTGGTGTGGCACCATAGTTTTTCGTCTGACAACTAGAGTTGATTCTAGCCAACAATGAGTTTAGTGAGTTACTTGCGTAGATTTTTCGCAATGATTTTCAACAATTTGATCGTGCGACAATGGGATTTCGAAGTTACGATAACTTTGTCCTATCTCCCTATAAAAAAAAAATAGAATAACCCACACAGCCCCTAAAACACGGCTAGTGGGATTTGAGCTCTGTTGCCAACCCAGGTTGCAAATAGTTGAGTACCAACAATTGGCATTTTGTCGGCATGTTTTGATAATCTTCTGCAGAATGAGCTTGAGATGTTTGCTAATCTTAAGGCAAGGTGAAATTCCACAATTTTTTTTATTAGCGGTGGGGATAGGAGACCCCCGACTTCCTATGTAAGGCCTGAGTGGAGAAGGAAAACAACAATTTTAATAAACGTGTGAAAATGGCGAAAGATCTGAATTTTGGCTTTCAAGGATCATGCTCTTGTGATCATGCACATTAATAAGTCTATTTGACTCCTCTGAACTCTTGCAAAAGTCTAGATTGCAACCTTCCATTGTAGAACCAGATGTTTTACCTCTTTCAAGTATTAATACCATTTATTTTACCCCTGAGACCATTTGAAGCCAGATTTACTCTAACATAGTGCAGCAGTGGCAATTGTTTTGATATGTGGGCTAGTTTTTGGATGACATGGCAACCAATCAGCATCATCATAGAAAAGATAATGGGTCCCACATGTAAAACTAATCCCTCCTTCCCCTTTTACTCCTGTCTCTCTGTTGCGTTGCATCCGTCCCAGTCTCTACCGTGGAGCTCGCTACAAGCTACCCAAGGCTTGATTGCTACTCACGAACACCTCCACGACCATTGCTGTCCCCGAGTGCCGCCACAACAAAAGACTACAATGTGAGGCCACCGGTGGCCACTTACGAACACCTCCCAAAACTAAGAGAGAGGGAGACAGAGAGGGAGGGAGAAAAGAAGAGGAGCAAGCGAGGCATTGGATACGGAGCTGCTGTGTTGAAACCTCGCCAGAGCTGAGGTGGAATCTAGAAGAAGAGGATGGACCTGGCCAACGCATTGTGTGCTTGGCTTTTGTAGCAGTCGCAAGTTGCATCCCCTTCCGCTCGTGCTTGGTCACCAAGTCACCGTACTTCCATCAGATCCATATGCGTCTCGGTGTGTTTGCCGATGTCTTGTCTTGCCCCTACGAGTCTGCAACCTGGCCGTCGCTCGCTCTTGATGATGTTCGCCAGACGCGTGTAGGAGTCTGCGAGAGAAGAGGGAGAGAAGAGGAGGAAGAGAAAAAGAAAGAGGCAGAAGAGATTGTCAAGATTCGAATATAAATTCAAACTATTTGCATATTTTGAACTAGTCTAGGATCATACTAGTGTGCATAGTGGTAACATAGATGAAATATGAACTATATTTATGAATAACCATGAAAAAAGTGATTATTATTAATTATGAGAGTAATGACCTTATGGCCAAGTTTACAAATAATAGTCTGAAGGGCCTAGCAAAAACTAATAGCGAAAAAATAAAAATAAATGTAGTAGTCATTCGACATACCCGCAGATAATTGATTGAGAAGCGAAGTCCTAATCTGTGAAGTCGTCAAAATATCTCTACTACTTAAAAAGAGGAGTTGGAAATAAGAAAGAAGAATAGGAAATTGTCAAGACCAGAATATGCAAATTTAAACTCTCTACATATTCTGCACTAGTCTAGGATCACACTAGTGTGCACAATGGTAACATAGATGAAATATGAATCATATTTATGAATAACTATGAAAGAAGTGAGTATTATTAATTATCAGAATAATGATTTTATGGTCAAATTTACAAATAATAGTCTGAAGGGCCTAACAAAAACTAACAGTGAAAAAAATAAAAATAAATGTAGTAGCCATTTGACATACCCGCAGGCAATTGACTGAGAAGCGAAGTTCTAATCTGTGAAGTCGTCGAAATATCTCTACTACTTTAAAAGAGGAGTTGGTGGTACGTACGTTCATTCTTCCACTCCTCCCCTCCTCTCCTCATAAAAGCATTTGCGCTGACATATGGGTTAGTCCCTGTCGCCTCTCTCTCTCTCTCTCTCTCTCTCTGTTGGGACTTAAATATGCAAATCCAGACTCTCTGTATATACTGCACTAGTCCTGTTTCACGCTAGTACACATAGTTTAACATAAATAAAATATCGACCATATACACGATAAAATAAAGGAAAAACTCAAATATTAATAATTATTAGAATACGACCTTATGGTCAAACTTACAACTTACTAGCCTGAAAGGCTTAAAATCTCGCAGTAGAGAATAGAAATAAGCGTAGAAGCTATTCGACATGCCCACAGGCAATCGACTGGGAAGCGAAAGCCTAATCTATGAAGTCGCTGAAGTATCCTCTTTCTTGTACCTCCTGCTAGTAAAACTCCTCCTCCTCAACTGAGCAACAGTGGGCATAAAACCATAAGTAATTGGTACTCATCAAGTCGTTTATAACAAATAAATACAATATAATATGCAAGTTTACCAATAGATGGATGAAAGGTTAATTTTGCAGAAAGCAATGATTTAAAGTAAACACCGTAAATAGATTGAAAGCAACTTTAAGGAAAAATAATAATAAATAAATAATCAACAGAATTGAATAAATCACTTGTGAACCTCCTATTCACAAGTTAAACCAACAGTGAACTAATCATTCACTTTCAACAATAACCAACCAAGTTTTTACGAAAATTCTACCCCTCGTATGAAATCATTGAGCATTGTCCATAATCGGGGACACGGCTATTCCAATAGTTTTACACTCTGTAGAGGGTGGACAACTGTACTCACACAACAGTGAACTAATCATTCACTTTCAACAATAATCAACCAAGTTTTTATGAAAATTCTACTCCTCGTATGAAATCATTGAGCATTGTCTATAATCGGGGACACGACTATTCCAATAGTTTTACACCCTGTAGAGGTTGCACAACTGTACTCACACGATATAATAATCCTCACGTTAAAGAAAATTATAATAAGGCATTTATAAAGTTCAACCTCAACTCAATCTCGCCCGCTAGGGTTTCGCATCACACCCCCTTGCGTCTCATGGAAATCAGCAGCCATGTTTATCACAATGACGAGATTGAAATTAAAATATTCTAAATTAATCAGTCAGGTCTATCCCATACTAGACATGTGGTTTGCACGGTAAGACTCAGATCAATAGCGCACAAAGTTAAGTTCTTAATATTATTCAAGCGAGACTTCTACATCTCTCGAAGTGAATCCACATTTTCCCCTTTACTGTACGATCAATTGTCTAAGTGAAAATTAATTTTGTATAACTAACACCAATGACACACTAATGCCATAGCATAAATTTTATAACTGTGGTTCTAACCACGATTCAATATCTCATTTAGTCAAATTAATTAATTGATCTTATGTGATGATGAACCCACCGTAATATAAGCATAGCTAAGCATATTAATCGTACCATCCATGTGACAACTAGTATGGTATTATTAAATAATTTTTCAACTTATGGTAACAATGGCATTAGGGTATTCAAATTATCAAGGAAGGATTAATCAATTGGGACGGTAACTATTAAGTACAAGGATTTGTAATAAAATAGCGATGCATGATAATTTAAATCAAAATAGATAAATAATAGATTGAAAATTAGGTTGCAGTGGCCTTGATTCCGCTTTTTAGCTCCGTTGACGACTGTAAGGACTGCAAGGGAGTTGTCACGAGATGGAGTAGATTCGTGAGAACGAAAAAGATGGGGCACAAATTGAGCCTGAAGGATTTGCTTTTATTCCTACACATTCATCGAACCAGTTGGTAGAGAATGTGTAAACAATTGACACCTCATAGTCTTGGATGGTCTCCCTCTATACTAATTAGTGCATTCTAGCATATGCATAGGCACTACATCTTGAATTTTTAATTGACAATTTGCATGGATATTGTGACCTGTGTATATGCCATGCGAACAGATTGTGAGGTGCTCTATGTGCAGTGTTCAGTTGTAATGGCTGTGGAAGTAATTGTCCACAAATATTTGTTGTATGAGTGATGTTGTAAAAAATTGTCAAATGCTCGCTCACAGTTAATAATGGTATTTATATGTCTTCTTGTCAGCCATCCTGATTGCAAGTTGGTTGGTAGTTTTGATGACTATAGCTTAATTTCTAAGCTGCCAAGGGAGAAGACTTCTGTAATAACAATACTATGAAATTTAGTTGATCATGTATTTAGCACATGTGAGTTTTCAGTTGAAGTTGAAACCAGATTTCTTGTGCATCCAAACTTAACATCTGCAAAGTTAATGACCAGCCGAGTGTTATGAGTACATTGGGCATATGGCCTTTGAAGTACTTTGTTCCATGTATGATGGAAGATCTGTTTGCCAGGATATGCCAATTTATTTCAGTTCAACCTTTTGCTTACTTTCATATTTTTTAGCAAAAATGACTACTATACACAGGGTTAAGGTTATATTCAAACTGGTTTTAGAAATTGAGTGGATTACATACCTGGTTTTAAAGTTCAAAGGGTGATCTGTACTACGAAAGTACAAGGGGTGGTATGAACTTTTTCCAAGATGGGAAAATCTTCTCCAATAGTTTAGAAGTTTCTAAATCTTATTTTCTGATGCATTTTAATCCTTGAACAGTTGAACATTTTAATCGAAGCTCTAGAAATGTACTTCTAGATTGTTTGGTTATCAGAACCGGATTTAGAAATCCGAATTCCTCTGTGATTTCTGCACTGTTCCCTGGATCAGTAGCCAGTGCTCATAGTTACATCACTGTATAGCAAAAACATATTAAGCGAAAGCATAATTAATACAGTAATATCTTACATAGGCCGATTAGGCCGAGAAAGCAGAGAATGCAGCAGCGGAAAATCTTCACACAAGTGGGACCCTCAGGACTTGCCTACAGGCAGCCAACTGGGGTTTCGCGACCTATGTCCATGGCCTTCTTGAATACCAGCTCTGTCGATCCTTCTGGAGCATTGCAAGGACTTTTTCTATTCTTGACTGACTGGAGGGTAATTAGCAACAGTGAGTACAAATTGTACTCAACAAGCCACCACACAGAATGCAATGCTAATAACTATTACATGCAAGGCTGTGAAAGGAGGCTTAAGGTTGTTTTATTTGCTAAAGCCACATTTACAATTATCATAAATAAAATTCCTGTGACTTAGCAATTTTAACCAAAATGCAAGTTGTAAAGAGATAGTGCAATATTAATAGTAGCACAGGTTACATCCACCTTTTACAGTGTATGGTTACCTCCACCAATACTAAATTTGATTACTGGGCTACCTCTACCCTAATTATCGCTGGAGTACATCTCTCCAGGAAAAACCCAACAAAGTAGAGTACCTCTCTCCACTGAGTTTTCATCCCGCCCGAAAAAGGTTTTTGAAATAGAACTAACTCGAGGATGTTCCCATGTCCGCTCTTGACCGTGAGCTCGGTTATTCGAATAGTTTTCGACTCTGCAGAGTTGTACATCTTTACCCATAAGAGATAACCCAATTGTTATATTCCACATATTTCCTTGGACATGCAGATCAATCAGATTATCACATGACCTTTACAATGTATCTAGTAAAAGAATGCACTCGCTAAGGTTTCTATCTACAGGAAGGCCATTTAGGCGCCAGCTAGACCCCCTCTTGCGCCCACCGCTATCTAGTGACACGACCATCTCCAGGACGCTTTGCGTCCAGCGAGAAAAATCGTGCTTTCCCCCGAAATGCATTCATTTACTGGCAAGTACAAATTATTCAGTCATACCTACACTTTGCCAGCTTGTGGTTGTACTGTTTTACATGGAGAGGTCATACAAGATTAAGTTCTTAATTCGTCTAGGCGGTGCATACTACAATCCAACCCCAACCACTCTTACCAACCGTCTAGACAGGTAAAGCAGTTTTGAGGCTTTGAAAAGATAAGTTGTACACAAATATTAGTCATCTACATCTAATGACTATCTAAAATAATTTCACATTTTTGAAGAATAATGATGAGCCGAACATTTGAATGCCCCTGGCTTTAGACTCATTTGGCGGTAATTATGATTTAGCTAATGTTAATGGCAATATTATCTAGGGCGACAAGGATTAGTTGAATCAACTGGTAAAGAATGTCATAATAACAATATTGGTAGCATAAAAGGGCAATATCTACCTTATATTTGATATAATTTGCATAACAAGCGTGCAGATTTTGATAATTTAAAGGAACATAACTTTTGTAAAACGTGGGATCAGTATGATCAAAGTGATGACTTGCCTTGATTATTACTGCAGCCTTGATTTAAAACAAAGCTTGCTTAACCAGTCAGTTATAATAAAATCTTGAATCTTCACGGTAGCTCGAATCCGCTTAGTCTTGTCGTCTTCGAACCACAGCTTCTAATACGCGGCAACAAAGGGAAAACCAAATAAATCCAAATAGCGGCAAAAGCTTGATTTAATTTAATTGAATTTATTTATATTGCTCATGAATTGAGAGAATGATTGGAATGGATTTACTTGATAGGAAGAAGTTGATTAATAGCTTTACCATGAGGAAAAATTTTAAGAAACTGGAAGAGGGTAAATAAAGGATTACCCGCAGGATCATTCTGCAGGGTTCAAGATACAAGACTTGGTCCTTTTCTTTATAACTTATTTTATAATATTTTATATTTATCAAGAAAGTTCCATGAGTTAAACATGACATATGTGTCTTTTAGAAAGATTGTCTGAGAAGGTAATTTGTCAGATACTTGATTTTAAGCATTTTCCTTATTTTAATTATAATTTGGAATTAGCTATTAATCCGATTAAGATTTAGGAATTGGGTTGTTTACTGAGATGATTAATAACCCCATTGGAGATGATTGAAGGTTTTAATTAATTAAGGTGAGAGCTAGGACTTGACAAGGTTTATGTTGCCAAGATTGCACATATTTAATTTATTTTTATGTACTGGAGAATGGTTAGATTAATTGGGATGCAAGGTTATGCTTTTGCCATATTTTTAATCATGGGGGTTAGTTTAATGAATGACACTTTATGCTTTAATATTGCAAGAAGTGGACTTAGAGTGATTACGAGAATTACTCTAAAATAATTTATTTGAGGTAGAGAGCAAAGATTCCTTAAATAAGATAGTAATTGCTCAATAGTTATTATTTTAAATGCTTGAATGAAATAGAGTCTTCTTAATTTTATTGATGAAGGCTATTGATATTTTATGCGGTAAAACTTACTTGATTATCCAACTTATAACATATTAAATATAAAGGCAAAGATGGAATAGTTAATAATTGGATTAGTGCTTGCTATGATGGCAATTCCCAAATTAATGAGTCTAAGAGACAGAGATATGAGAATAGCAGGTACCAATAGCACTTAAGATTCTAATGCAAGATTTTAGAGTTTGGCATAGACTCCTTAAATATTTTTGCCTTGACTTAATCATGGTTAACTGTCTTTGCATGAAGATTACTTTAACAACCCCTACTGGCCATGGAAATATTCAGAATGAAACCCCTAGCAATTGCGTAAGCTTTTAATTTGGTTTTACAAGTGTATTCTTACTTCTCAGATGATTCACAAAACATGATTTATGTCTTACTTGGAATATCTACTGTTATCATTGTTCTTTTAATGTCCAGATCATAGAAATATGCCGTTAACTGGGAAATGAGGTCTTTGTTTTAAGCAAATGCTCATACAAGGATAAATTGGTGTTTAGCAGATACGGGCATAATTATTTCACAATCACAGTTTTATTACAAAAAGGAGTTCTCTAACAAACATGATCTATTCATTGGCTTCATAATATAATTTTCAGAGGAAATCTTTAGAACCTCACCATGCAAAAAGATTACAAGCATCCTCTCCTTTTACTTGATAATGCCTCAAGGGGGTCCCCCTGTCATGCCATAAGAGAGAGAGTGAGGCAGAGGTGAAAGTGAGGTGCTCGGCCGAGAATAACAGAGAGGGAAGGAGGCGCTTGATTGGGGGTCGGCAGCATCGATAGGGGCAACTGGAGAAGCGTCGGCATTGGCGGCCGAAGGGACTCCCCGAGCTGGCGCATACACAAGAGGTGGAGGCGTAGCGTGCGATGGGGCCGAAGGAGCTGGCGGCGGCGCTGGACGGCGACCTTAGTAGCGCTACGACAACACTGATCTAGGAAGGGAATTAGAGAAAATGGGTGAGCATGAACTGAGGTAGCACATAGGGGTCTCACCGGAGGTGGTTGCTTGGTCGGGTCAAACCCGAGGTGGGTCGGCGATGATGTCCACTGGCGGCGCGGGGAAGCTACCGGTGGTGGCGAGCTCGAGTGGCCGGGAGGTCTAGCCGTCTACTGCAATGGCTTCAGGGTGCCGAGGAGTCACTCCCACCGCGGGGAATCAAAGGGAGATCGACCGAGGAGGGGACGGCGTCAGGAATGGGTCAACGTCGGCCGTTCTTGAGGGGAATGGCTACAGCTGGGATTGAGGTGGTGGAGCCTCAATTAAGCAAGGGGAAGTGTCAGCGGCGGAAAGGATGCATTCTGGGCGGCCTCAGCGGCGGAAAGGATGCTTGGAGAAGGAAGGGGCTCTATGGGTAGGAGGAGGCAGCTGAACTTTCCTTTAAAGTCGGGAGGAGCAGCGGCAGTTGGCTTCATTGAAGATAGTTGAAGACAGTAAATAAAAAGGCAGAAAGGGCCGGACGCCGGGGTTGATCGGGAGCCGGCAGAGGAAGAAATAAAAAGGCAGAGGCAGCCGAACGAACGGGGCGGTGGCGGCTGCCAGAATGGGGAGGAAGACCACGAGTGAGGGAAGAAAAGTGAAGGGCGCCCGGGTGGGCCGAGCCGGAAATTAAAGGGCTAGGCCCAAAGAAGATTTTTTCTAATTTTTGAGGATGGAACAATTTAATTTCCTTGATTAGTTTTAGTAAGTGAAAAACTTTAATGATTAACCCTGATCTTAATTCTTGATTTAAATTCTTTGATTTTCATAATTTAGATTTAGGATGGCCAAGGGTTTTGAGAATTCAGAATTTGATTTGAAATTTCGATTCTCATTTTTGAAGTTTTTCTTCTCTTAATTAAATTTTTGCCGCCAAGGATTCCAAATCAAGAGCTCAAATAAACGAAAATTTGAAACTCACCACAAATAAGAGAAGATTTTTCTTAATTTTGCAAATCGCAAATTTGGGATGTTACATTGGTGGATGGACTATTCTACTGTATATGATTGTTAATTTGTTTTAGAAAGAAACTGAGTTCCCTGATATGAGGAAGGGGGCAGTTAATGGTCTTAATGCTATTCAAGACCTATATGAAGTTGTTCATCACGAAGTTCTTTTATTTGGTATGAGGTCTGCTATTTTGTTTATAATTTCTTCCATTCTAACCTGTTAGTCAGCTCTATATGTCATTGTATCATTTCATTCCTAATTCCCTTTCTTTATGAATGTTAGTGGTAACATTAACAATTGGACTCAGATAAATAGAGCAAGAGCTGAAGGCCGCCTCTTCAATAATTGGCCAATTGATTCTGGATTGGTATTGTCTTATTTTCTTGTTTAGTTTTTGATTTTCTTGTTATTGCATCTCTCTAGCCATTTCAGTTGAACCTAATATAACTGATGAATTTCTAACTTTTTGTTTAAAAAAAATCATTTTTGTGAGATCAATATGATAAATTACTATAGGCTTGTACGCTGCATCCTTGAAAACCTCTTTATTGTTAGGATTTGGGTCGAAGTATGTTTTTGTTTTTTCAACATGTGTATACTTGCATCATTTTCATTGAAATCATTGTGTACACTAAAGAAAAAGATAATTGGTTTGATGTCTATTGCAATATTCAAGCCAAACTTGAAGGTCATATTGCACTTTGCTTGATGCTGTTGATAACCATTCTCATTCAAAGTGATAAAATATGCAATATCTATAAACAGAGTGGCATTTGGTTTTAACAGGAAAACCTCAAATTGAAAAATTGGAAATTGAAGGAAGAGGTTTCCACACTATAGTGGTGGCAAAGAAGGCAAGAGCAAAATCCAATGGCTCAGGTCCATGGTTGGAAGCCATCTTATCTCCATACCTGGTATGATTATTTTGTGAAACTTTAAATTTAGCAATGTGTACCAATTTCTAACATTGTTTAACTCCTAATTAATGGACATGATATCTTACCAAATTGATTGTGCTTCTATAATTGTGTGTAGAAATGACTTTTTAATTGTACTCGATTTCTTGCGCAGGCGAAGTTGGACGAATGTATGAAGCTAATGTTGATGACGTAGCGTATAGACTTGTTGCAATTTATACACTTGTGAGAGAGGATGGAGTTGAGGGACAACATGTTTCTGCTTCAACAGAGCAGATTTCAATTGGTATAGTCAAATCACCTACCTTATTTCTTAATAATGTATTTATATCGTCGATTCTTGCGTTTTTGGGGCTTTAGTAATGCCCCTTCTCTTACCTTTGTATTATAATATACAAATGAACAATGATTATATCATCTACCTGTAGTTATCAGTTCAGATAAATAAGAACTAATTTAACTTGAATACATTGCTTTGCACGCTCTGTTTCTACAAGTTTCCTACCTTGAGCAGCTTTCTACCTTAAAACATAGCCTGCATGTTGGCATCATGAATTTGCTCTGAAAATAGTTGATGCTACTAAAATTAGGCATGCAAAGTTTTGTGTTCATGTCTCTAAACCGTGTACAGCCAGTCAGTCAGCTGTATATAAAATAGGGCCTGATTTGAACGTACTCATATCACGATTTCATTTTTTTTATTATTTAATTTGATTGATATGTGTTTTGAAACAGTTGCTATTTAGCGCAAAGTTTCGATTGAACACTCCGATGGTGACTGGGAAGTGATGGCGGAGACGTTTTGACAATCTATTGGTCGTAGTGGCATTAGTTTGATTTTGGTGATCGTGATTTAACACCAAATTAACATGTAATAGCGTTAATTTATTTTTTTGGGTCCTATAACATCTCATATTGGTATTAGTATGTGCATTGCATATTGGATGTAAATTCTTATGGATTTAGTTTTCTGTGATTCATACTTCAATATGCTTTCACAATTTTAGCCTTTTTCCTCCAATTCTGTTCCTAGTCGTGTCCACTTCTCATGGTGGCCGGTGAGACTAGCTTCTCCTAACTATACATATTTGCAGACTGCTTGTGCCACTACACTTCTAGATGTTGTGAATAAGGATTATATAAATAGATGTATGTTACATTAATTCAATTAAAATGCTGTGATAGAATACAATTACAAATATTGTAGCAACAAGTATTGAAAAACTTTACTAGAACATCTGATGGACAAAGATCTACTAACATTTCAAGTGAATCACTGTAACATTTCACCTCAACATATATGAAATTTTCACTAATAACGATTTCACATTTTTTTCCGTAGCAACACATGGGCATTAAACTAGTTCCCTGTTAAATACCTATGTCTGATATGATTCTCCTTTGGCAACTGAGCAACAAAATATATAGCCATGATTATACAGAATACTCAACAAATCGTATGTAATAAGATGCAATATATAATTATGTAAGGGTTAACACAGAATAGTTGATTGGTTACTGATACGGGGTCGCCCGATCTTCTCGACATAGGATTGGATACTCACGTGTAGCCTCTCGAATCGTAGCGATCCTCCGTTGCCAATGCAAGAACGAACGCTCTTTAATTCGCAAGATCACATGCGCCGGACTTGACGACTACCAAGCGAAACCCTATCGCGCTCTCAATTTCCAACGGAAAGATTGAACGATCTTGAATTGCAAGAACTCTCAAATTGTCTACTGGATTTAATTGGCTAACAAAAAAAATTCAAAGTTGTGTACAAGAACTCTCAAGCCAACTCATTATCTAGTCATCAATCCTTTCGTCACGTCTTCTCTCCCAATATCTAGTCATGCATCCCTCCCCTGCTTCCATCCGTTCATGCATATATATATATGGTGGCTCCTTCCAGTCTTCCGCTCATGGGCCTTGGGCCAGGAAATCAACCAGCCGGCCCTCATCATCCTCCCCTTCTTGAAAAGAAGTCATCCTCGACTTTGTATCGTCTTAACCAAAGAATAATGACAAATCAACAACATTAAAAGTAGTACTTACCCCATAATTGTCTCTTGGAAGTTCAATCTTGTAGGCATTATTATTGATCTTAACAAGTACTTTAAAAGGACCATCACCACGAGGCATCAACTTTGATTTACGCTTCTCTGGAAAGCGTTCTTTGCGAAGGTGTACCCACACTAAGTCACCTGGTTCAAATAACAATTTCTTTCTAGACTTGTTAGCTTTAGAAGTATAAGCACATACCTTCTGTTCAATTACCTCTTTAGTCTTTTCATGGAGCCTTTTCACAAAATTAGCATGCTTCGAAATATCCATATTAGTACGTTCTTGTAATGGAAGTGGCATCAAATCAAGTGGTGTGATTGGTTTGAAACCATACACCACTTCAAATGGACACAGTTGAGTTATAGAATACACCGCCCTATTATATGCAAATTCGACATGCGGTAGACAATCTTTCCACTCTTTAAAATTTTTTTATCATTATCCGCAGCAGCATTGAGTGTGTACGGTTCACTACCTTTGTTTGACCATTTATTTGTGGGTGACAGGTCGTTGAAAACAACAACTTTGTTCCAAGCTTGGCCCACAAAGCCTTCCAAAAGTAACTCATAAACTTGACGTCACAATCAGAGACAATGGTTCTTAGCATTCCGTGCAATCTCACAATCTCCATAAAAAACAAGTCAGCTACATGCGACGCATCGTCGCTCTTATGACAGGGAATAAAATGTGCCATCTTTAAAAATCTATCCACAACAACAAAAACAGAATCCCTCCCCCTCTTAGTTCTAGGCAATCCCAATACAAAATCCATGCTAACGGCTTCCCAAGGAGCATTAGGAACTGGAAGTGGAGTATACAAACCATGTGGATTAAGTTTCGATTTCGCTTTATAGCATGTGATGCATCTTTGAACATATGCTCGACGTCTCGCCTCATCTTTGGCAAATAGAAATGGTTGGCCAACATTATGTACGTCTTGTCTCTTCCAAAATGTCCCATCAGTCCTCCTGCATGAGATTCCTACAATAGTAGCAAATGCATGGAAGACTCTGGAATGCATAACTTGTTAATGCGAAAGAGAAAACCATCATGAACATGAAACTTATCACACCCTTTCCCTTCTTTGCAATTAGAATATGGTACTAAAAATTCATGGTTGGAAGCATATAAATCTTTTAAACTTTCTAATCCAGACACTTTTACTTCCAACTTCGTTAAAAGCATATTTTTTCTAGATAATGCATCAGCTACCATATTTTCCATACCTTTCTTGTATTTGACAATGTATGAAAAAGTTTCAATGAATTCAACCTAGTTAGTATGTCTATGATTAAGTTTAGCTTGGCCTTTCAAATATTTCAAAGCTTCATGATCAAAATGAATAACAAATTCTTTAAGCCAAGGATAATGTTGCCAAGTCTCTAAAACACGCACAAGAGTATATAATTCTTTGTCATAAACAAGATAATTCAATTGTGCACCACTAAGTTTCTCACTAAAGTTTGCAACAGGTTTTCTTTCTTGCATTAAAACACCACCAATACCTATTTCACTAGCGTCACATTCAATCTCAAAAGTTTTAGTGAAATCAGGTAAAACAAGTAATGGTGCTTCAGTCAAACATTTCTTTAATTCAGCAAAGGCCTTTTCTTGTGATTCCCCCCATTCAAAAGCAACTCCCTTTTTAGTTAATTCATTTAATGGGGCAGCAATAGTGCTAAAATCTTTCACAAAACGTCAATAAAAACTAGCAAGTCCATGAAAGCTACGAATTTGACTAACATTGACATGAGTAGGCCAATTTCGAATAGCTTCAATTTTAGATTCATCTACTTCAATTCCATGAGTTGAAACAACATAGCCTAAGAACACCACTTTGTTTGTGCAAAAGGTACACTTCTCAAGATTAGCATACAATTGTTCAGTTCTTAACACTTCTAATACTTGTCTAATGTGTTCAACATGTTCTTCCAATGAGCTGCTATATATATCAAAATGTCATCAAAATAGACTACCACAAATTTTTCAATGAAGTGTCCCAAAACATGATTCATCAATCGCATGAATGTACTAGAAGTATTAGATAAACCAAAAGGCATTACTAACCATTTATACAACCCAAATTTTGTTTTAAAAGCTGTCTTCCACTCATCACCATGTTTTATTGTAATTTAATGATATCCGCTACGCAAATCAATTTTAGAAAAGATAGTAGAGCCACTCAATTCATCAAGTATATCATCTAACCTAGAAATAGGATGACGATAATGAATGGTAATATTGTTGATAGCTCTACAGTCTACGCATATTCTCTATGTACCATCTTTCTTAGGAAAAAGAATGACAGGAACGGCACAAGGACTAAGACTTTTACGTACGTACCCCTTTTCCATGAGTGCTTGCACTTGCCACTGAATTTTTTTGTCTCTTCCGAATTGGTGCGGTACGGCGGTCGGTTGGGAAGTGGAGCTCCCGTTACCAAATTAATTTGATATTCTCGTATTGGTGGTAGACCAGCGGGTACCTCTTCCGGAAAGACGTCTTCATAAGCTTGTAACACTTGAGAAACCATGCTAGGAAGAGAGGTTAAGTTATTAGTAGAAAGCAAAACATCTTTATACAGCAATACCACATGCTCCAAATTAGAATCATCTCTCATCTCTCTCATATCCGATTTAGTGGCTATCATGACTAACTTTTTCTCTCCTTCATTTTTCTTTTCCGCTCAATTTTAGCTTGTGGCTCTCACTCACCTTTTGTGGAATCATACTCTTTTACTCCTTCCCTTTCTCACTTTCTACTTTCACATCAATCTTTTGCATGTTATCATGTATAATTTGAGAAGGAGTTAGCGGTCGTAGCAATATTTCTTTATTATTCCATATGAACTTGTATTTATTAGTTCTTCCATCATGAATCACAGAACGATCATATTGCCATAGTTTACCTAATAACAAATGACATGCTTCCATAGACATAACATCACATTCTATAGTATCACAATAAGAACCAATCTAAAAGCTAATATCAACTGTATACCCAACATTCATTAAAACATTATTGTTTAACCATTGAATTTGATATGGATATGGGTGTTTCTTATATTTCAAACCAAGTTTAGAACAAAATGCTTTACTAGCTAAATTATGGCAACTTCCACCATCAATAATGACTTTGCAGCACTTACCATCCTACTCACCTGAGCCTGTGTTTGGAAAAGATTGCAGCGCTGTTTATGATTTGATTTTGCTTGCACACTCAACACTGTCGGTGTACACACAAGTATAGGGCCAACTTCGGGGTCACAAACACCATCTTCATTCCCCTCCTCTCCTTGTCCTTCCTCATGTGTGTCACCAAATCTTCCAAAATTAACAAGGGTCTCACCTTCCTCCTCACTAGTAGAGTCATATTCACCATTTTTCAATAGCAACATGACCTTGTTATTTGGATAATTCTTTTGCATATGACATCGTCCAAGATATTTAAAGCATTGGATGGCACTACTTCTTGTAGAACGCACTGAAGATGAAGGCGAAGATGCTGAACTCTTCTTAGCAATTGGTGTTGTAACATTCTTCCCGCTTGGTGCAGCATATGTACTAGGAGCAAAACTTCCACTAGATTGGTTAGTTTTAAAAGAATTGAAATGAGATATGGGTTTACCTCCTGTTGGTGCTGAACGGGGTATGTAGGATGATGTTCTTGTTGCTCTCATATCGAGTTGTACTTGTCTCTCAGATTTGGTTGCTAAATGCACTAATTCCACCATATTGTTGTATGGCTGAAATTCGGTGATGCGATTGATAGAAAGGTGCAAACCAGTAAGGAATCGCATCATTGTTTGCTATTCTTGCTCATATACATTAGCTCGAATCATAGTAATTTTTATCTCTTTATAGTACTCCTCCACCGTGAGAGTTCCTTACTTTATTTGCTGCAATTTATCAAATAAATCATATTTATAATGTTTGGGAACAAACCTTGCTCTCATGTGGTACTTCATCTCTTCCCATGTAGTGATAGGAGGCTCGTCGTACTCTCTCCTTTGATTCTGAACTTGTTCCCACCATATGAGTGCATAATTAGTGAATTCAAGTCCCGCCATATGAATTTTGTTCTCTTCGGAATAATTATGCAGCCGAAACACTTTTTTCACCTTGTGCTCCCAAGTGAGGTAATACTCAGGATCATGTGTATCTGAAAAATATTGGCATAGGAAATTTAAGCTTACCAAACTTCTCCTCGTATGGTCGATCATTACCGTACGGTTACGATGGCGGTAGCCATCGTCGTAGTGAAGAAAGTCATCGTCGTCGAAACGAGGTGCTTCCCCACCTCGGCCTCCATGTCCATGGCCCCTCCCTAGACCATAGAAGCCGCCCCCTTCACCTCTCCTAGGTGGGGATGGACGAATGACATTTGCCACCACGCGGTCTCACCTTTGTTGATCTTTTTGACCACCTCGGGCATCGGCCACTCCCTCATCTCGTGGAGGAAGGGCAGCCGCAAGATGAGCATTTCCTTCTTCTGGTTGTGCCCGAAGTGCTCGCGCAATATCGTTCACAATGTTCCCACGCAACACGTTCATCCGTTGATTGAGCTCAACGCGAAGATCCTGCATATCCGCTTTGAGTTCAGTGCGGAGACCCTGCATATCTGTCTTGAATTGTTCTCCAATTATAGTAGTGCCAGCTATAAATTCTTATTGCAATGTACTTCTCAATACCTGATGTTGAAAGCGAGTCACCGAGGCATTAAGATTAACTTTATGCTCCTCACCATAGTTATCTTCTCTACCTGATATGGTTAGATTGTGCAAAAAAACACGAAGCAATAACAAAGTATATAGATGATTAGTGTAAATCACTCAATCTCACTCTTTTTTTGTACAAGTAAAGTTCTCACCTTTTCAAAATGAATTAAGACCAATAAAAACTTACACTTGGTAGAAGATTCAATGGCAATGTGATGATTAAGCGAATGTAAGAGTGTTTACAATTGCACAACAACGGTTATTTGGTGGAGCTTGGTATGAAGTGTATATCCTAGTAATCCAAAATTCTTGATGTTGCAAAGTTAAATAATAATCCAAACTAGAATACTTGGCCTAAGTGCTGATCCAATATGTTTAAGTAAAGTATATGAACGCACACGCAAAAATCAATGTGACTTAATGCAAACAAAGGAATGAGCTAAATAAAGTGATCTAAAATTAATGATTAATTAGCTCGCTTTGCATCAAGTACTAGGAGAGACGCTAGCCAATTGCAATGATATAAATGTAAGGGCACAAGTGATGTGCATCATATTTGTAACTTATTTTTATATCATTGCCCTGCTGTGAGTAGCAAAAATTGGCCAAAATAGCATTGAATATATATATTTACCTCTAATTTGGACTGTTTACTTGTTTTGCAACTTCTTGCAGGTCGACGCGAACAAGACGCAAAAATATACAGAACATCATCATTAGAAAAGAGTTAGGGTTGAAAAATCAGAAGATGCAAAAGGAAAAAATACAAAACAGCAAAGGAGCTAAGATTTCTTCCCCCACAACCGCCACCAATCCTATTTAAACCTCCCTGGCAGCAGAAACCCATCTGAAGCCAGGCTTTCTTCTTTTCCTTGCCCCTTTTGCTCTCCTCCCCTTCCTCTACTCGGCCGGCGGCGAGGCCAGACCAGCTCTTGCCACCGCGCCACCGCCAAATCTACCCAGCCGCCACTCCATCTTCTTCGCCCCCTCTTCTTCTCCATCTTCCTCCTCCCTTCACCCCTTCTCCTCCTGCCATCCACCTGCGCCATCTCCTCCCTTCCTCTTCCCTGCTTCAAGCCGCAGCCCCTAACCCCTTCTTCTGGCCGAACCCCCCTCCATCTCCTCTCCCCCAACACAACCACTTCCTTCTCCTCACCTCCTTTTCTTTGCTTCTGAAACCCTTCTCCTACTTCTCCTTCTTCCTTCCCCCTTTCTCCCAATCCACAGCCACCTTCTTCTTCTTCTCCTCCTTTTAGGCCTTCCCCCTCCAAGCCGCCTCTAACCCTTCTCCTCCCTGCTGATTTCTTGCGTGCTGTTCTGATTTGCTGCAGAAGCCCCTGTTGGCCGACTGAAGTTCCACCCCTCCTGCTGCTGATTTCTGCTGGCCCGATCTGATTTTTGGTGGCCGGACTGCTACAGTGTTGCTGCTGTTGCCGTGAAGCTGCTGTCCCTTGCCGTGAAGCTCCCCTTGCTGCTGATTTGTGCTGCCGACAGCCTTCCCCCTGCTGATTTGCTGCCGTGACTGCTGCTGTCTGCTGCTTGTACTGATTTCTTGCTGCTGCCGTGAGCTGTTGGCCGAACTGCTTCTGCTGCCATGAAGCTACTCTCTCCTGCCGATCTGCTACACCAGTGTTGCTGCTGTTTTGTCTGGCCGAGAGCTCTACCAGATGTGCTGAGCTGCTGCTGCACCGAGAGCTGCTGTTCCCTGCTGTATTATTTGTGCTGTCTTGCTGTTCTGGTGGTGCTATTTTCTCTGGACCGAGTGCTGGCTGGTTTGCTGCTGTTCTGGATCTACAGCTTGCCGAACAGATCAGTGATGCTGCCTTCTGTGCTGATGACCTTCTTCTGACGATCTTCGTCTACATGTTGCTGCTCTGCTACTTAGTCCTGTGGTTTAATGTTCTGAACTTCGTCTTAATTTGCTATTAGTTCTTGTATGAGATGATGAACAACTGCTGAATGCTTGTTATATACCATGTGATATGGTTGAATGATGGCATGGATTTGATACTGACAATTGCTATGATATGAAATGAGTGCCAAGAGCCTGTCTTTTATTTAGATTGCTTGATTTCGCATGACTGTCCCGTCGCTATTTAGTAGTTTTATTGCATCTGCTCCTAGGTTTAGAATTTTCTTATGATAATGCTTTTAGATGCAATGCTAGTATTGATCTTGCCCTTGTCTAGTTTAATTTCATCAGTTTGCTTAATGTTTAAGTAGCCGTAGACTTTATGTTTCAGCTAGATGTTTTAAGATTAGATTAGTCCTGTTAATTATAATTAATTTTCATTTGCTGCTCTTTTAGTTCCATTAGTAAAACGAAAAGGCCAAAAACATTAGTTTAGATTTACAGTTTTTCCGTCATCGCTTATGTTAGAATTATTTTCCGTAGATGCTATGTTCCGTTGCTTGCTAGGAAGGGTTAGTGGTAGTTTAGTCGTAGATTTAGTGTTAGTTCTTTTAGCTCCTTCCCAGAACCTCCCTCTCTCTCTCTAGTCCTTCTCGCCTCTTTCCTGAACCTCCTTCCTCTTCTTCTTCTTGTCCCTTCCTAAAGCCTCCCTTTCTTTCTGCTTCTTCTTCCTCCCTCTGCTTCTACTCCCTTCTCACTCCTTTTGCTAATCCCTCTCTTCTCGCTAGCTGTCTTCCTTAGCCCCCTCTTGCTTCTTCTAACCTCGCCTCCTCTCTTCTCTCTTCCCTGTCTAATCTCTCGTCTTCTCTCCTTCAATCCTCTCTTGCTTCTTCTCTCCCTTCTGCCATCTCAGTTGATCTTCTCTCCCTCTCTTCTTCAGTCCTGTAGTTTCTCTAGGATTTTCGTTTTCCTTCTCATTTCACCCGTTCGTACGATTTAGCTTTGGTTTGGTGTCATGTCACCGGAAGTCTAGTCCCTGTGGAGAACACGACATCTCGCTGCTATCTTGGTGGCAACCCGTTCACTTGTGGGTGTGCACTTGTGCACGATCAACAAGATTGCTCAAAAAATTAAATTACACAATCTGAATTTATAGTCTAAGAATCCTCCCAAATTCGGCCAATGTTTGTTTGTTTTTTTGCTCAAGCCGTGGCTTTGCTTTCTTTTTTTTTTCTCCTTTTTTTTTTCTTTTTTTCAAGCCGTGGCTTCTTCCCTTTTTTTCAAAGGCCGAACTAGTTTTTTTTTTTGCACAGGTCACAAATATTCAGTAATGTGTAAAATAATTCTAGAACAACCCTAGATGCAATATTCAACAGCTAGTCTCATTTGATGAAAGGGGAAAATTTATTTTGGCAACGCGACTGTAGCAGCGTGCGTACTGTAGCGATCGCGGCGCGGCACTATAGCAGATCATTTTTTTTGTGTTGGATTTGAGGAGTTCAAACCTAACGAATTTTAGGGTTTAAATGGAACACAACGATTAAGCTATGCGATGGATCACGAATGATCGGCACCTAAACAAAAATTATAATAGATCAAAACCTAACAAAACTCACAAAATAACAGTTGCAAAAACTAGGGTTTGGATTTTCTTTTCAGTTTATGGACTTTTGGAATAAAGAACAACAAATAAAAATCAATCTAATCTAGGGATAAGTAATCCTACCGAGAAAACCATGATCTGATACTAAGATGATACGTGGTCGCCCGATCTTCTCGACGTAGGATTGAATACTCACGTATAGCCTCTCAAATCATAGCGATCTTCCATTGCCAATGCAAGAATGAACACTCTTTAATTCACAAGATCACATGTGCCGGACTTCACGACCAACAAGTAAAACCCTATCGCGCTCCCAATTCCCAACGGAAAGGTTAAACGAACTCGAATTGCAAGAACTCTCAAATTGTCTACTGGATTTAAATGGCTAACAAAAAAAAATTCAAAGTTGTGTACAAGAACTCTCAAGCCAACTCATTATCTAGTCATCAATCCTCTCGTCACGTCTTCTCTCCCGATATCTAGTCATGCATGCCTCCCCTGTTTCCATCCGTTCATGCATATATATATGGTGGCTCCTTCCAATCTTCCGCTCATGGGCCTTGGGCTGGGAAATCGGCCAATCGGCCCTCATCAGTTACTTTACAGAAAGTAAAAATTTAGAGTAAATATAATAAGTAGATTAAAAGCACACTTTGAAAATAAGTAATAAGTAAACAAGTAATGATATTAAATAAATTGAATAAATCACAAGTGCACTAACCATTCACTTCCCAATTAAACCAAAATTTTATAAAGATCTAACCCTCATGTGAAATCACCAAGCATTGTTCATAACTAGAGACATGACAATTTGAATAGTTTTACACTCTATAGAGGTTACATAACTTTACATACAAGAAATAATCAACTATAATGTGCGACTAAGAGATTATCACAAGATCTTTATAATGATCAATCTCAACCCAATTTCACTCGCTAAGGTTTCACTATTGAATGGGCTAACCACTTAGTCGAAAAGTCCCCTCTTATGCCATGTAAAAATGTCTAACCAATACCTACATTCATCTCAATGGTGTAAGATCAAGGATGACCGACTAGAGGAGGGTGAACAGGAGGTAATAAAATTTTTGCAAGATAATTAAAATCTAACAATTTAATACATAAATTAAGCCTACACAATTCTTGTAATCCTAAGGCACCTTAAAAGCCACAACTACATAAGGCTCTAAAACAATTACTTGCACAACAATTGAATGTATATATAAGCAAATGGAATCACAAATAATATCAAAGAGACACCCGATGTTTTACCGTGGTGATCGAAAACTTACCGGTTTCCCCTAGTCCACGTTGAGGTAAGCTCAAACAAATTGGACCGGCTCAACAATTAAGCCTTCCACCTCAAATTCACTAGTGGTTGCCTTTTCTCCACTCCGGAGATGGTGGATACCGAACCACTCACAAACCAGCGTTGGGTCTCTTCACAAGCTTCTTGAAGAGATCACCACGCAGACCTCCGCCAAGCCGTCTAGGTGTCGGCAAGCACCAAGAGTAATGAACCGTAGCTTCGCTTGACAGCAATCAAGTACCAAGGATCAATCTAAAATGAATATGCACTTGATTTTGGCTCAAACACCTCAAAATGAATGCACACTAAGAGAGGAGGTGTGAAATGAATGCTCAAAGCTCTAGGATATTCAATGCAAGTTCAGCAGTATGTCCTTGAGCTGGTGGAGGGGTATTTATATCTTCACCAACCAAAACTAGCCGTTACAAAAAACAATTCTGAAAAATCAGGGATATCAGAACTACCGACGTGTAATTTACGGTACTACCACAATATACTGTAGCACACAGTAACGGCGTTGCCAGAGCGTTAGAACTAGACGTTGAGAGTTGGTGCGGTACTACCGCTATTGTAAATACGGTAGTTTTGATCATCGGTAGTTCCGTTTTGTCGGTGCGGTACTACCGATTTTCTTGGGTCTAAAAACGACTCTCTCTAGAAAAAACGTACTGCTGGATTTTTTCGGTGCTTCTGAAGTCCGGTGTAGTACTACTACACTGTGGTAGTTCCGCCGTGTATTTTTCAGTACTACTGATTTCAGCAAGCCTAAGTCTCAAAGTGGGTGCTCTTTGGAAAAAAAATGTACCTCTCATCATTCTGGTACTACTGAGTTCCGGTAGTTCCGCACTTTACAAGTCGGTACTACCGGACTCCGGTATTTCTGCAATATGCATGCCGGTACTTCTGATTTTTCTGACAGAGCACAGTTGGTTTTCAAACTTAATTTTAAGTGTATGCATGATCCTAGATTGATCCAAATGGCATAAGAACATGCTATCAAGTTATTTTCTATGATCCCTCTTAATAGTACGGCGACTATCCTATAACCCAGTCTTTCAACCTTTCTCCTAAGACCGGTAAAATACAAAGGGGATCCTATACTACTTGTAGCTTTGTTTTACGCCATCTTGATCCTCTTTTTGTCCTTTAGCATGCAACTTGACTTTGGCATGCACACTTTTGGGACTTAACCAATGCAATCCTCAATAAACATATTAGTCCCATATTCACAAATTGTTATTAATTACAAAACCATTTTTAGATGCCTGGATGCTTTCAATCTCCCTCTTTTTAGTAATTGATGACAACACTCATATTTTAAGTGAGAGGAAGAATAGTTTTTGAATATACCACTTGTTTGAAAATAAGTTGTATATTCTTTTGTGACTTTGATGGAGCAATTAAAATTTTAAATTGCTTAAATGAGGTTAAGAAATTTATTGCCTTTTAAAGTCATTTTTGGAAAGCTCCCCCTTAATATGTGCATAGAGAAAACAAGATACAATACGATAAGCACATAAAGGAATAAAAATAAAAAATTTTGCAGAGCTTTTGAAGAATGAACTTCAAGAGAGTAGATTATTTGCAAAATAAAATGACCATCGAGCACATTTGAAGTTCATTAATAAACATAAATAGGTTCAACGTGACATAACATGATACTAAAGTATAAAAGATATCACATAGTTCATTACATCTCACAAGAAAATAACATCACATGGTTTATTACACCATAACATTACATAATAATATAAAATATGTGAACTGATTTGAGCAACTCTTAGTGTCACTTTTCAGCTTCTCCTTATCTTCATCTTCTCCCTATAACTTAAACTTCTCCCTCTTTGTCATCAAGATACCAAAAAGGTCAAATCTTACGGTCCTTGAGGAGAAGGGGCACGGCGGCAGCAACGTCCGTAGTGTACTGGAGCGACCGCGTTCTCGAGGGTGGTCATGCGGTCTCCAAGAGAGAAGATAGCTACCGTCAAGGAAGAATCGCTACCAATCAAGGAAGACATGTTACCCTTGAGGCACAGAACAACTAAATAAACCTGGGAGAGTGACACATCGTCCTCGCCCTGACGCTTAGCTGTAGCCTCCCCTGGTTGTGTTCTGGGGTGCAGAGGCACAGGCACTGAAGATCCCTTCCCTAGGCTTGTGAACTAAGCCCAGCCCACCTTGGTATCTGGTCTTCTTTATGATCAGGACCGTTATATATGAATCATAGTTAATCCTTCTTACCCTGCCATTCTTTCTCACTGCCATTTCTCTTATAATGAGATCAACTACATCAAATTTTGTTCCAGTCATCACATAGTTGATCAGATTCCATACGTGCCCACAGATGGCATCAAAGTTGCCACTCTTGGGAAGAATAGTGTGATTTATAATTCTGTTAACCAAACTGGAAATAGGGAGGAGTCCTAAGAGCTTTCCTAGCACATATTTCACATTCTGATCGTAGTACTTAGTGCATGTGGCACGCTAAAGCGCTGGTCTGTCATATACCTTCTCATCAGCGCTAGACTCTGTATGCAAAGCTTCTTCAAATTCCCGTTTGTTTGGATCCAGATACTGATGTCCTGTCATCTAAGAGATGTGCTCATAATGCAAAGAGATGTAGAGAGTGGTATAAAATTGCCTAATCATCTCCTCATTATTGTCTGATTTGAGAGCTACAATGTGATGAATGCCTGCTCTCTGAAAAAGATGATAGGCACTCTCATACTTATCAATCCCTTCCAAATGGTCCCAATCAACATACTTATGATCTGTGAACTGCTTGGTGGGACCATAAATCTGTTCATAAACTTGCTCCTAAAATTTTGTGTGAAATCTGGGATTCTGACAGTTCCTTGGGAGCACATACTGACTGCAATGCCTCAAGATGGCGTAGTCGTCACTAGAGATGTTTCTTAGATCCACATGTGGTTCCTCAGTCTCTGCCATTTGCTCATCTGAGGACTCATGGATGGGGCTACTTGATGCACTGCTCCGTCGTTTTGTCTCGGTCTTAGAATCACTCGCTATTCCCTTACCCCTGTCCTCTCGGGCCTTTTGGGCCAACTCCCAATGCGGCATCTCAACAAAGGGGGATGCAGGAACATGAGATTCCTGCTGAGATGACGTCTGTCCCGAACTGCTGCCCCGAGCATAAAACTTTCTCGCAGCGTTCCTAGTCCTTGGCATATTCAAGTGAGTAGAAAATGAAGTCAAGGATATGATATGAACTTAGAAAATTTGATTAGAATTGAATGAAATCATAATGTTGATTTTTCAGGAAAATCGGTAGTACCGCCATTCAAAATGCAGTAGTACCGAACTGTGGTAATACCGGCGTGCAAATTCTGGTAGTACAGCGTTTGTCGAGCGGTAGTTCTGATTTCCCTGAAATTTTCTAGGGGCAGCCAATGCTATGATTTTGAGTGATGCTTTTCTTGGATTGAATTCTTGAGATAGATGAGTTATCATCATACATCACTAAAAATGATCATTTGCCTGAGAAAATAGCATTATATCATCCACATTTCAAATCTAACCAAATTTGGACCTAGAGTTCATAGAGATGAGATAAAAAAGCAATGTTTGATTCGAAATATCTTATGGATCGGAGGAGATGAACCCTTGGGATGCAGAAAATCACCCAAGAATGAACAAATCTTTGTGGGATTTAGAGATCGGAGAGGGGCAAAAGTGGAGTTCTTTGGAGAGAGAGAGGGAGTTGAAGGGTGTATAGTTGAAATGGGGTGAGGAGAGAGAGAGAGGGAGACGGGTAAGAAAAAGGGAGTTGAACCCCGAGAGTTTCCGCACATTTCATTAGAAATCGGTAGTTTCACAGTTAACACACCGGTAGTTCCGAAAATCGATAGTACCGGAATTTTAACGTCGGTAGTACCGGTTCTCGGTAGTACCGCAAAATAAATCGGGTAGTTCCGATTTTTCTGGAACTTTCAGATTTTGAACTTGATTTGAGAATTTATACAAATGATCACTAGTTTTGCACTCAAATAAGAATCATTCAGGATCATTATGTATTACTGAACCTAGAGGAGGCCTAAGAACATAGTTTTTATGAACATATGTCATTTTAGCAAAAATCTTTGAAAATTCCTTTCAAGAATAGCTCATTCAATACCAAAAGAACATAAAGACATGAGACAAGTGTTCAAGCAATATTTGAGTAGTCTAGGACATTTTATTCATTCTTCAATTTACATAACGGGCTTTCATCTAAAGGTTTGGTGAAAATATCGGCTAATTGGTCTTCGGTTCGGATGTGGCTAATTTCAATATCCCCCTTTCTTACATGATCTCTGAAGAAATGGTGGCGTACATCTACTAGTAGAATTGTGCACATCTATGACGAATTTCTCGTGACGAATGAAAATCACGTCACTGGACAGTGCCTAACTATGACAAAATTTTGTGTTTCGTCATAGATCATTGGTGACGGACCTCGAGCACTGACTATTTATGACGAAACTCAAAAACGCGTCATTGAACAACACGAATATCGTCACAGATGACATGCGCGGCTCGCATTACTCATTTCTGACGCTCTGTTTTCAAACTGTAACGAACACGACTTCGTCATTAAACCATTATAAGATAGCTGACGAACATACTTTCGTCATAAGTCTCCGGGCACCCCTTGTCCATGTCTTGTATTACTGTGGGGCCCGGGCCCATCATGCCATGTGTACTGTCTGCAGCGATCTGCCACGTGTATTGTGGGACTGGACGACTTGCGTGGCAGCCACGTGTAACAGTGGGTCCTGTAGTGGTCTGCCACGTGTAACAGTGGGATCGGACGAGCTACGTGGCAGCCACGTGTAACAGTGGTTCCCGCAGTGGCCTGCCACGTGTAACTGTTGGACTGGACGACCTATGTGGCAGCCACGTGTAACAGTGGGTCCCGCAGCAGTTTGCCACGAGTATACGCCACGTGTAACTGTGGGACCTGATGAATTATGTGGCTACCACGTGTAACAGTGGGTTCTGCAGCGGTCCGCCACGTGTAACTATGGGACCCAACGTATTACGTGGCACCACGTGTACCGGTGGGTCCCGCAGCGGTCCGCCATGTGTAACTATGGGACCTGATGTTTTACGTGGCACCACGTGTACCGGTGGGTCCTGCAGCAGTAAGCCACGTGTATGTGCCATGTGTAATTGCAGGACCCGGCGAATTACGTGGCAGCCACGTGTAACAGTGGTCCCGCAGCGGTCAAACACGTGTATATGCCACGTGAACAATGGGTCCTGCGGCGATGTCCCACGTGTAACTCCCGCAACTAATATTTTGCAAAAAAACGTTCTAGGTCGGGATCTAACCCGGGACCTGTAGAGAGCAAAGAACGGCTTTACCATTGCGCTACATGATCACTTGCGTTGGTGTCTCATTGTAAATATTATAGTACCGTATACTTCGTGCCTCCCCTCCACGTTGACTCAAATTGGAATCCCCGTCTAGTAAACTTGGATCTCTGTCTGCTCCCTTGACTTGCGGAGAGGCGGTGGCGGAGGAGCAGGATTCCCCGTCGGGCGCTGTGGCGGAGGAGCCCCGCCCCGGTCTGGTGTGGTGGCTGTGGCGCCTTTTTTGCGGCGAGGCGGCGGAGCTTTCCCAGTCGGGCGCGGTGGCGTTGGCGTCCCGGTCAGGTGTGTGCCGTGGCAGAGGCGCCCTGCAGCCGAGCCGTGCCAGTTCATATCTCAAAGGTATGTGTACCTTCTTCTAGTATTAGATTCGTGGTTCCTGGTAATAGCTCATTAGTTCCTGGTGTTGGATTTGTGTTCATAGCTCTCTAGCTAGTTCCTGCATACTTATAGGACTATGTATTATGTTGATATGGAGACCTAGAACAAGGGAACAAGGGGAGAGGGAAGGAAAAGAAGTTTGTACACCTCAACAACTTCTTATAGGTCATATACACTACAGATTTGTACACACCTGTAACATGCCAAAAATTTTATTCCTTTATTAAAATGTTTATTGGATTTTTCTGGATTTTATTCCAAGTCCTGTTGTGAGAAAATTTAAAAACTTTAATTTATAAAAGCCAAATTGAACTTGCTGCAATTCATGAGAGTCAAAATAAATGTGTTTCATTTTCCTAAAGTGCAGGACACCCTTGCTTTGGGATCAGCAAGGAGAACGTCAAGAAGCTGGACCAAATCTGCTTCAGGACGCCGAAGAGAAAGTTAAGAAGATCAGAGACAGACTGAAAATAGCCCAATCTCGACAGAAGAGTTATGCGGACAACCGTTGTCGAGATTTGACCTTTGAGGTCAGGGACTACGTCTATCTCAGAGTATCCCCACTCAAAGGAGTCAAAAGGTTTCAATTCAGACGAAAGTTAGCACCAAGATATGTGGGACCTTTCAAGATTCTGAATCGGAGAGGTGAAGTCGCTTATCAGTTGGACTTGCCGCCAAGCATGTCAGGAGTACACAACGTCTTCCATGTCTCTCAGTTGAAGAAGTGCCTCCGAGTACCCGCAGAGCAAGCCACATTGGAAACCTTGGACCTTCAAGATGATCTCACCTATCAGGAGCAGCCAATCAAGATCCTCGAGACCGCAGAACGTCAGACCGGAAGGAAGATCATCAGATTTTGCAAGGTTCAGTAGAGCAACCACACCGAAGACGAAGCCACCTGGGAGCGAGAAGAAGATTTGAAGGCCAGCCATCCCCATCTCTTTTGCTAGCCAGTGCAATCTCGAGGGCGAGATTTGTTTTAACGGGGGTAGGTTTGTAACATCCCAAAAATTTTATTCCTTTATTAAAATGTTTATTGGATTTTTCTGGATTTTATTCCAAGTCCTGTTGTGAGAAAATTTAAAAACTTTAATTTATAAAAACCAAATTGAACTTGCTGCAATTCATAAGAGTCAAAATAAATGTGTTTCATTTTCCTAAAGTCAAATTTGCAATTACTTAATTTTTCAGGAAATTATATAGATTTAAAACCCTCCCTTTAAAGTCAATTTGTGTTTATGTAAAAATCAATTGTCAAAATGGGTTAAAAATATTTTTATTAAGTCTAAATTAGTCCCAGGAGGTTCTCTGAATTTTTCTGGAATTTTCAAAATTTATTTGATATTTTTCTGAGTATTTTAAAGCCTTGAACTCATTTCTGAAAATAAAAAAATCCTAAATCCTCCTCGGGCTGCCAAGTGTCAGCCATCGGAGCCGCCACCATCGCCGGACGACCCCTCAGCCGTCCGATCTCACTTAAAGCCTCACCCCGCCTTCCCCTCTTCCCCGGTCGACGCTTGTCATGCATCGAGCCGTCCGCTCCCCTGCCCAATTCAATCCCCGCCGCCCGCGCCAACTTACCGCTTCGCCCGCTCCTCTCTTCCCTCCGCCTGGCACGTGGCGTGATCCACACCGCCCCCTGTTGCCGATTGCAATCTCGACCGTTCCCCGACACTTAATCGCTCAATCGGCTCGGATTCTCTCACGTTTGTCGGATCAAATCATGACCGTCCCCGCTCACTTACCCCTTCGCGCTACTCCCAACGGCCCCGATTTCCTCCTCCTGCCACACGTCACCGATCTAGCCACCGCCCGTTTCTTTCCCGTTTTCTTCTCTCTCTGACGCGCGGGCCCCGCCTGTCAGAACCGTCGTCCTCGCCGCCTTCCTTCTTCCTCGCGCCATCCCCGCCGCCATTAGCGCCTGAAACCAAAGCTTTGAAAGCTTCAGTTTCCATCCCTCTCTTCCGCCCGCGCCGGTACCCAATTACTCCTCCGCATGCACCGCATCCGTTTCTGGCATAAAGTCGCTCTTTATGCCCTTTCTCGCCGTCGCATTCAACTTCGCCGCCGGAGTGAATTCGGGCGCCCGTTGCCTTCCCTCCTCCGGCCTATAAAAGGCACCCTCGAGGACCCTCTACTCACACCGCCTCCCCCACTCCTCTCCAATTGAGCGATCAAGCCCTCGAGAGCCCTCTGCGCTCGTTCTTCTCCGTCGGCCTCTAGCTACTCCGGCGAGCAATCGCCCCTGCCTCCGGCCACCCCGAGCCTCGCCGACGCCGCTCCGACCTTGCTCGTGCCCCGGCGATCCCCGACGACCACTTCCCCGAGCACGTGCGCCACCGGAGCCCTCCGCCGCCGTGAAGCCTCCTCCGACCGCTGCCCCTCTCCGCCATCTTCCTCTTCGGCCACCCTCGGGATCCGTGCAAGGTACCGTTGCACTCCCCGCGCTTCCCTCTTCATTTTAGTGCCCTCGGCCGGCGCTGCCACTCACCGGAGCTCCGACGACCATCGGGCCCCGAGCGCCGCCGCCACCGGCCAGGCCACGTCGGCTCGTCGAGCCGAGCTGGCGGGTGCGTGGCAGCCAAGTGGCGGCCAGATCGGCGCCACGCCAGCCCTTCCCCGCTCATCGCTGCCACCTCCCCCGTGCGCTGCCACGTCGGCAGAATGCCGTGATGTGGTAGCCACATTGCGACCACGTGGTGCCAAGTGGCAGCCACGTGGAGGCCACGTCAGCCCTACCGATTTTAAATAAATCCAAAAATTCCTGCTGACGTCAGGCTGACGCAATAAAACTGATTTTCCCATATAAAAATAATTCGGCCGAAATTATAATTCGGAGGTGACGTCATAAACCAGATTTTCCTTTAGAAAAATAATTCGGGCTGACGTCATAAATGCTTTTCAGGTTTAAAAATAATTCCAGAAATTGGGTATTTTCTTTTTAATTGTATTAAAACTTTGGAAGGGTATAGCTTCTTCATTTTAACTCCAAATTGACCCATTCAAATTTCTAAATTTTTCTAAAATCATGATCTATCCATTTCTGGCATCATTTTGAAAATTTGATTTTAGTTGAATTTTCTTTGAACTGGCTCTTTACATTAGATTTTGACGATTCCGGAGAGTTCGAGTTCGACGATTCCCAGCAAGACTTCGATCAAGGCAAATTACACCTTTGACCATGTTGAATCTAATATTTTCAAATTTATTTGTGTTGTTTTACTGTATATGCATGCGTACTTCTATTCAAATTCAATTTAAATTCAGTTTAAATGTTAGATATACCCATGATCCTTTGAATATGGCCAATTTGAATCTCGAATTCATACACCTTGTCACCCTAGCTAAAAACTAGTTAGTGCCATAATATTGACTAGAAATTTTATAGAAATGCATAGTTTGGCTTAGTATAATTTTAGGTGGGATCAATCTTTTACATGGAATGACGATTTGGAAATGAAATCTTGACTTCGGTGAGTCAAGGATGGTTTATAAAAATTGTTTAAAAATGGAAATAGAAACTTATGATTTGGACTTGAGCTATTGGTTAGGTGGCGGGTGCCAGCATGCCTCGTGTTGGTGACACCTGGTTGATTGTCGTGCATGTGGGTATGTGGTTGAGTCTAAATCAACTTAAGGACCGTTTCTGTGATTTATTTTACGAAGTCAATTCGTACTACCACAAGTCCAGTATGGGATGGGCCTGGCTAAGTAATTTGAGAAGTTCCAAATATAGTTTCGCTATAGGCTGAATGTGAGCGCGGCGTAGGCTGTGGGAAGTCTCACATGGCACCAGAGGGGACTCCAACTCGTGGATTCGAGTTGTGGTGAAACCTTAGTGGTGGCGAAATTATTTTGGCTATGGACCATCGGAACAACCTTGTCATGAACTCTCCGCCGCACACCTAAGGCAGTGTGTTTATCGCGTGGCTCAAGTGAGAGGGAATGTCTTGTGGGTAAAGTTATACACCTCTGCAGAGTTAAAACCTATCTTGGATAGCCGTGTTCACGGTCATGAACATACCGAGTAAAGTTATCACAGATTAGACTTCATTTTACAAAACTTGGTTTTGAGCAAAGTGATGGTTTTGGTTATTGTCCGGGTGGATTCCCGTGGTTAGGTTAGTGCAGGTCGGAGCCTACACTAACGATAATACTTGATAAAACACCGTTTCATATATTGTATTAAATTCAGCTTTCATACTTATCTGTTATTGTATTAAAATTCAAGTACTACTTTTCGCGCAAATAAACTGTTAAGCCTTCTTTTGTTATCCCTATGCATGCATCTACTCTGTTAAAATTCTTGGTGTAACTTGCGTAAGTACCTATGTGCTTACCTTGGGAGTACTTTTTGTGCTCACCTTGCTAAATCTGTTGCCAGACTTCGATGGCGACTACGACGGTGAGGACTACTTCAGCGAGTAGGACGCGTCTTGCAGTCATTCGCCTGTGGGAGGCTGGATGGGCTGTTCCGCTACCTTTACTGTTTTCCGCTGCTTTATTTTCTCTTGTTGGCCTTGTGCCCCTATATTGTAAGACTTGGCCATAAGGCCGTATTTTTGTTTAATAATAATTTATGGTGATTTTGCATGATATACATTATTGTTGACCCTGTGTGCACTAGCTTTTCCTGGGATAGTGCGATTTACACAGAGGGACTTGGAGTTGTTGTTCCGGGTCCCGACAACACCCTATTAACAAATTTCAATGCGAATCAACGCTTGCTGTACAAAAAAAGAAAGGTTATTTTGTCACCCAAAATGACGGACTGTCTGCCCAAAGCACCGGACTGTCCCCTCTGCACAAATGCACAGATTACTGCACTCGAAGACTTGGCAGGACACCCAAATACACTGTCCGGTGCGTTGAAATTTACGGTGATCGGACAGTCTTGCCTGTGCGGTAAAATTTCATCACCTATAGCTCCTTCGCTCTAGATCTCATTGAGGCGAGACTTGTTCAGTTGAACTACCTATAGCGGACTGTGTATTATTTGTTCTAGTGTTAGATTTGTCACTTTCCACTGTTTTATCTGAATTTGCATACTTATGCTACAACAGATGGACAGAAGCTGGGTAAATGGGTTCTTCTTCATCTCCGACCAGATGCCACCGTAAGATCTTTCTCTCTCGGTGAGCTGTACTTCAATTCCTTTCACCTGTACCTCCACATTCATGTATGTAAGCTCATGCACAACCTTTTTGTAGCTTCTCTATTGCTAGACATTGCTGTCGCTATGGACCCCTTTGTGGCCGATGAGGCCTTCAACGCCAGCTCTTCCACTCCTTCTCGTGAACTATCATTATCTTCGGTGAGCTCCACCTCCCTCGAAGAGTAATCAAAGTCGAAAAGAGAACTAAAGTAATCATAGTAAAAAGAGAACGAACACTATTGCCTCTCATCTAAATCACACCATACAACCACAAGTGCTATATGGGCTCTGGCATCTAGCCTTGCATTGTGGTAGGGGCACTCCAGCTAGGTTTACTTGTAGGGGCTCGCTTCACCAAGGTGCTGGAACCAAATCTTGCTAATAC
The DNA here is from genome assembly GCA_036346265.1 of Melocanna baccifera. Lineage (NCBI taxonomy): Eukaryota > Viridiplantae > Streptophyta > Magnoliopsida > Poales > Poaceae > Melocanna > Melocanna baccifera. The sequence continues at coordinate 4,052,053 of CM070699.1, read as the reverse complement.
AACGGTGAATACCGCACCAAAGGGAGGTAATCCGCTGAGGTGAGGGTCTGTCATGCAGCTCATGGCAAGTGGGGACTTGTCCATTCATCGAGCTATGTCGAGACTCGAATATGCAAATTCACACTCTCTGTTTATATTGCACTAGTCTAGGATCACGGTACTACACATAGTGTAAACATACATGAAATATCGACTATATTCACGATTAATAAAGAAAAAGACTCAAATATTAAAAATCATCAAAGTGCGACCTTATGGCCAAGCTTACAAATAATAGCCTAAAGGGCTTAATAAATAGAAATAAGCATAGTAGCTATTCGACATGCCCACAGGCAATTGACTGGGAAGCGAAGTTCTAATCTGCGAAGTCACATCCTCCATCAGGTACCTCCTGATGATATGGTCATTCTTCTTCAACTGAGCAATAGTAGGCATCAAGCAGCGAGTACATTGGTACTTAGCAAGCCATTTGTAACAAACATATAATATAATATGTAAGGCTTACAAATAGATGGCTAAAAGGTTACTTTGTAGAAAGCAATAATTTAAAGTAATACAATAAGTAGATTAAAAGCAAACTTTAAAGGAAATAATAAATAAATAATCAAAAGAATTGAATAAACTACTCGTGAATTAACTATTCACGAACTAAACCACTAGTGAACTAACCATTCATTTTCCAAAGTTATCCTAACCAAGTTTTATAAAATATCTACCCTTCATGTGAAATCACTAAGCATTGTCTATAGCCGGGGACACAACTACTCGAATAGTTTTACACTCTGCAGAGGTGCACAATATTACCCACATAATGTGAACATCCTCATGTTAAAGAAAATCACAACAAAGCCTTTACAATGCTCGACCTCAACTCAATTTCGTCCGCTGGGGTTTCGCATCACACCCCCTTGTGTCTCATAGAAATTAGCATCTATATTCATCACAATGGCAAAATCAAAATTAAAATATCACAAATTAATCAGTCAGGTCTATCTCATACTAGACATGTGGTTGTATGATAAAGCTCAGATCAATGGAACACAATGTTAGGTCCTTAAACATTACCCAGGCAAAATATTCACATCCCTCGAAGTGGATCCACACTTTCCCTTTATTGCACAATCACTCGTCCAAGTGAAAACCAATGGTGTCAACCCATGTGATAGTTAGGATTGTATCACTAAATAATTTATCATTCTATGGTAACAATGGTATCATGGTATTCAAATTATCAAGGCGGATTTAAGCAATTTGGACAGTAGCTACTAGGTACAAAGGTTTGTAATGAAATAGTAATACATGATAATTTAAAACAAAATAAATTTATAATAGATTTGAAAACTAGGTTAAACATGATCAAGAGACATGACTTGCCTTGGCCATGCTCAGTTAAATGCTCTTGATTTTCAAATCTTGCTTCAGCTCCGTCGAAGACGTGATCTAAAGACTCCAAAACTAGAACCAAAAGATAGAGCTTGATTTTAGACAAATTTAGAAAAAAGAACGGGGTCAGTCGGAGCTAGGACGGAGGAGAACTGGCTCTTGAAAAATTTAATATAAAGAAAATACTGGACATTCAGAAGTTCTACTATGCTATGGACCCGATGCATGAAATAGTGGGTCCATGGTAGACCTGGCTCATAGAACAGTACACTATGCATGGTTAAGGTGACTTGGTGGCTAGAGCTAATGTGGCATTTGACATGGACTGACACATGGCTGACAGCTGGCTAATAGGGCTGACGTGACATGCTGACATGGCCTGACATATGGCATCTTGTCATGCTGACGTGGCACCAGGATGGCTTGGTTTTGCTGATGTGGTACCCACATGGATGACACGTGGCAAACACATCGTATCTAGGACTGAGGTGGCATCTGATGTGGCTGCTGACTTGGCTAGTTGGCTCATGGGGTCTACAAAATAGTGAACTCTAATTGGTGGGTCCCAGCTATCAAATGCACGGTGCATGGTGGACTGGATCTATGAAAGAGTGGAACTGTAACACCCCAGGATCCACATCACCCTGAGATGCCACTAAACCACTCTACAGCTAGTCAAAAATTTCAATATAATTTATTCCGGCAACAATTTCTAGACATGAAGTATTAAGCGGAAGCATAAACAACTAAGAGAACAGAGATAACGGTAACAAGTTTCAATAATTAAAACAACCTCTAGCAGATTAATCAAAGAATAGTTCACAAGTTCATTGTTATTAAATAAGATAATCATCCACGAATAGCTAAGCATTTGACTAGAATTCCATCGACTTTATTACAACATAAATTGATGAACCGTGTGCATTATTGTAGTGCCGCTCTACCCATCCCATGAATGCTCAAGAATCACGTGTAGGGGGAAAACAAGGGTGATATAAAAATCTTAGCAAGCAAACTGTTTAACAGGCTATTCAGACTACAAACAAATATACAACATCATTAAAGCAAACCACATGTCCACATCCACAATGTGCATCCACATTCGTTAACAAGCTAATTAAACTACAATGATGTTAAGCATCAATATTCATTTTCCATAATGACCACAATCATAATCTTAACCACATTTACTACCAACAATAATAAAACATTAGCAAATAAATCTTGATTAACTACTTCATATCATCCACCACTACCACTACCAATGATAATAAAGCATTAACATGTTTTACCTCACTAACTTTAATATTTCTCACATCCACAATGGCTATCAACAATTACCACAAGAGAAAAGAATCTCATACCACAATCACAACCCCTACCATACCACAAGGGATGAACCCCAATCCATGACCACAGCCACTTTCCTCATACCACAAGTGACTCTCATGAGCCAATTTCACATTACAACTATGAAGTTGTAGTTGTTTGTAAAATAACTTCATCACAATACATTGCACAAGTATGCAAATGATCTTTCTACAATGCAATGCATATACATGCTATGCTCCACTGCACCTTTACCAAACAAGGTAAAGGTGTGCATCGTACTACGGCAATATACGATGCTGTACCGGTACGGTCGCGGCTATAAGCGGCGACATCCACAATGTAATGTCATGACATGTTATGAATGATATGATAATCATAAATCACAAGAATACCAACTTCAAAGGGCATCAATATGATCATCATGAATTTAACTACAAGAAAATATCATCATATCCACTATGCATTTACTTTCATATACCACAAATAGCTCATTAAGCAAGTTACCACAATACTACCAAAACTCATCCAAACATAGCAATTGATTAATATCTTGCTACCACATTCTTACTTAGAAAACATGTAACCATGGCATATCATTTAACATTACAAAAATCATGCATATTGCAAGTAGTAAGAATAACGGGTTAAACGGTAGCACATCCGCTACGTTTACTTGCCTCTACTGGCGAAGCGACGAAATCACGCGCATTCAGAAGCAAAACCACCAGTACAAAAAGGTACCTCTCAGCACACATTACAACAATGAAAACACGACTCTCGAAGAAAAGACATCGCTAAACCCCAAAACCCCACAACATCATTCCCTGTGTAACGGTTGTACAATCTTCCCACTGTAGCGGTGCTGCTTAATTTTTTTGTATCTTTAATAATACTAAGCCTTTTACAGAGAGAGATATATTTCTGGATTCCTCACTTGAATATCTACACTTTTCATGTAGATCACATATTTTTATTTCTGGATGTTCTCTGTTCCGGCAATCTGGGCAGCCAGATTCTAACACATCTCAACCACAGTGTAAGACTCTAAAAATCCTAATTTTTTTATAGCAGCTAGAATACTGAATTCCCCACATTCGTTTACTACCCCTAAATCACACCTGAACAGCAATCTGCCCTAATCTGCACCCCTAACAGACAGCAAGGTTCCCGACCTTGCTGCACCCAGATCCAACAGCCAAAAAATCTCAGAAAACTACAGGAGATGCATCTCGAGGTCCTCTACGTTTTTCCTTTTGGGCAGACCTGCAAGAAAAATCGTTTTGGGGGTCTAAACTACGCGAACAGTAATGCTACGTGAATTGATCTACAGGCAGACAGCAGATAACCACTAATTGGAGAACTAATTGCTAATTCTCACTAATTCTTAGTCTAAGAACCCTAATTATAGCAAAAATCAGAGGGATTGGGATGAGGAAAAATTACCTAGCCTTGGGATCACACCTTTTCTCTTCTCCTCTTCCTCCTCCTCTCTTCCTTCCCTTCCTCTTCTTCCTCTTCTCCCTCTTCTCCTTCTCCTTGATCTCTCCTTGAATCAAATGGCAGCACTTGGGGGAAAGAGAGGGGGCACAAGGGGAGTAGGGTGGCGGCCACAAGGCTTTTATGGGGGGGCTAGGGTTTGGGGGGTGTGTGTGGCCCCCTTTGGGCTGGCCGGTCCAAAGTGGTTGGCCCACCTCTCCAGACAGTCCAAAATTCCTCTTTTAATTATTTAATTTATTTTTTTATTTTAGACTACTCCATAATTTTATTTTTTCCCTTCACGCGATTTACCGAAACCGGCGATTCTGCAATTACGCTAAAACTTTCCCCGGGACGCAAAAACGACGTTTAGGGCATTACAGGAACCATGGTCAGTGTGGGGTTATGTCATTTAATTGATGTCAGCTGGTACGCACTTCAGGATACCCTTTAGCGGATGAAGTGTCGCGTGGCACCACAGCCAAGGGCGATAAAGAACAAGGTGTGGCGACAGAGCAACTGACCGGCGGGCGAGGGGTGGCAAAGCGAGTGAATGGCGCCTAGCCAGTGCCAGAGGTAGATGGCGGCTGATTGGCAGTTAGGAATGGTTGATAGGGCTCGGTGGTCACTCATGAGTGATGGCTGTGTGGCAAAGTCAGCGATGACTCAACGGCCGGAGATGGAGACAAAGATGGTGGTTCGACTTGGGCAACGGCGGAGCACAGGCAAACTTGGGTGAGGGCAACTGGCTGCGGGATGTGGAAACCAAGGAAGTGCCCTAGCTTTATAGGTATAGGGGCCGAGGTGGTCGAGACACACATGACCCGGACGTCGAAGCCGGACCGGATAAAACAGCGGTGGTGGAGTTTGAGTTGGATACGACGGCAAACTCCTGAGAAGATGATGAACAGTAGCTAACCCGGCGAATGTGTGACACATGGCAGGTTCACGAGATCAGACAGTCGATGGGCATGGCACAGATGAACAGTGCGACAACTCTCAGACGCTTGACACGTGGCCCTTGGATAAATTTGGCGGCTAATGTGGACTTTGGACTACATCGCTGACACGTGGCGGATGTAAGATCGGACGACTGAGGCTAATGGAGCCAAGTAAACTGTAATGGGCTTGACCCGTTACTATGTAGGATTTTTGGGGATTTTCAAATTTAGAAATTCAAATAAAATCAAAAGAGCTCTAGAAAATAGCAAATAAATCCTAAAAATTCATAGAAAATTTTCGAAGACACAAGGAAACCAAATAAAATATTTTTAATAAATGTTAATATTTATCTTAGTTATATCAAATCTTTTTAATTAATAAAAATTGAATTTAAGCTTGTATTAAATCTAGAAAAATGGAAATGGTGAATTTTATTTTTAAAAGCTTCAAATAAACTCTGAAAATCAGGATGTTACAATCTTGCCCCCTTAAACAGAATCTCAACCCTGAGATTCTGGCTCACTAAGAGAATATGTTTGGAAACTCTGCTCTGAGATCCTCGTCACGCTCCCAGGTGGCTTCCTTCTTGGAATTGTTGCTCCACTAGACCTTGCAAACGCAGACGACTTTGCTCCTGGTCACAAGCTCTGAGACCTCCAAGATTTTGACAGGGTGCACATTGCAAGATAGATCCTCCCGAAGATCAACAACTTCAACTGGCACTGCCTCTTCTAGTACTTGCAAGCACTTCTTCAACTGAGACACATGGAAGATATCATGTATCCCACTGAAGGTCGCAGGTAACTCCAACTGGTAAGCAACCTCTCCATTGCACTTGAATATTCTAAACGGCCCAACATACCTTGGTGCAAGTTTTCTTTCATTTGAAACCTCATAATTCCCTTGAATGGTGTAATCCTAAGATACACATAATCACCTGGCTCAAAGCTCAACACTCGATGATGAGTATTCGCAAAACCTCTCCTGGATTAGTCGAACCTTTTTCTTAGTTTCTTTTAAATAGTCCAGCCTAAAGACTTGATGTTCCCCCATTTATGCACTTTCAAATGGTGACATTTGCAAACTGGCCTGGTAACTATTGTTGTAGGAGAACTCCGCAAAAGGCAAACAACTGTTCCACTTAGTTCCATAATCCAATACACAAGCTCTTAGCATATCCTCTAGAATCTGATTCATGCGCTCAGTCTGACCATCGGTCTGGGAATGATATGTTGTACTAAAATTTAAATAAGTACCCATAGCTTCATGAAAACTCCCTCAAAATCATGAAGTAAACTACGATCTACAATCTAATACTATTTTTTTAGGCACTCCATAGAGACTCACAATCCTTGACATGTATAGCTCTGTCAACTTGTCACCTGCATAGGTTGTCTTGACCAAAATAAAATGAGCAACCTTTGTCAAACGATCTACAATTATCCAAATTGAATCAAAACCTTCCTTGGTCTTAAGCAATCTTGTAATAAAGTCCATACTCACTTTTTTCCACTTCCACTCAGGAATCTTCAGCAGTTGTAGAAAACCTGCCAACCTCTGATACTCAGCTTTCACTCTTTGACAAACATCACAAAGTGTAATATACTCTACTATATCATGCTTCATACTTGGTCACCAATATTTATCTTTGATATCCTGATACATCTTTGGTGCTACCCGGATGAATCGAGTACAATGACTCATGAGCCTCTTTGAGCAACAACTTCTTCAACTCTAAGGTACCTTTGTCAACCTCTGTAAATCCTGATGCTTTACTTTTACTCATATTAGTATTGATCCGGTAAATATTTTCATCCTTTACCTGAGCTTGATGAATCTGACCGTCCAAAGTTAGCTGTAACTCCATTGTGGCTAGGTATCCTTCCTCCACCAACTCAAGCTAAGCTTTTGAAATTTCTCATGCAAGGTTGTCTAACTCTCCTTGATCATTATTGTATTGCAATAAACCTTTCTGATCAAAGCATCCACTACCACATTAGCCTTTCCTAGATGATAGTGAATTCCCATATTATAGTCTTTTATCAACTCCAATCACCTTCTTTCCCAAAGGTTAAGATCAGTTTGAGTGAAAATGTACTTCAGACTCTTATGATACGTGTACATTTCACAACGATTGCCCATGAGGTAGTGATGCCAAATTTTTAGGGCATGCACTACGGCTGCTAACTTCAAATCATGTATGGGATAATTCTCTTCATGTAGTCTTAACTGATGCGAAGCATAAGCTACCACCCTTTTGTCTTGCATCAACACACATTCCAAGCCTTTGCGGGAAGCATTGCAATAGATCTTGAAATCCTTGTTAATGTCTAGCAATACTAGCACTAGGGCTGTGATCAAACACTCCTTCAGACTCTGAAAACTCTTCTCACATTCTAGCGTCCAAATAAATTTCTTTTCCTTCTTTAACAACTATAGGCGGTCTTGCCACACTAAAAAAATCCTTCGATGAAACGACAGTAGCAACCAGCCATTCCAAAAAAACTCTTGACCTGCGTCATTGATGTAACACCCTATTTTTCAGAGTTTTTAAAGTCTTTTATATTAAAAATAAATTTTTGGGAATTTTTTTTGAATTAATAAAGCTTAATTTGAATTTTTAGAAATTAAAAAGGTTTTAATATGATTAAAATAAATATTAACATGAGCTAAAAATATTTTATTTTGATTCCTTGTGTCTCAAGGATTTTTTTGGAATTTTTGGTGAATTTTTGAGTTTATTTGCTATTTTTTAAAGCCCTTTTGATTTACTTAGTTTTTTTGAAAAAGAAAAAGTCACAAAAATATTGTGAATAGTGTTGGGCCGAGCCCAATGCTATTCACCCAGCCCGCCGCCCCTTGGCTACCCGATCCGAGCCTCTCCACCCATTGCACATCCACGCCCCGCGCCTCCCCGAGCTACGTATCGTACATCCGAGGTCATGGGGCACTGTTCATCCGTAAAATCTCCCGTTGCCATCCAATCCTCCGTGACCCATCCCAGACGTCCACTTGTTGGCACTGTTCATCATTGTCTCCCTCGCGGACTCTCAGCGTCTGTGCCCAACCGGGACTCCCCTCGGTTTGCGCGCTTATAAATTGCTGCCACCCACGCCGCCTCCTCTCACCTGTGTCGCCATCGGCCATCGTGCGCCTCCTCTCACCCGAGTGCTGCCAGAGCACCTCACCACCGCCATCGTCGCACTATGCCCGAGCGTCGCCGGAGCTCTCACCGCTGTCGTCGTCGCACTGTCCTCGCCGCACCCATTCTCACCGCCGTGCACTGTCGACGTCTCCGCTCCATCGTCCCCGCCCTGTGTCCCTTTCGCCCTCGCCGGTGAACCCGCTCTCGTCCCGAACCCTCGCCGCCATCTCGAACCCTCACCGCCGATGGACCTCGCGCACTACCCCTCGGTCCGTGTGTGCAACCTGCACCCTGCCGGGATGTCCACTGTCGGTCCTAGCGCCGCGCCCACGCCGCCTCGCGCGTAGTGACACCATGCATCGGCCATCCGTCGGTCGCCATGCCCCATCCCTAGCGTCGATCCAGATTTGGACCAATGGCTCGGATCTAGCCACGTGTCCACATCACCAGTTGTGCAATCCCACCACCGGCCGTCACACCCGAGCACCCACATCAGCCCTAGGTGCCACATCAGCGTCATGTGTCAATGCCACGTCAGCGCCACATCAGCACAACCTGACCCCTGGTGCCACGTCAGCATGCCACATCAGCATGCCACGTCAGCTACCACATGTCAGCACCACAGCCTGCCACGTTAGTGTCCCCTCTCGTGTGCACTGTTCCATGGACCGAGTCCACCGTGAACCTGCTTTTCTGTACACCGAGTCTACAGCACAGTAACTTTACTGAGTTACCAGAATTTTCTTTAGATTTAATTTTTGGAGAGCTCGTTCTCCTCCGTCCTAGCTCCGATTGACCCCATTCTTCTTTCTAAATTCATCTAAAATCGAGCTCTATCTTTTGGTTCTAGTTTCAAAGTTTTTAGAGTTTATTTGAATTTTATTTGATTTATTTTTGTTGTTTTAGTCGTTTTCTCTCTCGTTAGATCCCGTCTTCGAAGGAGCAGGAGCGCCGCTAGAAGATCCCGAGTACCTCACTGAGCTAAACCAAGGCAAGTCGTATCCTTTGACCATGTTGAAACTGTTTAATTACTTTGTTTTAGATTATCTTGCATCGCTATTTTTGCAAACCCTTGTATTTAGTAGTTATCATCCTAATTGAAGTAATCCCTCCTTAATAATTTGAAAAATACCATGATACCATTGTCACCATAGGTTGGAAAATTATTTAGTGATACCATAGATGTCATATGGGTGGTACGATTAGTATGCTTAGCCTTACTTATGTTACGATGGGTTCATCATCGCATGTGAATAATTAATTTAACTTAATGAGATATAGAATCGTGTTTGGTGCCACGGTTATAAAATTTGGGCCATGACATTGGTGTGTCTTCGGCGTGGGTTATACAATACTGGTTTTTACTTGGGCGAGTGATCGTGCAGTAAAGGGGAAGTGTGGATTCACTTCATGGTATGTGGTAGACTCGCCCGAGTAACATAAGGACTTAACTTTGTGCGCCATTGATCTGAGCTTTACCGTGCAAACCACATGTCTAGTATGGGATAGACCGGGCTGATTAATTTGAGGATATTTTAATTTCAATCTCGCCATTGTGATGAACATAGTTGCTGATTTCCATGAGACGCAAGGGGGGTGTGATGCGAAACCATAGCAGGCGGGATTGAGTTGAGATGGATCTTTATAAAGGCCTTGTTGTGATTTTCTTAGATCAAGGCTAATCACATCGTGTGGGTACAGTTGTGCAACCTCTGCAGAGTGTTAAACTATTCGAATAGTCGTGTCCTCGGTTATGGACAATGCTCGATGATTTCACACTAGGGGTAGTGTAACAGCCCAGCTGTTTATTTCAAAATATTTGATTTAATTTAAAATAAAACATTTACTATTGGTTTCTTTAAGTTATATATAAAAAAATTAATTGCTTGATTTTTGGCTTAAAAAAAGGATTATGAAAAGGTGATTTTTTTAAAAAATAAAAACAAAAAAATATATAAGTAAATAAGGTATTAAATAAGTTAGTTTAAAACAAAAATCAAAGTTATTTGGTTTCTTGAAATTTTAAAATTTTTAGCTAGCTTAATTTTCTGCTAAAAAGGAAAGAGAAGAAAAGAGCCTTTCTGTTAAACAAAAACATATTTTATAAAGAAAAATATGAAAATTTTAGTTGGAATTTTTTTTATAAGTTCAAAATAGCTTTAGAAACTTTTATAAATTTTTCTAAGATTTGTAGCCTTTAGTTGTTATTTATTGTATTATTTAAAGCTAGAAAAAGAAAAATATTTTTAAAAATTAAAATAATGTTCAATAAATTCCGAAAATATTTTATTTATTCTTTTCAAGTTCCAATGATTCTAAAAATATTTTTTCTGGAATTTTTCCTAATTTTCTTCTTCTTTTTTCTTTTTCTTTTTTCTCTTTTTCTCTCTCCTCCTTTTTCCTTCCTTCTTTCCAGGGAGACATCGATCCTTCTTCGTACCGTTCAGCAGGCAGCCATGAACGCTGTATTTGAAGCTTCTTCAATCCTCAATAACATTTGATTTTCTCAACCGTTTCTCACGAAATAAATTGCATTCTCTTCCTCTCATCAAGCCTCTTCAATTCCTACCGTTTCCCCTCTCATTTATGAGCTATTTTTGCGGGATTTAAACCATACCATTCAAAGACATACCCTGTTGATCTCCCTCCTCGGTCCACCTCCACCCCTATAAAAGGGAGCCCCGTGAGCCCCTCCTCATCCTCACTCAACCCCGAAAATCTCAAGTCCCCTCTCCCACTCGTTTGGCCGCAATCGGAGTTTTAATTTTCTTGTACAAGCGGCGTTCTTCGGCCTTTTGTGCCTCGTCCGGTGGAGCGCCGCCGCGTTTGACCACACCGTTGGCTTCGCCTCGCCGCGTTCTACGTGGTGCTCACCTCGCCTTCGCCGGAACTTCGTCGGAGCACCGTCGCCACCGTGGGCCAAATCGGGTCCGCGTTCGTCGCGTCGCCACCGGCCGACCATGCATGCCCGACCAAAACTAAGGTGAGCATCACGATCCCCACGCTCTACTCTTCGATTCGCCGCAAGTCTCGCATGTTAATTCCTTTCCGTTTGCCCGGAACGCCGATGTCAGCCTGTAGGCCACATAAAGTCTTGTCCACCGTGTTTCGCTAGTCCGTTGGCCGAGCCGTCAGCGGCGTTGAGTTCGTCTCAACGCGTTCTACGCCGTGCTCCCCTCCGTTCGTCCAAAAACTTTCCACAAATATTTGCACCCGACACCTCGCCATGGCCGTAAATGGCACTTCGCGTCCCCGCCTGTCCGGGAATGCTCTCAACAATCCGTCCATGTCAAAACGTGCCAAACCATCCCAGGAGGCTACGTTTCAGACGGTTTTGGATTCGCCTGACCGAGCGCGAAGATATTGAGTTTTTCGTGTTTTGGTACCGATGTCGTTCAAACGACGATTGCGTCGCCTCCGGTGAGTTTCAGCTTAGCCGATATTTTTTCTAGACTCGCCTTACCGCGTTCTACGCCGTGGTTACCTTGCTTCTCCATGTTCTATTCGCGAAAATTATTCTTCTCTCCACACCCTATGTCATTGTCACCGTACACGTCGTCATCGTGCTCCGTTTGACGTGCCGTCAATTCCTACATGTGCCTCGGGTCATTAGCAACCCATTGGCTTCACCTCCTGTGCCTTTTCTCGCCGACGACACGGCCAAAAACAGTGAACAACGCTGCTGCCCGTTACTATTCACACGGGAATATTCCTCCTGATTTTTCTTTTTCCAGAATTTTCTGATCCGCTAATCTTCCAATCGCTCGTTCTCCTTCGTCCGAACTCCGAATCAAGTGATTCAAGTTTGTAAATTCATCTAAATTCATAATCTATTTTTCAGTATATATTTCATAAATTTTGGATTTTCTCGACCACCCTTGGTTGAATCTCCTCACCGCCGGAACACCGCCGACGCCGCCGCCCAAGTTGTGCCACCGCTTCACCTCGCCACCGACCACCTTCTAGCCACTTTGGGTAATATACTTGAGCCCATAATAATCCCCTCCCTCTCTTTTCTTCACCTCGCCACCCCTCCGCCAAGCAATCCCGCCGCCGGAGTGTCTCTTTCGCCGACACCGACGCCACCACCGCCAAATCTTCGACAGGACCGCGCGCACCTCCTTCACCATTTTCCCGAGCTAGAGCATGACCGGAGTACCCCGTCGCCGGTAACCTTCCTCAGGCCCGCGCGAACCTTAGACGCTCCTTATTCGAGCAAGTCGTCGTTGGAGAGTCTCCGCCGTCGATAATTGTACGCTGTCTCCGCTACGCCCTCGCCGCCAGCCAGTTTTGCGCAGCCCGAACCTTGCGCCATGGTCAAATTGGACTCATACTCTTCTCCCTCTTTTGTACACCTCCCCGGTATTCGCCGCCGTTGGATCGCTCGGATCTTGTCTCGTGAAGTCATCCGACTTCTCCCAGCCATCCGATTCTTAGACTCCGATGCCCGAAGACCCATAAGACTCCGCTATCTGGAGGCTCTTTAGACTTCGCCATCCGGAGGCTCTTTAGACTCTGCTATCTGGAGGCTCTTCAGACTTCGCCATTCGGAGGCTCTTTAGACTCCGCTGTTCGGAGGCTTCTTAGACTCCGACTGCTCGGAGCCTTCAACTTCGACTTCGATTTTCATCCCCAGAGACTTTGACCTTCGGAGACTTCGACTCTAGCCTTTGACCTTCGACCTCGAAGACTTCAACTTCGGCCTTCGATCTTGGAGCCTTCGACCTCAACCTCCGTCTTCGAACCGACCATGGCTGTTGGACCATTTTAACCTCCGCACCCTCCGACCTCTCCGAACCCTTCAATATCTCCGACCACTCGAAGCCGTCCGATTCTTTTGACCACTCTGCATAAATCCAATTCTTCCAACCACTGTACAATCCCGACCAGGTCTTCGACCGAATCTTGGACTTCGACTGCACCTGCACTTGGAGTCTCTATCTTGACTTTGACCTCCGCAACTTCAATCGCTGCTTCAACCATGCTTTCGATGATGGCTTCGACTACTCCTTCGATCATGGTTTCGACCATACACAAATATTATAGCTCCCGACTACTTTTCCTTCGTAAAGAAAAGAATTCCAAGAATTCCTTTTATTTATTTCTTTGGAATTCAAACTATCAGAAGTCCTTCTTCTTCGCTTTAACTCCGATTGGACCCATCCAAATTTCTAAATTCATATTCTATCTCCCGGCATTTATTTTATAAAATTTGGATTTTATTTGGATTTTATTTGAGTTTAGTTTGTTCTTGCTTTTCATGTGTAGACTACGACTAATCCGGAGAGTATAAATTCGAAGACCTCAGCAAACTTCGAAGCAAGGTAAGTTACACATTTGACCATGTTGAACCTAATATTTCAAATTTATTTATGTTATTTTACTGTATATGCATGCGTACTTCTATCCAAAATTAATTTAAATTCAGTTTAAATGTTAGATATACCCATGATCCTTTGATTATAGCCCATTTGAAATCCCGAATTCATATACCTTGTCACCCTAGCTAAAAACTAGTTAGTATCATAGTATTAACTAGAAATTTTGTAGAAATGCTTAGCCCAGCTTAATATAACTTTAGGTGGGATCAACTATTTCACATGAAATGACAAACTTTGGAAATGAACTTTTGACTTCAGTGAGTCAGGATTGGTTTATGAAAATGAGCTAAAAATAAAAATAGAAACTTATGTTTTGAACTTAGGCTAATGGTTAGGTGGTGGGTGCTGGCATGCCTCGTGTTTGGTGACACCTGGTTGATTCTCAGGCACAAGGGGGTATGTGGTTGAGCCTAAGTCGGATTAAGGACCGTTTCTGTGATTCATTTTACGAAGTCACTTCGTACTACCACAAGTCCGGTATGGGACGGACCTGGCTAAGTAATTTGTGAAGTTCCAATTATAGTCTTGCTATAGGCTGAATGTGAGCGCGGCGTAGGCTGTGGGAAGTCTCACATGGCACTAGAGGGGGCTCCAACTCGTGGATTCGAGTTGTGGTGAAACCTTAGTGGTGGCGTGACTATTTTGGCTATGGATCATTGTAACAGCCTTGTCATGATCTCCTCGCCGCACACCAAAGGAAGTGTGTTTATCCGGTGGCAATATGGGATGATCGTGTCTTGTGGGTAAAGATGTACACCTCTGCAGAGTTTAAATCTATCCTGGATAGCCGTGTCCACGGTCATGGACATGCTGAGTAGAGTTGTCACAGATTAGACTTTGGTTTTTAAAATGGTTTCTGAAAAAAAAGCTTATGGATGGATGGATGGAATCCATGACCAGGTGGGATAACTGTGAATAAGTTGGTGTTTGGTCGGAGCCTGCACTAACAAAATGAATCCATAAGAGAATTTGAAAAGCATATGGATAGATGGAATCCATGTGAAACCTTTTGAAAAGATGGACCAGGTGGGATACATGTGACTAGGTTAGTATTTGGTCAGAGCCTGCACTAACGATATTATTTTGTTAAATTATTATTTCTATCTACTGTATAAAATTCAGCTTTTGCACTTATGTTATGGTATTTAAATTCAGTACTGTTTTTTCGCACAAATAAACTTAATAAGCCTTCCTTTGTTATCCCTATGCATGCATTCACTCTGTTAAAACTCCTGGTGTAACTTGCGTAAGTACTTTATGTGCTTACCTTAGGAGTACTTTATGTGCTCACCTTGCTAAAATCTGTTGCGGAGGATGGCGTCAACAACCGGTGAGGATGGTGACGACTAGGCCGCGTCT
Organism: Melocanna baccifera; assembly: GCA_036346265.1. Taxonomy (NCBI): domain Eukaryota; kingdom Viridiplantae; phylum Streptophyta; class Magnoliopsida; order Poales; family Poaceae; genus Melocanna; species Melocanna baccifera. Next base: position 4,037,035 of record CM070699.1, on the reverse strand, counting down.
TACAGTCATTCGCCTGTGGGCAGGCAGGATGGGCTGCTACTACATTGGTTTTCTTCCGCTGTTTATATGTATTTTTGGTTTATGAACCATTGATGTAACCTTTGGCTATCAGGCTCATATTTAGTTAATGGATAAATGTCATTGTGCATGATATGAATCTTTGTTATCCACTGTGTGCACTAGCTTGATCCTGGACTAGTGCGATTTATACAGAGGATCCAGGAGTCGTTGCTCCGGGGTCCGACAGGTAGTGATTTCATAGAAACTTGTGGTTGAAAAGTGAACAGGTAGTTCACTGCTTGTTTAGCTTGTGGATGGGATGTTCACAAGTGGTTTAATTTTATTTCCGTTGATTATTTATTTATTATTGTTTTCCATTAAAGTTCTCTTTCAATCTATTTATTATGTTTATCTTAAAATGTCATTTTATGCAAATTAACCTTTTAGCCCTTCATTGGTAAGCCTTGCATATTATATTGCATTTATTTGTTACAAACGTCTTGCTTAGTACCAACGTACTCCCGACTTTATGCCCATGTTGCTCAATTGAGAAGGAGGAGTATTACCAGCAGGAGGTACCAGAGGGAGAATACTTCAGCGACTTTGTGGATTAGGACTTCGCTCCTCAGTCGATTGCCTATGGGCATGTTGAATGGCTACTACGCTTTATTCTGGTTTTCCACTGCTAGATTTTAAGCCCTTCCGACTAGTGAGATTGTAAGCTTGACCATAAGGTAATACTTTGGATAAATGTTATTATTTGAGTTTTTCCTTTATTTTAGCGTGTGTGTGGTTGATATTGCATCTATGTTTGACTTTGTGCACTAACGTGATCCTAGACTAGTGCGGTATATACAGAGAGTCCAGATTTGCATATTCGGGTCTCGACAATTGACGATAGTGACATCCAATCAAACACATCTTTTACTTTTTTGGGGTCAACTGCAACTCCTTCTACTGACATGACATGGCCTAGGAAAGCAATTTCCTTTATCTAAAACTCGTACTTGCTAAACTTAGCATACAACTTATTCTCTCTTAGCTTTTGCAATACCAACCTCAAATGCTCATCATGCTTTTTCTCATCCTTGGAGTAAATCAATGAATACAATGACAAACTTGTCCATATACTCCATGAATACATTATTCATTAGGTACATGAAATAAGCTGGGCCATTAGTTAAACCAAAGGCATCACTATGAACTCGTACAGACCATAACAAGCTGAAAAATATGTCTTAGGTATATCCTCTAGACAAATCTTCATCTGATGATATCTTGACCTCAAGTCAATCTTGGAGAAAACTCTAGCGCCTTTAAGCTAATCAAACAAGTCATCGATCCTGGGCAAAAGATACTTATTTTTAATAGTGACCTCATTGAGTGCTCGTTAATCACATACATACACTGAATATTATCCCTTTTCTTGACGAACAACACTAGCGCTCCCCCACGAGGATGAACTAGGTCTAACTTAATCTTTGTCCAACAGCTCCTGAATTTGCTTTTTCAATTCTGCTAACTCATTAGCAGGCATTCGGTATGGCCTCTTAGAAATCGACGAAGTACCAGGTATTAGCTCAATCGAAAACTCAACTTCTGGGTCAGGTGGTATTCCAGGAAGATCATTCGGAAACACATCTAACAACTAGCACCTTGTCTAACAAGATCCTTTTACTTGATAAATCATAACCTTCTCTAGCTGACTCATGTAGGCTTCAAATTTCACTTTGCCGTCATCTGAAATAGTCAAAGTAACAGCTCAGCTTCCACAATCCAACTGTAATATCCTGAACATCGTTTCGGCATCGGTTTCTAAATTAATCGCGGAGTCGCCCGAATTTTCGGTAAATCGCGGGAGGTGAAAATAAATTCTTCAGAATAATCTAAAGTAATAAAAAAAGAATTAAAATAATTATTTAAGAGGTTTTGGGCTGTCTGGATGGTGGGCCAGCCACTTTGGGCCAGCCAGCCCAAACGGGGGCCCGTACCCCCACTCAAACCCTAGCACCCCCTTTATAAACCCCCTCCCTTGGCCCCTCCCCCCATTTTTTCCCACCCCAAGCCACCACCCCCCTCCTTCCCTGTGCCTCCCCTCTGCCCAAGTGCTGCTGCAAGGAGAAGAAGGAGAAGAAGGAAGAAGGGAAGAGGAAGGAGAGGAAGAGAGGGGAGGAGAAGAAGGGAAGGAGAAGGAGAGGAAGAAGAGGGTGATCCCAATCCCCTAGGTAAGTCTCTCTCACCCCAATCCCTCTGTTTTATGCTGAATTTAGGGTTCTTGGTCCAAATTTTGTGGGGATTAGCATTTTAGAAATCCCCGATTAGATAATCCTGGTTGACTGTCTGTAGATCCAATCACACGGTGTTACTGTTCGTGTGGTTTAGACCCCTAAGACGATTTTTCCCAAGGGTCTCCCCAAAAGGAAAAACGTATAGAACGACGATACACATCTACTATATTTGTTTCAGATTTTTTGACCACATAATTTAGATGTACCAGGGTCTGAAATCTCGCTATCCGTCAGGGTTGCAGACAGGGACAGACCGCTGTTCAGATAGGAATTAGGGATAGTAGATGAATTTTATATTTTTCACCACCATTGAGAAAGTTGTAGGAAATTTAGTAAGCTAGCGTCTGTATAAAAATCAAAATTTGTAGAGCCCTACTCTGTTGTTGGAAAGCATTTGAACCTGACTGTCCTGACTGATAGAACAGAGGATGTTATCTGTTTTGAGCATTTAGTTACGCCATGCTAAGAACAAAATTAAAATATGTGATCTACATGAAACGTGAAGGAAAATGAGTAAGGAAACCAGAAATATATTCCCCTCTGCAAAAGGTTTAGTAATCTTAAAGATACAAAAAAAAATAATTAGCGTTGCTGCAGCGGGCAGAGTATAGAACCATTAAGCGAAGAGAGTTGTTGTGGGGTTTTGGGGATTAGAGTCTCCTTTACTTCTTAAGACACGATTTCCTTGCTGTTGTATCGTGCTAAGAGGTACTTTTGAACTGGTGGTGTTGCTCCTGAATGTACGTGATTGCTCCGCTTCAACGGTAGAGGCAAGGAAACGTAGTGGTTGTGCTACATGTTTAACTTGTTAATCATTCTACCTTCATATTAATTAATTCTCTTAATTGGAGGTGCTATGTCATTGTTACATGTTTTCTCAATATGGTCCATATGGTGGTATTTTTAAGAATTCAACTGTTTATGATCTTGATGGTTTAATTGTGGGTATGTGGAATTGTTCTTGATGAAATGAATATAGTTGTGGGGTAGTATTCGTTATGAACATATGGTGGTATAGGTGGTAATGTTCTTAGTGAATATTTGTGGTTGTGGTGGTAGTATTCTTGATAAATATATTGTGGTCTATGTGGTAATGATATTATGAAACAGTGGCATTGTGCTTAATAAGACATGTGGATTATGAGGAAATATTCATGATCATTATGTTGTCGATCTTCGTGATTAAATTCTTGTGGTTTATGATTATCATAACATTCATATCATGTCATGATATTTGAATTGTGGATGTCGCCGCTTATAGCCGCGACTGTACCGGTACAACATCGTACATTGCCGTAGTACAATGCACACTCTTACCTTGTTGGGTAAGGGTGCAGTGGAGCATACGCATTCATATGCATTGCATTGTGGAAAAATCATTTGCATACTTATGTAATGTATTGTGGTGAAGTTATTTTGCAAGCAAATGCAACTTCATAGTTGTAATGTGGAATTGGCTCATGAGAGTCACTTGTGGTATGAGGAATGTGGATGTGGTTGTGGAATGGGGTTCATCCCTTGTTGTATGGTAGGGGTTGTGATTGTGGCATGAGATTATTTTCTCTCGTGGTAATTTTTGATAGCAGTTGTGGATCTGAGATATAATAAAGATAGTGAGGTAAAATATGTTAATGCTTTACATTGATTGGTTATGGTAGTGGTTGAGGATGTGAAGTAGTCAATCAAGATTTATTTGCTAATGATTTATTATTGATGGTAGTAAATGTGGTTAAGACTATAATTGTGGTCATTGTGGAAAATGAATAATAATGCTTAACAACATTGTAGTTTAATTAGCTTGTTAAACAGTTTGCTTGCTGAGATTTTTATCTCATTCTTGTTTTTCCCCCTTCAGGTGATTCTCAAGTATGCATAGGAAGGGTAGAGCGGCACATCACTGTCACACATCATATCATGATTAATGTTGTAATAGTTGTGTAGTATTAATCATAGATTTATTTTCCTTATTGATATTTGTTTCAAAGTAATAATGCTAGACAGTAGTTCATTTTAATTGGTTAAACTTTTAGCAGTTGTTCTTTAATTAATAGTATTCAAATACCTTGCTTTAGTATACTTCCGCTTATCTTATCATGATTTAGAAATTTTTGCCAGTTTATGTTATCTTGTAAATTGGCTAGCTGCAGAGTGGTTTGGTGACATCTTAGGGTAACGTGGGTCCTGGGGTGTTACAGTTGGTATCAGAGCGGGCTTTAGGTCCATAGTAATTAAAATATTAAATTGACACACTGGTGCACAGTAGGATGGGATGTGTCAAGCATTGCATTTATGATTTTGACATGTTGTATTGATCATTTATGTTATGAGATGATCTTTTATGATTATGATTTGATTTTATGACTGTTATGAGTGAGGATAGTCAATGAAAAGATGTAGAGGTTGTAGTTGTTGTCTTGGGTATTGCTAGTTTATACCACCATTCGTGGTATAGGGATAATGATGCAGTTACATCGGGCAACTTAGTTACAGATGACATGTGTGAGTTTCTTAGAAAGGTGGTTATCTTCCTCGAGTTGATTTTGGCCAATTCTTGGCCTTTTGCGGTTGATGAATTTCTCTTGAGTTAGTGGTTTAGTGCAGTTGTTGGGTGCCAAAAGGCCTCTAATCGTTTTGAGACGATTGTTGTTTTCTTTTGATTGATGAGTTGTTTTTGCTGCTCATGAGCGCTGTTAATGAGTGAGATTGGTTTTTCATATTGTTTTATCTTTCTTACTGGAAAACATGACTCATTAATTCGTTTGATATTTTGAAAAGGAATCAAAGCTTTATGTTGGATGTTCATTAACTTGTTGAAGTCTTGGCGCTATGCATTACTTTTGAGTTATTTCGACTATCGAAGTTTGATTCCCCTCTTCTCTAAAAAGAAGTGTTAAAACCCTGTGTGATGTTTTGTTGTATCTAAGTAGAAGTTGGCAATTATGTAAATTATTGATAAGTTGTGAATTATCAAGTTGAAATATTGGCGTGGTACATAATTCATTTCTACTAACATCCTTAGAAGTGAGGTTGATGGATATGATGCTGTCCTGTTGTAGTTTCTTGAAGAATTGTGGTCAAGAATTTTTCGATACATGTTTAGAACTCATGCAGTTAATAAGGAATATGAGAAACAATTGTTTTGATTATTGTAGTTGTTTAATTTTCCCAACTTGTTGGATAGATTGGATTAATCGATCTTAAGTAAATAATCTGGCCATTCGGGATGGTTAAGCAAGGAGTTGTTAGAATATTGCCTTAGTAATATTAATCTTTTAATATGTCCTCTTTTTCCATACTTGATGAGTATGTACAACTGCTAAATTCATGTAGCTTTTACCATGCTAAATTATTGGAGCATGCATAAAGAAATAGATGTTGGCTGATGTATTGACTTATGGAATCTTATCTTATTATGTTGGTATTATTGATGTTTAAATTTATTTTGTTCTAATTTCTGAACATAAGGTGGAATATTAAATCTGTGCTCATAATTGTTTTGCGATTGCAGAATAGAGATAGGATCATTAATGCTACGATGATGAAGAATAATAATCAATTATTGACAGTAATATCTAGAGTGCACCTAATTTTTGCTAAATTAGAGTTGAGCATCAAAAAGAAGTTAAATATATGCAATCTAATAAGAGATTTATACTAGCATGTTTGCGAGGATGTCATGTTCTAATATCACCTTGTTAAAGAGCTTTGTTTTAATATGGTGGTTTGTGCACTAGATTTTCCTAGATTAAGTAATTGGAATCTTATTTAGATAATAAGACCATAATAAACTGATTTATGGTGTTCCTTTTGGAAAATATGGAGTAAGAGCATATGATTATTCTTGCAACGAATATTTTATCTTGCTGTTAATACAATTGACGGTACGTAGTCGTGATTGTGTTGAATGTTTTACAAATAAAAGAATTTGTTAGTTCCATGACACTAATTAAAGTAAAGGATTTGAGATTTGCGGTTAGAATCTTTTTGAACCTTATGACTTGTATGGTCGTTTTTGAATCTCATGCCACAATCACAACCCCCTATCATATCACAAGGGATGAACCATAATCTACAATCACAGCCACTTTCTGCATACCACAAGTGGCTCTCACGAGCCAATTCCACACTACAACTATGAAGTTGCAGTGTGGTGAAGTTATTTTGTAAACAAATGCAACTCTATAGTTGTAATGTGGAATTGGCTCATGTGAGTTATTTGTGGTATGAGGAATGTGGCTGTGGTCGTGGAAGGTGGTTCGCCCCCTTGTAGGATGATAGGGGTTGAGATTGTGGTACGAGATTCTTTTCTCTTGTGGTAACTGTTGATATCAGTTGTAGATGTGAGAAACAATAAAAATAGTGAGGTAAAACCTGTTAATGTTTTCCTATCATTAGTAGTGGTAGTGGTTGAGGATATGAAGTAGTCAATCAATATTCATTTGCTAATGTTTTATTATTGTTGGTAGAACATGTCGTTAAGGTTGTAATTGTGGTCATTGTGGAAAATGAATAATGATGCTTAACAACATTGTAGTTTAATTAGCTTGTTAAACAGTTTGCTTGCTGAGATTTTTATCTCATTCTTGTTTTTCCCCTCTCCAGGTGATTCTCGAGTATGCATGGGAAGGGTAGAGAGGTACATCACTGTCACACATCATATCATAATTAATGTTGTAATAGTTGTGTAGTCTTAATCATGGATTTATTTCCCTTATTGATATTTGCTTCAAAGTAATAATGCTAGACAGTAGTTCGTTTTAATTGGATAAACTTTTTAGCAGTTGTTCTTTAATTAATAGTGTTCAAATACCTTGCTTTAGTATGCTTCTGCTTAGCTTATCATGATTTAGAAATTATTGCCAGTTTATGTTATCTTGTAAATTGGCTAGCTGCAGAGTGGTTTGGTGGCATCTCAGGGTAATGTGGGTCTTGGGGTGTTACACCAACACTGCTTGGTGATTCTTTAGCCAACCCACTCCCAAAATCACATCCAAGGATTGGACATCCAATACGATAAGATCAGTGAAGAACTCCACTCATTGAATAGCTTTCTTGACTTTAGGACAACCTAGGTTTATACTCAACTCAGAGCCCGGGGATTGAACCAAGAGAACAAAACTAAGAACAATAGTTTTCAACCATTGATTTAAGGCAAAACTCCTAGAAACAAATGAATGCAAAGCTCCAAGATCAAACAAAACTGTAGTAGGAACTGAATTGACTAGGAATTTACCAATCACAACCTCTAGCACTGCTTGGGCCTCCTCTACGGTGACATGGTTCACATGTCCTTGGGGTGCTCGACGTCCTGATTCTAAAGCAAGGCTCCGATCTAGTGTAGCTCCCAAATTAAAACGGACTAGCGTTGGGGCTTGCCTCTAAGGGCATTTACTGGCATAGTGTCCTAGCTCATGACATTCATAACAGGTGACTGATGCTGTAGGATTGACATTCTTCTGTTGCTAATTGCTTGAGCCAACACGGCGTGGTCCAAACTAGAACTGACGGGGTGCTGGTGCAGGAGTCCTGAATCTTTACTATTGTGGCACACGAGTTGACTAGTAAGTGTTGAAATGATCCTTTTGGGACTAATGCATCTAAGATCCTTGTTACAATATCCTCCTCTTACGAGACTCCTCTAGCTCACGGTGACTTTCTTCAATGAACATTGCTTTGTCCATCATATTCTGGAAACTAATATAATCATCACCCACAATTTGAACTTTCAATACTAAATTTAATCCTTTCTTGAAGCACTTCTAGTGGGCATCATTGGTGGCAACATCCTCAAATGCATAGTAAGCTAGCTGAATGAATTTGTTGACGTATTCACTTATTGACATGTTCTTCTACTGCAATTCACAAAATTCCTCCTTCATTTTTATTATCCCATCCAAGATATGGGCATGACGAAATGCTGCTATGAACTTAGCCCAAGTGATGTTGTCCTAATCCTCATGAGTAGCGCAGTAGTTCTTTCACCACTCTGCGGTGGCTCCCTCTAGCTGATGGGTGGCGTAGAGCACTTTCTCTCGATTGGTGCACTAAGCAAGGTTTAGCTTCTTCTCTATGGATCGAATCCAATCATCCACCTCCAAAGGGTCGGAAGACCATGAATAGGTGGTAGTCTTGTCCTCATGAAGTCTGCAAACTTTGATTGCTGATGAGTTGGCTAAGGTGTGACTGCTTCCTGATTCTGCCGATTCATCATGGCGTTCATATTCTACATCATAGTGTTCATCAATTGAGTTTGGGTTGTCATGAACTGACTTAAGACTGGATCCATTCCCATTGGAGTTGCTTGCGGTCCCTGAGTTGATGGATTTGCGTTGCTATTTCCTGAATCCTGATTTATCTGACAACGTTCAACTGAGTTCTGGATATCAACCATCTTTTTACTACTCTAAAAGGAAACATAATTGCTGAGAACTAGCTTTCCAAGGCTCAAAAGGCGAGAGGGAATAGGATAGGTAAGAGGTAAACTCATCTAAGGGGATCTCTAATGGCAAACCTAGACTAAGCAAATACTTATCCAAGAGACTAACAAAAGAAGCAATTAAATTACTCAAATAAAGATTTTAACATGACTGTAACATAATACTTTGAAAGACAAGACTGCAGCTCACATCATAAGCAACTATAAATAAGAACCAAAACGTTCTACTCGCACTTTCTAAAATATACAAGAGTCTAATTTAAGGGCTCCTACTCGGGTTCTACCAAGTAGGGCTCGTCTAACTCTTCCTCTGAGTCGCTATAAAACACCCGTGAGTTACGAACTTATGGTGAATGCTCCTCTACTATTGCTGGAATGAAGTGCTGAAGGTACTCCTAGTGTTTGCTTGCTATCTGTCGCCTTTCCTTCGAACTTGGTGGCATAAGCGAAGGTAGAGGTACTAGAAGCTGTGGTGGAGGTTCCTCCATGTGCTCCCTCCTGCTCTGCTACACTAGGAGTAACTACATATTGCTTGTTGAACTTTAAAAAATGAGCTTGGACATATTGATCTTGTATAGCTTGCAGAGATATTAAACGGCCTTGTGTATGGCTCCTTGCATGGATCACTCTCCACAAGTACCGGTGCACTTCAAACTATGATGTAGAACTTGGTTGTCAATCCTTGTGATGAAGTACAATATGGTGATGCATCCAATGCGTTGTCCCTTTGCCTTCTCATCCTTGGTGAAGTAAACCAGTGTCCTCTTTAATCCAAGGCTCTGCAACAAAACTCAGAGTAGTCCTCGCCATCCTTCAGTCTGGCTGTAGGAAGCTTGAGATATCTAAGATATTATAAGGAAAAGAAGACATATTAATGGATTGGAAAAACAAATTTTAGAATAAGGCGGAGGGCAAGAATATTATGAAAGAGAAAAGAGAATAGAAACATTACTAAATATCTAATTTGGTTAGTTTCATTTAGAAAATAGATTTTGAAATTTTACTAAGGTGAGCACTCTAACTAGGGCTTTGTCCTACAGTAGATATGGCTCTGATACCCCATCTGTCGAGATACGAATATATAAATTTGGACTCTTTGTGTATACTATATTAGTCCAGGATCGTGCTAGTGCACACAGTGTAAATATACATGAAATATCGACCATATGTATGATTAATAAAGGAAAATACTTAAATATGAAAAATCAACATAGTACGACCTTGTGGCCAAGCTTACAAATAGTAGCCTAAAGAGCTTAACAAACTTGTAGCGAAAAACAGAAATAAACGTAGTAGCCATTCGACATGTCCACAGGCAATAAACTGAGAAGTGAAGGCCTAATCTGATAAGTCGTTGAAGTATCCTCCTTCAGGTACCTCCTAATGATATGATCATTCTTCTTCAACTGAGCAACAGCAGGCATAAAGCCGTGAGTACATTGATACTCAGCAAGTCATTTGTAACAAAGATGTAATATAATATTTAAGGCTTACTAATAGATGACGGAAATGTTACTTTGTAAAAAGCACTAATTTAAAGTAAATAAAATAAGTAGATTAAAAGCAAACTTTAAAGAAAATAATAAATAAATAATCAAAGAAATTGAATAAACCACTCGTTAACTAACCATTAATCAACTAAACCACTAGTGAACTAACCATTTACTTTCCAAAGTTATCTCAACCAAGTTTTATGAAATATCTACCATTCATGTGAAATCACTGAGCATTATCCATAATCGGGAATATGGCTATTCAAATAATTTTACACTCCGTAGAGATTGCACAACTTTACCCACACAATATGATTATCCTCATGTTAAATAAAATCACAATAAGACCTTTACAATGCTCAACCTCAACTCAATTTCGCTCGCTAGGGTTTTGCATCACACCCCTCTTGCACCTCATGGAAATCAGCATCTATGTTCATCACAATGAAAAAATGAAAATTAAAATATCATAAATTAATCAGCCCGGTTTATCTCATATTAGACATGTGATTGCACGATAAGGCTTAGATCAATGGCACACATAGTTAAGTCCTTAAACATTATCCAAGTGAGACATCCATATCTCTCGAAGTGAATCCACACTTCTCTCTTTACTGCACGATCACTTGTCTAAGTGAAAATCAATTTTGTATAATCAACAGCAATGACACACCAATGTCATGGTTCACAAATTTTATAATTGTAGCTAGAACTACAATTCAACATCTCAAATTAATTAATTAATCACATGTGATGATGAACCCAATATAACTGTAAGCATGGCCAAGCATATTAATTGCATAACCCATGTGACAACTAGTGTTGTGTCACTAAATAATTTTTCATCATATGGTGACAATAGTATGATGGCATTCAAATTATCAAGATGCATTTAAGCAATTTGTACAATAGCTACCAGGTACAAAGGTTTGTAATGAAATTGAAATGCTTGATAATTTAAAACAAATAAATACATAATAGATTTGAAAACTAGGTTGAACATGATCAAAGAATATGTTTTGCCTTGTCCTTACTCAGGTAATTGCACTTGATCTTCAAATCTTGCTTCAGCTCCGTTGAAAACGTGATCTAACGAAAGAGAAAGTAATGAGTCACAAAATAAATTTAAATAAACTTCAAAAACTTGAAAACTAGAACCAAAATATAGAGCTCAATTTTAGATGAATTTAGCAAAAAGAACGGGGTCAATCGGAGCTAGAATGGAGGAGAACAAACTCTTATAAAACTTTAATCTAAAGAAAATACTGAAAATTCAGAAATTTTACAGTGCTATGGACCCAGTGCATGAAATAGTAGGTCTATAGTGGACCTGGCTCACGGAACAATGCACTGTGCATGGCTAAGGTGATGTGGCGGTTGATGTGGCAACCGACATGGACTGACATGTGGTTCGATAGCTGGCTAATAGGGCTGACGTAGCATGCTAACGTGGCCAGATATGTGGCACTAATGTGTCTTGCTGATATGGAACTAGGATGGTTCAGTTTTGCTAATGTGGCACCCATGTGGATGACACATGGCAAATACGTTGGATCTAAGGCTAAGGTGGCATCTGACGGGCTGCTGACTCAGTTGGCTAGCCAATGGGGTCTACAGAACTGTGAACTCTAAATGGTGGGTCCCTGCTATCAGACGCTTGATGCATGGTGGACTGGATCTATGGAAGAGTTGAACCACGGTCGGTGTGGGGTGACGTCGTTTGGCTGAAATCAGCCGGCATGCACCTCGGGGTGACCCTTCTGTGGATGAAGCGTCGAGCGTCGCAGCGGTCCAGGGCGATGAAGAACGAGGCGGTGACGGTGGAGCGACTGCCCACGGGTGAGGGTGGCGGAGTGAGTGAACGGCAGCTAGCCAACACCGAAGGTAGATGGGGGCTAATTGGTAGTTAGGAACAGTGGATGGGGCTCGACGGTCACTCAGCAGCGATGGCTGTGTGGCGAAGTCGGCGATGAATCAACGGCCGGAGATGGAGACAAAGATGGTTGTTTGACTCAGGCGACAGCAGAGGTGAAAACCAAGGCGGTGGCCCAGCTTTATAGACGCGGGGCCGAGATAGCCAAGACGCACATGACCAGAATTTCAAGGCCAGACCAGATACGGCAGCAACGGTGGAGTCTAAGCAGGATATGACGGTGAACTCCTAAGAAAACGATGAACAGTAGCTGGCCCAACCGATGTGTGACACGTGGCAGGCTCACGAGATTGGACGGTCGGCAGGCATGGAACAGATGAACAGTGCAGCAACTCTCAGATGCTCAACACATGGCCCTTGGATAAATCTGGTGGCTAATGTGTACTTTAGACTAAATGGCTAACATGTGGCGGATGCAAGATCAACCCGTTACTATGTAAGATTTTTGGGGATTTTCTAATTCAGAAATTCAAATAAAATCAAAAGAGCTATACATAATAGCAAATAAATCCAAAATAATTCACAAAAAATTCCCTAAGACACAAGGAACCCAAATAATATATTATAGCAAATGTTAATATTTATCTTAGTCATATTAAATCATTTTAATTAATAAAAATTTAATTTAAGCTTGTATTAAATCCAGTAAAATGCAAATGGTGAATTTTATTTTTAAATTATTCAAATAAACTCTATAAATTAGGATGTTACACATTGGTGCAAGGTTTGGACTAGGCAACCTAAAGGCTATAAGATAATCAACTTTCATCACATGTCATTGGAAGCGTGAAGCTGTTGACAGTATAATTAATTGTCTCGTGTAGGAAAAACTATACAACCTCTGCAAAGTGTTAAAAACTATTTAAATAGCTATGCACACGGTCATGAGCATGCTTGGATGTAGCTATAAAGGGAATAGTTTTTATTTTTAAAACTGTTTCACTGAGAATATGGGTTGGCATGTGCGTAACCATGTTCTATGCCTATGGGTGGAAATTATGCGATGTTCACAGTCAAGGAGGGCTACGAATGATTTTGATCTACTATTATGGAAGTTGTACAAATGTTATTTCATTACATGTCAAATGCTCTTACGATTCCGTTTGCAATTTATTTCTTATTGATATTGCAAAAAAAAAATGAAATCTACTTTATGCTGAAAATAACTTAGTGTAGAACCTCATTCTTTGATAGCCTTGCATATATATAAAGTTTTGTGATACACTACAAGTCTTGCTGAGTACACAATGTACTCAACCTTACTTAAATTATTATTGATCAGAGAATGAAAATTATGTGCCCGACGAAACGTATTTCGCCCCTAGCATCGGGGAATTTGATGTGGGATCTTGCTTCGGTTTGACTTCAATAGGTTGCCTGCGGGTTATAATGGCAAATCACCGAAAACTTTTGTTATAAGACTTCCGCTGCATTTTGTTCAAAACTTTGATGTTTATTGGGCCGGTCAGCCTTATGTGTATATACTCTTTTATTCCTCACTTATATATCATCATTTTGTCGTAAGTTATTTATGTGCAATGTGTACAGATATGATCATAATGTTGTGAATATATGTACTAGCTACTAATCATGGGACTACTACAGAACACACATACGGCGACTATAGGAGCTCTCGCACCCAGGGTCTAGCCCCCATAGATATGAGCCGTTATAAACTTGGACCCACTAGATAGATAGATGGCTAGATCTTTCTGGTTAACATGGGAGATTTCTCAAGAGTGCTAAATTATTATAGATATAGAGCCATTATAACTTAGATCCGCTAGATAGATAGGTGCTTAGATTTTTCTAGTTAACGTGTGAGCTTCCTCAGAGTACCTACTTAGGCATGGTTATATTTTTTTCATTGGAGTTATCTAGAGTCAATCTGAGTCATGATAACTTGGACATGCTAGATAGATAGTTGGTTAGATCTTTCTATTTAACGTCAGAGTTTTTTTGTGACATTCCAAAATTTGAAATTATAAATATTGTGTAAATTGTGGCATTTTGAATTTTGTCATTTCCTGACATTTAAATTTCTGGATTTTCATTGGGTTTTTATGGAGGTTCCAAAACATAAGAAAGTAAAGCATAAGATAAAGAGAGAAGGTGTAGTAAATAAAATGAAAATGTATGCATAATGTTAAAGCACCCAAATAAGGGGAGAGCACCAAAAACAAATAATATACTTTATAAAGAAAATTCTAAATCAAATCACGCATCTGAAAAGATGATCCAACATCTGCCCAAAAATGACTTAGCAATATGTGCCAAAAATCGTCCAAATTTACAAGCTTCCAAAAATCACCCAAGTTTAAAAATGATGCTTTCAAATATGAGAAATATACTAAGAAAAGTGGTAACACTACAAAGGATGTCTTGAAATTTTATCGCTCAAATACATGCAAATATATATATGCACACATATGTACAAAAGAGATCATGAAAATCAAACGAAAATGGGAAATTAAATAAGAAAATAGAAATTTCAAAAATTAAAGAGAAGGAGGGAGAATCCAACCAGCCCAAAATGGCCCAGCCATCACCGCCCTTCCTCCTTTCTCCCTTCGCCCTCCTCCCTCTGCCCTAGCTCACGCGTGTGCACTCGCCCGGACATCCTCCTCCCTTGAAATTTGGCGCACAGCGGTGTAATATCCTGAATGTCGTTTCGGTGTCAGTTTTTAAATTAATCGCGGAGTCGCCCGGATTTTCAGTAAATCACGGGAGGTGAAAATAAATTCTTCGGAATAGTCAAAAATAATAAAAAGAAAATTAAAATAATTAATTAAGAGGTTTTGGGTTATCCGAAGGGGTGGGCCAGCCACTTTGGGCCCGCTAGCCCAAATGGGGGCCCGTACCCCCTCCCAAACCCTAGCACCCACTTTATAAACCCCTTGGGGAGCTGTAAGACCCTGGAGTAGCAACTCCAGAATCTTCTGTGTGATACCGCACTAGTCCCAGATCAAAGCTAGTGCACACAGTTAAACAAATATGATACATAACCAACAACGCTTTATTACAATAATTGAGAGTATAAACCTCGAAGTCTTTTATTACAAATGAGGTTTTAAGACCTCACACCAAACAGAAATTACAGCGGAAGCAAAAGGAACTTAAGCAAGACCCATCAATACGCCACAGGCAATTGACTGGGGAAACGCAACCTAGAGATCTGGAAAGCCTCCGTCGAATCCATCCACGAAGTAGTCGTAATCCGCCTCTTGTGCTTCGACCTCCTCTGAGAGTTGTTTTAAAGTGTAGCATGTGAGTACATAAAGTACTCCGCAAGTCTTGGGAAAGATGCAGTAGATGCAGGGCTTAACAAAGGAAGGTTATATGGGTCTTTTGCATAAAGCAACATTTTATTTCAAATACCATTATGTAATTTCGAAAGCATCAATTTAACAAAAATAATTGCAATACTGAAACTAGATATAATTTTCTAGTGAAGGTTCCAACCACCATCACTAGTAAACAGGCTCTAACCGCCAAGGTTTAAAATTACGGGTTCCATCCACCCTCACTGGCTCCATCCGCCAGGACACACACTCCCGAGAGTTCCAACCACTCCCGAGTTCCCAAAACTTTTGTTTTAGAATCAAAATCAAAGTCTACCATGTGAATGCATTCCTTGCCCGCCCTTGACCGTGGGCACGGCTATTCGGATAGTTTTATTACTCTGCAGAGTGTGTACAACTTTACCCACAAGAGATAAATTATCTTAATAGTCAACATGCTTCCTTTGGCATGAGACCCAGATAAAATATCACAAAGCCTTTACCTCACTCTAGTCTAGTTAGATACCACCCGCTGAGGTTTCACCGCTGAATGGTTAAATCCACCACAGTCAGAAGCCCCCTCTTGCGCCATGTGAGTACAGTAAATCCCTGTCCCTCACTGTGAGTAAACCAGTAAATCCCTGGTACCCATTTTCCGATTGCGGCATCTATACTAAACTATCGTAAGTTAGTTAGCTAGGTTATACCCATTTTAACTTGTGGTTGTACGATAATGCTCAGTCTGGACAATCACAAGCGCCGGTCCTTAATTGACTAGGGCGGAACATACACTTTACAAGATCTCGTGCTAAATCCGCACCAATCCAATCTTACCATCCGCCCCGGTCTACAACAATTTTCACATATTAATTTATTTAAAAAGAACAGTGGCAACACCAATCGCCACTAAATTTCTCAATACAACAGACTAGTTTAAAGAATTATAATTTCCCATCCAAGGTTACAAAGATTAAATAGCATGACTAAGCATTTTACTACCGTTCTAATATTTGTCAAAGATTTAATAATAATCTCAGTATTGAGACAAAGAAAATCCTAAGGTTACAAAGGTACATGGCATTCAACTACAATTGAGGGCATAACAAGGTTGGATTAACTAATACCATAAGACATAAGTTATCATTTTATGTAACATAGCAATGCATCTAAATTTAAAATAATAAAATGATTTTAGCAAACATAGGCACAAGATGATCAAAGGAGACTTGCCTTCTTGCACGCCGTATGATCCCTCTTGCTGCGTCTCGACAAACTCTTCGGCGACGTCGAATTCTACACGCGAAACGACAAAACAAATAAATAAATAAATGCAAATAAAATCACAAAAATATAAAATATATACTGCAACTTAGATTATGATTTTAGACAAACTTAGAAATTTGAATCACTAGATTCGAAGGTCGGACGAGAGAAAATGGGCGATTGGAAGTTTGATCGGTTTGGAAATTCCAGAAAATGCAAAACGAGAGAATATTCTCTGGAATCTTATTTTGGCTGATTTTTGGGATATTGTGGAGTGTATGACACGTGGGGCCCGGTTGTCATTGAATAGAGGTGAACAAAAATTTGGATAAAGCCAAACCGAAAAGTGCTTTGCACTGGACTTGAACACACAACCTCATGCATGCATGCACTAACATGTCTCCCCCAACCAAATGGGTATCTAGTCTTTCTTGGCAAAGGAGCAACAACAAATTAAATAAACAAGATTAAATATGGTTAAAGAAGGAATCATGGAGGGAGACATGCGCGCACGCGAGGCGGCTCACCGGCGACCGACGGCGGGGCGGCGGGGTAGCCGGGGTGGCGGGAGAGGTACGAGGCGGGAGCCGGCCGAAAATGAGGAGGAAAAGGAAGAGAGTGATGAGGGAAGGCCAATTTATAGAAAGATAAGGGAGGGGAAGAGATTTCAGTTTTGAGAAGGTTAAAGGTTAGGGAACGGCCGGGAGATTGATGAGGGTGATTAGGGCGTCCGTTTCCACGCTTTAATCGGGAGTTAAGAGGAGGAAACGGATGGCAATTAAAGCTTTGTTTCGGCTCTAATGGTGGAGGAGAGAGAGAGTGGAAGGAGGAAGAAGGAGAGGTTGAAGAAACATATGACATGTGGGGTCCATGTGTCGGTGAGAGAGAGGGGAAGTGAAGGGGTACGGGCCGTCTGATTTGCGACACGTGGCAAGTGAAGAGCTCAAGGCCTATGGATGAATATGAAGGGGTAAGTGACTTTGCACGGCTAGGATTAAATCGTGGAGAGAGATGGATTTAATCTGAGAGCGACACGTGGCAGGCTAGGATTAATTTGATTTTCATTTTCGGAATAAAATTTTAGAAAATACTAGGAACTTTATGAATATTTAGAAAAATAGCTAATATAGTCTAAAAATTCCAGAACAATCATAAAATATTCCTGGAAGCATTTTAGACTTAGAAAAAATATTTTTAATTTTAGATTTTTATAAAATACTTTTTAACTTTTAAAATTGATTGTTAATTCCAAAAAATTCTCAAAAATTAATTAATAAATTAGGGAAGGCTAGGAAAAATAAAATAAACTCTTTTTAGCTTTAATAAAATATTTAAAATACTTTTTCTTGCTTTAAATTTTAAATAAAAACTAGAAAAAATCCAACTAGGTTCCAGAAAATCCAAATAAACTCTAGATATTTTTAAATATTTATTTTGGAATTAGTTTTGAAGAAAGCAAATTTTTGGGATGTTACAGGAGCCCTCCCTCCCCTTTTTCACAATCCAAGCCGCCACCCCATGCCTCCTTGCACCTCCCCTCTGCCCAAGTGCTGCTGCAAGGAGATGAAGGAGAAGAAGGAAAAAGGGAAGAGGAAGGAGAGGAAGAGAGGGAAGGAGAAGAACGGAAGGAGAAGGAGAGGAAGAAGAGGGTGATCCCAATCCCCTAGGCGGATTTTCTTCTGATCGAGCGTGATCTCGTCACCTCGTCGGTAGAGGCAAGTAAACGTAGCGGATGTGCTACCGTTTAACTTGTTATTCTTACTACTTGCAATATGCATGATTTACGTAATGTTAAATGATATGCCATGATTATATGTTTTCTAAGGAAGAATGTGGTAGCAAGATATTAATCAATTGCCATGTTTGGATGAGTTTTGGTAGTATTGTGGTAATTTGCTTAATAAGCTAATTGTGGTTTATGAAAGTAAATGCATAGTAGTTATGATGATATTTCCTTATTGTTAAATTCATGAGAATCATATTGATGCCCTTGAAGTGGGTATTATTGTGGCTTTAGTGGTAGTATTATTAATGAATACTTGTGGTCGTATTGTGGTCTTTGTGGTAGAATACACTATACATCGATTGATTTTGATCTTGGTGAACCGATGGTGGAATATGTGGTTGACCTTCGTGGTTAAATTCTTGTGATTTATGATTATCATATCATTCATAATATGTCATGACATTGCATTGTGGATGTCGCCGCTTATAGCGCGCGATCAGATCTGACATCGTGCATTGCCGTAGCACGATGCACACTTTTACCTTGTTGGGTAAAGGTGCAGTGGAGCATAGCATGTATATGCATTGCATTGTGGAAAGATCATTTGCATCCTTATGCAATATATTGTGGTCAAGTTATTTTACAAACAACTGAAACATCATAGTTGTAATGTGAAATTGGCTCATGAGAGCCACTTGTGTATGAGGAAAGTGTCTGTGGTTGTAGATTGTGGTTCATCCCTTGTGGTACGATAGGGGGTTGTGATTGGGCATGAGATTCTTTTCTCTTGTGGTAAGTGGTGATAGCAGTTGTGGACACGAGGAATAATAAGGTTAGTGAGGTAAATCGTGTTAATGCTTTATTGTCATTGGTAGCGGTGGTGGTGGATGATATGAAGTAGTTAATCAAGATTCATTTGCTAATGTTTTACTATTGCTGGTAGTAAATATGGTTGATGCAATAATTGTGGTCGTTTGAAAAATGGATATTGATGCTTAATATCATTGTAGTTTAATTAGTTTGTTAATGAATATGGATGCACATTGTAGATGTGGACATATGAATACTTTAATGATGTTGTATATTTGTTTGTAGTCTGAATAGCCTATTGACCAGTTTACTTGCTAAGATTTTTATCTCACCCTTGTTTTTCCCCCCTACAGATGATTCCTAAGCATCCATGGGATGGGTAGAGTAGCACCACAATAATGCACTTGTTTCATCAATTCATGCTGTAATAAAGTCGATGGATTTCTAGCCAAATGCCTATCTATCCATAGATGGGTTGTTTTATTTAATAATGATGATCTTGTAAACTATTCTTGATTTAATCCGCTAGAGGTTGTTATTGAACTTGTTACCATTATCTTATCTCCCTTAGTTGTTTATACTTCCGCTTAATGTTTCATGTCTAGAAATTGTTGTCGAAATAAATTATCTTGAAATTTTTTTGGCTAGCTGTAGAGTGGTTTAGTGGCATCCCAGGGTGATGTGGATCCTGGGGTGTTACAGTTGGTATCAGAGCGGGCTTTAGGTCCGTGGTAATTAAATTATTAAATTGACACACTGGTGCACAGTAGGACGGGATGGGTCAAGCATTGCATTTATGCTTTTGACATGTTGTGTTGATGATTTATGTTATGAGATAATCTTGTATGATTATGACTTGTTTCTATGACTGCTATGAGTGAAGATAGCTCTTGATAAGAAATAGAGGTTGTAGCTGTTGCCTTGGGCATTGATAATTTATACCACCATTCGTGGTATGGGGATAGTTGTGTAGTTACCTCGGGTAACATAGTTGCAGATGTCGAGGGTGAGATTCTTAGAAAAGGTGTTATTCCCTTAGAGTTGATTTTGCCAACTCTTGGCCTATTGCGGTTAATAAGTTTTCTCTCGGGTTAGTGGTTCAATGCAATTGTTGCGTGTCAGTAGGCCTCTAGTTGTTCTTGAGACCAAGTATTATTTCTTTCTGTTGGATGAGTTGTTTTTGCTGCTCGTGAGCGTTGTTAATTGATGAGATTGGTTTTTCGTGTTGTTCTATCTTTCTTACTGGAAAATGTGACTCATTAATTCGTTGATATTTTGAAAAGAAATCAAAGTTTTATGTTGGAAGTTCGTTAACTTGTGGAAGTATTGGCTCTATGCATTTCTTTTGAGTTATTTTGGTTATTGAAGTTTGAATCCTCTCTTTTCTAAAGGGTAGTGTTAAAACCCTTTGTGATGTTTTGTTGTATCTAAATAGGAGTTGGCAATTATGTAAATCATTGATAAGCTGTGAATTATCAAGTTGAGATACTAGCGTGGTACATGATTAATTTCTACTAATATCCTTAGAAGTGAGGTTGATTAATATGATGTTGATCTATTGTAGTTTCTTGAAGAAATATGATTAAGAATTTGTCTATACATGTTTCGAACTCACGCAGTTATTGAGGAATAAAAAAAGGGGTTTGATTGTTGTGGTTGTTTAAATTTCCAACTTGTTGGATAGATTGGATTGATTGATCTTAAGTAATTAATCTAACCACTAGGAATGGTTCTTAATAATATTAACCTTTAGTATGTCCTCTCTTTATATACTTGATGAGCACGTACAACCGTTAAATTCATGTAACTTTTGCCATGCTAAATTGTTGAAATATGTATAAAGAATTAGATAAATGTTGATGTATTGAATTGTGAAATCTTGTCTTATAAAGCTGGTATTATTGATGTTTAAAGTTATTTTGTTCTAATTTCTGAATATAAGGTGGAATATTGAATCTGTGCTCATAATTGTTTTTACGATTGCAAAACAGCGATAGGATCATTAATGCTATGATGATGAAAAATTAATAATAAAATTATTGACAGTAATGACTGGAGTGCAATCAATTTGTGCTAAATTAGAAGTTGAGCATTGGTAAGAGTTAGATGTATAAAATCTAATAAGAGTTTTATACTAGCATGTTTGCGAGGATATCATGTTCTAATATCATCTTGGTAAAGAGCTTTATTTTAATATGGTGGCTTATGCTTTAGGTTTTTCCTAGATTAAGTAGTTGGAACCTTATTTAGATAATAAGAACATGATGACGTTATTTATGGTGTTCCTTTTAGAAAAATATGGAATAAGAGGATATGATGATTCTTGTAAGGAATGTTTTATCTTGTTGTTAATACAATTGATAGCATATAGTTGTGCTTATGGTGTTGAATGTTTTACAAATGAAGGAATTTGTTAGATCCATGTTACTAATTGAATTAAAGGATTGAGTTTCGCGGTTGGGGTCTTCTTTTGGACCTTATGACTTATTTGGTAGCCGAAAATTATTTTGAGCAATGCGGCGTGATGAATGCTTTTATTGGTTTTAACTAAACCATGTGTTGTGGTCTTCAAGCGTTCTTTGCTGGAATTGGCGGGATGTTGTTATCAAAGAAAAATTATTTCTTATTGAAAGAAAAGTTTTACTAGAAGTATTTGAGGTACAGATGATCTCATCTTGTGTTTTTCAACCTTATTGCTATTGGTTTTCTCTCGATCTGTTGGCTACTGTGAATGATAGCGATTTTCTGTATGCTGGAATTTATTTCTTCTTACCTCTTCTTTTAAGAACATGGTAATTGTTGTGGGTTGCGAAGCCTTTTTGTTGCGTGATGGCAACTGGATAGTGGTGATCTAGTAGATGTTTTTTTTATGGGAGCCTTAAATATCACGATGTTTATAGTACATTGGATGATATACTGTTTTCGTGGAATAATCCTTGGGAAGGATTTGATTTAAATAGAATATTTATCTTGGAGTCAAATAATTTGTTGATGTTAAGAATTGAGCGTATGTTAATTGTGGAATAGTAAGGTTTTCACCTGAGGATTTCCCTATCTTATACGGGAAGTTTGTTATAGGAGTCTTGAAAGCTAAGTCTGGGTTTTACCTTTTGTTATGCTAGGACCTTAGAGGCCCTGTGTTGCTGTGTAGGAATAGTGGATCAGAGTGGAATCCAAATAGTATGATGATCGGGATAGCATCCTTGAGGTGCAGTAAGGGAGTATGTGTGGGTGTGATAAGAATTTCGAATTTGTTATCCTTAAGGGACTGAGGTGCGTTGGGAATTATTTGTGAAAATAATTCTATTGGTCGAGGTCTTGGCTAGAGTATGATTTGTGGGGGCAGTAGAGTCTATCCACAATAGTGTAGATGATGTACTCAGTTAAGCTAATTGTTGAGGTGGCCAACTTGAGATAAATGAGTTGGTGTGTTGGGTGATGAGTTGGAAATACTCTGTTCAAGAAAGTTAAAATTTTGAAAGGAGATAGATTGGAAAATTAATGGTATCTCGAGTAGTAAAATGCTCGCTTGATTCTTGTTTATCTTTGTGTGTTTTGGCAGAGGTCATCGCAAATTGAGTTGTTTATTGTTGAGGCGTAGTCTTTTCCAGTTGGGGAAAGAAAATGATTATTTTGGTCTGTCGAGTGATTTTCACTCTTAGCTTATGTGGTGTGGTTTCTCCAATTGTCTACTTGGAGAGTGGAAAATATTTTGTGGTGAATCCTTTGGTTTGAATCGTGGTCCTTTGAAGGAAAGCTGTTTGCTGGTATGTTGCTTGAGAATCCTTTATTCTCCTTTTGTTGGGTTCGCTTTGTAAAAGATATTGTCTATGCTTCAAGTAAAATGATATGAGTGGAATCTGTGGTCAAATTCTTTTAAAGGGGTACAATGTATTATCCCGATTATTATAAATAGAGAAAAAAGTTCTAAGAAGAAGGATGGTATTAGAAAGTGGTTCAATTGTTGTCGCAGAAAAATTTTACAAAAAATGGCAGGACTTGTTGGCCGCTCAGAGCTGGCCTAAGTGTTATACGGTTGTTCGGCTTAGACCAACGTGAATCGTGGACTCGCCAGATTGGCTGTGAGGAAGAGGGCCATCAAGCATGTGAAGGCCCTCTAGACGAACCAGTCCGAGTGGGAGGCGACGTGGAAGCTTGAAGATCGGATGCATAAGAAGAGCCCCAGCTCTTCGAGGCGAAAGAGTACCCGTAGTTGTGGTTCCCTTGGGATTTTCTATCCTTTGGTTGTTTTTTCCTTGATTATTCTTCAGTCTCGTAGGTTGAAGAGTTAGATTCGAGGACGAATCCTTTTTAGGTCGGGAGAATGTAATATCCTGAACGTTGTTTCGGTGTCAGTTTTTAAATTAATCGTGGAGTCGCCCGGATTTTCAGTAAATCACGGGAGGTGAAAATAAATTCTTCGGAATAGTCAAAAATAATAAAAAAAGAATTAAAATAATTAATTAAGAGGTTTTGGGTTGTCCGGAGGGGTGGGCCAACCACTTTGGGCCCGCTAGCCCAAACGGGGGCCCGTACCCCCTCCCAAACGCTAGCATCCCCTTTATAAAGCCCTTGGAGAGCCCTCCCTCCCCTTTTTCCCACCCCCAGCCGCCACCCCCTGCCTCCTTGCACCTCCCCTCTGCCCAAGTGTTGCTGCAAGGAGATGAAGGAGAAGAAGGAAGAAGGGAAGAGGAAGGAGAGGAAGAGAGGGAAGGAGAAGAAGGGAAGGAGAAGGAGAGGAAGAAGAGGGTGATCCCAATCCCATAGGCGGATTTGCTTCTGATCGAGCGTGATCTCGTTGTCTCGTCGGTAGAGGCAAGTAAACGTAGCGGATGTGCTACCGTTTAACTCGTTATTCTTACTACTTGCAATATGCATGATTTACGTAATGTTAAATGATATGCCATGATTACATGTTTTCTAAGGAAGAATGTGGTAGCAAGATATTAATCAATTGCCATATTTGGATGAGTTTTAGTAGTATTGTGGTAATTTGCTTAATAAGCTAATTGTGGTATATGAAAGTAAATGCATAGTAGTTATGATGATATTTCCTTATTGTTAAATTCATGAGAATCATATTGATGCCCTTGAAGTGGGTATTATTGTGGCTTTAGTGGTAGTATTATTAATGAATACTTGTGGTCGTATTGTGGTCTTTGTGGTAGAATACACTATACATCGATTGATTTTGATCTTGGTGAACCGATGGTGGAATATATGGTTGACCTTCGTGGTTAAATTCTTGTGATTTATGATTATCATATCATTCATAACATGTCATGACATTGCATTCTGGATGTCGCCGCTTATAGCGCGCGATCAGATGCAAGTCTGACAAAGATCGCATTGTCAGTAGCACGATGCACACTTTTACCTTGTTGGGTAAAGGTGCAGTGGAGAATAGCATACATATGCATTGCATTGTGGAAAGATCATTTGCATCCTTATGCATATATTGTGGTCAAGTTATTTTACAAACAACTGCAACTTCATAGTTGTAATGTGAAATTGGCTCATGAGAGCCACTTGTGTATGAGGAAAGTGTCTGTGGTTGTAGATTGTGGTTCATCCCTTGTGGTACGATAGAGGGTTGTGATTGGGCACGAGATTCTTTTCTCTTGTGGTAAGTGGTGATAGCAGTTGTGGACACGAGGAATAATAAGGTTAGTGAGGTAAATCGTGTTAATGCTTTATTGTCATTGGTAGCGGTGGTGGTGGATGATATGAAGTAGTTAATCAAGATTCATTTGCTAATGTTTTACTATTGCTGGTAGTAAATATGGTTGATGCAATAATTGTGGTCATTTGGGAAATGTATATTGATGCTTAATATCATTGTAGTTTAATTAGTTTGTTAATGAATATGGATGCACATTGTAGATGTGGACATGTGAATACTTTAATGATGTTGTATATTTGTTTGTAGTCTGAATAGCCTGTTGACCAGTTTACTTGCTGAGATTTTTATCTCACCCTTGTTTTTCCCCCCTACAGGTGATTGCTGAGCATCCATGGGATGGGTAGAGCAGCACCACAGTAATACACTTGTTTCATCAATTCATGCTGTAATAAAGTCGATAGATTTCTAGCCAAATGCCTATCTATCCATAGATGGTTGTTTTATTTAATGATGATGATCTTGTAAACTATTCTTGATTTAATCCGCTAGAGGTTGTTATTGAACTTGTTACCATTATCTTATTTCCCTTAGTTGTTTATGCTTCCGCTTAATGCTTTATGTTTAGAAATTGTTGCCGAAATAAATTATCTTGAAATTTTTTTGGCTAGCTATAGAGTGGTTTAGTGGCATCCCAGGGTGATGTGGATCCTGGGGTGTTACAAGCGGCCCCCACCGCAGCTTCCTCCTTCGGACCGGTGGTCGGCCGCAAGTCTCCTCGCTCCATACCGCTGCCCGCCGCCCATAGTCCCACCACCTACTCCCCCATCCCCTCCGCACAGTCGATCAGTGACGTCCACACCACTGCGCCACTCTCCGCGTCAGCAACAGCACCCCCCCTTCAAATCGCAATGACGCCCGATCTTTGCCATCCCCTGCGTACTCCCATCGCCTATCTCATCACATCGCCCAGTCCTACTCACTCGCACTATGGCCTCACTATCGCCCTCATCACCCGCCATGGCCGTCCCCATCGCCTCTGTGTAGACAGCGCCATCCGTTGGCTATAAAAGCCCGCAAAGGCTTCCAATCGACTCCCTGCACTCTCCTCTCCCTCCCACCGAACACAATTGAGTTTTCGTGCCCCGTAGCTCGCTGGAGCTCCCTTCTCCTCCAACTCTGGTTGAGGTGCTCGACGCCAATTGAGTCCACTTTAGGCCAATTCCTCCCGCCAGAAGCATCACCGAAGCTTGGTGACACCATCCCAACCGTCGGCCGTAGCTCCCATCACCCAAGCTTCACCCTCGCTGTGCACCTCCTCAGATCACCGTCGCCGCACGCCGACAAGCCACCTCAGCCCTCCCCGAGCTCCGCCAATCTCTGATTCAACACCGTGACCACCTCCAGGTACTCCCCGAGCAAGCAATTGAATGCTAACGCTCCCTACCACTGTATCCACCACCGCGCTGTTCCACTGCCGCATGAGCTCGCCGTCGGCCAATGCTCTAGCCAAATTGGCCGGCGAGACTTCACCCAGAGGTAGGCACAGGCACGAGCAATACATTTTGCTTATGCTCGTGTCTGACCGCCGCCTCCTCCGCTGTCGACGAGCTTCGTCGTCATCGGGAGGAGGAAGACGCACTGTTCATCTGTGCAGGGTAATTAGCGTGGTGGTTAATTAATACTAATGACAACTGTTAAGTTAGTTAGTCATTGGCATGTGGGCCCAATTTTAATTAAACCACTACCCAGTCCCACCTACCAGCTCATGTAAAATAATTAATCCCTGTGGCCCCACCCGTCAGTGAAACCGAGAAGAAAGTTAATAACCCCTGTGGGCCCCACATATCAGTGTCTAGGCAGTTAAGAAATAAATAAACCTCGTGGGTCCCATTTGTCAAAGAAAGTAAAAGAAAATAAAACCCAGTGGGTCCCACCTGTTAGTGTAAGAAAAAGAAAAATAATATAACCAGTAGACCCCACTTGTCAGTCACACACACTCTCTCTCTCCTCAGATTATTTAATGATTTCTGATTTTTATTTTTGAATTAATTCGGTGGAGAACTTCAAAACTTCATAACTAATTCATTTTATCTCCAAATAAAGTGAGAAAAATTGCTAAATTCATCTAAATTCATCTAAATTGTTGAATTGTTGAGCTTGTTTGAATTTTTGTGATAGTTTATTTGATTGTGCTTATTGTTTTTAAATTCTCGATTGTCGTAAAATTAGTGTACGAGGCTCAGGAGGAAGAATCTGAGGTAGACACAAGTCAACACCAGCAAGACCAAGGAAACTGTGACCCAGTCTAGTCAATACTTTGATCATTTTGAATTTTCACTTTAGCAATTTATATACATTTGAATTATTAAAGTGCATGCTATTATTTTATGTGCAATACTATGTCTGTTTTTAGTACTCTAGCTAATTGCTTCTATTTAAGTACTAATATTATACTTCGTGGTAAATTGAACAGTGAGCCATGTCATCCCTAGGAAAAAAAATTAATTATAAGCATAACTTTTCCAAATTAAATTACAATTATCCTCATGGCTTAGTCCTGCTAGACATTTAGGGGTACTTAAAATACCCCAAACATTACATACAATTACAAGAGAAATTTTGGGAAAGATATAGATGATATGGTCATGTATGTTACCACAAATTATTATTTTACGCCCCCAAAATTCTCAACTGTTTATATATCTAGGTGGATGGTTTGGGGGTATGGTGCATTAGAGTACACAAGTGTGTGGTTTGTGGTAGAAACGCCTAGATAACCCTAAGGACTAAATCTGGTAGGACCTCCCATTGTAAAACTGTACAACCACAAGTCTACAAAGTGCAACTTAGCTGAGTAAACCTATCGAACCTCGGACTCATTTCACAGGATGGGGAGAGAAGTGTGGTAATGTTAGGGCCTATTGTGGAGCCTAAAGGCGCTAGTAATAGTGATTAACATCCCGCGCAATGTGTGGGACCCACCGCAAGTGGGAGCAGCCCATAGGGTGAGATGAGAACAATAGACTAGGTAGTTTGAAAGGTTATTGTGATGATCTACTTCACTGCATTACTTAGGAATCATATAGGGCAACGAGCGGATTGTCTCTTGTGGTGAAAGTGTACACACTCTGCAGAGTCAAAACTATTCGAATAACTGTGCCTATGGTCAAGGGTGGACATGGGAATCTAACCTATATATAGTTCTATTTCAAAAATAATAATAAATTTTTATGGGAAGGAAATTGGAGAAGGAAAATGGAGGACGATGGACAGTTCTGGTTTTATGTTGCCCTGGGTGGTGTCGTCTCGGTGATAAGGTAAGCGGCTATAACGCTGAAAAGTAAATATATGGTGTGGGTGACATGTAAAGGTGGATGTAATCTGTACCAATACTATTATCATAACTCTTTTTCAAACATTATGGCTTTAGTCCAAACGGCTAAGTCTTAGAAAGTTTTTATGTAAGTATGTTATGTCTTTTAAAATCAAATTTCAAACAAATAAAATAACTGAGCCTATCCTTTAACAAGCCATACATGTTAAGTAATTGCATCTTGTGTTATTGGCTCGCAGAGCACAGTGGTTAGTGTACTCACTCTCGCATCATCATAACCAGAAGTAGGAGGACAGGACCACTACACCTACGAGGGCACACCAAGCAATGGAGCCGACGACTGTAGCTATGACGGATTTGAAAATGTTTAGTGCTAGGCAACTAGCCTGCTGGAAGGGTGTGCGCCTATATTGCCTGTGGTCAGGCAATATAGTCTGCACATATTTACCCCTCAGTCGCTTACCTGTGGGTTTTGGGTCTTGCTGATGTTCCCGCTTTTCGCTACTATACTTTTGATATGTAAGTATTTAGCCTTGGAGGTCCATTATCTAAAACGGTCGCCCAACGTGGTATATTTTGAACTCTGATGTAAATTATATTACAACTTTATGATTATCATGCGATGTATGATTTGATTCAGCAATGTACTGTGAGTACTATCTACTGATCCAGGAAATAGTACGGTGGAATCACAAAGAATTCTGGATTTCAAATCCAGGTCCGATATTTCTAGAGTGCCTAATTACTATAGATATAGATAGATTCGTAAAAGTCTTGCTGAGTGCGAAAGTATTCATTGTTGCAGCTTGTTGAACACTATCGATTGAAGAAGATTGTCTAGCAATGAGTTACTTCTATAACGCTAGATTTGGAGACACTATTACAGAAATCTTCATCATAGACGGTTTAAAAATGTCATCACAGATGATTTTTTGAACCGTCTGAATTTATGGGTCGGTGATAATCGAAGGTTATCACACACGGTTTGTGAGCCGTCTGTGATAAAAACAATACATACGGTTTGTAACTAGAACCGTCTGTGAAAAACACTTTCACAGACGGTTCTAAGTTTAGAACCGTCTGTGATGTGTGAGTCACAGACGGTTTATTTTACAAAACCGTCTATGATAATTCATTCTATACCTAAAATTTTTTCAATTATTTAGTTAGCCTCAGTAAATGTTAGCTATACTTTTTGAAAACAAGCAGCAGAGAATATTTTATTTCTATTACAATCCACCATTACAACATCACAAGATTACAATCTACCATTACAATAGCAGAGAACATAGTCGAAAACAATGGAAACAACAATAGAGGCTACGATGGAGAGAACAATGGAAGCAACATAGCAGAGAACAATCCACCATCACAAGCTCGGGTAGACCTTCTTAGCAGCCGCCTCATTGTAAGCTCCCGAGCAACCCTAAACCCAACAAAGTAGCAACAATGGAGACTACGATGGAGACCTAAACCCCACAGCATCAAATACTAGAAGAAACAATAGAGAGGGGAAGCTTAAGACGCATTTGAAGAGAGGGGGTGAATGGGTTCGGGTGAGTATTTCTAGAGGAGAAAGAGCGACGATCCGTGGGGTGTGGGGTTGGTCAGTTTTTATTGGCTGGAATTGGGTTGAGGAGGATTGACGGATCCAATGGTCAGAGAATAAGTTATTATAGACGGTTCTTGGTAAGAACCGTCTGTAATAGTATCACAGACGGTTCTTTGGTAAGAACCGTCTGTGATATTGGCTATATATATACCGATAAAATATGAATAACTAGTCTCAAAATATAAAATATCAAAATTCTATATGGCTTATATATACTCATTTGAGAGGTTTCGATGAGATCTATAACTTTGTAGTTGAGACGAACCCCAAATTTCGAAGGGAAGATCGAAAATTTTGGCAAAAACAGAAATAAAAAACTCACGATTCGAATTTGAGGCTAAAGATGGCCAATTTTGAGGGTCTTCAAGGGCGACTAGCACAAGTAGTCATTTATTTTGGATCGGGCTCGTCGTTAGCTTTCCAACGAGTATAAGAACATCGAAAACGGACACTGTACGCAAAAGTTATGCCCGTGTTACTGAAGGTGTGTCAAAACAGAACCCTACTCGAACTCAGGTGGAAAATTATGAAATTTTAGGGATGTGGGAGGTGGGAAACATATAACAGACGATTCTTAATTAAGAACTATCTGTGATATTCGAAATATCACAGACGGTTCTAGTTTAGAACCTTCTGTGATTGCATTTAACACAGGCGGTTTTTATGAACCGTCACTAAACAGCAGAAACTAAAAGCACTAAAGCGCTAAACAGCAGAAATTGAAAGCACTAAAAGCCAAAAAAAACGTAAAATTGAAGCAACAAATTAATCCAACAAACTCCCCCTAATTCAGTTGTCTTCACTTAATCCTGACTATGCCAATTCTGTTGCAGAACTCGAGAAAGCGAACACAACTGAGTGGCTTAGTCAGAATGTCCGCGAGTTGCCGCGCCGCCCGGTCTCGACCTCAACACTGGCCTTGAACTGTTTGACAATGGCGGGCGCCTGATCTTTGCTCGTCAGGAGGTGCAGTCACATGTAGCGGCTGCAATCGTCGACGAGAAGGAGAAAGTAGCGCCGACCACTGTGAGTCACCGGTAACACATCTAATATAAACATTTTTGTAGTAGTGAGATGATGTTAAGACCGAAAACTACGACGCATACCCTAATCAGTGGCTGTAGGCAATGGCAAACCACTTGGGCTCTATCTTTTATGTATCCTCCCTTGCAAGACTCTTTATTTCCTCTTGGCCTTTACGGCTTGGATTATAACCTTTATACTATGTTTTGAAGATGGTATATATCAACGTGCGGGCCTGCGACTAGTGCTTATACATAGGCCTTATGACATACGTAAACACATGGATCGTACATACACACATACATACGCACTCGTGCATATCAACGTGCGGGCCTGCGACTAGTGCTTATATCAGGGAGCAGAAGTGGGCTCCTTTGGACTGATTTTGACGATCTTGATCTTTTCGCCGACGGGCTTGCGCTTCCCGATGGTCACCAGCAGCGACCCGAACGTCAGCTCGGCCTCCACCTTGCCCGTGTGCCTTCGGGCACCAGCAGGCGGACGTCCAGCGAGCTCGCCGGCTCGCCTACGGCGCCGCTCTTCGACCTGACCAGGAGCACGTCGTCCTCGACCAGGACCTCGAGGTCCTCCTTCCTGGCCTTGTCGCCCACGTGGAACCACAGCTTGACGTGCTCCTCGTCTTCCTTGATCCTCCACTTGTTGCCTGACGTCGGCGGGAACTTGGGGTGCACCAGGGCTTAAAATGTTCATAAAATCATATGACCGCAAAATTAACTAGTTGTAATTCGATATTGCGTTTATCTATTTGAAACGATGCGTAGCTACCTGCCATTTAGGGTAAATGTCCGGTGAAAATGTACTAAATTAGATGTTGCAAATGCGTGAAGACCGGGCGTAATCTTGTTTTGCAAAAAATCTCTAAGGGCAGCGAGATGGATGAATTGAACGAAATTTCGTTCTTTCGTTCAAGATTTCGAACGAAATGTTCAAACACCATTTAAATTTTGACAAAAATTTACCAAAATTTGAACAAAATTTGGACAAAAATCAAACATGCTTCACCGGTAACGAAAGCAATGAAATGAGCGAAATTTCACTGAAATTGTCAACCCTGAGATCGGGTGTACAAGTTTTCAAAAAATCTCAAAAGCTCTGTGAAAACTTTTAAAAATTTCTCAAAATTACCTCATGCTCTCCCCTATCGCTTGTATTTTTTAAAAAAATTCGACACCAATTTTTCACATAATTTACAATAGTTAGCCATTTTCACTGGATATACCTCTGTGTGTACATACATAAGCTTACCAAAGGGTGCGATGCCAAACTCATGCCCAGGATGAGTTTTAAAACTTCGGTTATGGATGTTAATGGCGACGACGATGGCGCGGGAAGGAGGCGGGGAGGAAGAAGGATCTGACTAGCAGGCCCCGTTGGTCGACGAGAGAAAAAGAGATAGGGAAGGGGAAGGCGGCAATCGGATTCGAGGAATGTGGCGCAAGGGAGTGGATCAGGCCGTTAAAATTTGAGCGAAGCGGTAATTGAGGGCTAACGGCTGCGATCGATCGGCGGCTGAGGTTCAATCGGAGCCGCTCACGTAAGGGCCCGGAGAGGTAAGTGAGCGGTAGCAGTCACAATTTAATCGGCGACGGGATTAGATCAGAGCCGTCCATTATGGTGGGCGAAGGGGCAAGTGAGAGCGGGCGGTGGAGATTAAAACCGGCAGCGATGGATCGGCTCCGATTGCGACACGTGTCAGCCAGTGGAAGAAGGAAGGCGGGGACGAGGTTTAAGTGAGATCAGGCGGCCGAGATTAGATCCGGCAGCGAGATCGGCTCCGATGTGCGACAAGTGTTGCCACAGGGAGTTTTAAGATTTATTTTCTTTTTAAAGTTTTACAGCAATGCTAGGAGGCTTTAAAATTCCCAGAAAAATACCAAATAAATCTTACAAATCCTTGAAAAAAATCAGAGAACCTTCTGGAACTATTCTAGACTTAATAAAAATATTTTTGACATATGAAAGTGTTTAGTTTTTTTTTTGTAAAAACACAAAGTAGCCTTAAAAGTGAGTTTTTAAATTCTAGAAAATTTTGAAAATTTCTAAAAATACATAAATGACTTAGAAAAATTGTAATACATTTATTTTCACCTTTATAAAATAGAAAATTAAATTTTCTCAGACCCAGGCTTGAAATAAAATCAAGAAAATCCAAATAAATTCCAATAAATATCATAAAACAGAAAAAGAAATTTTGGGATGTTACACCGAGGAAGCGTATTCGCCCCAAGCACTGGGGAATTTGATGAGGAATCTTGCTAGGGTTTGACTCCAGTCGGTTGCCTGTGGGTTATAATGGCAAATCACCGAAAACTTTTGTTATAAGACATCCGCTGCATTTTGTTCAAAACTTTGATGTTTATTGGGCCGGTCAGCCTTATGTGTATATACTCTTTTATTCCTCACTTATATATCATCCTTTTGTCGTAAGTTATTTATGTGCAATGTGTATAGATGTGATCTGAATGTTGTAAATATGTGTACTAGCTACTGATCATGGGATTAGTACAGAACACACATACAGTGACTATGGGAGCTCTCGCACCTGGGGTTTGGCCCTGACAGATCTGAGTTGTTATAAACTTGGACCCGCTAGATAGATGGATAGATGGCTAGATCTTTCTGGTTAACATGGGAGATTTCTCAGTGTGCCTAATTATTACAGATATAGAGCCATTATAACTTAGACCCGCTAGATAGATTCGTGGTTAGATCTTTCTAGTTAATGTCTGAGCTTCCTCAGAGTACCTACTTAGGCATGGTTATATTTTTTTGCTGGAGTTATCTAGAGTCAATCTGAGTCGTGATAACTTGGACCCGCTAGATAGATAGTTGGCTAGATCTTTCTATTTAACGTGGGAATTTTCTAGAGTGCCTAATTACTATAGATATAGATAGATTCGCAAAAGTCTTGCTGAGTGCGAAAGTATTCATTGTTGCAGCTTGTTGAACACTATCGGTTGAAGAAGATTGTCCAGCAATGAGTTACTTCTATGACGTCAGATTTGGAGATGATGTTAAGACCGAATACTACGACGCATACCCTAATCAGTGCTGTAGGCAATGGCAAACCACTTGGGCTCTATCTTTTATGTATCCTCCCTTGCAAGACTCTTTATTTCCTCTTGGCCTTCACGGCTTGGAATATATAACCTTTATACTGTGTTTTGAAGATGGTATATATCAACGTGCGGGCCTGCGACTAGTGCTTATACATTGGCCCTATGAGATACGTAAACACATTGATCGTACATACACACATACATACGCACTCGTGCATATCTGTCCTCTACATCCATCGCAATCAGGACTAGGGAGTAGAACTGGAGTCCTTTGGACTGATTTTGATGCTCTTCTCACTGACGGGCTTGCGCTTCCCGATGGTCACCAGCAGCGACCCGAACGTGAGCTCGGCCTCCACCTTGTCCGTGTCGTAGCCTTTGGGCACCAGCAGGCGGACGTCCAGCGAGCTCGCCGGCTCGCCTACGTCGGCGGCGCTCTTCCACCTGACCAGGAGCACGTCGTCCTCGACCCGGACCTCGAGGTTCTCTTTGCTGGCCTTATCGCCCACGTGGAACCACAGCTTGACGTGCTCCTCGTCTTCCTTGATCCTCCACTTGTTGCCTGATGTGGGTGGGAACTTGGGGTGCACCAGGGCTTAAAATGTTCGTATAATCATATTCATATGACAGCAAAATTAATTAGTTGTAATTTGATCTTGCGTTTATCTATTTGATACGATGCGTAGCTACCTGCCATTTAGGGTAAATGTCCGGTGAAAATGTACTAAATTAGATATTGCAAATGCGTGAAGATCGGGCAGGGTTCATAATCTTGTTTTGCAAAAAATCTCGGAGGGCAGCGAGATGAACGAATTGAACGAAATTTCATTCTTTCGTTCAAGATTTCGAACAAAATGTTCAAACACCATTTAAATTTTGACAAAATTTGACTAAAATTTGAACAAAATTGCGACAAAATATACATGTTTCGCCAGTATCGAAAGCAACAAAATGAGCGAAATTTCGCTGAAATTGTGAACCCTGAGATCGGGTGTGTACAAGTTTTCAAAAAATCTCAAGAGCTCGGTGTGAAAACTTTTAAAAATTTCTCAAAATTACCTCATGCTCTCCCTATCGCTTGTATTTTTTGAGAATTTTTTTAAAAATTCGACACCTATTTTTCACATAATTTACAATAGTTAGCCATTTTCACCGGATATACCTTTGTGTGTACATACATAAGCTTACCAAAGGGTGCGATGCCAAACTCATGCCCAGGATTCTCTGCATTACAGCGGACAGAGAGAGGCCGAGGCTTCCTTTGGAGAGCCACTGCGGCTGGTCTACCGGATTGCAGGGCTCCACGAGGAAGTTTCGCCGGCGGCGCCGCGCGGCTAAGGAGGGTGCAAGAAGTCACCATCGACATTGCTGGTTAGTTATAATCTATGTGTATTGCTGCTAGAGGGATGCAATGGAGGCGGCTATGAGAGGGTGGCTAGCTTATATAGAGGCCGAGTGGAATCCAGTTAGTTAGCTTTGCTTCGGTCGATGGTTTTTGGAATAATTAAAGAAGTTTCTGAGCAGCTTTTGTAAAGTAGCCATGCTGGGCAAACGATGCTAAACTTGTTGCAGCTGGTGTTTTCATTTTCACACTAATAAAAGGGGGTGCTTTTGCTGTACATAGATCCCAACTTAACATGGCTACTATCGACCATGGCACTACTTTACTCCAGGTTTTCCCCCATGGCCGAAAACTGTCAGGGATGCTTTCCCTGAGGGTCACCGTTAGGCATTACCCATCAAGGTTGCTTGGTCAGGGTTTCAGTGAAATACCTGACAGTACCATCAAGGATAATTCCCTGACATTAATCTGTGTCGGGGGCCATTCAAGGAAACTGGGTATGCGTCTGGTCAGGTTTTTTATAATGCAAAGGAAAGTCGATATTGCCTGATGGATGCTTCGGGATCAAAGAAGATTCGAGCCATTAGGGAAAGGGGAAGAACTCTCAAAGGTATCCTCAGGCTTGTGATGTGGAGTCCAAAAAGCTCAACTACCGTAAATTTGTCAGCCAGATCCTTCCCGTTCTTGAAAACATCGACATGAGTGATGTATCCTTGGGAATGGAGGACTATGAGGACAACTCCAGGGGCAAGAAGAAGGCTCAGGATTTCACCAGCATGTGCTTTATGGTCAAGTGCAATACCGACATCGACTCTTCTGACGATGGCAAGCCCTATAGTGATTCCGACAAGGTATGACCCTCCTCTAAAGAAATGAAAGGTGCTTTTGTTGCAGCTAAATAAAAATTGAAGAAATAAGCGAAGTTAATCAAGAACTATGATGTTATGATTGACAACATGAATCCATCAATCCTGATGATGAAAAATGTGAATCCTACTTCTGCTAACTTAAAAATTGCTCATTTTGTTTTGCTATTGTTAGTCAACTAGAAGGTGCTCTAGGTAAACTAAAATCTCTTAAGTCTAGTAATAATCATGATTGCTTAAATGCTATTGCCTTAGATGTAATTCCTTTAAATGTTATTCCTCCATCTTCCTTAAATTGTGCTTTGCTTAGACTAAACATGGTAGTGCCACTAAGGAATTAATTAAATTTAATCCTAATCATACTTGTTCAAATTGTAAGGATATCAAACTTAAGATAAAAGAAATGACTGAAATGCTTCTTTATTCTAAAATTGAATCTTGTGAAATCATACTTGTTCAAATTGTCAGGATATCAAACTTAAGATAAAAGAAATGACTAAAATGCTTCTTTATTCTAAAATTGAATCTTGTGAAAATTTGTTCTAGGCTCACAATTAAATTCGATGCTCTTAGCAAGACACTTGAGGATAAATATAAAAATGAAAAATCCTTGTTCATTGCTACATCTAAGAAAGTTATTGATTCTATTTTTTGTGCACTTTGTAATGAAATTGGGACTGATCTAGATGAGATGCATGATACATTTAGAGTAAAATTCTAGTAGTAGTTGGGTAGAATTTGAAATATCCTGTGTCTGGTGAGGTTTTGGAATTTGAGATAGCTAGCTATAAAGAGAGATTTCTTAGGGCAATCAAGACACCAACTATGCCACATGTGAGAACTTAGCCTAAGAGAATAACTACCTCAAAAAGACCCTAGAGAGATTTTTTTTAGTGGAAAGAAGAACCTCAATATGATCTTTGGCTAATCTGAGATGAGTGTGAGGAAGAGAGGTCTAAGATTTAATTCACTAGAGTATTCCAAAAAACCATCAACCTAAGGTTGTGAAGGTTGTGGAAAGTGGCAAGTTTGAGATCAAACCCTCCTGAGATATCAAAAAGTGTCTTTATGTAACACTCCAGGAACTACATTATCCTGGAATGCTACTAAACTACACCATCTCTAGCTGGATTACAGGAAACTCCGGCGGCACCTCTCCAGAAATAAAAATTACGCGGAAGCATGACGACTAACAAATAATAGGAGATATGAAGAATAACATTTTAAGAATATAAAACATCCTACAACATTATATATCAACCAAGTTTACATTGTTAAAACTTGTCAAAATATACTCAACCTTGGTGTAGAATCTCATTCTTTGATAGCCTTGCATATATATATATATATATATATATATATATATATATATATATACATATATATATATATACATATATATATATACATATATATATATATATATATATATATATATATATATATATATATATATATATATATATATATATATATATATACATATACATATATATATATATACATATACATATATATATACATATACATATATATATATACATATATATATATATACATATATATATATATACATATATATATATATACATATATATATATATACATATATATATATATGTATATATATATATAAAGTTTTGTGATACACTACAAGTCTTGCTGAGTACACAATATACTCAACCTTGCTTAAATTATTGTTGATCAGAGAATGAAAATTACATGCTCTGGTAACAGATTTAAGTAATGTGAGCACTTTAAAGTACTCTACAAGTTACACCAAGGAACATAACAGAATGAATGCATGCATAGGGAATTTCAAAGGAAGGCTTAATAGGGTAATTGTGCGGAAAAGCAATACTGAAATTTAAATACAATAATATAAGTATGAAAAACCAAATTTTAATACATCATATGAAACAATATTTTATCATGGTATTAACATTAGTGTAAACTCCAACCCACACTAACCTAACCACGGGTATCCCACCCGGACCATCAAAATTATTGTTGTTTGTCCATAAACTAAGTTTTATGAAAACCAAGTTTAATCTGTGAAAACTCTACTTAGCATATCCATGACTGTGGACACGGCTATCCAGGATAGATTCAAACTCTACAGAGGTGTACAACTTTACCCATAAGATGTGTTCTCCCACTTGAGCCACGCGATCAACACACTACCTTATGTATACGACGGGGAGTTCACGACAAGGCTGTTAAAATGCTCTATAGCCAAAATAGTCACACCGCCACTAAGGTTTCACCACAACTCGAATCCACGAGTTGGAGTCCCCTCTTGTGCCATGTGATGCTTCTCGTGGCCTTTGCCACACTCACATTCAACCTAAAGCGTTTCTATATTTAGAATGTTACAAATTACTTAGCCAGGTCCGTCCCATACCAGACTTGTGGTAGTACGAAGTGACTTTGTAAAATAGTTCACAGAAATAGACCTTAACTTGACTTAGGCTCAACCACATACCCACGTGCTCGACAATCAACTGCGTGTCACCAAACACGTAGTATGCAGGCACTTCACCACTTAACCAATAGCCTAAGTCCAAACCAAAGTTTTCTATTTTTATTTTTTAACCATTCCATAAAATATCCTTGACTCACCGAAATCAAGAATGCATTTTAAGAATCATCATTTTATGTGAAATATTTGATCCCACCTAAATCATTCTAAGCCAGGCTAGCAATTCACTAAATTTTCTAGTCAATACTACTGTACCAACTAGTTTTTATCTAGGGGACAAGGTATGTGATGACGAAGTCCAAATTTGGCCACAAACAATGGAACACAGGTATGATTAAGTTTAAACCATCTTTAAATTATAGTTGAATAAAATTATGCATGCATATATAGTTCATGATTTTAGAAAAATTTAGAAATTTGAACGGATCCAATCGGAGTTAAAATGAAGAAGTTATTTGTTCTGGAAGATTAAATATAAAAAAAGAAAAAGACTATTTTCTGGAATAATTTTAAACCGAAAAGATGTTTATGACGTCATCAAGCAATTAACCGAGTTATTTTTGTAAAGAAAACTGAGATTATGACGTCAGCATAATAATTAATTTTTCGGCCAAATTAATTTTAAACGGAAATTCAGGTTTATGACGTAAGCATAACGTCAGCCCTGATAATTAAATAATCGGCAGCAAGACTGACGTGGGGGCCCAGTGCACGGTGAACCGAGCTCATGGACCGGAATGAGGGTGAGGTGGTGCGTAGGGGTGTTGGTGTGCGGGGTGGCGCTGACGAGGCCTAGCCGGGTGGACGTGGCGTCCACGTGGCACCCATGTCAGCTGCCACATGGGTGCGGCCTACTTACGTGGCATGCCGTTTGGGGAAGGGGCACTAGACCCAAAGGTCGCCAGCGCTCCGGTGGACGGCGGGGCCAACCGAGGGCATCAATAGATAGGGGGGAGGGAGAGGAATGCAGAGGTACCTTCAGAGGGGACTAGGAATGGTCGGAGAGGGCTAGCGGCGGTGAGGGGCGGTGGTCAGAGGGAGACGATCGGCGGCGGAGCGCTCTGGTGACTCTCGAGCTCGGACAATAGGCGGAGGAGGTGTGCAAAGCTCGGGCGAAGGTGTTGATGGTGGCGGCACGGTCCGACGAGGTCTGACTCTCCTCCAATTGCTTGCCGGAGTCCCCCAGCCGAAGAAGGGTCGAGGTCGCACGGTGTGATGCAAAAGAGCGAATGCTCAGTGCAATTGGGCGAGGGGAAAGGTGGGTGCGGTCTGAAGGCTGGCGGAGAGGCTTTATATAGGCGGAGAGGTGGAGCAATGGCCGGTTAATTGCTCGTCGGTTACAAAACACTTCCGCATGCAATTGAATCAATCGGCGAGGAAATGTAGGAGGAAATGGCGGGTTTGATGGCGGCGGGGAATGAGGGACTTAATGCGCAAACGCACGGGAGGAATGGCAGGAAGTAACCGAAGTTTTAAAACTTCGGTTATGGTCGTTAATGGCGACGGCGATGGCGCGGGAAGGAGGCGGGGAGGAAGAAGGATCTGACTAGCGGGCCCCGTTGGTCGACGAGAGAAAAAGAGATAGGGAAGGGGAAGGCGGCAATCGGATTCGAGGAATGTGGCGCAAGGGAGTGGATCGGGCCGTTAAGTTTGAGCGAAGCGGTAATTGAGGGCTAACGGCTGCGATCGATCGGCGGCTGAGGTTCAATCGGAGCCGCTCACGTAAGGGCCCGGAGAGGTAAGTGAGCGGTAGCAGTCACAATTTAATCGGCGATGGGATTAGATCAGAGCCGTCCATTATGGTGGGCGAAGGGGCAAGTGAGAGCGGGCGGTGGAGATTAAAACCGGCAGCGATGGATTGGCTCCGATTGCGACACGTGTCAGCCAGTGGAAGAAGGAAGGCGGGGACGAGGTTTAAGTGAGATCAGGCGGCCGGGATTAGATCCGGCAGCGGGATCGGCTCCGATGTGCGACAAGTGTTGCCATAGGGAGTTTTAAGATTTATTTTCTTTTTAAAGTTTTACAGCAATGCTAGGAGGCTTTAAAATTCTCAGAAAAATACCAAATAAATCTTACAAATCCTTGAAAAAATTCAGAGAACCTTCTGGAACTATTCTAGACTTAATAAAAATATTTTTGACATATGAAAGTGTTTAGTTTTTTTTGTAAAAACACAAAGTAGCCTTAAAAGTGAGTTTTTAAATTCTAGAAAATTTTGAAAATTTCTAAAAATACATAAATGACTTAGGAAAATTGTAATACATTTATTTTCACCTTTATAAAATAGAAAATTAAATTTTCTCAGACCCAGGCTTGAAATAAAATCAAGAAAATCCAAATAAATTCCAATAAATATCATAAAACAGAAAAAGAAATTTTGGGATGTTACACCGAGGAAGCGTATTCGCCCCAAGCACTGGGGAATTTGATGAGGAATCTTGCTAGGGTTTGACTCCAGTCGGTTGCCTGTGGGTTATAATGGCAAATCACCGAAAACTTTTGTTATAAGACATCCGCTGCATTTTGTTCAAAACTTTGATGTTTATTGGGCCGGTCAGCCTTATGTGTATATACTCTTTTATTCCTCACTTATATATCATCCTTTTGTCGTAAGTTATTTATGTGCAATGTGTATAGATGTGATCTGAATGTTGTAAATATGTGTACTAGCTACTGATCATGGGATTAGTACAGAACACACATACAGTGACTATGGGAGCTCTCGCACTGGGTTTGGCCCCGACAGATCCGAGTTGTTATAAACTTGGACCCGCTAGATAGATGGATAGATGGCTAGATCTTTCTGGTTAACATGGGAGATTTCTCAGTGTGCCTAATTATTAGAGATATAGAGTCATTATAACTTAGACCCGCTAGATAGATTCGTGGTTAGATCTTTCTAGTTAATGTCTGAGCTTCCTCAGAGTACCTACTTAGGCATGGTTATATTTTTTTGCTGGAGTTATCTAGAGTCAATCTGAGTCGTGATAACTTGGACCCGCTAGATAGATAGTTGGCTAGATCTTTCTATTTAACGTGGGAATTTTCTAGAGTGCCTAATTACTATAGATATAGATAGATTCGCAAAAGTCTTGCTGAGTGCGAAAGTATTCATTGTTGCAGCTTGTTGAACACTATCGGTTGAAGAAGATTGTCCAGCAATGAGTTACTTCTATGACGTCAGATTTGGAGATGATTTTAAGACCGAATACTACGACGCATACCCTAATCAGTGCTGTAGGCAATGGCAAACCACTTGGGCTCTATCTTTTATGTATCCTCCCTTGCAAGACTCTTTATTTCCTCTTGGCCTTCACGGCTTGGAATATATAACCTTTATACTGTGTTTTGAAGATGGTATATATCAACGTGCGGGCCTGCGACTAGTGCTTATACATTGGCCCTATGAGATACGTAAACACATTGATCGTACATACACACATACATACGCACTCGTGCATATCTGTCCTCTACATCCATCGCAATCAGGACTAGGGAGTAGAACTGGAGTCCTTTGGACTGATTTTGATGCTCTTCTCACTGACGGGCTTGCGCTTCCCGATGGTCACCAGCAGCGACCCGAACGTGAGCTCGGCCTCCACCTTGTCCGTGTCGTAGCCTTTGGGCACCAGCAGGCGGACGTCCAGCGAGCTCGCCGGCTCGCCTACGTCGGCGGCGCTCTTCCACCTGACCAGGAGCACGTCGTCCTCGACCCGGACCTCGAGGTTCTCTTTGCTGGCCTTATCGCCCACGTGGAACCACAGCTTGACGTGCTCCTCGTCTTCCTTGATCCTCCACTTGTTGCCTGATGTGGGTGGGAACTTGGGGTGCACCAGGGCTTAAAATGTTCGTATAATCATATTCATATGACAGCAAAATTAATTAGTTCTAATTTGATCTTGCGTTATCTATTTGATACGATGCGTAGCTACCTGCCATTTAGGGTAAATGTCCGGTGAAAATGTACTAAATTAGATATTGCAAATGCGTGAAGATCGGGCAGGGTTCATAATCTTGTTTTGCAAAAAATCTCGGAGGGCAGCGAGATGAACGAATTGAACGAAATTTCATTCTTTCGTTCAAGATTTCGAACAAAATGTTCAAACACCATTTAAATTTTGACAAAATTTGACTAAAATTTGAACAAAATTGCGACAAAATATACATGTTTCGCCAGTATCGAAAGCAACAAAATGAGCGAAATTTCGCTGAAATTGTGAACCCTGAGATCGGGTGTGTACAAGTTTTCAAAAAATCTCAAGAGCTCGGTGTGAAAACTTTTAAAAATTTCTCAAAATTACCTCATGCTCTCCCCTATCGCTTGTATTTTTTGAGAATTTTTTTAAAAATTCGACACCTATTTTTCACATAATTTACAATAGTTAGCCATTTTCACCGGATATACCTTTGTGTGTACAT
This sequence comes from Melocanna baccifera, assembly GCA_036346265.1. NCBI lineage: Eukaryota > Viridiplantae > Streptophyta > Magnoliopsida > Poales > Poaceae > Melocanna > Melocanna baccifera. The sequence goes on along the minus strand of CM070699.1, from coordinate 3,994,024 downwards.
ACATAAGCTTACCAAAGGGTGCGATGCCAAACTCATGCCCAGGATTCTCTGCATTACAGCGGACAGAGAGAGGCCGAGGCTTCCTTTGGAGAGCCACTGCGGCTGGTCTACCGGATTGCAGGGCTCCACGAGGAAGTTTCGCCGGCGGCGCCGCGCGGCTAAGGAGGGTGCAAGAAGTCACCATCGACATTGCTGGTTAGTTATAATCTATGTGTATTGCTGCTAGAGGGATGCAATGGAGGCGGCTATGAGAGGGTGGCTAGCTTATATAGAGGCCGGGTGGAATCCAGTTAGTTAGCTTTGCTTCGGTCGATGGTTTTTGGAATAATTAAAGAAGTTTCTGAGCAGCTTTTGTAAAGTAGCCATGCTGGGCAAACGATGCTAAACTTGTTGCAGCTGGTGTTTTCATTTTCACACTAATAAAAGGGGGTGCTTTTGCTGTACATAGATCCCAACTTAACATGGCTACTATCGACCATGGCACTACTTTACTCCAGGTTTTCCCCCATGGCCGAAAACCGCCAGGGATGGCCCAAAAACTGTCAGGGGTGCTTTCCCTGAGGGTCACCGTCAGGCATTACCCATCAAGGTTGCTCGGTCAGGGTTTCAGTGAAATACCTGATGGTACCATCAGGGATAATTCCCTGACGGGAATCTGTGTCGGGGGCCTTCGAAGGAACTGCGTATGCGTCATGGTCATGTTTCTTATAATGCCAGGAACTGGGTACGAAATGTATTAATGGCCTTAATGTACCGTTTAGGTAATTAAGTATTCCGAATAATGCATGTGATCACAGACCACAGCTTCACGCTGTTGCCGTCATCTTTGATTCCCCATTGCTGGTGCCCTCGCTACCGGTTATTCCCTGCAGCTTCTTCAATTCGCGAGGGAGATGCACCAAAGCTTCATAGATCATTCATCACAGACAATGTTATTAGGTTATTTTCTTCTCGGTCAATTGTATAGTTGCATGTCTCATGAGTACTTATACTGAAAATTAATCCCCCTTTCAGACTAAATTTATAAGAATTAAGTAGGTGAAAGTACAACTAAAAGTTTAGAGACGAAAATTCTACTAACACTATTTTCATATAACAACTCTAGATAATTTCAATCGCATACACAGCTAGTGGCGATGGGGAAAATATTAACAGCATTGAGCGAGCATGTGTATGTATGTATATGTATGTATATATATTTACGTTTATATATGTATATACATATATGTATATGTATAGAGTGCTATTATTCTGTGCATATGTGTTGCAACAGCTCCACACAGCTCGGCCTCCTCTCCCCTTTCCCTCCCTACTTCTCTCCTTCCTCCTCTTCTTGGTTGGATTCGGCATCGGCTTGTCCTCCTCCCTCACTGCTTCTTCCTCTTCTCCTCCTCCTTCCTGGTTAGATTTGATGGGTCTTGTATAGGGTAAAAACTTTCAGAGGAAAAAAAATTTCGTTTGCTGGCGAAAGGAATGAAACAATAAAATTTTGTTCCCTTTGTCGAAATTTCGGATAAAAAAATCAAATTTTTTATGAAACCTAATCAAAAATTTGATGAAATTTGAACAAATTTCAAATAGAGCCAAATTCGGCCAAAGTTTAACCGAATAAAATGTGTTTCGGAGGGTACCGAAATGGACAAAATTTTGTCCAAAATAGTTAACACTGGTTTGGCATCAGCTCGACCCCCTTCTTTTTCTTCTTCTTCTTCTTCTCTCTCCCAACCAATCTTCACCCTTCCCTTCCACCACTTCCCCCTGTCTCCCTTGTCCTCGACTAGCCTGGATTGTAGCGCGCAACTGGGCAAAGGGGACAAGGTAGTCGGCACAGGTGCATGGTGTGCCACAGGGGCACGCCTGGGCGACAGCGACGCTGGCGAGGCGTTGCGTTAGGCGGAGGCATTGGTGGCGTGGCTAGTGCGGGGTAGCAACGTGCGAGCATGGTGCGGCACACGAGCTAGTGGCGTTGATTTGGGGCCGCGGTATGACAATACAGGCATCGGCGGTGATGTGGCTTAGGGGGCGTTCGTTTTGGCGATGATTTCTGGTTTTTGGTTGAAATTTTACTGTAGCTGATTTTTTTACTGTAGCTGATTTGGCTTTTTGGGCATAATTAAATTTAAAACAATGTAAAAATAGAAAAAAATATGTTAGCCCATCACGGATAACGCAAAGGAACACGGAAAAAAAGAAAAAAATGCAAAAAAAAACCCAAAAAATCTAAAAAAATTCAGAAAAAGACGAATTACTGAATAGTGAAAAAAATTGAAGCTAGAAGCTGAAACGAGCGGGGCAGCTTGGGCGGTGGCAGTGGGAACGGGTTAGGGAAGTAGCCCCTTTTGCCCCACCCCTTCCCTCTTATAAGACAGCGACGACCAAATGGACTGAGGCTGATTTGGCCCAAAACTTCCCCTCGTCTTTTTGTTTCTACTCAAATATTACAAGACAATTATCAGCTTGGACAGCAGTGATAGGGGCAGGCTAAGCCAGCAGCCCCTTTTGCGCCGCCCCTCCCCTCTTATAAGACGGCGACAACCGAATGGGCCAAGGCTGATTCGGCATAAAACTCTCCCTCCTCCTTTTTGTTTCTTCTGGAATATTGCAGGACAATTATCAGCTTGGCCCGGCGAGGCCTGAAACTAATGGCGATGCTGGGTATTGTCATTGTAAGTAACGCACTAACACAGTCCCAACTCAGTTTGATAAGAATATAAAGGTAGGGCTTTTCTCGTATATTTTTGTTTTCTTTGATAATAATATTTTATCAGATTTGCCAACACCCAACCAAGGTGAATCCAGAAAACTTCCACCAGGTCACATGGTAAGAGATAGGAGGCCAATTGAAAATTGCTCGCTACGTTGCACAGAAAATTCTGTGTAGAAATGGGGTTCAAGTAGAGTTTTTGCAAAGTTCGGGACGTAAAATGCACTTATTCCGCCATTGTAAATGCCAGGCTACCTTATATGATACTTCTGTACCAAAACCTTAGTACATTACATCCGATTTTCCTATTGAGTTTTTTTTTCACTAGACCTATCTTGCCCTTATCTTCCCTGTCTATCTACCCCACAGTTGTATAACAAATACACATATTTTTTAATAGGCATTGGAGTTGTATAATAAATACAATGTATTGTAACATCTAGCTACACAATTGATTAGGCACATCCGCTAGTTACACAAAGTAATGAACATGTATTTAATTTCATCCATGACCTTTTTAGTGTCTAAGAATTAGTTTGGCATTAGGGTTGTGTTACAATTTTCTGTCTTCAGAATTGACCGAACGTCGGTTGGCTAGGTGTGTGGGTTGCGCCCTCGCCCGCCAGCGACCAGCGTTTGAGCCTTGGCTTGGCATTGGTGCTCATCCTTCTTTATGTACGAGCTCCTTGTCAAAATTCAAAAAAAAAAATATTTTGCATTTTTAGTGCTTTCACACACAGACAGACACACACACACACACTAAAAATGGAGCACCATGATTTCAAATGCGTAAATTTAACCCAAATTAGGGTATTTTTTTTTGAAAATATCAGTTTTAGGATATATACCCACCTATAACAATTCAAACGAAATATATAACTTTTACAAAATATACTCGAATTCAAAGTTTTGAATGAATTTAAATCACATATTTTGCTGATTTATATATATAATCAACACATAACTACAATCAAACTATCATAAAAAGTCAGCTACAATTCGAATTTCAGTTTGCGTGAATTCAACCCAAATTATGGTATGTTTTTGTTGAAATATCAGTTTTAAGGTATATACCTACCTATAACAATTCAAATGAAATATATAACTTTCAAAAAAATGCTCAAATTCAATGTTTTGAGTGAATTTAAATCACATACTTTGCTTATTTATATATATAATCATCACATAACTACAATAAAAATATCATAAAAAAAGTCAGCTACAATTCGAAATTCAGTTCAAACTTGTTTGAACTAGTTAATAAACTTGTTAAACTCGATATCTAAAAAATCAAAAAATTTGCATATATATATATATATATATATATATATATATATATATATATATATATATATATATATATATATAGGGGCATATCTAGTGCAAAAGGGTATTTCAATGCAAAGGTGCAAAATGAATATGTGGATCATCCGATCTAAATTGTGTGACTCGGATCAAGGAAGGTGGAAGCCTCACCTCATAAAACATAATCTATGCAGGGGTTTTCTACAAAAGTGTTTAAGTGGGATGAGTTCCCACCCACCTCCACCTTTCTTGATCCGAGCCACATAATTTAGATCGGATGGTCCACATCTTCATTTGCACCTTTGCAACTAAATACCCTTTGCACTAGATATGCCCCTATATATATATATATATATATATATATATATATATATATATATATATATATATATATATATATATATATATATATATAAAAGCTACTTAAAGGTATATTTTTGAGCAATAATTACGAAATATTTGTAGATTTAGCAAATATTTCGATAGCAACTAAGATAAACTAGGATTGTGCCCATATGTTGCTGCGTTAAAACTTGTCCTCTATCTGTAATTTAGTGATTTAGTGTGGGAAATACTACATTATCAAGTTTTATTATTCCATAGATATATGTAGATTGCTCTAAATGTATGATTCTGGAGTGGCATTTGGTAGGTTTTAGATGCATGCCCTGTTGAATATCTTTCTTTTTTGCATTTGTCTTCGTTCTGTTGGAATCAAACTGGAGACTGAAGATGTGCAGCCTCTAATGCTTTGTTTTGCGCTCAGCTTTAATAAAGATAAAGACTTGTAGTTGCTATGTTGCATAGTTATTTACAGGAATTTTCTTAATACGTTCGTAAATTGTTTTTGTTTTGGCTCTAAAACAGAGGCTATAAGAAAACTTTTTTTTATTATACGAAGGCATAGATCTATTAACTGGGTTCACAAATACATTAGCTCAATCTTCGGGCTCTCGAAGCTACACCCACCTAGATCTAAGCTTTTCGATGCTTCATCCAATGGTCCTGAAGACCTCGGACTAAACATCACTGTAAGTCTGTGATTCTACTTTTTTTCGTAAAAAGCTAGAAGGTAGGTCTCTACTCCAACTGACTTCAGGTTTTGGCTTCCGGCTGTAGCCGTTTATTTTTATTGAAATTGTTCAGTAGTGCTGTTAGTTTTTTCTAAATTATTTAATTAAAAAATAAAAAATAAGAATATAATAATGTTATATTTTCACATAAAATACAGAGGAATAAGAAAAAAAGCCAACAAACATAAAAAATCAAATATAAGAAACTAATGTATTTTAAGTAGTTTCTGGCTTCTAGCTAGAAGCCGAATACACTTGGAGAGGCCCCGGAATGATAGTCAAGGTGATGTGAACTTGTGATACAACGTCATATGAATCACCTCAAAACCCGCTACCCATGTCGCCAGCAAGCCATAACCGCGTTAAAAAAACTATCCCGATAATTGTCTCAGAAAAAGGGTAAAAAAAACCATCCTATATTTTTATTCTGGGAAAAATATAAGCTATAAATCTAAGCTAAAAAGAAAAGGATTCCTGATAACGAAGAGCTAGGCCTAAAAACAAAGGCCAAGTTGGGCATTCTCATATACAGGCCCAGCTCTGTTTGATAAGGATGCATAGGTAGGGCTTTTCTCATATTTGTTTTCTTTGGGACTAGTATTGTATAAGATTTGCTAACATTGCATAAGAGATGAACTATTGGGGAAGCCAATTGAAAATTCCTTGGTACATTGCATGATTAAATCTTGTGTAAATGGGCTTTACCTTCGTCACTGGTTTTTTTCTTTTTCTTTTTTACTTCTGGGCTTTTTTTTTGTTTTCCATGTTGCATGTAGACTGGAGAGCCTGACAGCATGGAGATCCGAGCAGCTAATGTGATGGTTATACAGTATACACTATACACTACGAGAAAACATGATTTGATCCTTCAAAAGAAAATGAAAAAGAAAGAAAACCATCATTAATTTGTACTACAATAACCGGTGATTGCAAGGAGGCCATTTGTAGAGGCATAGGGTACAACAGAGGACTAGTTACCTTTGCTTGGTCGAGTAAGGCGAATAATGACCTTTGCTTGGTCCAGTTGAAGGAAGAATTATGCGAAACAAGTTGTAAAATAACACATCCTCAAATGACGATAATCTATCTTTTTTTATATATTTAGGTTGTCTTTTTCTCCTCAACTATGTGATCAAGTTTATGTTATCCCTTGAGATTTCGGGCAGTACTTGTTAGATATGTGGGTAATACTTTAATTTTAAATTTTACTATTTGACAAATACAATAAAAGACTAGTGATGCAAAATCCATAACTAACAGCAGGCTATTCATTGTACTTCAAAAAATATGCAAAGAAAATACAATATCAAAGTCGATCAAATGCATAAATGACTTACTGTTAAGCTTGATAAAGAACAATAAGTAGTGTAGGTTTGATGCAGTGCAGAACGTAGATAATGCAGTGCAGGAGCAGTCACACCAATGCGTTGCCTAGAAACTTTATTACCATCCCATGCAGGTATTCTCTGTGGAATGGTTCGGAGATAGCTGCTCTCCCTTCTTCCAAGTGCACGCTGAGAAGAAAGGCTAGTGAGGTCTGGTCGTATAGCACAATAGCACAGATCAGCAAAGAATAAAGTAGAGGAAGAATAGAGGTGGAATGCTCTCTGTTTTCCTAGATGTCTCTAGACTCTTTTAAGAGCACTACAGTTTTTCACTAGTAACTGTTGTGATTAAATAGAATTATTCACTTGTAACTGTCTTATCAGATCACAAATTAAGTAGAGTTAACTCAGTGATAACTGCTTCATTAAATCACATTATGATATTTAAGCAATATTATGACCAGTTAAAATGTAAGAGATGATGCACGATTTAGTAGAAATAAGGTGGATTTGATCTGCGAAAATATGCGATCCCTAGTTAGCTGAGCCATCCCTATCCATATTCAAGAAGCGGCGAGGACTCTATCTTATAAATTGGTCTTCTCCATCTTGCCTTAGCAATATGGTACTAAATCATACAAGCTGTGGAATTATAGGAAATAGAACTCACTCATATGGACCTATTTCTAATAGTACTAGGTTGAACTAGCATTTAAATAAATTATTTTGCGCTGGAAATTAAAAATTGTGAAGTTAGTGATAAATAGATAGTAGAATTAACGTATTGCCAAGGTAGTTCCACATTTCCGCTTGTCCTTTTTTGGAGAGAAGTTCAATGCAGCAAATTCATTCGAAATATGGAGCTAATACAAGCTCATTTGGGCTTAAAAGCCTAGGCTTATAGATTATTTTATACTGTAGCGACTAAAAATGCACTTTAGCTGCTAGTAGATTTTCAACGTAATTAAATTTTAAAATAAAAAATTATATAATAACGGACAATGCAAAGGAATAAAAGATAAAAAAATCAAAAAAGACAAAATTAAGAACTAGAAGTAAAAAGCAGAAACTCTAATGAGTAGGGACTAGCTAGGCTAATGCACTGTTTGCATTGCGCATGCCCCCAACTTCATTCAGCCTACTCTTGCCTTTGGAATCAATCCGTCCTTTACACACACACACTAACCAGCAGGCAGGTGTAAAATAAGCATGCACCCCTAACTGACCCAACCAGCCAACCATTCCACCATCCCACCCCATGCTCAGTTACTAGTGTTTGTTAATTATGTTAAAGTTACTATCGGATGTGTATTAAATTATCATATGTAATGTATTAGGTTAGTTACAGTTATGACTATAAAACTGGCAGTAACTTAAAACTGATAGTAACTTGACTCATACATGATGGTAATTTTATATGGCATGATTTTTGCAGCGTTAAAACATATTCATTATGGATCTTATTTTGTTAAGTTCGTAATTTCGAACACAATGGTGAAAACAGATCGTAGATTAGAGTTTTGGTAAAAGAGTTATTGTATTTTTTAGCTTATAAACAAGATAAATAATTATAAGTCAAGTGCATTTATTCTCTTCTCTCTCCTGATGTATGCATGCATGTAAGTCAAGTTACTACCTACTGTGAGAAAAGATACGACCTATTGTGAGAAAAGTTACCATTGGTGTGTACTATAAGCGTTTGGCTGTGACTTCACTCGCTACCAATGTAATTTAATTCTAAAACGTTAGAAGCTTTCCAGCACTATGAACGTTTGACAATAACTTCATTCAGAACCGGTGGTAACTTCATTCAGAAATGTTAGTAACTTTCCGGTGCATTGGTTATAATCAATTCATGAACTGGTTATCATCAATTCGTGCGTGTAGTTAGTGACCCACACATACCATACACGCAAACACTGAGTAGTGCTACCGTGTGTGTGTGTGTATATATATAAGTATATGTGTATGTATATATATGTATAAGTATATGTATATATATATGTATGTATATGCATATGCATATGTATGTGCATACATATACATATACATATAAGTATATTTGGTTTAAGCTCTGTTCAACTTTACGGAGTGTATTTGGTTTAAGCTCAAAAAGGAAGGGCCAATATAAATTTTCAAGAACACCCATGGTTAATGCATTAGAGAACTGTACTCCATTAGATCAAGGCCTCTTCTTTTCAGCTTTAGCATTCTTTTCAACAGTAAAGTGGTTTTATACAATGACTAACTTTCAAACTGAGTGTCTTTTCAAAATGGGGTCTACAGTTGATTGTAGTAGATACTATAGCGACTTCATCTATATCGGCTAACTTGAAGTTAAATTGAATGCTCTAAATTGTGCTATCTTACTTAGTTGGTTATATATTTGCCTTATCATGATCTAGATAGCTATGTATATATTTTATGATTTCAAGTGGTATCTTTCAATTTTAACTTCACTTTGAATAATTTTCAAAGCTCACTTTTAGGTTATGTATTTTCTTTCGTGCATACATTCTTTCTTGCTCCCTTGTTGTTTACAAGTATTTTCATATATCATTTGAGGGGGAGTGATAGTGAGCTTCTATAGCCCCTTGCTCTTTGTAACATCTTAATTTTCAGAGTTTATTTGAAGCTTTTAAAATAAAAATTCACCATTAAGATTTTCCTAAATTTAATACAAGCTTCAATTGAATTTTTATGAATTAAAATGATTTAATATGACTAAATAAAACATTAACATTTGGTGGAAGTATTTTATTTGGGTTCTGTGTGTCTCACGGAATTTTCTTGGATTTTTTCTAGAGTTATTTGCTATTTTTTTAGAGCTTTTCTGAGCTATTTGCTTTTTTCTAGAGCTCTTTTGATTTTATTTAAATTCTTAAAATAGAAAATCCCCAAAAATCATATAATGGTGATGGGCCGAACCCATTACTATTCATATACCTCAATCGTCCGATCCTTAGCCGACGCCATGTGTCAACAATACACCATCCCCGCTACTATCCATCTCCTTCCTGAAGACGTTGCCATGCCCATCTCGGCTATCCCTCGCCGTTTGTACCTGAGCCGGTCTCTTCTACCACCATCTCCTAGTCGAACACACCGATGTACCTGACCCCGCCTCCTCGGCATCTGCACTATAAATAGCCTTGTTGCCCTCAGCAGCTGCCTTACCGCCATCCCGTCGTACGCCGCTGACCCTCGCCGCTGTTCCTCGCCGCCTCGAGCCACCGTCACACGTTGTCCACCCCGACGACGGAGTTCCCTGCCACTGTTGCATCAACCACCAGTAAGCCCCGTCAATGGAGCCCTTCGCCACCTTCGCACCCCGCCGTCGCCGACACACCGCTGTCCTGAGCCCTCTCCACCGCCGCCGGAGCCCCAACTGCCGTCTCTTGTTGTCCCCACCACCGGAACCCCCTCCTCCGTCGCACACTCCTCCACTGCAACCCACGCCCCGTCGGACCATACCATCCTCGGGGCGCGCGCCTGTGACACTTCGGCAGTGAGCCGCCTCGCGTCGGCCATCTGACGATCCCCGTCCCCCATCGTGTCGGAACCCGGAACAACGACTCCGAGTCCCTCTGTGTAAATCGCACTAGTTCAGGATCAAGCTAGTGCACACAGTGGATAACAAAGATTCATATCATGCACAATGACATTTATTCATTAACTAAATATGGGCCTGATGGCCAAAGATTACATCAATGGTTCATAAACCAAAAATAAATGTAAGCAGCGGAAGAAAACCAATGAAGCAGCAGCCCATCCTGCCTACCCACAGGCGAATGACTGTAAGACGCGGCCTAGTCGTCACCATCCTCACCGAAGTTGTTGACGTCATCCTCTGGCAATAGATTTTAGCAAGGTGAGCACATAAAGTACTCCCAAGGTAAGCACATAAAGTACTTACGCAAGTTACACCAGGAGTTTTAATAGAGTGAATGCATGCATAGGGATAAGAAAGGAAGGCTTATAAGTTTATTTGTGCGAAAAGCAGTATTAAGGTAAATACATTAAATAGATTCAAAAGCTGAATTTGATACAGTAGATAGAAATAACGATTTAACAAAATAATATCGTTAGTGCAGGCTCCAACCAAACACTAACCTAGTCACAGGTATCCCAGCTGGTCCATCTTTTCAAAAGATTTCACATGGATTCCATCTATCCATATGCTTTTCAAAATCTCTTATGGATTCATTTTGTTAGTGCAGGCTCCGACCAAACACCAACTTATTCACAGGTATCCCACCTGGTCATGGATTCCATCCATCCATCCATAAGCTTTTTCATAAACCATTTTAAAAACCAAAGTCTAATCTGTGACAACTCTACTCAGCATGTCCATGACCGTGGACACGGCTATCCAGGATAGATTTAAACTCTGCAGAGGTGTACAGCTTTACCCACAAGACACGATCATCCCATATTGCCACCGGATAAACACACTTCCTTTGGTGTGCGGCGAGGAGATCATGACAAGGCTGTTACAATGATCCATAGCCAAAACAGTCACGCCGCCACTAAGATTTCACCACAACTCGAATCCACGAGTTGGAGCCCCCTCTGGTGCCATGTGAGACTTCCCACAGCCTACGCCGCGCTCACATTCAGCCTATAGCGAGACTATAATTGGAACTTCACAAATTACTTAGCCAGGTCCGTCCCATATCGGACTTGTGGTAGTACGAAGTGACTTTATAAAATGAATCACAGAAACGGTCCTTAATCCAACTTAGGCTCAACCACATACCCCCGTGCACGACAATCAACCAGGTGTCACCAAACACGAGGCATGCCGGCACCCACCACCTAACCATTAGCCTAAGTCCAAAACATAAGTTTCCATTTTCATTTTTAAACCATTTTCATAAACCATCCTTGACTCACCGAAGTCAAGATATCAATTTTCAAAGTCTGTCATTTCATGTGAAAGATTGATCCCACCTAAAATTATACTAAGCCAGGCTAAGCATTTCTATAAAATTTTCTAGTCAATACTATGGTACTAACTAGTTTTCAGTTAGGGTGACAAGGTATACGAATTCAGGATTTCAAATGGGCTATAATCAAAGGATCATGGGTATATCTAACATTTAAACTGAATTTAAATTAATTTTGGATAGAAGTACGCATGCATATACAGTAAAACAACATAAATAAATTTGAAATATTAGGTTCAACATGGTCAAAGGTGTAACTTGCCTTGCTTCGAAGTTTGATGAGGTTCGCTGAAGTTATACTCTCCGGAATAGTCGTAGTCTACACGTGAAAAACCAGAACAAACCAAACTCAAATAAAATCCAAATAAAATCCAAAAATCATAAATATATGCTGGAAGATAGAATATGAATTTTGGAATTTGAATTGGTCCAAAAGGAGTTAGGGCGAATGAGGACGACTTCTGGAAGTTTGAATTCCAAAGAAATGAATAAAAGGAATTCTTTGAATTCTTTTCTTTGTGAAGGAAAAGTAGTCGGGAGCTACAATATTCTTGTATAGTCGAAACCATAATTGAAGACGTAGTCGAAGCCATCATCGAAAGCATGGTTGAAGCAGCGGTTGAAGTTGCAGAGGTCAAAGTCGAAGATAGAGACTCCAAGTGCATGTGCAGTCGAAGTCGAAGATTCAGTCGAAGACCTGGTCGGAATTGTACAGTGGTTGGAAGAATTGGATTTATGCGAGTGGTCGAAAGAATCGAGCGGCTTGGAGAGGTCGGTTGGTTTGAGTGGTCGGAGAGGCGGAGGGTTCGAGAGAGGTCGGAGGGTGCAGAGGTTAAAACGGTCAAACAACCATGGTCGGTTTGAAGGCGGAGGTTGAAGTCGAAGGTTCGAGATTGAAGATCGAAGTCTAAGTCTTCGAGGTTGAAGGTCAAAGGCTAGAGTTAAAGTCTCCAGAAGGTCAAAGTCTCTGGGGTTGAAGGTCGAAGGTGAGTCGAAGTCTCCAGAAGGTCGAAGTCGAAGGCTCGAGCGATCGGAGTCAAGAAGCCTCCGAACATGGAGTCAAAGAGCCTCCGGATGGCGAAGTCTAAAGAGCCTCGGATAGCGGAGTCTTATGGGTCTTGGCGTCGAGTCTAAGAATCGGATGGTCGGGAGAAGTCGGACGACTTCACGTGACAAGATCCGAGCGATCCAACGGCGGCGAAGACCAGTGAGATGTACAAAAGAGGGAAAAGAGTATGAGTCCGGTATTTCCTTTGTGCAAGGTTTAGGCTACACAGAGTTGGCTAGCGGTGAGGGTGTAGCGGAGGTGGGTACGATTATCGGTGGCATCGGCGGGGCGCAAGAAGGTTCGAGGCAAATACTCGCCAGAGCTCCTCAGACGAAGAAGGTAGAAGTTGCTCAGTGCGACAGTTTTACGAGCGAACCAGGACAATTGGGTGAGGGGAAGAGTGGAACCGAGCCCATGGACGGTGGTGCGGCGCACAAAGCCCGTGGGCTCGCTAGCGGTGCGGGGCACGGCGGGGGTTGGTGAGGGGCACAAAAAGAGAGTGGGGACTACGAGGAGTGCTCTGGTGCTCTTGTGTAACACCACAAGTGGTTGGAAGGTGGTCGGTGGCGAGTTGGAGCGATGGCGTAACTCGGGCGGCGGTGGCGGCAGTGTTCCGGCGGTAAGGAGACTTAACCAAGGGCGGTCGAGAAAATTTAAAAATTATGAAATATATACTGAAAAATAGATTATGAATTTAGATGAATTTAGAAACTTGAATCACCTGATTCGGAGTTCGGACGGAGGAGAACGAGCGATTGGAAGATTGTCGGATCAGAAAATGCTGAAAAAGGAAAAATCAGGAATATTCCTTCGGAATATTCCTCCATGAACAGTAAATAGCAGCGGCTCTTTTCACTGTTTTTGGCCATGGCGCTAGTGGGAAAAGGCACGGGAGGTGAAGCCAATGGGTTGCTAATGACCCGAGGCACATATAGGAAGTGACGGCACGTCAAACGGAGCACGGTGACGACGTGTACGGCGACAACGACATAGGGTGGCAGAGAAGAATATTTTTTGGGAATGAAATATGGAGAAGTAGGGTGAGCATGGCCTAGAACGTGGTGAGGCGAGTCTAGGAAAAATATCGGCAAAGCCGAACACTCACCGGTGGCGACGCAATCGTCGTTTGAACGACGTCGGTACAGAAACACTAAAAATTCAATATCTTCGTGCTCGGTGTGGCGAATCCAAAACCGTCTGAAACGTAGCCTCCTGGGATGGTTTGGCACGTTTTGACGTGAACGGATTGTTGAAAGCATTCCCGGACAGGCAGGGACGCGCAGTGCAATTTGCGGCCATGGCAAGGTGTCGGGCACAAAAATTTAGGAAAGGTTTTTGGATGAACGGAGGGGAGCACGCCGTAGAACACGTCGAGAGGAACTCAATGCCGCAGACGGCTCGGCCAACGGACTAGCGAAACACGGTGGACAAGACTTTATGCGGCTTACAGGCTGACATCGGCGTTCCGGGCAAACGGAGAGGAATTAACATGCGAGACTTGCGGCGAATCGAAGAGGGGAGTGTGGGGATCGTGATGCTCACCTTGGTTTTGGTCAGGCATGCACGGTCGGCCGGTGGCGACGCGAAGAACGGCGACCCGTTTTGGCCCACGGTGGCGACGGTACTCCGGCGAAGTTCCGGCAAAGGCGAGGTGAGCACCGCGTAGAACGCGGTGAGGCGAAGCCAACGGTGTGGTCAAACGCGGCGGGGCTTCACCGGACGAGGCACAAAAGGCTAAAGAACGCCGCTTGAACTACAAAATTAAAACTTCGATTGCGGCCAAACGAGTGGGAGAGGGGACTTGAGATTTTCGGGGTTGAGTGAGGATGAGGAGAGGCTCACGGGGCTCTCTTTTATAGGGGTGGAGGTGGACCGAGGAGAGAGATCAATGGGGCATGTCTTTGAATGGCATGGTTTAAATCCCGCGAAAATAGCTCATGAATGAGGGGGAAACGGTGGGGGAATGAAAGAGCTTGATGAGGGGAATTCAATTCAATTTATTTCGCTAAAAACCGTTGAGTAAATCACGAGTTATGAGGGTTTGAAAAAGCTTCAAACGTGAGCCATGGCTGCTGCGTGCTGTCTGTTTCCTGCGCATGAACAGTAACGGGAGGAGGAAGAAGAAGGAGAAAGGAAGAGAGAGAAAAGAGAAAAAAGAAAAAGAAAATTCGGAAAAATTCCAAAAAAAATATTTTTAGAATCCTTGGAACCTGAAAAGGATAAAAAAATATTTTGGGAATTTTTTGACTTTATTTTAATTTTTAAAAATGTTTTCCTTTTTCGAGCTTTAAATAATATAATAAATAACAAATAAAGCTTAAAAATCTTAGAAAAATTCATGAAAGTTTATTAGGATATTTGGAACTTATAAAAAAATTCTAACTCAAATTTGAATATTTTTCCTTATAAAATATTTTTTTTGTTTAACAGAAAGGCTATTTTCTTTAGCAGAAAATCAGGTTAGCTAAAAATTTTAAAAAAATTCAAGTGACCAAATAACTTTGATTTTTATTTTAAACTAAGTTATTTAATACCTTATTTATTTATTTTTTGTTTTTATTTTTTTTAAATCACATTTTCATAACTTTTTAATCAGGCAATTAAATTTAAACAACCAAGAGTAAATATTTTATTTTAAATTAAATTAAATTTTTTTTTCGAAATAAACAGTTGGGCTGTTACACATCGCCACCGTTGATCTAGATGTGGATCAACGTCCCCGATGTCACCATGTGTCCACCCCTCAGCCGTTGGATCCCGCTGACGTCAGTCCGCACCCGCGCGCCGCCGATGCTTCGCCTCCTCGGTGCACCCGGTCCATCGTGGCTGAGTCACCGACAGCCCGACCCCACCTGTCAGTTGCACTGTTCCATAGACCCGTGGACCTGCCCATCCGAGTTAGCAGCCGAGTCAGTATGCCACGTTAGTCTTAGCTGCCATGTGTCAATGACACGTTAGCGCCACGTCAGCACCAACCTACCCCAAATGCCACATCAGTTGCCACGTCAGCATGCCACGTGTCAATGCCACATTAGCCTTAGGTGCCACATGTCAGTGCCATATCAGCCCTAAGTGCCATGTCAACCGATCCTACCATGTGTCAGTGCCACGTCACTCTTGCCGCCACGTCAGCACCCCCTCCCGTGTGCACTGTTCTGTGAGCCAAGTCCACCGTGAGCCCATCTTTTCATACACCGAATCCACAATACAGTAACTTTTTCAAATTTTCAGTATTTTCTTTAGATTTAATTTTCTGAGAGCCTGTTCTTCTCCGTCCTAACTCCGATTGACCCTATTCTTTTTTCTAAATTCATCTAAAATCGAGATCTATATTTTGGTTTTAGTTTTAAGGTTTTTAGAGTTAATTTGAATTTTATTTGATTTTATTTTGTTGTTTCGATCGTTTTCTCTCTCGTTAAATCCTATCTTCGAAAGAGCAGGAGCGACGCCAGAAAATCCCGAGTACCTCATTGAGCCAAACCAAGGTAAGTCGTGTTATTTGATCATGTTAAACCTAATTTTCAATCTATTAATTAATTATTTTGTTTGATATTATCTTGCATCGTTATGTTATTATAAACCTTTGTACTTGGTAGTTACTGTCGCAAGTTGAATCATCCCTCCTTGATAATTTGAATACCATGATGCATTTGTCACCATAGGTCACATGGGTGGTACGAGTTATATGCTTAGCCATGCTTATAGATCACTGGGATCGTCATCACAGGTGATTAATTGATTTGACTTAATGAAATATTGAATCGTGGTTGGTGCCACAGTTATAAAATTTGTGCCATGACATTGGTGTGTCATTGGTGTTGGTTATACAAAACTGGTTTTCACTTGAACAAGTGATCATGTAGTAAAGGGGGAAGTGTTGATTCACTTCGAGAGATGTGGAAGTCTCGCCTAAGTAATATTAAGCACTTAACTTTGTACGTCATTGATCTGAGCTTTACCGTGAAAACCACATGTCTAACATGGGATAGACCTGGCTGATTAATTTGGGATATTTCAATTTCAATCTCGCTATTGTGATGAATATGGTTGCTGATTTCCATAAGGCGCAAGATGGGGCAATTATCGACTAGGTGGTTAACCTACTCGACGGTGAAACCTTAGTGGGCAGGATTGAGTTGAGGCGAAAGATCTTGTTGTGATTTTCTTAGCACGAGGCTAATCACATGGTGTGGGTACAGTTATGCAACCTCTGCAGAGTGTAAAACTATTTGAATAGTTGCGTTCTCGGTTATGGATAATGCTCGATGATTCACACGAGGGGTAGAGTTTTCATATAGAACTAGTTGGTCATTACTGGAAAGTGAATAGTTAGTTCACTAGTGGTTTAGCTTGTGGATAGGAGGTTCACAAGTGGTATTTTCAATTTAATTGTTTATTTATTTATTACTGTCCTTCTTTAAAATTCGCTTTCAATCTATTTATCATATTTACTTCAAGATATCACTTTATGCAAATTAACCCTTTCAGCCATCCATTTGTAAGCCATGCATATTATATTGCATTCATTTGTTACAAACATCTTGCTGAGTACCAATATACTCACGGCTCTATGCCCACTGTTGTTCAGTTGAGGAGGAGTTATACCAGTAGGAGGTACCAGAGAGAGGATACTTCAGCGACTTCACGGATTAGGACTTCGCTCCCCAGTTGATTGTCTGTGGGCATGTCGAATGGCTACTATGCTTATTTTGTTTCTTTTTGCTGCTAGATTTTAAGCCCTTCCGGCTATTGAGATTGTAAGCTTGGTCATAAGGTCGTACTTTTTATAATTATTGATATTTGAGTTTTCTCTTTAATTTAAGCGTGTATATGGTTGATATTTCATCTATGTTTAACTGTGTGCACTAGCGTGATCCTGGACTGGTGCAGTATACACAGAGTCCGAATTTGTATATTCAGGTCTCGACATAGCTTGAGGCTTCTGTGGGCACTTGCTAGCATAATACCCCATCTCATGACACCGGAAATATTGCACTACTACTGTTGATGTGTTGCTTTTCTGAGATCGGACTTTAGTATAGAGGTGGGGTTCTTGCATCACTGGACGGGGTGCTAATCCTGGAGTTCTTAGTGCATCTGCTACTATTGGAGCTTTGTTGAACTAGGGTGGATTCATTCGGGGTCTTGAACTACTTGCATTATACCGCGTCTAAAAAGCCATCTTTCTCTTATGAGATTCCTGTAGTTGATATTGAGCATCTTCCTGAACAAGCGCCTTGTTGACCATGTGCTGGAACGTCAGAAAATCATTTGACACCAACTGCACTTTGAGGTTGGAGTCCAGTCCTTCCGTGAGGCGCCAAATCTTGGCTGCATCTGTTGCAACATCTTCTGGTGCATATTTTTATAGCTGAGTGAATCTATTCAGATACTCTAAAACACTAAGGTTTCCCTACTGTAGCTTACAAAACTCCCTCTTCTTCATCTCCAATATCCCTATAGGAATGTGTGCAGTATGAAAAGCTTCCATAAATTCAGCCCATGTGATGGTCTGCACATCCTGGTGAGCAGAACAGTAGTTTTCCCACCAATTAGCAGCAATTCCTTTTAGTTGATGGGTGGCGTACAACACCTTCTCATGGTCATTACACTGAGCCAAAATCAGCTTCTTGTCCACATCCTTAAGCCAATCATCCGCCTCTAACGGGTCAACAGAACCAGCGCAGGATGGTGATCTGGTCCTCATAAACGGTTGTTACTAGCGTTGTTTCTTGTGTTCACCATCTGAAGCAGTAACTAGGGTTGATAAAAGGTAAGAGGGAAGCAGCATAAATACGAGGTCATGGAACAACTAATCTACATCCCAAACAACACACACAAGAGAGAAGCAAACTCCAACCAGGAGAAGCTTAGCTCGAAAACAAAAATAGTTTTTAAAGATGGCTGTACTACAAGTACACAAAGGCTTAGTACAGTCCATCTAGCATACCAACAAGCAATATACATAAGCGTTCTAAAATCGTAGGGCTTTACTTGGGTACTATGAACTAAAGAACTACTTCTCATTTCTTCACGACGACACGGTTCTCTGAGCCATCTGAAGAAATTAAAAAGGAAAGTGGATCTAATTATCATTCTTAAAAGTGAGTAAATAGATAGATAAGACAGAATACCTTGATGAAGGTAAGGATAGAAAGAAGAGAAAAGATGAGAATAGCACATTATTAAAATTTTATTTTATAACATAAATTTTGAATCTTTTCTAATAATGACCATTCTAACTAGGTTGCGCCCTACAGTCAACCTGGCTCTGATACCATCTCTGTCGAGACCGGATTTCTGAATCTGAACCCTCTGTGTATCACCACACTAGTCCCAGATTAAAGCTAGTACACACAGTTAAACAGTAATAATTACATAACCAACAACGCAGTGGTCACTTTATTACAACTGAGGTTACAAGGCCTCTCAAACAAAAACACAGCGGAAGCAAAAATAAACTTTAATAATGGCCCATCAATATGCCACATGCAATTGACTGGGGAAACATAACCTAATACTCTGGAAAGTCTTCATTGAATCCTCATGCGAAATAGTCGTAATCCCCTTCTTGGGCTTCATAATCCTCTGAGAGTTATTTTTGAGTATAGCATGTGAGTACATAAAGAACTCCGTAAGTCTTGGAAAAAATACAGTAGATACATGGCTTAACAAAGGAAGATTAATATGGTTATTTTGCACAAAGCGATATTTTATTTCAAATACCATTATAAATTTTCAAAAGTATCAATTTATCAAAGTAATTGCAATAACTGAAACTAGATAAATTTTCTAGTGAAGGTTCCTACCACCAACACTAGTAGACAGGTTCTAACCGCCAAAGTTCAAGAATTCAGGTTTCATCCACCCTCACTAGCTCCATCTGCCAGGACACACATCTGAGAGTTCCATCCACTCCTGAATTCCCAAAATCTTTACTTTGAAACAAAAAACCAAAGATCTACCATGTGAAAGCACACCTTGCCCGCCCTTCACCATAGGCACGCTTATTCGAATAGTTTTACACTCTGCAGAGATTGTACAGGTTTACCCATAAGAGATAAGTTATCTTAATAGCCAATATGCTTCCTTAGGCATGAGACCCAGATAATTTATCACAAAACCTTTACCTCACTCCAGTCTAGGTAGACACCACCCGTTGAGGTTTCACCGCTGAAGGGTTAAATCCACTATAGTCAGAAGCCCTCTCTTGCGTCGTATGAGTACAGTAAATCCCTGTGCCTCACTGTGAGTAAAAACAGTACACCCTTGCACTTCCTTTACCACTGGTGATATCTGAACTAAACCTTCGCAAGTTATTCAGCTAGGTCGTACCCATATAGACTTGTGGTTGTACGGTAGTGCTCAGCTTGGACAATCATAAGTGTCAGTCCTTAATTGACTAGAGCGAAACATTCACAATACAAGTTCTCATGCTAAATCCACACCAATCCAATCTGACCATCCGCCTAAGTCAAAAATCATTTTCACAAT
The DNA here is from genome assembly GCA_036346265.1 of Melocanna baccifera. Taxonomy (NCBI): domain Eukaryota; kingdom Viridiplantae; phylum Streptophyta; class Magnoliopsida; order Poales; family Poaceae; genus Melocanna; species Melocanna baccifera. The sequence continues at coordinate 3,974,126 of CM070699.1, read as the reverse complement.
TTTATTTTATTTCATAAACCAATGGCAACACCTATTGACAAACACTTGGTAAAAATAATTATTTAAAAATTTGATAATAATATTCCCACCCATAAGGTTTTAGTGACCGGTTAGCTTGTCTAAGCAATTACTACCATTCTAAAATTAACAAATAGCATAATAATCTCAATACTAAGACAAGGAAAGCCTAGGATGATAAAAGTACATAGTAGTCAACGTCAAAGGAGTTCGTATGAGGGAGAACGAGCGATTGGAAAATTGTCGGATAAGAAAATCCTGCAAAAAAGAAAAATCAGGAAATATTCTCAAGAATATTCCTTTGTGAACAGTAACAGAGTAGTGTTTTGGCCATGGCACCGATGAAAAAAGACTCGAGAGGTGAAGCTAACTAGCCAAATGGGTTGCTAAGGACTCAAGGAACATGTAGGAAGTGACGGCACATCAAACGGAGCACGATGATAACATGGACAATGACAATGACATAGGGTTGGATTGAGGAATAATTTTCGGGCATGAAACATGGAGAAGTAGGGTGAGCATGGGCTAGAACACGGTGAGGTTAAGCTAGAAAAATTACTAGCTAAGCTAAAAACTCACTGGAGGCGACGCAATTGTCGTTTGAATGACGACGATACAGAAAAAGAAAAAACTCAATATCTTGGCGCTCGGTAGAACAAATCTAAAACCATCTCAAAGGTAATTACCTAGGACGGTTTGGCACGTTTTGATGCGAAAGGATTTTTGAAAGCATCACCGGATAGATGGGGATGCGAAGTGCCATTGGTGGCCATAACTAGATGTCGGAGATGAAAATTTGTGGAAAGTTTTTGGAGGAACGAAGGGGAACACAGTGTAGAACACGTCAAGATAAACTCAACGGTGCAGACAGCTCGGCCAACAGATAAGTGGAACGTGGTGGAGAAGCCTTTAGGCAGCTGACGAGCTGACATCGACGTTCCGGCAAACAGAGAGGAGATACAGGGTGAGGTCTGTGGTGAAACGAAGAGGAGAATGTGGTGATGCTCATCTTGGTCATGGTCGGACACGCACGATTGGTCAGTGGCGACGTGAGAAACGATGACGCAATTTAGCCTATGGTGGTGACGATGCTCTACTGTAGGTGACGTAAAAGGCCAAAGAACAGTGTTTGAACGGGCAAACAAAAATATGTATTGCGACCAAGATAAAGGGAGTGGGGACTTGAGATTTTCAGGGATAGATGAGTGAGAGAAGGGGCTCCCAGTGCTCCCTTTTATAAGGGTAGAGGTGGACCGAGGAGAGAGATTGATGCGACATGTCTTTGAATGGTATGGAGCATTTTTAGCGAAATTAGTGTACCAAATTGAGGGCCAACGCCAGGAATGGAAGAGTCTTGATGAGGGGAATTAAATGCAATTGATTGTGCAAAAATTCATAGAGAAAATCATGGGTTTTGGAAGGGCTCAAAAAGTTTCAAAAATGTGTCCATGGCGGTTTGCACGCTCACGCACGGGAGTGCTCTAGAGAAGAAAGGAAAAGGAGGAGAGAGAAAAGAGAGAAAAGAAAAAAGAAAAAGAAAATTCCAGAAAAATCTTTGAAACCTTAAAAGATTAAATAAATTAATTTCATATTTAATTGAAGTTTATTTTAATTTTTAAAAATGTTTTTCTTTTTCTAGCTTTAAATTAATACAATAAATTACAAATAAAGCCTAAAAATCTTTTAAAAACCATAGAAGTTTCGAAAACTATTTTGGACTTATAAAAATATTTTGAACTAAAATTTAGATATTTTTCTATATAAAATAATTTTTTAAACAAAGAATTTTTTTAGACAGCAAAATTTTGGATGTTACACCAGTTATGGACAATGCTTGATGGTTTCACATATGGGGTAGATATTTTCTAAAAATAATTTTTATAGGAGAGTTGTTGGAAGTGAATGGTTATTCCTGTGATGGTTTACTAAGTGAATAGGTAGTTCACTTATGGTATATTCAATTCCTTTGGTTAATTATTGTATTTACTTTAAATTATTATTTTTTACAAAATAACCTTTCAGCTATCCATTGGTAAGCCTTGCATGCTATATTGCATTCTTGGTTATAAATAACTTGTTGAGTACCAATGTACTCAAGGCTTTATACCTACTATTGCTTAGTTAATGAGAAGGACCGTATCAGTAGGAGGTACCTAAAGGAGGATACTTTGACATCTTCACGGATTAGGACTTGCTCCCAAGTTGATTGTTTGTAGCAATGTCGAATGGCTACCACACTTATTTTTGTTTTCTGCTGCTTATTCATATTATTTCTATGCTTGGCCATAAGGTTGTACTCTAATAATTATTCATATTTGAGTCTTTTCTTTTATTAATCATAATTATGATCGATATTTCATCTATGTTCACATTGTGTGTACTAGTATGATCCTGAACTATGCGGTATACACAGAGAGTCTAGATTTGCATATTCAGGTCTCGACACTCTTGATGACTAGTTTGCCAAAAGTGGGAGAATGATCAAGGCAAAATTTAGTATTAGTCTAAATAGGATGAAATTGATGAGAATGAACTTAGAATGGAGGAGAATGCTTAAAAAGGTTAAAAACGAGGAGAATGATATTTGTGTTGTTGCATTAGAGCAAATTGATTTTTTATGTGAGAAAATGCATTTTGGGTCATTCTTGATCTTTTGTTATCAAGTGGTATTGCATCTGTTCATATTTGTTCTTTCATGCTTTAGCTTGCTATGACAATGGTCATGATGTGCAATTATTCTTTTATTTCGGCCATGAGCAAGATTGTCTCATTTGAGGAGTTTTAGGTGTGGATGTAGTTTTTGTTGAAAAATTGCTATTTCTGTATCTTATTACCGTTTCATATCTTGCCACTGTGGTCATGTTCTTACTTTCTCTTAAATCTGGACTACTAGTAGCTCTTGCAACTTGTGTGCTTGAAAAGTCCAAAATTCAAACTTCAATTCTTGCCTTCGGGGTGTTTGTCAAATTACACATCAACAAGGAGATTGTAAGACCATGTGGTAGCAACCCCATGTGAGTGATGAGTATTTCACCTTGGTTGTGTCTCACTTTCATTGTTTGAGTTTGATTTTTGTGAATTTGAATTTCAATTGTGCTGTTTTGGAGTCGTTGTCAAACCGGCCTCTGGCAGTGGTTTGACGGGAGGTGGACTAACTGGCTTACTAGCTATGATCAGACCGGCCCTACTGAATTGAGTTGACTGAAGTCTATTCTATAGTTTTGGGTGTTTTTCACGAGGGTTGATGTGCAAGTGTTAGTCATAGTGAGTGCAAGTGTTAGTCATAGTGAGTCCATACATGTGTGAGTTATAGTGAGTTCATACATGTGTGAGTCATAGTGTGTGCTCATGTATATGGTTTACTAATGGAGAGTCAAGTGTATGTTATTTGTTCTAGAATCGAGTGCTTTGCCTTTGGTGTGCATGTGCTTTGTTGATTTTTGCGGCTAGCAGCGAGATCCAGGCAACAAAAGGAGTCCTGAGGTCATGGTATGTCACATAAGTTTGGGTGGAGTAATATCTTAAGTCGAGAAATAGGGCAAAAAGACAAGGGTCGTGAAGACACAATGCATGTATGTGATGTGCCAAATGGACTTCTGTATTTCAAGTGGTGACGTTCCTTGAAGTAGGCATATGATCTTGATGGCATTAGAGTTGGTCATTACAAACTGTGGAGTGATGTCGGTGTGCAATGGGACTTGAACATTTCAAGTGATGATGGTCTTGGCGTAGGTGTATGATCTTAGCTATAAGTCATAGGTGGTAATTTGGAAAATTTTTTGAAACCGGGTGGTGTGGCTGTTTGCAAAACCGTGGCACTAGCCCAAGTTATTTGGGTCATGTCTTTATGGTTGGAGTGTCATATCAGGCTTGTAGATCTTTGCTATCCTGAAGGATTGGCTGTAAAACATTTCTCTCCAAGTGAAACGAACATCCAAAATTTGCCCAAGTGAGTTGTGTCACGGATCCCCTCATGTACTTTGATTTTCTTGGCTTTCATGTTTAGATTTCTCTTCTCATAATCTTTTCTAGTGCCAACGATGTATAAGTGGTAGAGATGTTTCATAGAGACAAGATCCCCATCCATCTAGGCATGATTTAGAGGAAATTCCTGAATTTGCTCGGTTTTTCTCAAGAGAGATGTGGTTTTTGGGTTGAATTTGTGTTGTGTTCTAGCTTTGCTATGATATATGTGAACCCATCCTAGGTTAGCTAGACCATCTAGGACTCACAAGTAAGAGTAGATCGAAGTTTCCCTTCTTTGCCCAGTTTGGGTGCACCCTTAACACAAATAGAAAATAGTCACAACTTTGGCAATGATTCTCTTAATCGTTGATTAGAATATGTTCGTGACATCCTACAAAAGGTACATGCTAAGTTTCATGTCATTTATATTATCAGATCAAAAGTTACGTGAATTTTAGGATCTAAAATAGTGCTGAAATTACTGTTCATTTGCCTGATTTGATTTTTCATAGCAGTCTGACCGCCATTGAAATGAAGGTGTCTGACTAGTTGGTAATTCTAGTTTGATCGATGAAGGCTGACATTTTGTGGAGCTTTTGCTTTCTTGGCTCAGGGCTTTGATGAGGTTAGGAAATTTGATTCTCCATTGTTGTTGTTGTTATTGATATTTGAGGGAAGACTTTGAAAGAGTCATTCACCCCCTCTGACTTGCCATACTCGATCATACATTCTCTAAGATTGTTCATGATTTGCATGTTGTTAGCCTTGTGTTTTCTGAGTCTAAGAATGCACGCTAGCTATTGGGAGCAGTTGATGTGAGAGTTCGAGGAATAAAGATTACATCCATCAATGACAATACTATCATGAGTGAGCTTACTATAGATAAGCTCTACTTGAGATTGAAGACGTATGATGTTGACTTCATCTTGCTTCTCTGTCGGACCCTAGAGCAACAACTCTTGGATCCTTTGTGTAAATAGTACTAGTCTAAGATTGGCTAGTGCACACAGTGGACAATAAAGATAAATATCAACCATAATAACATTTATTTATTAACTAAATATGGGCCTGAAGGGCAAAGTTTACATCCACGGTCTAATGGATTGCGCGTAGGCTACGAAAGCAGAAAACAAAAACTTTTCTACCACGCACACAAGGACATCATGCTAAGGAAGGATCATGGATCGTTACCACTAGACGCGCAGCGCAGCGGAAGAAGAGTTGGAAACCGATCCAACCACGTGCGTCGAGGTAGTAGTGGAATTAGCCGATCGTCCCGAATAGATCGTCTCCTCCACGCGATCAACCACACCATGAGCCGATCCAATCTGTAGGTTGTTGACGCCGATCAACACCGCAACGAGCAACGCCTCCACCAGTATCCACACGTCCGGGGCTGGAACGCTGATCGTGAGTGTACTAGCACTCGTAAGAGGCTAGGGTTTGGCTCGGGAGGTGGCGGCTAGGGTTATGCTAGAGGTTAAGAGGAGCGTATCCCCTCAGCCCCTAGCCTCCATATATATATAGACCTCCTCACTTGGGCCTTGTGGACCGAGGCCCAATAGGAATCTATTCGGATCTCTATCCTAATTGAGCCCACATCCGAATCATATTCGAATTAATGTTCCAACCCATTAAGCGTGCGACCCTGTAGGTTCACGTATACTTGGTCGTGACCCGGAAACACCTTTCCAGTTACCCTGTTAATAGCGGCCTCTAGTAAGACATATTAACCCCAAAGTATATGTAAAGATCATATCGGCTGAACCTGTAATGTTCTCATGTACGAATCCCTTTGCCTCACGATATAGATTGAGCTCAAGGCGAGACCTGTGTCATCCTCTTAATATCTCAATCACTCTCTCGATTCCGTGATGGATTATAAACTTGTGATTGACTCCTCAATCACCTTGACATGTCCATGCACTTTCATAATCCATTACATCGAGGGGCCCAGAGAAATCTCTCCCATAAGGAGGGGCAAATTCTATCTTGATCATTCACATCCCATTACATGTTTTATGGCAAACCCGAAGACTACTTTTATGACTACTATAACATCCGGATTTGTGGGGATTTTTAAAACCTTGAATTTAAAAATAAATTTATGGGATTTTCCTAAATTTAAATAAAGCTTAAATGGAATTTTCAAAAGTTTTAAATAATTTAATATGATTAAATTATACTTCAACATTATCTGAAAGTATTTTAATTAAGTTCCTTAAGTCACAAGAAATTTTTTGGAATTTTCTGAAATTAAATTGAGCTTCAAATGAATTTTAGAATTTTAAAATGATTTAATCTGAGTAAAATAAATATCAACATAAGTTGAAAATATTTTATTTGAGTTCTTCAGGTCTCAAGGAATTTTCTGGTATTTTTGGTGAATTTTTGGGATTTATTTGCTATTTTCTAGAGCTCCTTTTCTTTTATTTGAATTTATGGTATTAAGAAAAATCCCAAACCCTCTCCCCGCTTGGCGCGTGTCAGCCCGGCCCGCCCCTCGGCCCACCTTGCCACGCGTCGGCCACCGGCCTCGCGCCCGCCCGCGCGCCCGCCTAACCCGCGCGCCCTCGCTCGCTCCTCCGCGCGGATGCTCTCCGCGCCACTGTCGCCCATCCGCGCCCGCGCGCCGCGCCGTGCGCTCCCGCCTCCCTCGCTACCCCGCCGTCCGATCGTCCCCGCGTGCCACGCGGCGACACAAGCAGAGCCGCGCCCTGCCCCTTCCACCGCCGCCCGATCCCGGCCTTCTGCCACGCGGCGCCATCCTCACCGTCCGCACCGACCGCGCGCGCCTCGCCTAACCCTAACCCTAACCCGCCGCCGCACCTCGCCCGTCCATTGTGCCACGCGTCACCCACCATCCGTGCGCCCACGCGGCTCGCGCCCGGACTCCTCCCCGGTCGTCCGATCGGCCACGCGTCGCCTCCTCGCATCGTCGTCCCCGATCCGAACTCGTCTCCGCTCCGCGCCGCCTCCACCCGGGTTAGGCTCGGTTCGCGTGCCATTTAAAACACGCCGCCCTCGGTTCGTGTGTGCACCCGCCGCCGCCGCCTCTGCCGCTCCTCGCTCCGCCGCCGTCGCTCCGACCTCGCACCTGCGCCGTCGCTAGAATCTCTCCCCGTCGTCGTTCCGAACCCCAGCCGCGTTCACCTCCGCTGTCGCCGGCATTCACCCGGAGTTTCTCCGCCTCACCCCTCGCCGGTGTACCCGCTACCGTCTCCGTCGCCGTCGGTAAGCCGCGTCGCCGGAACCTCCCTTCCCTTTCCGCTGTTGGAGCCCGCCGCCGCTGTTGGAACCCTCCGCCGTGCGTAATGGTCGCCGGAGGACGCCTCGCCGCCATCACGCTCGCTCGCCGGACCCGCAGCGCCGCCCCTAGGTCCGCGTGCCCGCGACCTCGCACCCGCGCGCGCACTGCGCCCCGCCTCGGTCCCACCGCCCGCGTCCGCGCCAGCCACGCGTCGGCCATCGGTGGCTTCCTGCCCCGTGCCGCGCGATCGTAGCCGCCCGCTCAGATCCAAAAACCACAGACCCGATCTTGCCGCGTGTCGCCTCTAGAGCCGTCCGATCCGGTCGCTGCCGCCTGCGCCGAGCCCTTGCCACGTCAGCCCTAGCTGACGTGGCAAGCCACGTGTCATGCCACGTCAGCCGGAAACCCGCCTAGCGCCACGTGGCATGCCACGTCAGCACGTGCCACATGGCGGCACGAGCGGCTGCCACGTCAGCCCTAGCCCACCGCGTCAGCAGCCCCCGTGCACTGTTTCGTACGCCGCGTCCACCGTGGACCAGTTCTACCGTGGACCTTGTTCACAGCACAGTGTAATTTCCGATTTTCTCTGATTTCTTTTAGGGCTTATTTTCCGAGAGCCCGTTCTCCTCCGTTCTAGCTCCGATTGACCCCGTTCCTTTTTCTAAATTCATCTAAAATTGAGCTCTAGCTTTTGGTTTTAGTTTTGTGAATTTTGGAGTTCATTTGCTTATTATTTTATGTGTTTCTTTGGTTTCGGTCGTTTTCTCTCTCTCTAGATTCGTATTCCGGAGGAGCAGGTTTTGCGCCCGAAGACCAGGAGTACCTCACTGAGCATAACCAAGGCAAGTCGTGTCCTTTGATCATGTTGAACCCAGTTTGCAATCTATTATTTAATTAATTTATTTTAAATTACATTGCATCGCTATTTTTATTCAAACACTTGTACTAGTAGTTATCGTCCCAATTGAGTTTATCCCTCCTTGATATTTTGGAATGCCATGATGCCATTGTCACCATAGGTTGGGAAACATACTAGTGATGTTATGATATTTGTCACATGGGTTGGTACGATTAGATGCTTAGTCTTGCTTAAAGTTACGATCGGGTTTATCATCACATGTGAATTGTAAATTTGACTTAATGAGATCTAGAATAGTGGTTGGTGCCACGTTTATTAAAATTTGTGCCATGACGTTAGTGCGTCATCGGTGATGGTTATACAAACTTGGTTTTGCACTCGGGCGAGTGATCGTGCAGTAAAGGGGGAAGTGCAGGTGCACTTTGGGGGATGTGGTAGTCTCGCCCGGGTAATGTTAAGGACTTCACTTTGTGCGCCATTGATCTAAGCTATACCGTGCAAACCACATGTCTGGTATGGGATGGACCTGGCTGACTAATTTGGGATGTTTCAACTTTAATCTCGCCATTGAGATGAACATGGTTGCTGATTTCCATGTGGCGCAAGGGGGGTGTGATGCGAAACCCTAGCGGGCGGATTAAGTTGTAACTGAACTTTGTAAAGGCCTTGTTGTGATTTCCTTAGCGCGAGGCTAATCACATCGTGTGGGTACAGTTGTGCAACCTCTGCAGAGTGTAAAACTATTCGAATAGCCGCGTCCTCGGTCATGGACAATGCTCGGTGATTCCACACGAGGGGTAGTTATTTCTGAAAACTTATGAATGGAAGTGGACAGGTGTTCACTGTTGGTTTAGCTTATGGATGGGAAGTCCATAGGCGGTTGGTTTAACTTATGGATGGGAGGTCCATAAGTGGTTAGTTTAGCTTGTGGATGGGAGGTCCGCAAGTGGTATTTCAATTCCTTTGATTATGTATTTATTATTGTTTTACTTAAAGTCGCCTTCAATCTATTATTTATATTTCAACTGTCTTTTATGCAAATTAACCTTTCAGCCATCCTTCGGTAAGCCTTGCATACTATATTGCATTCATTTGTCACAAACGACTTGCTGAGTACCAATATACTCACGGCTTTATGCCCAATGTTGCTCAGTTGAGGAAGAGGAGTATCACCAGCAGGAGGTTCCAGAAGGAGAGTACTTCAACGACTTCGAGGTTTAGGCTTCGTTCTCCACTCGATAGCCTGTGGGCTTGTCGATTGGCCACTACGCTTTATTTTGGATTTTCACTGCTACTTTTGTTAAGCCTTCGGGCCAGTTTATTGTAAGCTTGACCATAAGGTCGTACCTTTTGAGATTTATTGATATTTGAGCTTTCCCTTTATTTTACCGTGTGTATGGTTGTGATGACATCTATGTTTAACTGTGTGCACTAGCATGATCCTGGGACTAGTGCAGAATACACAGAGAGTCTGGATTTGGATATTCGGGTCTCGACAACTACCCAGTTACGGAGTAGTGTTTAGTAGTCCCAAAATAAACTACTACGCATGTTGGGACCCATGATGATCTCAAGTCTAAGGATTCTACATAAACACTACTTGAGACCAACTGATGACACATGGAATCTCTGCAGTGTCTCATGGCAGGTCTATCCAACATTGTTCACTAACAAATATCCATATTATTGATTTGGTATCACCATACCATGATCCATGAGATATAATCATCAATCAATACATATGCTAATCTTTGTCTTTGATTCATATTTCTTCCTCATATGATATATGATCAGGGATCATTTAGAAATAGCAACATTTTAGCATTAAGAGTCTCATGAATAAGTCACATACTCATTGATCAATAATGATAATGTCTATTTCAAGGAACAAAGTAATGTATCATAAACATAGTATGTGATATATACAATATCTCTATGTTGCCTCTAGGGCGTATCACTAACACGGCCCATAGGCCAACTTTAAATAATAGCAGCGGAAGAAAAGCCGAAGTAGAAGAAGCCTACTGAGCCTACCCACATGCAAACGACAGTAAGACGCAACCTACTCGTCCAGGTCTTCACCGTAGTTGAAGTCATCCTCCTCTGAGATGAGATAGCAAGGGTGAGTACAAATTTGTACTCCGTAAATCACACGGGAGGATACAATATAATGATAAAGGTAACAAAAGAAGGTATATAGGGTTATTTGAGCATAAAGCAGCATTTAAAGAAATATAATAAATATATATGAAATGGCTGAGTTTAATACAATAAGTAAAAATAATAATTTAAAAAATATAATATCGTTAGTGTAGACACTGACCTGACACCAACCTAACCATAAGCATCTCACCCAAACCATCTTTTCCAAAAGATCTCATATAGATTCCATCCATCCATAAGACTTTTTTAAAATCATTTTGAAAAACAAAGTCTAATATATGAAAAACTTTACTCAGTTTGGCCATAACCATGGGCACGGCTATCTAGGATAGTTTATACACTCTGTAGAGGTTGTACAGCTTTACCTACAAGACATGATCATCTCATATTTCCACACATTTAGTACGCTTCCTTAGGTATAGGGCGGAGAGATCATGACAAGGCCTTTACAATGTGAAACCATCAATCTGACCACACCTTTACTAAGGTTTCATCCTAATAAAGAATCCATTAGATTAGGACCCCTTTTGTGCCATGTGAGACTTCTCATATCCTACGCCACGCTCATATTCAACCTGTAGAGAGATTCAGATTGGGACCCGTAAATTAGTCAGTCAAGACTGTCCTATATTAGGTTTGAAGTAGTACGATTGGACTTTGTAGCAGTAACTCACATACCGGTCCTTAATCGACTTAGTCACTTCCAACATAACCCTTGTGTTTAGCAATCAACATTATGTCACCTAACAACAATGCATATCAGTAAGCACCCACCAGCTAATCACATGCCTAAGTCTAAACCAAGTTTTACATTTCATTTTGAAATATTCCATAGACTTTTTTGACTCACCGAAATCAAGAATACATTTTAAAAACTTAAAATTTTATATGAAAAGGTATCCCAAGCTTAGTTTTATTTCTAAGCAAGACTAAGCAATTGCTACAAAAGTCCTCTAGCCATACTAGTGTATTAGCTAGAGTTTTATTCTAGGGTAACAAGGTATACAGGGATGAATAGGCATTAACTAAATTTAAAACTGAAATTTAAATACATTGAATAAAAATATACATATAGAATAATTTAAAATAACATAATTTTATTTTGCAGTCCGGGATCAACATGATCAAGATGTGTAACTTGCCTTACTGTGTAGATTTATGGTGTGAATCGTCAACGAGGTCGCACTCTTCGGGGAAGTCGTAGTCTACATGTGAAAGGCCAGAACAAACTAAATTTAAATAAAATCCAAAAAATATAAAATATATACTGGGAGATTTATTATGAACTTAGATAAATTTAAAAATTTGAATCACTTGATTCTGAGTTCGAATGGTGGAGAACGAGCCTTCAAAAATCGCTGGACAAGAAATTGCTGAAAAAGAAAAACAAGGGAATGTTCCGAAGGAATATTCCTCCATGAAGGGCAAAACCAACAGAACAACAGCACCAATATTTTGGCTGTGGTGCCGGTGAGGGAAGACGTGGAAGGTGGAACCAACTGGTAAAATGGGTTGCTAGGGATCTGAGAAACACGTAGAAAGTGACAGCATGTCAAACGGAGTATGGTGATAGTGTGAGCGGCGACAACGACATGAGTTGGAGAGAGGAATAATACCTAGGTATGGAACATGGAGAACTAGGGTAAGCAAGGGCTAGAACAAGACATGGTGAAGTTAGAAAAATTATCGGTTAAGCCAGAAACTCACTAGAGACGACGCAATCGATGTTTGAACGATGACGGTAGGAAAAAAAAAGGAAAAATTCAATATCTTGATGCTCTGTGAATGAAATCCAAAACCACTTACAAGGTAGCTAACTAGTATGCTTTGCACATTTTGACATGAAAGGATTAGAGAAACATCACCAGATAAATGGGAACACGAAGTGCCCTAGGCGACCATGGCTAGGTGTCGGAGGCAAAAATTTGTGGAGGGTTTTTGAAGAAAAGGATGGAAGCATAGTGTAGAACGCAATGAGGCAAGTCTAAGAGAGGTAATGACATGAGCTAAAATTCACCGGAGATGATGAATCGATGTCGGGAAGCAATTTTGGCCTAGATTGGGGAGAACTCGATTCCAGGAGATATACTGTACCAAAATCAAGTTAAGTTGGCAAGAAGGTTAATGATACATGGGGACACGATGTGACATCAAAGAGTCATGAAAAATCTCATCAAATAGCTTGAGACGTGACGAGCAATTTCAAGACCGGAAAGCTTCAGTGGCGACGGCATTTTGAGCTTTGAGGAGGGGTCAAGGGGTCCAACTTATAGGCTTGGAAGAGGTAGAAACTGATTCAAATTTGTGCAATTCGGTTTGGCATGAATTTAAGAAAATACGAGATAAAAGGCAAACGGTGGAACCAATCGCAAAAAGGCTAGAAGGAATAGATTCATTGCATGATTTGGCATAACTTTCCTTTGGGAGAACAATGAGATTAGGTCTGGATTGAGAGTTGCTATGGAAGAGGAGAGAGAAGGAAGTTTGTGCTACTCACGGTCTTGATCGTTGCATTTTTGAATATGATGTACAATAACTTGGCTCTACGGAATAAGAGAAAGGAAGTGGGAAGCTAAGAGCCTGTTTGTTTTAGCTTCTGGCAGCTGCAGCTACTCCCAGAATCTGCAGCTCCCCCAAACAGTCCAGATTTTCATCCAGATTCTAAGTAGCTAGAAGCTACAAAATCCAGAAAATGAACTAGTAGCCAGAAGCTGGGGTTATCCAGCTTCTCCAGATTCTGACTAGCTAGATACTCACCAGCTGCTTCTCAGAATCTACAGCTGAAACAAACAGGTCCTAAGGCAAGGAAGAAAGAAGCTAATCTAGTGGCATGGTTCGATTGTTTGTGCAGTTAAACGAGCCTTCCCATGGGGCAACTTAAGGGATGAATAACCTAATGGGATAGGGATTATTTTTTGAGCCTCGAAAAAATAGAAAATAAAGCCCAAAACATTTTAAGAAATTCACAAATATTCTTGGAGCTATTTTAGACTTATAAAAATTATTTCCAACTTAAAGTTGGTAATTATTACTATTTTTTACATAAAGTATTAATTTAATTTCCAAATTAAATTTTAAATTTCCAGAAATTCACAAAAAACCCAATAAAAGCCAAATGAGTTCAAATAATTAATTTGAATTAGGATTTTTACAAAAATTTAAAATACCTTTTATTTAATAATATTTTTATTTTTTTCTTAAATTATTTTTCAAAATAAAGATTTTTTAAAAGCTGAAAAATAGGCAAATAAAAAGCAAAACTTAGGCTAACCAAATAACCTTGATTTTTATTTTAAAATAATTTTTAAATAAAAACCTAGGCTATGACATTCTCCCCCAAGATAGAGTTGATGGCACTTGTGTTGTCCCCTCTTAGAGTAGTTCTTCAGATCCTTTGGACTTTCGCTCTTCTAGATTTTCATTGTCCACATTTCATTCCTTGAGCAATGAGCAGCTAGAGAGGCTACTTGAGGATGACTTAGCTCTCCAGTCCACAAAATTCATGAGAGTCTACAACAAAATGAGGAACAAGAGTTGAGGTGGCCCTGTCACTTGCTTTGAGTGTCTTAAGCCAAACCACAGTTGGGCCAAATGCCCCAAGCTAAAAGGCAAGGAGAAAAAGGACCTTTGAACGCATCCCCAAGCTTATGATGCGAAGGCCAAAAAGCTCAACTACCACAAGTTTGTCAACCGGGTCCTTGCCACTCTTGAGAATGTCGACATAAGCAATGTGGACTCGGGGATGGAGGACAACTCCCACAGGAAGAAGAAAGATCAAAACTTCACCTGCACATGCTTCATGACCAAGGGTAGCAACGACGTCGACTCCTTCTCTAGTGACGAGCCCTACAACGATCCAACGAGTTATGCCCCTCCTCCAAATCAATGAAACATGATCTTGTTGTACTGAACAAAAACCTAAAAGACAAACTAAAATAATAAGGAATATAGACATTATGATTGACAACTTGAACTTAGAGATTTTTAGGATCAAATCCATTAATCCAGATGATAATTATGAATCTGGCTTGTACTTGCATGGTGAAATTGCTAATATAAAAATTGCTCATTCCTCTATTGTTGATCAACTTAAGGATGCTGTAGATAAACTAGTATCTCTTAAATCAAGTCATGATCATGATTACTTAGATGCTATTGCTTTAGATGTGATTGTTGTAGATACTATCCCTTCATCTTACTCAAATTGTGGTTTGCTTGAATTGAAATTGGATAGCACTACTATTGAATAAATTTAATCCTAATCATACTTACTCTCATTGTGAGGATACCAAAATTAAATTAAAAGAAATGATTGAAATGGTTCTTCATTTTGGGACAGTTTCTTATGAAAACTATTCTAAACTCACAATTGAAAATGATGCTCTTAACAAGACACTAAAGAAGAAATGTAAAATTGAAAAAGATCCAAGTCCATTACTGCATCTAAAAACATTATTGATTTTTTTCTTATGCATTGATTTAGATAAAATGTTTGAGTCTTTTAGAGTCAGTATAAGGAGCAGTTGGTTAGGGTTAGAAATTCCCCATGTATCTTGTGAGGCTGTAAAGCTTGAGGTATCTGTCCATAAAGAGATATATACTAGGACAACCAAAACAAATGAGTATGCCATATATGGGAACCTAGTTCAAGAAAATGACTAACTCAAAAAGACCCTAAAGAGATTTTCTAGTGGGAAGAAGAATCTCAAATAATTCTTAACCAATCTAAGGTAGGTATGAAGAAGAGAGGCCTATGATTTCATTCCCTAGAGTATTCCTAGAACCACCCATCTAAGCTTGTGGGGGTCATTGAGAGTGACAAGTATGAGGTGAAATCCATCTAAGATAGTTTTTAAATCTACAGGTTTTACCCAAACTCCTTCTAGCAAGTCAAGAGCTTCTACTTCAGCAGGTTAGATCTCTCAAAAGGTCAAGTACTATTGCACCTTCTGCAAGAAGGATGGCCACACAGTTGAGTTCTACTTTCATAGAGTGACGGTTAAATGGAAGGAGATAATGAATGATTTTGGGTCCATTAGAGAAGTTCCTTCACCTATAAATGACTCTAGAGCCAGGCAGCCTCTCTTTTCGTTTAGACATAGGTCTAGGTTTGTAGATGACTTATTTTTTATTTCTTTGGTTGTTCTAGGTTTGTAGAGGATGTGTGGCTTGTTGATTCCAAGCGCTCTCAACACATGACCAGAGATTTTAGATGGTTCTCCTCCCTGACGCGTGCCTCCGACAATGAGTTGATCACATTTGGAGATGGTTTTACCAAAACCGTGATAGCAAAGAGCATAGTGCGCATCAACAACTTCATTCTCAAGGACGTCGTTTTGGTGAGTAAACTGAGGTGTAATTTGTTATGTATCTCCCATCTTCTTTATGAGGGTCTAGAGGTGAGATTCAAGGGTAGCCAGTGTAGAGTTCTAGACTCCTCGGGTGAGTATATCTTTAGGATCTCTAGGTTTGAGAGAATCTTTAGTGCTAATTTTAGTATCTCTTCTACCTCTAGTTCTAGGTGTCTTGTGGCTTCTGACTCTCATGATTTAGTATTGTGACATTGTAAGTTTGGACACATAGGTTTCGACTAGTTGACTAGAGTTAGTAATAAGAAACTTATTAGATGATTGCCTAGGCTTAAGAGTGCTAGAGATGATTTCTGTTTCTCATCCATCTGTTACTTTAGTGATGACTGATGGCTCTGGACAGCTTTTGCACTTAAACACAATTTGCCCTTCTAGAGTCCAGTATAGCCACTCCTGATTGGGTTAGAGTGCCTGCTTTTACTACTGCAGCTTCAGCAGAGTAGCCTCCTCCCACCTTTACTATCACTTCGAGTGGCTCTACTCCTACATCCACAAACCATGAGGTAGAGGCCACGTCTGCACCAAGAACTCCTCTACATATTTAGCGATGACACCCTGTAATACCCTGAACATCTTTCTGGCGTCCCTGGGATTATTTAGCGAAAATCGTGAAGTTTTTTATTTTTCATGTTGCAACATTGATAAGCAAAAGTTTCATAAACAGTGACTAACAGATTGGCCTCCAACACACATTAGTCAAGCATATCTAAGTCTCTGACCATCAGAGAGAGAGAGAGAGAGAGTGCTTAACAAGATTATTTAAAATTTAGACAATTCTAAGCATCAATTTTAGCTAAGACAGCTTTATTGGAAAATGTTTTAATTAAGCAAACATAGCTTTATTGGCAAAGGTTTCGTTTGGTATTTTTGTGTAGTTGATGAACATGAGACATGCTAATCTCTGGAACATGTAGAGTATTCAATTTTTTTTATATACCCCATAATGAAATGCAATTTGAATACTTCATCTATAGAAACTAAGATAGATGGCATCCACACTGTCTTCGGGTTTAGTTTTGCCGGATGTGTTCAATGACCAAACCAAATGAGCAACTAAGAAAGAGGGTTGAGGCATATCGAAAATGCCTAAGAGCTAAATGACCATGACATAGGTTAGTCTGGTTGGGGTCCCTCTACATCCCAAGAAAGTAGCGGCCACATTCCAAATCACCTACGGGATAGTTGCAAGGCAATGGGGCCCCATCACCACACTGAGCTAGAAGTTTCTGACTCATGAAGAGAAAGAGCAACTTTTGGAGGAGGTCTCAAGGTCCTTCAAGATTGGAGAAGAACTCTAGGGTTTTGTGTGACGATAGACGCTCCTGGCATTGGGCAAGGTGTGGAAGAACTTCAGGAGTACGCTTGTGATGAAGTACATTAACTAGGATGGGACATCATTCACAAAAATCTCCTTTCATCTATCTGGATATATGGGACACCTTTGTGAGCATGAAGATGACAACCAAATTCCACAAAGAAAGCGTGGCGCATATGGCCATCCAGGCCCAAAACACTCACCCCCATAGACTCGGCACTACTAGGTACACGGGTAAAATCCCGCACTGGAGGAGGGAGGATGAGGAGGCAATCCTGTCAAAGGCCTCACCGCCATTTGCCAGGATCACAGACAAGCACGCTTGAAAGTAGTTAAGAGTGAGGACATCTACCACGTATTTGGGCACCATATTCTTCAAGAACCCAATAGATCAGGAATTTTCGTAACACTTGGTAAGATATCAAACTACCTAGCTGGTAATATATCCATAATTTCATAGGAACTGAAATAACATGTTGGCCTCTTACAGAAAATACTGACAGTGGAATCCTCCCAAGGCAACTTCTAGGTCATCAGGGAGAGGGACATATTATCCACGACCCTGGAAAATAAGAAGCACCCGGGTCACACGTGAGGCCTTGGCATTTATGTTCCCTTGAGACAAGGATTCCTAGATGACTCCGACTTGTACAAGAGTCGAAAGAGATCAAGGTCGAGTGTGAGGAGTGCATAGAAGAGGAGATTCATGCAGAATTTTCTAGGAAACTAGCACATTTGGAGGAAGGCTTTAGCAAGTGCTTAGCCAGTCATAGCCCACCCCGTTATTATGGAAGCCAGTCTACATCTCCATCGGAGTAGCTACGTGTCCACACACCAATCTAACCAAAGTGACGCCTAACTTCCGATCGATGAAATTCAGGTAATGTATATCTCTGCAATGCTCCAAAGATAGACCTATAGGATGCCTTAACTAATTGTGTATCATTTTGTAGGAGCCCATGCCCTATAAGCTCTACGTGAGGCTAGTTGGGTCTATTTTTATTGAGGTTGGGCAAAGGATGGCATTTTCATGCCAGAAAGGGATAGTGATGCATGGCGCCCAGCTGGCGTAGGATGGTATATGACCCTTTTATGGTCGTCCTACAAGAGAAGCCCCTAAATAAAGACATCGTAACACTAGGGGATACCATACACACTTTTGTCCAGTGGCCTAAGAGAGATATCACCTTAGACCTTGCAGTGCCACGATCTTCACACGACCATGCCTCTCCAACTGTCAGACCCAGATTTTACAACCCAAATCCCTGTGATTTATCTGCACTATTCCCTGGATCAGTAGATAGTGCTCACAGATACAACACTGGATCATTTCATACATGATACAAACTTTATTACAATACTGGAGATAAAGTAGTACCATACATTAGGCCGTCAGGCCAAATAGTTCATTACATAAAAAAGGACAGCGGAAAGATAACAAAATAGGAAGGCGCAATTCCGTACAGGCAGCGACTAGGGATAGCCCAAGTGAATTCAACATTTAGTCGAGGCGACTGTAGTGGAATTCACTTGTTATCTAGAGTGGTTGGCTGATCTGTGAGGGAAGGAGGACACTAAAGCTAAACTAACTATTGTCGTTCCCTCCTTCATTTCCTTGGTCCTGCTCTTCGTAGTAGTCATATTGGCCTTGTTGCTCTATTTCTAGAAGGGGGTTGAGAGCGAGAGTGAGCACTTGCAACTGTGCCCCGCAAGCCAACACATAGAATGCAGTAGTATAGCATGCCAGGCTTTCCAACAGATGGCTTGGGTTTATTTTGAGTTGCATAAAGCCATGTTTGACAAATACATAATTAAAAGTCCTATGACTTAGCAGATTTGTGATAATGCAGAAATCATTTATATGTGCAATAGATATATTGTACACGGTTCCATCCACCAGTTACATGGTTTCATCCACTAATGCTTAATTTTTGATTACTGGGCTACATCCACCCTAATTAGTCAACGCTGGAGTACTTCCCTCCAAAAAAAATCCAACAAAGTGAAGTACTTTCCTTCACTTAGTTTTTTATTTCCCACCTCAAAAGATTTTTGTAAAAAGAACTAACTCAAGGAAGTTTCCATGTCCGCCCTTGACCGTGGGCACATTTAAACAATATAAATGATTTAAACATAGGAATTCAACATGGTCAAAGTGTTGACTCGCCTGGATCTGACACTGGTAAGTCCTGCGGATCTGGTGAAGCGTTGAAAGATTGCTCAGGATTGCCCTCGTACTCTATTCGCGCAACAATACCAGAAAAGACAATAGGCAAGAAGATAAATAAATACTCAAATAAAATTCAAATGAACTCCAAATTGAGTGAAACTTGAACCAACAGAAAGAGCTTGAATTTAGAAAATTTTAGAAATAAGTTTCACTTAAATCGGAGTTACGAGGAAGAAGAACAAGCTCCCCAAAGTTTTATTCTCAGGTAAATCCCAAAAATAAAAAGAGGAATGTTGTGGCTACAGACCAAACAGAGAGAGAGAGAGAGAGTATGGTAGTGGAGAGTTAGGTGAACAAATGACCTCTTGGTCTCTGCGAAGGGCTGGTATGGTATATATATATCTGTGCCCTTGTAAAGGAGCATGTTTACAATCATAACCTTACACCGAAGCCTCCGACCAAGGGCAACTACGTCCTTAGATAGGCTAGCTGGGTTTAGGTGAGGGCCACCCCTACAACAGGAGCCTCTCATGGTGAAGGGTTTCACAGGCCGAAGCCATGTTACCGAGTCCTTTGGCCCCTCCGTCCCTGCGGCTTGTGACATTGTGCGGTTATGGGCGCGGATGATTCGGCGTATGTAGGTCCTCGTGGCTCCGTGTAGTCAGGGCCGAGGGGCCGCAGCGGAGTCGCTGTTGAAGGCTTGCGTTGGGTGGTTGCGGTGGTGTCGCGTTGGCGGCGTAGGAGCGAAGACCTCGTCGATGCGGACCTCGCCCGAGTGGCCCGCCGCGCCAGCTCTTTCTGCAACCTGGCATCCGTGAAAAGGTAGAGGACACATTAGTTGCGAGAACAGTTGCGGTGAGGGTAAAGGGGTATGATATGCAACGAGTGCCCGGGGCGTCCCGGGTCATCGGAGTGGAAGGGGCGCCTTCGAGAGTGGCGTACGGACGCACGGCTGCCTGCTGCAGTGCTGCGCCCGAGGGCGGACATGGGGTGGTCCCGCAGAGATGAAGGCTTTGGGGAGGGCAAAACTGAGGTCGCTTGGCGCCCGGGTCCGGGGCTACGTCGAAGCGTTGAAGTCGTTCACGGTCTCGGAGCCTTCAATCCGCGGAGCCACAGCTGTCGCCGGGGCCATGCTGCGGAGCCGAAAAAACCTTGTTTGGCATGGGGCGACCCTGTGCTCGGTCCGGAGTCGCTGTGCAGCGTATTGAAAAGGCTGGGGCGGTCTGCGACAGTCGTACGCATGGTCCCGAGGTGAGGGTACACGCAGTGTTGCCTGGTTGGTGCGCCGTGGGATGTCAGCAGCCTTGCAACCGCGCACCCGCGTCTGTTTCCAAGGGAGGCGAGACACGCAGCGAGCCATCCTGCGGTCAGTTACACTTCCCGATCGTGGGCGGGACGAACCGACGGCTCCCGCCGGTTGCCCTCCCGATGGTGAGATGCGAAGGGACTGTATAAAAGGTGCTTGACTGGCGCACGGGCGTGCATCCCGTCCGCGTGCGCCCACTTGGTTGTTCCGCGTTGCTGCGCGAAATCCACTCACCTCAGCTCCAGCAATCCTTCGCACGGAAAAAAGGATGGCAAGCCACGGAGATTCCGGCCGCCGGCTTAGTAGTAGCGCTCGTCCGGGCGGTAGCGGCTCGGCGCGCTGCGGCGAAATATTGATGGTGGCTTATGGCGGTGCGAACCGGAAGGTGTACAACACCTGGCAGAGCTCGCAAGGGCGGTGCTCCGCGGTGCGGGAGAAGAAGATAGATGACCGTTACAGAGCTCGCCTGCCCGCCCCGCGACGAAGTGGAGCCTCATCCCGAGGAGTCAGAGGCGATTGTCTTCGCCGCATTCTTCGAGGCGGGACTCTGGATGCCGTCGACGCTCTTTGTCGGTAAGGTCTTGAAGGCTTATGGATTGGAGTTGGCGCAGCTGACCCCAAATGCGATAGTCCACTTGGCGGTGTTCGCCTGGGCAATCCGAGTGGAAGGCGGTCATCCCCGCGCGAGCTTATTCGCCCTTCTTCATGATGCACGCTGTCAGCCAAAGAGAGTCAGAGGAGGGGCACTGTCCAATTTTGGCAGCGTCCACTTCGTGGTGCGGTCGGGCTACGCGCATCTGGTCCCCGCTCTGGCGACAAAGGAGAAGTGGGAGGGGTGGATGCGGCAGTGGTTCTACTACCGCGTGATGCCGACCAGCAATCTACAGTGCCGGGGTCAGCCGATAGCTTTCTGTAACATCCTGTTTTTCTGAGATTTTTAAAGCCTGGATTTTAAAAATGAATTTTCTGGAATTTTCTGAATTTAATTGAAGCTTCAAATGAATTTTTAAAGTTTTAAATGATTTAATATGATTAAAATAAACATTAACATAAGTGAGAAATAAACATTAACATGTGCTCTTCGCCTCGCGCCGCGCGCGCGCCGGAGTTGTTGCGCGCCGCCCATGCGCGTCTCCGCGTCGCCGAGGTCGCCGGAGCGATCGTCGTCGCGGAGACCCGCCGGTGAGCCCCGCGGCCTCTTCTCGCGTCGCTGCGTCGCCTCCGCGTCGCCGGACGCCCGCCGCGCTTCGCCCGGTCGCGCGCGCGGACCCGCGCACTTCGCGCGCGCGCGCGCGCGGCGCGACGCGCCGCGCGGCGTGCCCGCCACGCGTCGGCAATCACCGCACCGCCGCCTCGCGCCGCGCATCCGCGCCGTCCATCCCGATCGAGGCGCGGCGCACCCGCCAAGCGCCACTGCCGCCCTCGCGATCGTCGGATCTCGCCGACGACTCCCGCCACGCGCGCACCGCGCGACGCCGGCGGCGAGCCGCCACGCGTCGCCGTCGGATCGCCGCCGCGCGCCGCCAGCGCATCCCCGCCGTTGCCTTAGATCGGATCGAGATCGAATCTCGCCGCGTGTCGCCCTCGCGGCCGTCGGATCCGGCTGCCGCCGCCGCGCCGTGCGCGTCGGCCGCGCCACGTCGGCCCTAGCCGGCGTGGCATGCCACGTCGTCGCCGCGTCGGCGCCCACGTCGGCCGCCACGTCACCCATGCCACGTGGCGGCATATGCCGCCGCCACGTCGGTAGCGCCCCGCCCGCGTCGGCCGTCGCCCCGTGCCTTTATTACGTGGACCGAGTCCACGGTGGACTCGGAATTTCGTGGACCGGGTTCACAAGACGATAATTTTTCCGATTTTCCCGAATTAATTTTAGAATTAATTTTACGGGAACTGTTCTCCTCCGTCCTAGCTCCGATTGACCCCGTTCTTTTTTCTAAATTCATATAAAATCGAGCTCTAGCTGTTGGTTCTGGTTTTGTGAATTTTGGAGTTCATTTGCTTATCATTTTATGTGTTTCTTTGTTTTCGGTCGTTTTCTCTCGTTAGATTCGGATTCGGAGGAGCGGTTTGCGCGCTGAAGACCGAGTACCCCCTGAGCATAACGAAGGCAAGTCGTGTCCCTTGATCATGTTGAACCCAATTTGGCAAACTATTATTTAATTATTTGGTTTTAAATTACATTGCATTGCTATTTTTATTCAAACCTTTGCACAGGTAGTTATCGTCCCAATTGAAATTATACCTCCTTGATACTTTGGAATACCATGATGCCATTGTCACCATAGGTTGGGAAATTTATTAGTGATGCTAGTTTATTTATCACATGGGTTGGTACGATTAGATTGCTTAGCGGTTTATATTTACGATTGATCTCATCGCACATGTTAAATTATTAATTTGAATTAATGACATATGGAGCGTGGTTGGTGCCACATGTATTAAAATTTGTGCCACGTCATTGGTGTGGCGTTGGCTTGGTTATACAAATTGGTTTTGCACTCGAGCGAGTGATCGTGCGATAAAGGGAAAAGCGGTTGTACTTTGGGGATGTGGTAGTCTCGCGGGTAATGTTAAGGACTTAACTTTGTGCGCCATTGATCCGAGCTTAATCGTGCAAACCACATGTCTATTATGGGATGGACTGGTGATTAATTTGTAATATTTCAATTCAATTCGCCATTGTGATGGACATGGTTCTTGATTTCCATGTGGCGCAGGGGGTGTGATCACGAAACCCTAGCGGGCGGGATTGTATTGAGATAGAGCATTGTAAAGGTCTTGTTGTGATTTCCTTAGGCCTAGGCTAATCACATCGTGTGGGTACTGATTGTGCAACCTCTGCGAGTGTAAAACTATTCGAATAGCGCGTCCTCGGTCATGGGCGGTGCTCGGGGATTTCACACGAGGGTTAGTGTTTCATTTATAACTTGGTGGTTTATGTTGGGAGTGGACGGGTAGTTCATTGTTGGTTTAACTTGTGAATTGGTGTTCACAAGTGGTTCATGTTTATTCCTTTGATTATCTATTGTTACTGTTTTCAGTTAACTTTCGCTTTCAAGTTATTTAATATATTTCATCAATAAATGCTTTTATGCAAATTAACCTTTCAGCCTGCCATTGGTAAGCCTTGCATATTATATTGCATTCATTGTTATAAACGACTTGCTGAGTACCAATGTACTCACGGCTTTACGCCTATGTTGCTCGATTGAGGAGAGGAGTACTACCGGCGGGAGGTTCGGAAGGAGAGTACTACGATGACTTCACGGATTAGGCCGTTCTCCACTCGATAGCTTTGTGGCTTGTCGATTGGTCGCTACGCTTTATTTTGGATTTCCGCTGCTATTTTGTTAAGCCCTTCCGACTAGAGATATTGTAAGCTTGGCCATAAGGTCGTACCCTTGATATTTTATCGATATTCGAGTTTTCCTTTATTATTGTCGTGTGTATGACGTGATGACATCTATGTTTGTTGTGTGCACTAGCGTGATCTGGACTAGTGCGGTTTACGAGAGACCGAATTTGCATATTCGGGTCTCGACAGAGATGGTATCAGAGCTATATCGACTGTAGGACGAAGCCCTAGTGAGATTGGTCGTAACCCAAAAACTTATTTTCTAAATCAAACCAACTAAACTTGATATTTAGTAATATCTCTATCTTCTTACCTCATTCTTAAGGATTCTTGTCTCTCACCCCAACTCTTGCAAAATTGGTTTTCCTAAAGTTATAAACTGATCTTTCCTTTATAAATGCATTAGATGTCCCAAGCTTCCTACAGCCCGACCGGAGGATGGAGGTCACTTCTACGCATTCTGTTGCGGAGCCTCGGATTTAAGAGATTGCCCGTCTACCTCACCAAGGATGAGAAGCAAAAAGGTCAACACATCGGGAGCATCTCCAGGCTATACTTCACCACCCGAGTCGGCAAGCAGGTGCTACATCACAGTTTCAAGAACACCGGTGCCAGTGGAGAGATGTCAGCACAAGGAGTTGCGTACAAAGCCATCCGTCGACTTTGCAAGCTATACAAGCCGGAAGTTCAAGGAGCAGTACGGAGCCACCTCGAGACTACCAGAGCCAGTCTGGGAGGAGCCCCGACCGCAGTCGCCAGCACCTCTACCGTCACCTACACCACCGAGCCCAGAGGAGAGACGTCGTATCACCGGAGATCGTCGTGCCTACCTCAGTCGGTTCACTCTCCATTGATCGAGAAGCGATCGCGCCAATCCGCAACTCATGGGTTGTCTCTGGCGGTCGAGGGCGATATCGATGTACCCTATTTGTCGGGACCGGTGGGAGCCTTGAGTAGATAGTGCGAGTACACACGTTGGATTTTATTTGCGATTGAGTGTGATGTGAGCTGCAAATATTGCCTTAAAAGCATTATATTACGATCATGTCAAATCTTTTAATGGAGTTTATTTTTGTTCGATTTCTTAGTTAGCCTTTTGGCTAAGTGTTTGTTTAAGTTAGGTCTCCATTAAGCAAAACCCCCTTAGACGTATTTACCTCTTATCTATGCTTTTCCTCTCGCCTTTTACCTTTGGTCGATCGTGATTGTTTCTTTTGAGCAAGATGGTTGATACTAGAACTCCTCCGGCCTGTCAGGCGAACCAGGACCAGAGAGCGATCTTTGCGCGGCGGTGCCACCTACCTTGGATCCGCCTCGATCGATTTTGATGGCGGACTCGGATGATGCGAGACCATGATGCGAGGTATGCGGACTATGATGCGGCGATAGCACGAGGCGATACCACCACGGCACCGTCGGATCCGGCTATGTAGAGTTTATGAGGGCGAGACCGCTGTTTTCTCGGTTCGTCGAGCCTTTGGAGGCCGGCGATTGGGTCCGTTCAATTGAGAAGAAAGCGAACTTGGCTCGGTGCACCGGCAGGAGAAGGTTTTGTATGCGGCACATCGGCTTGAGGGACCCGGCAGAGTGGTGGGAGAACTCTTGTGCCGCCCATGAGAACGAACAACATCACTTGGAAGGAATTCGCCAAGGTTTTCCATACCGCTCATGTCATGGATGGAGTGGTCGAGATGAAAAAGGATGAGTTTGGGAGTTCAGCGAGAGGAACACGTCAAGAAGTGAATATCTCAATAAATTCACTCGGTTGGCTCGCTACTGCGCGCGGAGGATGTAGCGTCGGATGCAGCTTCGCGAGAAGAGGTTCAAGAAAGGCTTGAACCCGGCTTTGAAGGTGCAAGTCGTAGGCGCGACTATGCGATTTCAGCGATTGGTGGATAAGGCCATTCTCATCGAGAGAGTCGCCGCGAGCTCGAGTCTCGCAAGAGGAGGTTGATCAGCGAGGATCACGATCACACCGATCCACGAGGCCTCGTTTTGATTCCTACCGGCTGCACGAGTGCCACAGCGGCAGCAGCAGCGATCCTCGAGATTCGGACCCGGCTCGGACACGCGCCGATTTGATCGGGGCGGCGTCACGGTAGTTCCGATGGACAGCGAAAAGAAGAGCAATAATTCAGCGGCATCCGTCACTTGCTTCAAGTGTCATGAGGTGGGACACTATGCTAGCAAGTGCCCTCGAGGCGTGCCCCGACGCCGATTCGCTTTGACTTGGGAGCCATACCGGTCGTACCCCTACCGGGAGCGGGGCGAGCACCCGGCCTCGGGGCGAGGCAGCGGGGCGCCGGTGGTGAGAGGTCGGTGAACCACGTCACCGCAGAGGATGCCCAGGCAGCACCAGACGTTGTGATCGGTACGTTCCTCGTACATTCAGTTCCTGCCACCGTTTTATTTGATTCTGGAGCTTCTCATTCGTTTGTTTCTCGGAGTTTTGCTTTAAAGCAACAATTGAAAACTCGTTGCTCTTGGATCTGTTCTTTTAATCAATCCCGGATCGAGTTGAGATCCAACCTAGGTTGTCCAGAGTTAGGATAACCATTCGGGAGTTGAGTTGGGCCGACCTAATTTTGTTGGATATGCGGTCCCTAGATGTAATCTTGGGAATGGATTAACCGAAGCGGCGGCGATGTTAGGCGTGGGAGCGAGCGGTGACCTTAACCAATTCAGATGGAGTTAAGGTGCGATTCGCGGCCGATGAGTGTCGGCGAGCGGTCATGATTTGCGAGCAAGGTAATCCAGTTGGAGGATGTACGGTTGTCGAGAGTACCCGGCGTGTTTCGGATGATCTTCGGGTATGCCACGAGAGAGGGAGGTTGAGTTTACGATTGAGCTTGTGCGGTACGCTCCGATTTCCAAGAGACCCTATCGGATGCCACCAATGACTTAGCGAGTTGAAGAAGCAAATTCGGGAGCTTTTGGATAAGGGTTACATCGATCGAGTTCATCCCGTGGGGAGCGCCGGTGTTGTTCGTCAAGAAAAAGGATGGTAGTCGGCGCATGTGTGTGGACTCTGAGCACTTAATGAGGTCATGTCAAAAATAAGTACCCTCTGCCCGGGATTGATGACTGTTTGATCAGCAAGGGAGCAGGAGTGTTCTCAAGATTGATTTGAGGTCGGGATATCATCGGATGAGGATACGTAAGGAAGACATACCCAAGATAGCCTTCTCGACTCGTTATGGTCTATACGAGTTCACGGTGATGTCATTTGGTTTGACTAATGCTCCGGCATATTTCATGTATTTGATGAATAAGGTGTTTATGGAATATTTGGACAAGTTTGTCGTTGTGTTCATTGACGACATTTTGATATATTCAAGAATGAGGAGGAACATCAGAGCACTTGAGATTAGCATTGCAGAAATTGAGAGATAATCGGTTGTATGCAAAATTCAGCAAATGTGAGTTTTGGATGAGGAAAGTCGCCTTTCTAGGGCATGTGTTGACAGAGAATGAGTCGCGATTGACCCAGGAAAGTAAGTGATGTTTTGGATTGGCGATCACCCACTTGATTACCAGTCAAGAGTTTTACTGGTATGGCAGGATACTACCGTCGCTTTATTGAGGTTTTCGGTGTGGCGGACCCCTCACGCGATTGCTCAAAAGGAAAAGAAATTCACTTGGGCGCCAGAGTGCGAGAAGAGTTTTGAAACTTAAGGAGAGTTTGACCACAGCCCAAGTGCTTGTGTTGCTGATATTAATAAGGATTTTGAGATATTTTGCGATGCCTCGCGCAAAGGTTTGGGTTGTGTCTTGATGCAAGACAAGAGAGTGGTAGCCTATGCCTCACGCCGATTGAGACCGCATGAGGAGAACTACCCTACCCATGATTTAGAGTTGGCGGCCGTAGTGCATGATTTAAAGATTTGGCGTCATTATCGATGGGTAACGGATGTGAGGTTTACGGATCATAAGAGTCGAAATACATCTTTACCCAGTCCGAGCTTAACCTCGAGCGAGAGGAGGTGGTTAGAGCTGATAAAGGATTATAATGTGGGCATACATTATCATCTGGGAAAGCTAATGTTGTTGCAGATGCCTTGAGCGAGAAGGTATATCGCAATTCGGTGATGGTTCGAGAGAGTCACCGACTTTGCATGAGGAATTTCAGAAGCTTAGCCTTGAGTTGGTTGAGCCAGGATTTTTGGCAGCTATGGAGATGCAGCCTACTTTGGATGGTCAGATTCGCTAGGCTCAGTCAGATGATGAGGCATTTCAGCGGATCAGAAAGAACTTAAGTGAAGGTAAAGAGTCAGGATTTTCAGTGGATGACCAGGGAACCTTGTGGTTCAAGCAGGGTTTGTGTGTGCCCAACAAGCAAGAACTAAAGGATGTGTTGTTAAAAGAGGCTCATGAGTCGCTGTATTTGATTCATCTAGGCAGTACCAAGATGTACCAGGACATTAAGGATAAGTATTGGTGGCCAAGCATGAAGCGTGAGATCGTTGAGTATGTAGCCCTTTGTGATGTTTGTCAGAGAGTAAAGGCGAGCACGAGAGACTGCGGGTTTGCTCTGACCATTGAAAGTTCGAGTGGAAGTGGGAAGAAATTGGTATGGACTTTATAGTCAGTTTGCCTAAGACCAAAGAGGGCTATGATTCGATTTGGGTCATTGTGGATCGATTGACCAAGGTTGCTCATTTTATTCCAGTTAAGACGACTTACAGTGGTGACAGATTGGCAGAACTATATATGTCCAGGATTGTCAGTTTGCATGGTGTGCCCAAGAAGATTGTGTCAGATCGTGGATCGCAGTTCACCTCCCGGTTTTGGGGTAGTTTCCATAAGGCTATGGGAACTCACCGAATTCAATCTGACATATCACCCCAGACATGATGGTGAGACAGGCGAGTTAATCAGTTACGGAGGACATGTTGAGAGCCTTGTGTGCTTGATCATGGGTCTAAGTGGGACAGTTGTTTACCTTTTACAGAGTTCTCATACAACAATGATTATCGAGCGGTTTGCAGATGTCACCGTTTGAGGCATTGTATGGCAGAAATGCAAGACCCTCTCAATTGGAAAGAGACGGGGAAGGTCGAGTTTTGGCCCGCATTTGAAAGAAGGCGAGGATAAGGTCCGCTTGATACTGAGACAGGTTGAAAAGCGCCCAAGCAGACGGAAGAGTTATGCAGATACAGACAGAGAGTGAGTTTTGAGCAGACAATTTTGTGTATCTTAGGATCACACCATTCAAAGGTGTGAAGAGGTTTCACTAAAAGGAAGCTTGTACAGAGATATGTTGGTCCGTTTAGGATTAAAAGCAGGGAGAGGTTGCTTATCGATTGGAGCTACTGCGTCCTTGATGGGGTACATGGCGTCTTTCATGTGTCCCAGTGAAGAAGTGCTGCGTGTACGAGAGGAGGTTGTGCGATTGAGGCCGTTGACTGCGGGAGGATCTGCGTACAAAGAGCACCAGTCAAAATTTTGGAAGTGTCGAGCGAGTCACCGGAATAAAGTGGTCCGTTTTTGCAAAGTCGGTGGAGTAACCATTCGAGGAGGAAGCCACAGGGAGCGCGAGGAGGATCTCGAGCGGAGTTCGAACCTATTCTCTTAGTTGGCCCGGATCTCGGGGTGAGATCTCGTTTAAGGGGTAAGGTTTGTAACATCCTGTTTTTCGAGATTTTTAAAGCACGGATTTTAAAAATGATTTTTCTGAAATTTTTTGAATTTAATTGAAGCTTCAAATGAATTTTTAAAGTTATAAATGATTTAATATGATTAAAATAAACATTAACATAAGTGGGAAATATTTTATTTGTGTTCCTCAGGTCTCAAAGAATTTTCTGGTATTTTTGGAGAATTTTTGGGATTTATTTGCTATTTTCTAGAGCTTTTAGAAGTTTATTTGAATTTCGGGAAAAGAAAAGAAAAGAATTAAACCTCGTGCCGATCTCCCTCTCTCCGCCACGCGTCGGCCATCCGCGCCGCGCCGCCGCCGCCATTCTCCGTTTTCCCTCGCGCGCCGCTCGCCGGTCCGCCCGCGCCACGCGTCGCGCATCCGCTGGCTGGCGCTGGCGGCGCACAGCGCAACGCCGACCGCGCCGCGCCCGCCGCGCCCTCCACCGCCCGATCGCGCGCGCGCGCTCGCGATCGTCCGCTCCCGCACCGGGTGAACCCTAACCACGACCCTAATCGCGCTCGCCGTCCGATCTTGCCGCGTGGCCGCATCCTAGCCGTCTAACCCGTCCGCGTCGCGACCGTCGCCGTATCCGGATTGGACACCTCGGTGCGCGTGATAAAACCCGCCGTTCATCCTCGGTTCGCGTGCCGACACCCGAGCTCCGCCGCCGCCGCTCTTCGCCCGTCCTCGCGCCCGCGCCGCCGCCGGAGTTGCCCGCCGCCACCGTGCGCGTCTCCGCCGTCGCCGAGTCACCGGAGCGATCGTCGTCGCCGGACACCGCCGGTGAGCCCCCGCCGGCCTCTTCTCGCGTCGCTGCGTCGCCTCGCGTCGCCGGGCGCCTCGCCGCGCTTCGCCCGGTCGCGCGCGGACCCGCGCACCCCCGCGCGGCGCCTCGCCGGCGTGCGGCCACGCGTCGGCAATCACCGCACCGCCGCCTCGCGCCATCCGTCCCGGATCGGCGCGGCGGCTGCGCCGCGCCACGCCACTGCCGCCCTCGCGACCGTCGGATCTCACAGCGCACTCCGCCGCAGCGCGCCGCGGCGCCGTGCGGCGAGCCGCCACGCGTCGCCGTCGGATCGCCGCCGCGCCGCGCCGCTGCATCCCGCCGTTGCCTCGATGCGGATCGAGATCCGGATCTCGCCGCGTGTCGCCCTCGCGGCCGTCGGATCGGCCGCCGCCACCGCGCGCGCGCGCGTGCGCGTCGGCCGCGCCACGTCGGCCCTAGGCGGCGTGGCATGCCACGTCGGCCGTGACCGCCCGGTGCCACGTGGCGGCCACGTCGGTGCCACGTCGGCCGCCCGTCACCCATGCCACGTGGCGGCATATATGCCGCCGCGTCGGTAGCGCCCCGCCGCGTCGGCCGCGCCCCGTGCGCTTTATTCGTGGACCGAGTCCACGGTGGACTCGGAATTTCGTGGACCGGGTTCACGGCCTGATAACTTTTCCGATTTTCCCGAATTAATTTTAGAATTAATTTTCCGGGAGCCCGTTCTCCTCCGTCCTAGCTCCGATTGACCCCGTTTTTTTTCTAAATTCATCTAAAATCGAGCTCTAGCTGTTGGTTCTAGTTTTGTGAATTTTGGAGTTCATTTGCTTATCATTTTATGTGTTTCTTTATTTTCGGTCGTTTTCTCTCTCGTTAGATTCGGATTCCGGAGGAGCAGGTTTCGCGCCAGAAGACTAGGAGTACCCCGCTGAGCATAACGAAGGCAAGTTGTGTCCCTTGATCATGTTGAACCCAATTTGGCAAACTATTATTTAATTATTTGGTTTTAAATTACATTACATTGCTATTTTTATTCAAACCTTTGCACAGGTAGTTATCGTCCCAATTGAAATTATACCTCCTTGATACTTTGGAATACCATGATGCCATTGTCACCATAGGTTGGGAAATTTATTAGTGATGCTAGTTTATTTATCACATGGGTTGGTACGATTAGATTGCTTAGCCGGTTTATATTTACGATTGATCTCATCGCACATGTTAAATTATTAATTTGAATTAATGACATATGGAACTGTGGTTGGTGCCACGTGTATTAAAATTTGTGCCACGTCATTGGTGTGGCGTTGGCTTGGTTATACAAATTGGTTTTGCACTCGGGCGAGTGATCGATGCGAGAAAGGGGAAATCTGATTGTACTTTGGGGATGTGGTAGTCTCGTCGGGTAATGTTAAGGACTTAACTTTGTGCGCCATTGATCGAGCTTAATCGTGCAAACCACATGTCTATTATGGGATGGACTGGTGATTAATTTGTAATATTTCAATTCAATTACGCCATTGTGATGGACATGGTTCTTGATTTCCATGTGGCGCAAGGGGTGTGATCACGAAACCCTAGCGGGCAGGATTGTATTGAGATAGAGCATTGTAAAGGTCTTGTTGTGATTTCCTTAGGCCTAGGCTAATCACATCGTGTGGGTACAGTTGTGCAACCTCTGCAGAGTGTAAAACTATTCGAATAGCCGCGTCCTCGGTCATGGACAGTGCAGAGATATTGTAAGCTTGGCCATAAGGTTGTACCCTTGATATTTTATCGATATTCGAGTTTTCCTTTATTATTGTCGTGTGTATGACTGTGATGACATCTATGTTTGACTGTGTGCACTAGCGTGATCCTGGACTAGTGCAGTTTACACAGAGAGACCGAATTTGCATATTCGGGTCTCGACACTTTCAACTGCTGCCTGGGGCTAAAACCGGTGAGCGAGGATCAGTGGTAGGCGCGGAGACTTGGCGGCGTGACCCTTTGGTTCAACATACGTGATCTTGCCGAAGAATTTACCATGTACGGGGTGTCTCTGCTCTCCGGCCTATGGAAATATGAGCGGCGTGGTACGCGGAGGGATGGCGTCCGCCCCTCGGTGTCGTCGCTACAGCAGCCCACCGGCTGTGCAGTGCTTTCATTGCGGGACGCTGAGCGCGCCGTCGATGCCTTCCTGGGGTCGTACACGTGGAAAGAGCACACCCTGCGCGAAGCCTCAACCAGGCCTGCTAGGCTAGGGCGAATAAACCGGGTGTGCAAGGTCCTAGGCCTCGCTGTGCCCGAGCGCCCAGTGCCGGTGCGGAGTTCACCCCGTCGTCGTGATGGTGCCGGCGGGGCAGGGGCGCCTCCCCGGCGGCAAAGGTCCCGGTCCCGGTCCCGAGCTGCTATTTCTTACCCGTCCGCCGGCTTAGCGGCAGAGGCCGCTGATCCGGACGACGTGTCAGGGGGTGGGTCCGAGCATGGCAGCGTGGAGGGTCACGCTGCGGCCAACGAGGACCTAGGTGGCGAGGCGGGCCTTGGCAGCAACGTCGTTAGAGACGACGCCTTGTCGCCGATGCCGGTCGGCGAGGACCTACCTCCCGCGCCGCCGTCGCCCGTGGTGGCTGCCACAAGCCTTCCGCCGGCGAGGCCTGGCGACAACTGGAGCAGCGGAGCACTCATCATCGTCACCTGCTGCAGCCGCCGCGGACATGCCGCCCGCTCCGGAAGGTGCAGGTGCTGGAGCGGTCGAGGGTGCATCCTCTGGCTCTCCAGCGGTGAAACGCTGCTGGGTGCAATCGCCTTCGCGGGCGGGGCAATTCCATGTGGCGGGCGCGGTCGGCGGGGCACTCGATCGGCCGCGAGGCCACCCCGGCGAGAGGGGTTATTGCTTCCCGTGCGAGTGCGAGCCGACACCTCCCACGCCATAGCGGGGTGGCGAGGTAGGCGTAATTCCTTTTCTCCCGTGACCGCGAGCTCTCCGATTTGTTCGCTCATGCCGTCGTCGGCGTCGGGAGGAAATCGCCGGGCGTGGGCAAGGATCGAGCAGCGGTGGTGTCTGCGAGGTCAGCGGTGACATTACGCGAAACGCAGCGCGGACATCTGATGCTGCTGCGAGGCCCCCATGGCTCACCGTATCTGACTTCGTGCCACAACTGGAGGCGCTCCGTGCCCTCCACGGAGCCGCGGAATGTGGTGACGGCAGGATGGATCGCGAGCGCATGCGTTATGCGGGGACACGCTGCGCTCGCCCGGCGCGCGAGGATGAAGGTAAGCTCCTGAGCCCGCCATTGACATCACCTACCGTGTGCATGCTAAACAGCCATGTCCTTCTATTGTTAGGCGGTCACCATCGGCCGGGCTCTGGATGAGGCGCGCATCCGCGAACGGAAGGCGCTGGAGGAGCAGCTTCGTGCTGCCGACGAGGCTCATGCCACGAAGGACGACCGCATCTGTGTGTTAGAGGCGGAAGTTCGCGCGGCGGCGGCGGCACAACGTGCTGCCGAAGAGGCCCAACGTGCCGCGGCAGAGGAGCGTGCTGGCTTACTTGGGCGAATCAGTGCGCTGGAGGAGGAGCGGGCCCAGCTTACCATGGCCCTGGAGGAGAAGAGCGAGGCTCTGGGCGACGCATCCGCGGGAGCTTGGAGGGCCATGGGGTCTTTGGAGGGGGCCCTGCGGGACCTTTCCGTCATCGTGCTGGACCTTACCCACGACACCGCAGATGTGAGGCAGTCGTTGGCGCGGATTGAGGAGGGCTCGAGCTTGGCGCTTCACGGTGCGAAAGCCTTCGGCGATCATTGCGGCTACGCCAGTGCGTGCCTCGCCTTTGCCACGCTCCACGCCCGGGGGTGCGAGCACGTGGAGGAGCTGGCCGCTCCCAGCTTGAGTGCTCCGACCGGGGCCGGGGTATGGTCCGGCGCAGTCCGCACCACCATGCCCGCCGTGCAGAGCTTCTACGAGGGGATCTTGCACCACTTTGGAGAGGAAGCAGCCAAAATGTTGTTGCGGCGGACGCTACACCGGGAAGGCAACTTCCTCGAGTGGTTGGAGGAGGCTCGTCAGCGCACCGAAGACGGCGCCGACTCCTAGTGTCATCCGGGAGCTAGTGGTGTGATGTAACTTTTGCTTTTGCTGTTATTTTCTTTTGCTTGCTAACGGAAAAGAGGACCGTTGTGTCAGTACTGCACAACTGCATGCTGCTTGTACAGTTGATTGTTAATACGGCGGGGGTTGGCACCTCCCCACCACGTTCACTTGTTGTAGAGGCAACAGTGCCCTGTGGGCGAAGAGTGGTGGCGACGGGGCCGGCACATATTTGAAGTATGCGCGCGAGCGCTCCGTCCCCTACCCTTCACAGCGATGGCAGCGGGGCTAGCGCCTAGTTGGAGTAGACGCGATCGCGCTCCGTCCCCTACCCTTCGAAGCGGTGGCAGCGGAGCTGGCACCTAATTGGAGTAGACGCGATCGCGCTCCGTCCCCTACCCTTCGAAGCGGTGGCAGTGGAGCTGGCGCCTAGTTG
This sequence comes from Melocanna baccifera, assembly GCA_036346265.1. Taxonomy (NCBI): domain Eukaryota; kingdom Viridiplantae; phylum Streptophyta; class Magnoliopsida; order Poales; family Poaceae; genus Melocanna; species Melocanna baccifera. The sequence goes on along the minus strand of CM070699.1, from coordinate 3,939,444 downwards.
GAGTATACACGATCGCGCTCCATCCCCTACCCTCCGAAGCGGTGGCAGCGGAGCTGGCGCCTAGTTGGAGTAGACGCGATTGCACTCCGTCCCCTACCCTCCGAAGCGGTGGCAGCGGAGCTGGCGCCTAGTTGGAGTAGACGCGATCGCGCTCCGTCCCCTACCCTCCGAAGCGGTGGCAGCGGAGCTGGCGCCTAGTTGGAGTAGACACGATCGCGCTCCGTCCCCTACCCTCCGAAGCGGTGGCAGCGGAGCTGACATCTAGTTGGAGTAGACGCGATCGCGCTCCGTCCCCTACCCTCCGAAGCGGTGGCAGCGGAGCTGGCGCCTAGTTGGAGTAGACGCGATCGCGCTCCGGGACATCTACGTCTTGTTTATACTCCGGAGCATGCGTGGGACTATCAACCATGGCTTAGTTAAGCTCCGGAGGGTATGCCAACGCGCGCGCAGGACATCCGCGTCTTGTTTAGACTCAGTGGAGTGCGCAGGAAAAACATCCACGTCTAGTTTATACTCCGGAACATGCGTGAGACTATCAACCACGGCTTAGTTAAGCTCCGGTGGGTACGCCAACGCGCGCGTGGGACATCCACGTCTTGTTTAGACTCAGTAGAGTGCGCAGGGAAAACATCCACGTCTAGTTTATACTCCGGAGCATGCGTGGGACTATCAACCACGGCTTAGTTAAGCTCCGGAGGGTACGCCAACACGCGCGCGGGATATCCGCGTCTTGTTTAGACTCAGTAGAGTGCGCAGGGAAAACATCCGCGTCTTATTTATACTCCTAGAGTGCGCAGGGAAGACATCCGCGTCTTATTTATACTCCGTAGAGTGCGCGCAGGGGCGTCCCCCCGCTGCGTCTTATTTATACTCCGTAGTGTGCGTGCGGAGGTGGACCTCGACGCTACGTCTTATTTATACTCCGTAGAGTGCGTGCGGAGGCGGACCTCGACGCTACATCTTATTTATACTCCGTAGAGTGCGTGCGGAGGCGGACCTCGATGCTACGTCTTATTTATACTCCATAGAGTGCGTGCAGAGGCGGACCTCGACGCTACGTCTTATTTATACTCCGTAGAGTGCGTGCGGAGGCGGACGTGGAGTGCATGTGCGAAGGTAAGTCTCCATGCGGTGCGTGTGTGGAGGTGAGTCTCTGTGCGGTGCGTGGGAACGTCGACCACATCTTTATACTCCGGGGAGTACACGCGGTAGTGGTACCGGTGCGTGCGCGGAGTTCCGCGTCTTGTTTATACTCAGTAAACTGCGCGGGGAAAATATCCGCGTCTTATTTATACTCCGTAGAGTGCACGCGGATTCAAGGCTCCGCGCGTTTTTGGTGGGTGGGGGGTTTACGAATAGCTCCGCAAACGGCGAATTTTATTAAATTCTCATTTGCTTGGGTGAGCGAATACAAGAAGTCAGGGACTGTGGGTGTCCGACCGAGGCGAACCGAAGTATGATGCCCATGTCGTTGCAGAACTCCCTGAACGGAGCAGAGTCGAACTGCAGACCATTGTCGGCGGTGATCTCCTTGGGCACTCCGAAGCAGCATATGATGTTCTGCCAAAGGAAGCGCTGCATGGCTGCCAAGGTGATCTTGGCTAGCGCCACAGCCTCTGGCCACCTGGAAAAATATTCTAAAGCAACCACGATGAAGCGCAAATCTCCTGGGGCTCGGGGCAGAGGTCCGACCATGTCGATGCCCCACCTGTAATATCCTAAACGTCGTTTCGGCGTCGGTTTCTAAATTAATCGTAGAGTGCCCGGATTTTTGATAAATCGCGGGAGGTGAAAATAAATTCTTCAGAATAGTCTAAAATAATAAAAAGAGAATTAAAATAATTAATTAAGAGGTTTTGGGTTATCCGGAGGTGGGCGACCATTTTGGGCCAGACAGCCCAAACGGGGGCCCGTACCCCCTCCCAAACCCTAGCACCTTCTTTATAAACCCCCTCCCTTGGCTCCTCTCCCCTTTTTCTCCACCTGGCCGCCACCCCCATCTCCTCCCTGCGCCTCCACCTTTTCCCCATTGCTACTGCCCATGGATGCGAAGGAGGAGAGAAAGGAGAGGAAGGAGAGGAAGAGAAGGAGGAGAAGAAGGGAAAGAGAAGAAGTGGAAGAGAGGGGAGATCCCAATCCCTAAGTAAATTTTCCCCCACCTCAATCTCTCTATTTTATACTGAAATTAGGGTTCTTAGCCCCAGATTTGAAGGGATTAGCATTTTGGAAAACCCGATTAGAGAATCCTGATCTTGCTGTCTGTAGATTGAATTGCGTGATGTTACTATTCCTGCAGTTTCGACCCCTAAAATGATTTTTCCCGAGGGTCTCCCCAAAAGGAAAAACGTAGAAAACGACGATACACATCTACTGTATTTTTTTCACAACTTTTGGCCACGTAATTTAGGCATACTAGGGTCTGAAATCTCGCTGTCTGTCAGGGGAGCAGTCAGAGATAGAGTGCTGTTCAGATGGGAATTAGGGATAGAAGATGAATTTTATATTTTTGGTCACCATTGAGAAAGTTTTAGAGAATTTGATAATCTAGCTTCTGTATAAAAATAAAAATTTTTATAGCCCTACTCTGTTGTTGAGAGGCGTTTGAATCTGACTGTCCTGACTGTCAGAACAGAGGATGATCTCTGTTTAGGGCAATGAGATACACCATGCTAAGAACAAAATAAAAATATGTGATCTACATGAAAAGTGTGGGTAATTAAGTGAGGAATCTAGATATATATATTTTGCTGTGATTAGTTTTATATTTTTAAAGATAGAAAAATGTTAAGCAGCGCCGCTGCAGTGGGAAGATTGTAGAACCGTTACGCGGGGAAGGATGTTGTGGGGTTTAGGGTTCTGGCGATACTTCTCTTTGAGAGTCATGATTGTATTGCTGTGTATTGTGCTGAGAGGTACCTTTTTGGACAGGCGGATTTGCTTCGATCGGCGTGATCTCGCCGCCGCGGTAGAGGCAAGTAAGCGTAGCGGATGTGCTACCGTTTAACCCGTTATTTTTACTACTTGCAATATGCATGGTTTTTCGTATTGATAAAAGATATGCCATGATTACATGTTTTCTAAGGAAGAATGTGGTAGCAAGATATTAATCAATTGCCATGTTTGGTTGAGTTTTGGTAGTATTGTGGTAATTTGCTTAATGAGCTAATTGTGGTATATGAAAGTAAATGCGTGGTGGTTATGATGATATTTTCTTATTGTTAAATTCATGAGAATCATATTAATGCCCTTGAAGTTGGTATTATTGTGGCTTTAGTGGTAGTATTCTTAATGAATACTTGTGGTCGTATTGTGGTTTTTGTGGTAGGATACACTATAGATCGATTGATTATGATCTTAGTGAACCGAATGTCGAATATGTGGTTGACCTTCGTTGTTAAATTCTTGTGGTTTATGATTATCATATCATTCATAACATGTCATGACATTGCATTGTGGATGTCGCCGCTTATAGCGCGGCCGTCTGCAGTCTGACATCGTGCATTGCCGTAGCACGATGCACACTTTTACCTTGTTGGGTAAAAGTGTAGTGGAGCATAGCATGCATATGCATTGCATTGTGGAAAGATCATTTGCATACTTATGCAATATATTGTGGTGAAGTTATTTTACAAACAACTGTAACTTTATAGTTGTGATGCGGAATTGGCTCATGGGAGTCACTTGTGGTATGAGGAAAGTGGTTGTGGTCGTGGTTTTGGGATTCATCCCTTGTGGTATGGTTGGGGTTGTGATTGCGGTATGAGATTCTTTTCTCTTGTGGTAATTGTTGATAGCAGTTGTGGACGCGAGAAATAATAAAGTTAGTGAGGTAAAACATGCTAATGTTTTATGGTCATTGATAGTGGTAGTGGTGGATGATATGAAGTAGTTAATCCAGATTTATATGCTAATGTTTTATTACTGTTGGTAGTAAATATGATTGAGGCTATAAATGTGGTCATTGTGGGAAATGGATATTGATGCTTAATATTATTGTAGTTTAATTAGCTTGATAATGAATGTGGATGCACAATGTGGATGTGGACAAATGCATACTTTAATGATGTTGTATATTTGTTTGTAGTCTGAATAGCCTGTTAAGCAGTTTGCTTCTTTGAGATTTTATCTCACCCTTGTTTTTCCCCTACGGTGATTCCTGAGCATTCATGGGATGGGTAGAGCGGCACCACAATAATACACTTGGTTCATAAATTCATGATGTAATAAAGTCGATGGAATTCTAACCAAATGCCTAGCTATCCGTGGATGATTGTTTTAGTTAATACTGACGAACTTGTGATCTATTGATTAGTCTGCTAGAGGTTGTTTCAAATATTGAACTTGTTATCGTTATCTTTATTTCCTTAGTTGATTATGCTTCCGCTTAATGCTTCATGTCTAGAAATTTGTAGCCGGGATAAATTATCTTGAAATTTTTTGGCTAGCTGTAGAGTGGTTTAGTGGCATCCCAGGGTGATGTGGATCCTGAGGTGTTACAGTTGGTATCAGAGCGGGCTTTAGGTCCGTGGTAATTAAATTATTAAATTGACACACTGGTGCACAGTAGGATGGGATGGGTCAAGCATTGCATATAAGCTTTTGACATGTAGTATTGATGATTTATGTTATGAGATAATCTTGTATGATTATGATTTGTTTCTATGACTGCTATGGGTGAGGATAGTCAATGATAGGTGGTAGGGTTTGCAGCTGTTGCCTTGGGCATTGCCAGTTTATACCACCGTTTGTGGTATGGGGATAGTGATGCAGTTACCTCGGGTAACTTAGTTGCGGATGTCGTGGGTAAGTTTCTTAGAAAGGAGTTATCCTTCTTGAGATGATTTTTGGCCGATTCTTGGCTTATTGAGGTTAATGAGTTTTCTCTCGGATTAGCGGTTCAATGCAATTGTTGGGTGCCAATAGGCCTTTAATTGTTCTTGAAACCTAATATTGTTTCTTTCTGATTGAAGAGTTGCTTTTGCTGCTCGTGAGCGTTGTTAATTGATGAGATTGGTTTTTCGTGTTGTTCTATCTTTCTTACTGGAAAATGTGACTCATTAATTCGTTGATATTTTGAAAAGAAATCAAAGTTTTTTTGTTGGAAGTTCGTTAACTTGTGGAAGTATTGGCTCTATGCATTTCTTTTAAGTTATTTTGGTTATTGAAGTTTGAATCCTCTCTTTCCTTAAGGGGAGTGTTAAAACCTTTTGTGATGTTTTGTTGTATCTAAGTTTGAGTTGGCAATTATGTAAATCATTGATAAGCTGTGAATTATCAAGTGGAGATGCTAGCGTAGTACATGATAAATTTCTACCAATATCCTTAGAAGTGAGGTTGATTAATATGATGTTGATCTGTTGTAGTTTCTTGGAGAAATATGATTAAGAATTTGTCTACACATGCTTAGAACTCATGTAGTTATTGAGCAATATAAAAAAAAGGGTTTGATTGTTGTGGTTGTTTAAATTTCCAACTTCTTGGATAGATTGGATTGATTGATCTTAAGTAATTAATCTGACCACTAGGGATGGTTAAATAAGAAGTTGTTGGAATATTGTCTTAATAATATTAACCTTTAATATGTCCTCTCTTTATATACTTGATGAGCATGTACAGGGATCTTTGTACCACGGGCATAGCCAAAACGGGCGGCGCACCTGGTCACGCTGGCTTGACGGCCACGACCGCCGCCTGCGCCGCCGAATTGTCCACCTCGTTGGTGTGGTGGATTCCCTTGTTGCCGGCCAGGTCGCAGTATTAGCGGGACCATTTGACGCTTCTGCGTCTCCGTGAGTGTCTACGCCAGTTCCCTGTGCCGCCTAGCCGGTGCTGTGGTAACTGGCGGAGGCGGGGTTGGAGTCGACGGCTGCGTCGGCGAAGGCGGGGTTGGAGTCGCGGGTGTTATCGTTCGCTCCTATAGCCGCCAATGCCGACGCCGTGGTGCCGATGCTGGCGCGAGGTGCCACCTCTGCGACCCTCTTCCTCCTCTTCGCTGCCGACAATGTTGGTGCCATCCTTCTTGAGGTCCTCTTACTTTCGTCGTCCTCACAGACGGCGCCAACTGTTGTGGCTACAGACCAAACAGAGAGAGAGTATGGTAGTGGAGAGTTAGGTGAACAAATGACCTTTTGGTCTCTGCCAAGGGCTGGTATGGTATATATATATATATATCTGTGCCCTCGTAATGGAGCGTGTTTACAATCGTAACCTTACACCGAAGCCTCCGACTGAGGGCAACTACGTCCTTAGACAGGCTAGCTGGGTTTAGGTGGGGGCCACCCCTACAACAAGGAGAGAGAGTTCTCTCTCTGACATATGGGTCCCACCGATTTATTAAAATTTTAAAGAAATTCTCATATTTGAAATAGATGAGAGTATGACATGTGGGTCCCACTGATTAATTAAATTCTGGAAAATCAATAAGGAGGGCAATGACTGACATGTGGATCCCAGGCGCACTTAACCGTACGGTGGGGTCCACCTGTCGGTGACACAAAATTCTAAAATTGGTTTTAATTTTTTAATTAATGAGGTGGGTCCCATGTGTCAGCCACTTATTTAATTAAACCGTTATGGGGGCCCACTGGTTAGAGACATAATTAACAGTTATTAATTGCAATCATTTAGTGTTAACTAATCATAATCATTAGCAGTTAATGAGGATTTCGCTCATTAATTCGGTCGGAACGGGCGGGCGGCGGTTCGGCCGAGCGGCGGGGGCGCAAGCGGCCTGCCGGCTGCGAGGGGAGATCAGGGCAAGCGGATGCATTAGTAAAATGGCATCACGAAGTCCAGGTACACCTCTGGCCGGAGCGGTGCGGCCTCAACCGACGCAGAACCTCATCGGCGGCGAACTTGGCGGCGGTGGAACAGGGGTTAGGGGGCGATGGCAAAGACGGCAATGAAAATTCAATCAAATTTTTGGGGAGCATCCAGAGGTTGCCAGGAGCTCACCGGAGGGGTCAATTGAGCTCGAGGTGGCGCGACTGGAGCTGGTGTCGACAGTGGGCGGCGGTGGAAGAAGGCGCTTGGCAATAGTGAAGTCAAGCGGGGGGGACACTGAATTGGCGTCGGGAATGGCTTCATGAGTCCTTGGGGAAGCTGTGGGCGGTTGCAATCGACCGAAGGGGGCCAAAGTCACCGACGAGACCAATCAGCCGAAGTTGGGGAAGAAAGGGGAGGCCGGTGAGCTGCGGACAAGGAGAGACCAAATAGATGGCATAGGAGCACTAGAAGGGTCCCAGAAGCATATTGACAAAGTTAGAGAAGCTTGTGGGGGTCCATGGGCAGCCGGCGTTGAAGACGACCGAAGTGGCTTCGAGCGGCGGTGCAAAAATGCGAAGTAATGCGCTAAGGGGGGAAGAGAGAACGGACGTGGAGTGAGCTAAATTGGGAAGCTTTGCCGCGATTTATAGAGGGAAAACGTGAGTGGGGAGCATTGGTGCCGCCCAGCAGCATTGACGGCGGGTGACGCACAAATGATGCCGGGGTTTCAATGCCCACAGTGCGGCACAGCGAAGTTGGCATTGAGGCGACGTGCATGGGTACGGCGGGGCGGCGGCGGCGCCACGGGGCCGAGCTATGGGCGGAGGGGGTGCGAGGCCGGTGCGAAGGCAGCAACTGCGGGCGACGCTCGAGGCCTAACCCTGAGGGCGATGGCTCGGATGCGACGGTGGTGCTGCGTGGAGCTGACGGGCGACGGAGACAGCAGTACGACGAGGTTCTCCGGCGGCGAGGCTAGGAGGAGAAGGACAGGTAGCTCGACGAGGCAGGCGTACGGGGTCTCAATGACTACACCTCAACCTCCACTTCAAAAGGGTACCCGTCTTGGAATGAGTTGCGTGAGTTTACATGCTTGGTACATGTGGAGGACCAATAAGCGGAGGACAAACCGGCTTGCTGGTTTCACCGTCAGATACACAAAGAAGCATTTTTGCCATGAGCTGGGCTTGTTCATCGTGGGCTTCGATAACTTATTCAAACTATTCAATCTTGACGTCCTCAACGCCTCACTTCTACATGTTGGATATTGTAAGTGTGTATAATCAAGTTCTACATTCACGTAATAATGATAAATGTCATAACTCATTGCTTATGATATATACATAATGCAAGATGCCCGATGATCATGAGAACTGGTGTGTTTCCTCGATCTACATTTGATCTGTAAGCAATGCATCACCCAAGACACATCCTATGTTGATAATTATATAATTGTGGGATTACTTGCTTAGGGCAACAAGGACTACATGCTTGTGCCCTACAACTAGCGGTAAGTGTTTCATTAGTTGCTATATAATATTCATTTGTACTTTATACACAACAAAACCTTAGGTACAATGACTATAGTGGCATATATGAGTAGGTGGCATACCAAAGTAGAACAAGATAATATATAGTGATTCTCTACTCAAGAACGACCATGACTTTACCATTGTGTAACAAACACTCAACAGATAAACTTATTTTCTCCATTCATAACTCTATTGTAGTATTTTCTTTGTTTGTAATGGCTGAGGATAACTTTTTAGAATCACGTATGCTATTCAACGCTTATGTTGCTAGGGGAGGGAGACATAAGAAATCAAGCACTACACTAGAACACAGTATATGATTTTTGGTACCCTCTACAACACAATAATCTTATATCACACTTTGTAATAATTCCTCTTGAACTGACTATACCTACGTATATAATTTTATTTTTACAGTGCCACCGGCATCTACAAGACAACCTATGTGCATTCTACGTGTTACTGTCATATGTACAAAATTATGAGTGCTAAGATGAATGATCTAGAGGTTTGTCAATCTCATAATAATTATTTTCTAATTATCAATTTAAATATATATGCTTATTACTTTACTCCTCGTAGCGACAAGGCAGAGCAATCAAGTCAAGTACATTGGATCTAAACAAACTCTCAGACGTTTGAGAACGGCTCTCCACTTTCTTGATGACGGAGGTCATTAACTCGAAAGGAGGGTTTCACTCCAACAACATCGATTAATATATGTTCAAATATTTGTTTCAATTTTAATTCATTCAAATGTAATTCTTTCAATTGTAATTCACTTTGAGTTGTAATTCATTTGTAACTCTGGCAAAAATACATGAATATTCTTTTGTAATTGATTTTGAGTTGTAAATCAATTTGAGTTGTAATTCACTTATTTTCATTTATTTGTAATCTGCTTACTTGTTTCTACATGGCATGGCTAGCATTTCCTGATGTTAACCAAAAAATAGAAAAAATTTTAGCTATACAAAGAACTATCACATACAATTTTTAGTATAAAACCATCTGTGATACATAGACTATAAACGGTTTATGTATTAGCCATCTGTGATATGTCGGATATCACAGATGATTTTTTGTATTGGCCGTCTGCGATATGTTAGATATCATAGATGTCTATTTCTAAAAACCATCTGTGATGTGTCTTGTCACAGACGGTTTGAGAGCCATCTGTGATAATTATCTGTTATCACTGACGTAATAAGTCAGATGGTTCAGAAATCATCTCTGATGAGGGTTACAACCATTTGTGATAACCCCATATGTGGTAGTGTATTCACCGTTTTCGTATTTTGCTTGATTTTGGTGTAATATTTCCTTAATCTCAAAAAGGTATGAACTTTGTCAAGGATTTCTTCGATTCATATATGGAAAATGTTCATGAGATCATAAGCAAGGGGTGTGCAAAGTTTCATAGCATTTGGACTTGTATTTTAGAATTTGCATCATTTCTTGGACATTCTCGGGCTGTTTTCAGAGCAGGCGGTTCAACCGCATCAAGGCCAGTCAGACCGATAGTGTATGATGGTCTAACTGCTAGGAGGTCAGACCAGCCTTTGGTTGGAGGTCAGACCTCTAGAGTTTGGATTTTCTTGGAGTTTGATTTCTTGAGCTATTTGTGTTGGGATTTTGGCTGAAAATTCAATTGTTTATAACTCTATAGTTATATGAGAATATGATCAATAATACTTGAAGAAAAATTTTGGAATGCACCAATCCACCGGCTCTGTTGCCTTTTTGGTTCTACAGTTTTCTTGCCCTAATCTAGCAAGGAACCGATTTGGAATATCGCTTTGTATGTTGGATCGAGTTCCTGCAATTCATGTAGAACTCGATCTCCTTATTTCCTAGCTACTCCACAGTAGATCTAGACCAAATGGGTGTATCCAAAAGAGAACCCAAAAAAAAAAACACCTGGTCTTATTCTTTTCTCTACCTTGCAACAACAGGATTGGAATCATTTGTACCTATTGCAAATTCCTTTACCAAAGCAGCTCACAAACCTCTTTATTCCCACCAATGCATGGCCCAAGCAAAGGTGACTCCGATCCTCAGTTTGCCCTCTGCAGTATCTATAAAAAGGCCCCTCACGCAATCCCTTCCATGCATCGCACCACACAAGTGCTACCTGATCCACTCTCTCCTTGCCTTGACCTCACTGTCTGGAGTTACACGACAACCAAATAGAAATTGCAATGTCGACGGTCACCTCTTACACCCTCCTGAGCGGCCTGCCGGCGGCGACACCGGTGAATACCTCCGGCAGTCGCCTTCAGTCCGGCAAGGCAGCAGCGGTTGCTTTCCTTTCTTTCCAAAGAAGGTCCCGGCCTCTTTCTGTGTGCTTTGCGAAGAGTGCAAAGGGGGAGCACAATCCAAAGACGGATTTGGCGCCGTTTAACATCTCACCCGTCGGTAAGCTCGTGTACCCTCGTAGCATCGTTCAGTTGTCTCGTATTTCTTTTTCGGTCTTCCATGTACAAGTTTGATCAACAATATCTACCGCTGGCAGAATATCAGTAAAAAGATTATAAAGGAGCAATGTTGTGGAAATAAGTTTGACAGCGAATATCTGTTACCTCTATATAAGTTAGTGGTCAGAGTTGGAGATAATTAAATATTTAATTGTATACTTACCTTGCACAGTATGATATTACACATTTTATCCATCAAATTGATCATGCTCACCTAATTAATTAATGAATTCATTTGACATCGTGATATGTACGAAGCTCTGGTGCACCCGGTGCCGCCGCAGGAGGAGGAGCGGTGGCAGCTGGAGGAGGACGCCACCTCCGTGAAACTGTGGTTCGAGATGCCGGGGTTCTCCGAGAAGGACCTCGTCGTCGAGATCGACGAGGACGTGCTCGTCATCAGGAAGGCCGACGTGAACATTGAGGTCGAAGACCAACGGGACCCGACGGCGACCGGCGGCGTCAGGCACAGAAGAGTCACGCCTGCGTCCGCCGCGGCCAAGGCCGACGCAGCCTACGACGGCCGCGTCTACGCGCGGCTGCTCGTCCCGGCCGGGTACAACAAGGAGAGCGTCGAGGCCAAGCTCACCTCCGGCGAGCTGACAGTTACCATCCTCAAGGTCAAGAAGCAGGCGCGCAGGACGATCAATGTCAAAATCGACGACGTGCCGTCAAGTAGCTAGCAGTGCATACGTATGCCTGACCGCACTGCCGTTACGTCCATGGCGTGAAGGAGCACATGTCCAAGAGGCTCGTGAATAACTACTCTATATATGTACCTCTTGTTTTCCTAAATTCGACCATATACATACAAGTATGTAATCAATAAAATGTGCCTCCGATTGTTGTGCTCTATACAAGTGTGATGTTGTTGCTGCCTCCGTTTCACGTTATATATATGGTTCTCTCGTGACTTTTCGTAGTATTTCAATATGTTACTTTGAACATTAGTTCAAATGCTATTTTATTATCAAATTATTATAAAACTATATATACATTTGATAATACATCTATTTCTACTATTTTCACATGTTATGATCAAAATACATCTCTATATATTTGTGAATACAGTTTGAAAATTTTGACCACATGCATACCATAGGGAAGGAGACCGCCTGCCGTCCCAACAGCAACTGCACGTTAAGGACTGTGAGCAATCTCAGCCACCTCTTTTCAGATCTAATGGCCCAGGATGACTGCTACAGTGTTCCGTCAATACCATAGTGCCTTCTAATATGAAACAGAGGAACTAATAACTATATTAGATGATACCCAACTTTGTTTACCCCTTATAGCAAGTGCGTATAAATTTTAGTTAATTTGTATCTCTACAGGATGAGACCTAAGGTGATTAAGTGTCACAAAGTAAAGGGGTTGGGGAAAATGAGAACATCGTTAAAATAATTGAAAATTTGGAAGTGGGTTGTAATTTTTTTTGTAAAATTGTGTTAGCCAGGTCTAGTATCTTGGCTCTAAATCTGTATCTAGTAGGTTGTATGCACTAACCAGTCCACTAAAAAATCTACATTGCAGAGCATACGTAGGCAATATATTTCAACAGGAAAATTAAGGGTTAATTTAACCTGAAAACTTAAGGGTCCATTTGTAAGACATGAAACAAAAAAAATAAAAGAACAGAAAAACACATAATCAGCCCACCTAAAAAAAGAGTGTTTCAATGATGTACAGAAAAATTTAGAAATTTTGTTCAGAAATATGTCTTGGATATCTGTAGTTTAGAGAGAGAAATTAACAGAGATTGTATTTCTGGGGACTCGAAAGAAATGTTACCATGAGCCTGGAGCACTTCATCTACTTGATTTCTTCCAAAAGGTTCAAAGGAGAAATTTTTCGTGGAATTCCTATGGAGAAATCCTCGTTCCATAAAAAACGTCCTCCAAAATCCCCTACAATTTATTGTAATTTAAGTTATTTGTGCAGGCAAACGTGTAACTCTATTGGAAACACTGTAGTAGTCCATTTAACTGCAGCCGTCAGTGTGATTTGAACCCAAGATCATCATCACAATTTGGTTTTGCTGCAATCAATCAGGATACTAGCCTTTTGGCGTGAGTCCAAATCATATACTAGCACGCTTACATACTAGCATAACCCAACACAAGATGATCAAGATTTTTAGGGCATCTCGAAGAAACAATTTATTTACCGATTATGCTACCGACTCGGTTGGCGCTAGTGCATTTTGCAACGAACGGAGGTACCAAATACGATTACATATGTGTTAAATTGAACAATCCAATTTCATTTATACAACTGCAGCGAGCAAAATTAGACATAATTGAATTACATAACATGATTAACTAACATGGCATTTGCATTTAAATTAAACATGAAGTTAGACTATACATATTGGGTCTAGCCCAAACACAAACTGCAGGAGGACCAAACATTGATCAGCACATCTCCTTCTGAAGGAAGAAAAAAGGTGAAAAGGAGAAAAAAGAATCGTCACTTCACGTACCAAAGCAGCTCCCCGGCCAGCTTGATCTCTGGTCTTTATTCCCTCCAAACCCGACCAAGCAAAGGCGATCAAACGACCGACTCACCCCTTTGATCCTTTCACCAACTATATAAACGCTACCATGCATATAGTATAACTTAGAACAGCCTCAAACTAGACCGGAATTAACATGCATTAAATCTACTTTCCATTCAGTTCAGGTAGTTCTTTATTACGATCCAGAGGCAAGAGAAATCAGCGGTGCAAATACTGGTGCAATGTCGACGGTTTTTGCCTCTTACACTCCTGTGTGCCGTTCGCCGGTGCTGCCGGCTTGCCGTTGTTGGAGGCCGGCAGCGGCGTTCCCTGCTTCTGTCGCCGTCAAGTGCCGGCGGCCACTGTATGTGACGTGCCCTCCCGGAGAAGCAGCAACCCACCGGTGACTACCCTCAACGCAATTCTTTGAATTTCGTTCTTAGCTTGCACTTTTCCTTTTTTATTCTTACGACATACTTCCGTGGCAAGCCGTCCGATCGGTGTGAAAATCCATCGTAAAACTAGATCATATTTCTTTAGGATCAGTATGATATTATCATCATACACACACACACATACATATATACATACATACATACATACATATATATATACATACATACATACATATATATATATATATATATATATATATATATATATATATATATATATATACATACATACATACATATATTTATATGTTGGAAATGTAAACAATATTTAAATTTCAAGTTTTAGTACGAGACAAATATAATATACTAGTAATGTAAAGCTAACTACTAACAGTAGGCTACTCATCATATTTCGGAATATACACAAGAAAAATATAGTATCAAAGTCGTACGAACACACGAACGACTTACTGTTGGGCTTGATGAAGAACAGGAAGCAACGTAGGTGTGAAACAGTATAGGCTCGATGCAATGCAGGATGTAGATGAAGTAGAGTAGGAGCGGTCACGCAAATGCGCTGCCTATAAACCTTATTGTCGCCCCGTGTAGATTCTCTCTGCGGCAATGGTTCAGAGTTACCGCTCCTCTTCTTTACGGTGCACGCTGGGAAAAAGAGTCGACGAGGCTCAGACGGCGCAGCACAAATAGCACAAGTTCGTACAAAGAAGAGAATGGAGGCAGTGAGCTACTTGAGTGTCTACTCTGGACGTCTCTAAGCATATATTTATAGGCAGACTGATAACTGATATGATTAAAATAGTTATTTACCCACTGGTAACTAACATATTTAACCAGCCATTTACTCACTGGTAATTGACATATTTAACTAGTCATTTACCTACTGGTAACTGCCTGTCATCAAAACCCAATAAAACTCCAAATTCAAACATTTGAATCTCATCAAACTGAAAGAGAGTGATGCACAGTTCAATAAAAATAAAGGTGGATTTGATTTGCCAAATGGTGCGCCACGCCACACCACGTCAGCGCCCACGCCACGTCACGGTCGCGCGTCGCAAGTCACAAGTCACGCGATTTTCATACGAAAATATGCGAATACGCACGCATGCGCGTGCACATGTGCGTTTAGCAATGTGGTACTAAACCTTGCATACTTACGAATTAAGAAAATGAGCCTCATTTATGGGCCCATTCTAACAATATATACACATGTATATATATATACATATATATATATGTATATATATATACATATATATATATATACATGTATATATACATGTATACATATATATATACATGTATATATATACATGTATACATATATATATGTATATACATATATATATACATGTATACATATATATATGTATATACATATATGTATATACATATATATATACATGTATATACATATATATATACATGTATATATATATATGTATGTATACATATATATGTATACATATATATATATATACATACTAGTAGAGTGCCCGTGCGTTGCAACGGAATTCATTGGATGTATATAGAATAATGATATGATAGAGAGTGTCTCTAATTAATTAGGAAGTAGAGAGCGGTGAGAAGTTAAAAGAATAGGATGGTTGGAGGAGAACGGATGACCACCAACTCGTTTTTTATAATAGTTAATAGTAATGATATTACCAAATAAATAGAATTAAAAGAAGTTGATCAAACCAAAATTGGTACCGTTGATTTCAACTACATGAGTTCTAAAGGTTGTAATGGACATGCTAGAACCATATTATTTGAAAGTGTCTATTCGATTCTCTTTCCACCACACATGACATCCTAAATATCATGCCCTACAATTCCATAATCTTATACCACGCATTGGAGGAGCCCAACAGCAATTCATACAATTCACTTGATCCAAATTCAAATATGGAAATTTCAAAAACAACTGAAATAAAAAAGGATAAGTAATAAAAAATAAAAATAGAAAATAGCATCAGAAGCAAACCTGAATGGCTGTAATGAATTGCAAGATCAAAATCGCCCTTCTCCTGCATGGAAAAATAGAATGCATTGATCACGCAATTTGATAGTACGATTTTCAAGAAAAAAAATCTGTACCCATTTGGCAACAAATTACTGTTACCCAATTTTTGCCACTACATTATACCCAGTGAAATCATCATAGAAGATAAGTTCAGTTACTATTCATTTTGTTGGTAACATCTCATTTTTGGATAGTTATAGTGGATATTTGTCTAGCTTTTGTACTGACTGCTATTTTGAATAGATCTGTTTAAAACAAGTTTTAATGGTGATCAAAGAAATCTCAAAAAACTAATAAGCAAGGATTCCATGAGTTCAGTTATGCACTATAACTAATGCAAGTCTCTTAGATGTGCTAAACTGTGAAGGCAATGTGCAAATCCTGATGCCATATGTTAATCTCTGAACTTCAATGTCTAATTTCAAAATCAATATTACCCACTACCGCTTTTATCACTCATTTTTTACCTTTAGCTGAATCCTTAATTTCCTAGCAGAAACAATGGCTTTTCTGCACACTTAATGAATCTCCCAGATTTCCCTTGCTATGAGTTCTGTAAGCTAACAGCTTACATTTTGGTGTGCATCTTTTGCGTAAGCTAGCAGCTTCAAAACAATGACCTTTGCATACTCGATTATTCATCAATTAACTTTCCTAGTTTAATTTGTGTCGTGGGGGATATGTACAGCTGAATAGTCATAAAAAACTTTTTCTTCAAAGGTAAAGTTAAAGAAGAAGACTTCATGGCATGGCTCAAGACTAATAGACTACATGTTACGCAGCAGCTTGTACAAAGAAAGAAGACATTGTTGACGTTGTAGTCAGTACATAATTTTCATTGTTTGAAATAGTTTCTCACTGTCATTTGTCTAGTTGTTACAATCGAAACACCATTTGCTAATATTGCAAACACACCACAAACCTGTTAGTTGATGGTACGTGATTGTGTCTCTCTTCTCCATCTCATTACTTTCTATCGACTTCTCAAGTGCTTGTAAGAACCAGTGACTATAAATATTATTTTATAATCCTTACATACATTTTGGTTCAGAGAGAAAGAAAAAGATGAATTTCTAACCTGAGTTTATGTCAGCAGGGTGTAAAACTGTGATAGCATTTCACCTACTATGAAGAAGTGGTGTATCTCCTGCAAATGATAAAACGGAGAAAGTGAGATGCAAAATTCAGATTGAAGTGCAAATTAAGTTGAAGATAATCGTCCCTTACAAGCATGTTTCCTCCTGCGCCATCCTCGCAGCATCCTCACCCGCCTCGATCTCCTTCTCCGGCCTCCACCTGGGCCATCAGGTGTTCCTCCATGGTACTCCTGTGGGAATCGCATGCTACTCCCACCACCCTGCACAACCTCTGTGTCGAGGTCCCCACCCTGCACATTGAATTTGAACAATGGAACACTTAATCACTGCCCAACTAAAAAGAAAGCTGAGACCAAAACTAAAAAAGAAAGCTGAGACCAAAACTTGGCCCACACTTGAAGGCCATCACAGACACATCACGCATACACTTACACAGGTGCACACAAACACAACCATACAGACGCACAATGTGAATCTAAGCAATGAAAATTTCATATAGAGGAGGTAACATCAAAATAACACTGAATTTGAACAATGGAACACTTGATCACTGCCCTTATTAATATGCTCTAAATTAAAGAATAGATGTCATAATCTGTTCTAAAAAAAGAAAAGATGTCTTGATCTTCCCCCTTCATGTTCTTACCCATTGGGACAGGATGGCGAGCTAGGGCACAAGGCGTGGCGCGTGTGGATGATGCAACCGACCTCTGCGTAGACAAAGTGTAAAAATATATAATTCACATTTCCTCATGATTTTGCTACAAAAATAAGATAAAATCACCACCAGTCTATATCACTTAAGAGAAATACATCGACAGGTGTAGCATTAAAGCATAAAATTGTCAACAATGCATGTATATCACTTGATAGCAACAAAGCGAGGCCTATTACTCTGGTTACCTTTATTTCATTTATCTGTGTGATGTCTCAAATCCTCATAGGACTTGCGGTGAAGATCCAAAATCCTACGTCTTTCCCATGTTTGCTCTGATACAATAATTTGTTCGATTTAGATCTTGTTGTTAACATTAACACAAGATAAAGTAACATATCGAACACTTACCACCACCTTGGTGATTTGGGGATAAAGAACAATCCATGTATGAGGATTGAGCAAGGAGGAGGGAGGAGGCGGCGGAGCGGAGGGGAGGAGGAGGAGGCGGCGGAGTGGAGGAGGAGGCGCGCGGGTGGGGTGGGGAGGAGGCGGCGCAGAGCGGAGAGGAGGCGACGGACGAGAGGGAGGCGGCGGCGTGAGGAGGAGGATGCGGTGGCGAGGGACGAGAGGGGAGGCACGGGGTGGTGGGAGGGAGGCGGTGGCGGAGCCGAGGGGTGGGAGGAGGAGGAGGTGCCGCGTGCGGGGGGGAGGGAGGCGGGAGAGCGAGGCGCGAGGGGAGGCGGGAAGAGCGAGAGGAGGCGGATCGGGCGGCGGGGGAGAGCGAGGCGGCGCTTGGGAGGGAGGAGGAGGAGGCGGCGGCGCGGGGGGGGGGAGGAGGCGGGGAAGAGCGAGGGGAGGCGGGGAGAGCGAGGGGAGGCGATCGGGGTGGGGAGGAGGAGCGCGCAGGGGTGGCGCGAGAGAGAGAGAGAGGAGGAGGAGGCGCGGGGTGGGAGGAGGGGTTACGAGATAGACGGCTCGGATTTTATCTTGTAATCAGATCGAATGGTTGAGAGAAAAGGAGTGACGACGGGTCAACCACCAACTCCTTCTTTTATAATAGTAAAGATATATGTATATATATATGTATATATATGTATATACATATATATGTATACATATATATGTATACATATACATATATATATATATGTATATACATATATATGTATACACATATATCTTTACTATTATAAAAGAAGGAGTTGGTGGTTGTCGAAGCCTTCATCCAATCTGGACCGTCGGATCTTCCCTCCCCCTCCCACCACTCGGCCAACCCTAAAATCCTCCAACCGCCGCCCCCTCCTCCCCTCCCCTCCCCTCCCCTCCCGGCCTCCCCTCTTCCCCCTTCCCCCGCCGACCCCTGCCCTCCTCCCCATCGCTCCTCCCTCTACCCCCGCTGCCCCCTCCCCCTCCTGGCCTCCGGGTCATACTATCAAAGTGGTGCATACTATCAAAGTGTGTTGCACGGGCACATATTTGATAGTATGCACCACTTTATTTGGTTTTCCGTTTGCAACGCACGGGCACATAACTAGTATATATATACATATATATGTATACATATATATATATATGTATATATACATATATATGTATACATATATATATATATATATATATATGTATACATATATATGTATATATATATGTATACATATATATGTATACATATATATGTATATATATATGTATACATATATATGTATATATATATGTATACATATATATGATATATGTATATATATATGTATACATATATATGTATATATATATATATATATATATATATATATATATATATATATATATATATATATATATATATATATATGACTTGATCATCCAACATCATGTGATTGACCTAGCTAGTGTTAAAGATAGAGTTGTATGTCTATTCCTAAAGATAGAGTTAGTTTGGAATCATCTCCTGAACTCTCTCTCTCTGATAGAGTTAGTTTGGAATCATCTCCTGAAATCTCTCTCTCTCTCTCTCTTAGTGGGTGTGTGCGCGCGCGCATGTATTCTCTAAAAGAGCATCATGTGCATTTGCTGTACCCAATACGGCAAAACCTGAGTTTATAAACACAGACAACATCACAGTCCCTTTTCATGGGTTCTCCCTCAAAAAACCAATCTACTACTCTTTTCCTTCTTGCATGCTATCAGAGCCTTGATACATTGCCACAATCATAATGATGTTAGAATCCGACTCTAGCTCCAATTATATCCCTGTTCTCGTCACGGTTGGGACTACTCCGGCATCAGTCGGCCTCCTGCCGATTCCTTTAGCTCCCTTCTTTGGTCATCTGATTAATGTGAGGTTGAGTAGGGAGAACTATCTCTTGTGGAAGGCGCAATTCCTACCGTACCTCCGTAGCCAACAGCTCCTAGGCTATGTAGATGGATCGGTAGAAGAACCAGAGAAGACAATCACGCACTCGAGAGATAGCGGCGTAGTCATGGAGATCAACCCAGCATATGAACAGTGGCTCCAATAGGACCAGATGGTCCTTAATGTAATTCTCTCTTTGCTTTTGGAGAATGTACTTCCATAGGTCCTCCTGCTAAACACTACCCGAGAAGTTTGGCAGGCCATGGATCGGATGTTCTCATCCGGCAGCTCGAGGGCCCGGGTGATGCAGATTCACCGTCAACTTGCCTTCCTACAGAAGATGGACACCGGTGCCATAGAGTACTTCAACAAGGAAAAGAATTTGGCAGACACGCTGGCTACACTTGGGCACCCGCTCAATGATGATGAGATCGTTACCTATCTCTTCACCAGCCTTGATAATAACTATGATCCACTGGTCACATCTTTAACCACATGGGTCGAGCCGGTTTCACTCAGTGAGGTGTATGCTCACTTCATGGCATTTGAGATGCACCTTGAATAAAACAATCTTCTGATCGATGGATAAAGCTAGAATGCTACAGTGAACCAGATCTCAATGAACTTGGCATCGTGTGGCAACGATGGTGGATGCGACAAAAACCATGGTAGCTGCAGCCACCAGTCATCATCTCCAAACATTGGAGGCCATGGACAATATCAGTACAACTCCAGGGTGGCAATCAATGTACATGTCAAGTGTGCAGCAAAGTCAGGCACGTAGCACTAAAGTGTTGTCATCACGTCAAGCATTCATATCAATCTGAAGATAGCCGTGTAGTTGTTGCCACCGCCACTCAATCCTATGTTGGTGCAAATGGGCACATCGACACCGGAGCCACAGATCACATCACTAGTGATCTTGATCGACTCACTATGAAGAAAAGGTACACTGGGAAAGACTAAGTACTGGTAGCCAATGGTGCAGGTATATTCATCACTCACATTGGCTATTTGAAATTTCATACCCCGCAACTTTGATCTAGATTTGAACAATATTCTTCATGTGCCTAGGGCTTCTAGACATCTTCTTTTGGTCCACAAGTTTTCTAAAGATAACAATGCTTACTTTGAATTTCATGTTGATTATTTCCTTGTTAAGGATCGAGCCACAAAGATGGTTCTTCGAGAGAGAGAGGTGTGAGGGTGGTCTATATCCCTTGTGTCCAAGCCAAGCTCCTGCTCTGAAATCTGCCTTCTCTGGTGTCAAACCAACTCAGCATCAATGGCATTGTCGCTTAGGGCATCCATCTTCATCTATTATTCAATGTGTCCTTTTGCAAAATAATTTGCCATGTTCTGGCAACTCTAGTCAAACATTAGTTTGTGATGCTTATCAAAGAAGCAAAAGTCATTCATTGCCTTATTATTCCTTGAACACTATTTTTTCTTCTACATTAGAGCTTATTTACTCTGATGTTTGGGGTCCTTCTCCCACCTTTGTTGGTGGTTTTAAATACTATACTAGTTTTGTTGATGCCTTTAGCAAATTCACATGGATCTATCTATTGAAAAATAGGAGTGAATTTTTCTGAGTTTTTATGCAATTCCAGTCTCATGTTGATCATTTCTTGAATAAAAAGATAATTTGCATGCAAATTGATTGGGATGGTGAAAATAGAAAATTACACACTTTCTTTAATGAAGCGGTGGAACATCACGGAGGAGGGCGACCACGTCAAGCTATGGTTCCAGGTGCCTGGGCTCTCAGAGGATGACCTCGACAGCACCATCAATGAGCACATGCTCACAGTGGAGGACCCAAAAATGACACAAGGGGGGTGGCTAACATATAACATAATAAAAATATGGACATGATAAGTACTAAACCAAGAAAACAGAAACCTTAGCATAAATATCAAGGACTACCATATGAATTAGAAGTAACAACATATTCCAAAGCAACATTATTCTATCAAAGAAGGTTGAGGTAATGTAGTTCATATTGTACACAGAAGCACCACTACCAACAAAAAGCATTGGCTACAGTAAACAAAGGAAATGAGTGAGATACCTCAGCAAAATAGTTCGCTGAATTTCAACACATATAAGAATAGATAGCAGAGTAAATTCAAAGTAAGTGTTATGTGCCCAAGGTTGTCCTGAAATAACCTAAAGTAAACAGAATAAATTGTCCATGTGATAAAACTATAGAACGATACGGATAGCTATTAACAAGATGGAAATTCTTGCTTATGTTACAAAGATAACTTGATAAAGTTTACATGCAGAGCACATATGTGTAGGATCGGAATTGGCAACAGAGGGGGGGTGAATGGTGCCTACAATAACTCCCCAAGTATTCACACCGATTTCTTCTCCAATAGCTAAAAGAGCTATAAAGCAAGAAATTCGCTCAAATGAAGTCGAAAACAACTTTGCCGATTCACCGAAGAGACTTGCAGAAAAGGCAAGGAAAGATCAGCACATAATCCTCTGAAAAACGCACTTGAGATCTTGCCTCTTCTCTTTGACTGAAATCTGAGCTCACATTGGTTCTGAAAAGGAACAAGATTGAGTGCAGCCAAAAACAGCAGAAGGCAAACTGAAAACCGAACTAAAATTGCAGTTTTTGCTTGCTGAAAATTGAGCTAAATAAAGTGCACAAGCTGCTGAAAACTACTGCAGAAACTGCACTGAGATTGCATACTTTGCTGCTGAAAACTGCTGCAAAACAGTAACCTGAAAAGCTTGACAAAAATCTGCAATTAGCCGAGCACTTGAACCTGAACCGAACCCTGCTGCAGGCTGCAGCCGAATACTCCAAACAGCAGGCTGCTGCTGCCTTAAAACAACAATATATGACTAAAAACAGCAGCTAAAAAGAGGACTGCACACAAGCTGCACTCCACCTCATCTCCTGCGCCTCCCTACTTCTCAAAAGACAAGAACAAAACTCAAGTACTTCTCCCCATCCAGCTCTAACCAGATACACACACACTGCTCGGCTTCTCACTTCTAATCTTCTCTGCTCAAACAACAAAAAAACTGCACACACACACACAGCCCCAACCGAGCACCCATCTCTGGTCTACCCAACAGAAATCTAAATACTCAAGTACTTCAACTACATTTTAGACAACACACACATAGCCCACCAACACCCTCTCTCAAGTGCTGCTGCTGCACCTTTTTCGTCCCCATACACAGCCAGCCCCTGCTAGCAGTCATACATACACATACTACCCGAGCAGCAAACTGAGAACGTAATGTACTGCAGACTGAAATTGAAATCCATTGACTGAAACCAGCCGAACATAAATCACTGCAGACCAACCAAAAGGGAGCAGCAAACCGCCGAAATCAGACTTGCTGAGATATTCGCAATAGCAGTAATTGCTTGCCGGCGAAAGAGACAAGTTGAGAACAGAAAACATTCAGCCGAACCAACTACTCATTTTCTTGAACCTGCAGACCCGAAAATGAGAAATTCACAAGAAATTGCTCAAAGCTTTTGGGTCAAATGATCTGGATTACAAGCTAAATAGCATCAAGACCTCAGGGATCCAAGGAATTCATCAAGAGAGCTAGAAAATGAAGATTGAGCTAAAATCTGAAACATTAGCAGATATTTGGAATTATTCCCAAATTCCTTTCCATCTTTTAATCCTTTGCTCAATCACTTTTGAGGATGGGAGGGAGATAAACTCAGAGAATGAAATCACACTCCACATTGAGATTTGCATCTTGGAAATTAACTAAAGAAGAATCCCCTGCCATCAAACCCTAAAACAAAAGAAATGGGCTGCTCACTCAGGGAGGAGAAAAACTCATTGATTCTTGCTATTTCTCTTGGGAATAACTGATCACTTAACCTTGATGATTTCCCAACACAGAGCTAACCCATTTTGCTAGAATCAAACCAGAAATCAAGAACACCGAAGAGCAGCAGAGAGCCAAAGCCAAAAGAAAATCAAATCACTCAGACACAGAGCATCCCAAAATGATTCATTGCAATAAATGATTTCAGAGGAATGTTTACATAATGAGTTACATTCTTCTCACTCCCTGGCTATTCAAAGAACTCACCCCCTTTTCTTTTTCTTGCACACACGCACAGCCTACAGGAGCTCCAAGAGCAACACCCTAAAGTACATGCTCACCGAAGACAAGAAGAAGGAACACACGTAGAGCTCAAAACCAACAAGAATGAGCAGCTGCCTCACTACTCTTCCTCCATATATTTCTTTTACACGCAGGGAGTAGCAACCAACATCTTGTTGGACACCCAGACCACAGAAGACAAAAGGGAAAACCTCACTTGCTTCCCATCTCCAACTGGCAAATCAAGAATTGGCAGCAACTGTCCACTCCATGCCACCTTCCCAAATAAGGCAAAGGTCAAAGCCTGGGCAAAGTGGAGGGAAAACTCAATTCCACTCCAAACCCTAACATCTTGCTTCCATTTTGCCGCCTTGCGTATTTTACCGAAATGCCCCTGCCGCACTATCCTGGAAGCTTCCTGTCGACGCACGACCGCACCCGGCATCCTGACCGTCTGGACCTCGACTCCTCCCTGAGTCTAGTCCCGGTCCGCTCGTCATTGTCCGTCGTGTTCGTCACGGGTAGTTCCGGTCCTTTGTTTCCCGGCTCGCAACCACCTCAGTAGCCTCGATCATCTTCGGTATCTTTGACCGTCTGGACCTCGACACCTCCTGTGTCTAGTCCTGGTCCTCCTCGCCTCACAATGACCTAACTCCGAAGTCCTGCAGTCACACAGACAAGCAAACCATCACATAGCACCGCACGAAACAGCATAATCAACATTAGCACAAGTGAAGGTACTCAATCCTAGAGCACTCAAAACAAACTCAAACTCACTAAACCAGTCATCAATTACTCATCACAAACATAGGGATACCTCCACATGGTCTCTCAATATGTTGTTATTTAATGCATGCTTTAGTCCTCTTCTCAAAGACAATTGAAAAAAAAAACTAATGTGTAGGCAATCCATTTTCTGGCACTAGAGGGGATCATGCTTAGGTCGGCAGAAAGAGTAAAATGAAGTATATTAAATAAACCAAGTGAGCTAACTAAAAAAATAATACATCAACATGATTTGCACTTCACAGTTCTGTCAATAGATAATAGAAAGTCATCTTTACACTTCTTAGTTCTGTCAATAGAAAGTCAACATGATTTGCACTTCTCATGATATATATTCTACACTTCTGTTCATTCTCAAGGCATTCCATCTTTGCCAATACAATATGGTGATCTTTACAGTAAAACAACTAATCTTTACACCACACTGAATCGAGATCAGTGAAAATGTGAATTAGCAGAAGCCAAAATTCACATGGACAAATTTGGGCAACATCCAAAATTAGCAATTAGCAGCATTTCTAGCCATTAGATAGAATTGTTCAAACAATTAACGTGCAACATATTGGCATTGACAGCCCATATTACCATTCAAAGTTTTAAACTATACATATTACCATTATTACTTGTGTTCATCCAAGATGTTAATCTCTAATTCTGCATGATGAACAGAGAGCAAGATAACCAAATCCATTCTTGACTAGTAGATAAGTTAGATCTGGGGTGGGGCTGGAGGATGTGGAAGACGCACCTCATCGACCTTGAGGTCGCCGCGACCATGGAAGAAGCAGAGGTGTTGCTAGGGTGAGGGAGGTGAAGGAGACAAGGGAGCTCAGTGTGGTGAGGGGGAGGCGAAGGAGACTAGGGTGAGGCAGGTGCTGCAGCCAGGGGGAGGAGGCGGAGGCGGCGTTGGCGCATGGCCAGTCGGGGGCCGCGCACAGGTGCGGTGCGGCAGCGAAATCGAGCTTGGCACATGGATAGGGTTAGTCAATGGGGAGTTGGTTTCTTGAGGAAATGAGGACTGAGCTGAGCGTTCGTGTTTAACTGTTCATGTTATACGGCCACACGGGCTAGTGGGCCACATTACACATGTAATGAGGGGCTATTGGGCTAGACCGGATGCTACATGGGCTACATGAACAATAAAATCACCTTCATTTAGCTAGGCCAGGACCCAGACTACAGCTCCCCAAGCCCAGGCCCTGGGTCCACCCTTGCATGCTCGAGATCAAGTGGAAGGGTGCCAAGATGTGCGATGGCGATGACGAGATGCCGGCAGACGTGCACGGGTGGGCTCCTTCCATGTTGGGCTTCTCATGACCAGGGAGTATGATAGAACCAACGTGAAGGCCGAGCTCAAGGCTAGGATGCTATGGTGACCGTTGGCAAGTCTAACTAGCACAGCGTAGACAGTGTCAGGTTCGAGTTGAAAAGCCCAGACAAAGAAGTCAAGAGCCCTGACCCAGGCGCAACCACAGGAGGAAGATCAAGCACTATCCCAGTCAGTTGTACCCCTAATCCAACCCAAGGTGATGCAAGCATGAACCCAGCGCCCCAAGGTGATGCCGTGCAACAGACAAGCACGAACCCAGCGCCCCAACATCAGAAGAAAAAAGAGCCCAAGCCCAAGGTCGAGGATGGCTCTCGCTGAAGGCATATATGCAAGGCATTTTCCCTGCTACTTTAAACCCTTTTGTTTGAAATAAGGTTGAAACATTTTCTCATGGACCATGTACAAAAATGGAGCATGCTTACTCTAGGAATGAATGATTGATGGATGGAAAATCTAGCTAAGATTTTAAAATTGAACCTTATTAACGCCTGGGATTAAAACATTATATGTAGGCTAGGTTACACTTCTGTTGTTTTTGCTGCATGTACTAATGTCGTTTTTATATTTTTGCAATAAAAATAGAGAAATACTAACCAACCGTATACTGTTCCGACAGGATAGGCGACAACTGTTTGATTCAAATAGCACGAATCTCAATGCTACTCTATTACTTCCACTCCTCCGCTCCCACAGCGACTCGTCTCCTTTCTCTCCTACTCCCTCTCGCTCTCCCTCCCTCACCGCTGCCGCCATCGCCTCAAATCTCCACCACCGCTGACCTCGCTGCTCGCTGGATCCGGCGGCTTGGAGGGACACTGTTGTCAGATTTGGCATCAGATAAGGGAAATTAGCCTCTCCCACTACGGGTTCACCCTCCCCCCGTGCATAGAAGAGGTTGGGGGGAGGTGGTGGTGGACGGCGGTGGGAGCGATGGGTGGGGTAGAAGGACGGTGGAGTGGTGTCTATGGCAGTTAGGTTGGGCGGGGTGACACGGTAGGGAGGGGTCAGGGGTTCATGATGAGGCAGCAATGGCACTGCCAGCCATGGGTGGTGGTGGGGGGGGCAGGGGACAATGAACAAGGTGCATGGAGCTACCTGGGGCGGCGCGGCAACAGTGACTGGTGACGAGGTACACCCTATACCATTGAAAGTCCTTCCAATGGTGTACCGTTCGGTTATTGATCTCTCAAAATAAGGGTGTGTTTGGCTTGTGCAGTGGCCTTATTTTAGAATCTTAATAGTTTTTTCAATATTTCTTTTTATTACATAGAAAGAAATAATATTTAAGCCAATGAAACTCAATAAGTCTATTATAAAATTAACCTTCTTGTGATCGAGTTGCTTTCAAGCCATATCTCGGGATGAACTCAAATTTTCAAGCACGCGTCCTTCATCCGATCCACCCTCCAAAATTAAGGCCACATTTGAAATGTTGATTTTTTTTATTTATGCAAGAATTGGATTTGTTTCCTGTTAAATTCATGTGTTCCAAGCAGGAGCTAAATAGTAGTACAAACTTTGTGCATAGCCAAATTTGAACATGTTTCAGGCTTACATTCTCGGTTTCTCCGAGGTCAAGCTATACAGCACCTTTTTGTATAGGTTAACTTGACCAACATGATTATATGAAATTATTTTTAGGACCTATAACTGTTTAAAAAACATTTTCTAATTTAATTGGAACTAAAAACCCCTTATTCTAATTCATTACATTTAATGTAATAAATATATAACATCTTCCCTCATGGCACATATAAATATTACTTTTGGAAGAAAATCTTTCCTTTGAAAAATGGAAAAATTGATGATTTGCCACTCCTATGGTATTGGTTTTAGGATTTCTCACTCATAAGTTTTTGTTTGATGATTTGCCACTCCTATGGTGAAAATAGCTGAGATTTGCCACTATTTCTATATGTTGAAGTATAAGTGAATTGCCCATCTTTCCTCATTAGTTTAACCTTTTGGTGAACTGACTGGTGCATGAAACTCAATATGATATCAGAAACAAGAGGTCTTAAGTTCGAGATCCGGTTGGCGCAATTAAATAAAAATAATTGTAGCCCACTTCTATTCCACGTTTTAGGCCTGAGAGAGTCTACATGTGAGGGCGACTGTTGAAGTATAAGTGAATTGCCCATCTTTCCTCATCAGCTTAAGCTTTTGAGTGAACTGGCTGGTATATAAAATTCAATACCATAAATTGGCATTTTTATTTTCTTAAAAAAGCATATGTAAAGACAAACTCGCCCTTGCCTTGAGTTGGCCGAGCTGGACCTCAAAGCTTTGGACCATATGGCTCGGCCTTGCCGTAATCCCCCATTCCCTACCCTTCTTCCTCCTCCTCGTATATCTTCCCATGTGTGCTGCTCCTAGTGTTGCGCTGTGTGCAAGGAGCTCGAGCTGTGGAGTCACATCGAGATGCGCAGGCATGTCCTGCTCCCCCTTTGAGCTCAGCCTCCACAGGATGGCATGGGCCATCGTGCGCCATGGCACACAGCACGAGGTGCTCTAGAGCGATCAAGTCCGCAGGTGACGATGAGTTCCTCCTCTTCCTTGTGAGTAGTGAGATTTCTGTTGAGCATTGGAGGTTGGAGCAATGAAGTGATGCGTCAGTAAGTAATAGTCGGTCGAGAGAGTAATTACTTTCATCACAAGGAAGAAAGCACCGAGGACCAATGCCATACTCATGTTGGAATCTTGTCACGGATCAACACGCCCAAATCAGTCAGGAATTCTCTATTGCTTGATGATGAACAGTGAATCCAGAGGACAAGAACGAACAGAATTTCAGAGTCTTAGGGACTGAGTGTTTTGGAGCAGTTTTTTGGTATATTCTCAAAACTACAAATACTCCTTAATACAAAACAACTTAGACTCTTTTGCTAACTAATCAGACTACCTGTGATCCAGTTTTACTGGCCTCTCCTTCCACGACCAGTGTGCACTGCGCTAATTGAAGACTGCACTAACAGCGCTTTGACGACCACACACACAATGATGACCACATACACACACACTGTCGACTACTACAATAGCTAGTTGAGTACAACTACTACAATAACCGGTCAAGTATGACTATTGCTACAGTAATTGGCCAAGTTACAGTACTTGAGCGAGTACGACTGCTATTACAGTAGCTAGTCAAGTACGACCACACACACTGCCAACCGCACACAGACTTATGACCGAGTCAAGTTTATTCGACCACACTCAACCCCCTAAATCTGACTTAGACTGTGAGATCTCTGATGATGATCAATTCACGCATTTCACCAAACTTGATTCTAGGAAGTGCCTTGGTAAGGACATTGGCTCGCTACTCCTCTATGCTGATATGCTCCACATTTATTTGTCCATGTTCTACACATTCTCTAATAAAATGAAAACTTGTATCAATTTGCTTACTTCTTCCATGGAACACCGGGTTCTTCATGAGTGCAATTACCGACTTGTTGTCCACGTACAAGATCATTAGTTTAGGCTTCTTCTCAGTGATTTCACTCAACAAACTTCTGAGCTAGATTGCTTGACCAGCTACGCTTTTGGTCGCCATGAACTCAGCTTCATATGAGTTGAGTGCAACACTCTTTTGCTTCTGTGAGCTCCATGCTAGTAATGTCGAGACTCAAATATGCAAATCTGGACTCTCTGTGTATACCGCACTAGTCTAGGATCACGCTAGTACACATAGTTTAACATAGATGAGATATCAACCATATAAATTCTAAAATAAAGAGAACACTCAAATATTAATAATTGTCAATGTACGATCTTATGGCCAAGCTTACAATCTCACTAGCCTGAAGGGCTCAAAATCTAACAGCAAAAAATCAAATAAGCGTAGAAGCCACTTGACATGCCCATAGACAATAGACTGGGGAGCGAAGTTCTAATCCGCGAAGTCACTGAAGTATCCTTCTTTTGGTACCTCCTGCTGGTATAACTCCTCCTCAACTGAGCAACATGGGGCATAAAGTTGTGAGTACATTGGTACTCAACAACTCATTTTGTAAAAAATAAATGCAATATAATATGCAAGGCTTACCAATGTATGGTTGAAAGGTTAGTTTGCACAAAGCAATATTTTAAAGTAAATACGTAAAATAGATCAAAAGTGAACTTTAAAGAAAAATAATAATAAATAAATAATCAACGGAATAGATTAAGTCACTTGTAAAGCCCCCATCCACAAGCTAAACCACTAGTAAACTAATCATTCACTTTCCAACGATAACCAATCCAAGTTTTATGAAACTCTACCCCTCGTGTGAAATCACCGAGCATTATTTATAACCGGGGACATGGCTATTCGAATAGTTTTACACACTGCAGAGGTTGCATAACTGTACCCACACGATGTGATTAGCCTCATACTAGGGAAATCACAACAATGCTTTTACAAAGTTCAACCTCAACTCAATCCCGCGCGCTAGGGTTTCGCATCACACCCCTTTTTCGCCTCATGGAAATCAGCAACCATGTTTATCACAATGGCGAGATTGAAATTGAAATATCCCAAATGAATCAGTTAGGTCTATCCCATACTAAACATGTGGTTTGCACGACATGGCTCAGATCAATAGCGCATAAATTTAAACCTTTAGACATTACCCATGTTTGCACAATAAAGCTCAGATCAATGGCGCACAAGTTAAGTCCTTAATATTACCCGAGCGAGACTTCCATATTCCACAAAGTGAATCCACACTCCGCCCTTTACTGCACGATCACTTGCCTAAATAAAAACCAATTTTATAAAACCAACACCAATATCATACCAAAGCCATGGCTCAAATTTTTGTAACTGTAGCACCAACCATAATTTCATATCTCATTAGGTCAAATTAATTATTCGCATGTGATGACAAACCCATCGAACTATAAGCATAACTAAGCATATAAATCGTACCACCCAAATGACATTTAGTATAGTATCACTATATAGCTCCCAACCTATGGTGACAATGGCATTGTGGTGTTCAGGTTATCAAGGAGTAATAGATCAAATAGGATGATAGCTACCAATACAAGGATTCATAATAAAATAGCGATGCAGGATAATTTAAAATAAAATAATAAAATAATAGATTAAAAACTAGGTTCAACATGGTCAAGGGACATGACTTGCCTTCGTCTTCCTCAGCGAGGGACTCTGGAACTTTTGGCAGCGCTCTTGCTCCTTCGAAGATGGGATCTAACGAGGGAGGAAATGATCGAAGCAACAAAACAAAATCAAATGAACTCTAAAATTCTCAAAACTAGAACCAAAATGTTGAGCTCAATTTTAGATGAATTTAGAAAAAAGAACAGGGTTAATCAGAGTTAGGACGGAGAAGAACAGGCTCTCAAAAAATTAAATATAAAGAAAATACTAAATATTTGGAAAAAAACTATTGTGCTGTGGACTCAGTGCACGAAAAGAGGGGTTCACGGTGGACTCAGCTCATAGAACAGTACACACAAGGTAGGTGCTGACGCGGCGGCTAGGGCTGATGTGGCGGTTGGCTGCGCTGACACATGGCACTTGGGTTAACGTGGCTGCTGACGTGGCACTGACACTTGGCATGGTGACGTGGCGCTGACACATTGTGCCACGTGGCGGCTGAGGCTGACGTGTCTACTAACTGGGCCGCTAACTCGGACGGGTAGGGTCCACGGGTCTAAGTCATAGTACAGCTGACATTGGTGTGTCATTGGCGTGGTTATACAAAACTGATTTTACACTCGGGCGATCATACAGTAAAGGGGGAAGTGTTGGAGCACTTCGAGGGATGAGATAGTCTCGTCCGGGTAGACTTAAGAACTTAATTTTGTGCGCCATTGATCTGAGCTTTACCGTGCAAGCCACATGTCTGGTATAGGATGGACCTGGCTGATTAATTTGGGATGTTTCAACTTTAATCTTGCCATTGAGTTGAACATGGTTGCTGATTTCCATGTGACGTAAGGGGGGTGCCATGCGAAACCCTAGCGAGCGGATTGAGTTGTAACTGAACTTTGTAAAGGCCTTGTTGTGATTACCTTAGGCCGAGGCTAATCACATCGTGTGGGTACAACGCAACCTCTACAGAGTGTAAAACTATTCGAATTGCCGCGTTCTCAGTCATGGACAATGCTCGGTGATTTCACACGAGGTATAGTTATTTCTGAAAACTTGTGGATTGTGGTTAGACAGTGAATGGTTAATTCACTATTGGTTCAGCTTATGAATGGGAGGTCCATAAGTTGTTGGTTTAGCTTATGGATGGGAGGTCCATAAGTGGTTTATTATAATTCCTTTGATTATTATTTTTTATTATTTTATTTAAAGTTCGCTTTCAATCTATTACCTGTATTTACCTTTAAATGTCATTTTATGCAAATTAACCTTTTGACCTTCCATTGGTAAGCCTTGCATACTATACCGCATTCATTTGTTACAAACGACTTGCTGAGTACCAATGTACTCACAGCTTTATGCCCAATGTTGCTCAGTTGAGGAAGAGGAGTATCACCAGCAGGAGGTTTCAGAAGGAGAGTACTTCAACGACTTCGCGGATTAGGCTTCGTTCTCCACTTAATAGCCTGTGGGCTTGTCGATTGGTCACTACGCTTTATTTTGGATTTCCGCTGCTAGTTTTGTTAAGCTCTTCGGGCTAGTTTATTGTAAGTTTGACCATAAGATCGTACCTTTTGAGTTTTATTGATATTTGAGCTTTCCCTTATTTTAACGTGTATATGGTTGTGATGACATCTATGTTTGACTGTGTGTACTAGCGTGTTCCTGGGACTAGTGCAGTATACAAAGAGAGTCCGGATTTGCACATTTGGGTCTCGATAGTTAGTCGAGTATCACAGATGGTTTTTTATAGAAAACCGTCTGTGAAAGTCGACTATCACAGACGATTTTTTCTCAAAAACCGTCTGTAATGTAAGTTATCACAGACGGCTTGCGAGCCATCTGTGATAACCACCTATTACCACTGACACATAAAAACAGACAGCTGGGGAACCGTTTGTGATGACGGTTCTGAATCGTCTGTGATAGGACTATTTGTAGTAGTGTAATACCATGCACGAGGAGCTTGTCGAAACCCATACAGAGCTTTATAAAGTCTATACACCTTGTATTGTTCATTCATCACCTCATACCCTTCTGGCTTGCGACATATACTTTCTCTTGTAATTCTCCATTCAAAAAAGCCGTCTTGACATCCATATGGTGCACTTTCCACTTATTTTGAGCAGCTAGTGCCAGTAATAACCTCACGGTCTCAATTCTTGCTACCGGAGCAAAAACCTCTTCGAAATATATTCCCTGCTTTTGTACATAGCCTTTTGCAACAAGTCTGGCTTTATATTTTATGATCTTCCCTTCCGAGTCCCTTTTCACTTTGCAGACCCACTTCAGACCGATAAGTCTTTGTCCTCCCGGCAATTCAGTTAACTCCCATGTTGTGTTGGTTTCAATCGAGTTGATTTCCAAATCCATCGCATCAACCCAATGCTTCTCTTTTACTGCTTCTGAGAAACTCCTTCGCTCTTCTATTCCAATCTGCAACAATTCTCCCAATGGCAAACTTATAGGTTCTGTTGCTTCATATATTTTAGAAATTGATCG
Source organism: Melocanna baccifera (assembly GCA_036346265.1). Taxonomy (NCBI): domain Eukaryota; kingdom Viridiplantae; phylum Streptophyta; class Magnoliopsida; order Poales; family Poaceae; genus Melocanna; species Melocanna baccifera. Next base: position 3,905,824 of record CM070699.1, on the reverse strand, counting down.
GTAATTCAGAGGTTTCTCCTCTAGTGACTCTTCTGAACCAACTGGTTCTGAGCTGGATTCGTTACTCTGTTCTAGACCCTCCTAGTCGGCAAGATTGGACGGTATGACTTCCGTAGGGGTGTCGAAGTCTTCTCTGACTTCTGTTAGTACTTTTGTTGTTGGTTCTGCTACAATAAACTTGGTCCAACTGTTACGGTTTACTTCTGCGCCTTCCTTCCAATCCCAACACCTATTCCCCTTGAATATCACATCCCGACTTACGTGGAGCTTGTTTTGACTTGGATCGAGAAATATATGTGCCTTGCTCCCTTCCTCAACACCAAGATAGACCATTGGTATACTTCTATCATCCGATTTTCGAGTGTAAACCGATGGAATCTTTATGTGAGTGTTACAACTAAACAGTCTCAGATGATCCAGCCTTGGTCTTCTTCCTATCCAAATCTCATAAGATGTAATGTCAGCTAGTGCTTTGGTGGTTACTCGATTTAGAATGTGGACCGCATGTCATACTACTTCTCCCCAAAATCGTCTAGGCATCTTCATACTCTTCAGTAGACTTGTTGCCATCGTTACCATAGTCCTATTCTGTCGTTCAACAATACCATTTTGCTGAGGTGTATATGGTGCAGTCAGATGCCTCTATATTCCTTCATTCTCACAGAAGGTTTTGAACACATTTGAGAGAAATTCCCTTCCCCATCTATCCATAGGGTCTTCAGTTTGCATCCAGTCTCTGTTTCTACAACAGCTTTGAATTTTCTGAATTCCTTGAATGTGTCACTCTTCTCCTTGAGTATTTGAACCCATATCATCTGACTGTAGTCATTGACAATTAAAAAAATAGTTGTTCTCAGCAATAGTCGATGGGGTGATCGGTCCACAGAGATCTGCAAGAACAAGTTCTAACTGTTCTATGGTCCGATACTCGACCATATTTGGGAATGGAAGTCGCACCTGTTTTGTAAGCAAGAAACCTTCGCAGATTTGAGTGGGATGACTTATCCTCGGCAATCTGACAACCATTTCTTTCTCTCCCATTGACTCGATTGACTGAAAGTTGGTGTGTCCCAATCTTGCATGCCACAACCATGCCTTGTCTTCCATCCTTGCTAGCAAACAAACCGGCTCACTGGTTTTAATAAAACCTTATGAAGCTGATTTCAAGTGCGTTCGACCTTCATCAAGAGTTTGTTACACCGATCATACAACCACATAAAGGTGTCATAGATAACCACCTTGCTCCCTGTCTCCATTAGCTGACCAATACTCAAGATGTTATTACACAGATTTGATATATAATATACCTCTATCAACAATCTTTTGTTCACCTTCTTTAAATTTGAACAAAATTAAACCTTTTCCTTTGATCTGAACAGTAGAGCCATCTCCAAACTTGACATTTCCCTGAACTAATTCATCGAGTTCATAAAATTTTCCTTTGTCTCTGATCATATGATTACTTGCCCTATTGTCTAAGTATCACAAATCGGAGGTGGTCTGAGAATCCCTGCTAGTCCGTAATATCGGTAAGACCTTCGCTTCATACAGTAAGACTATCTTCTGAGTGTCTTCAACTGTTGTCAACATCAATACTGGCCCATCCCGAGTTTCATTAAGATGCACCTCCTCACCTTGCTGCTTGCCTTTGCACTCTGAGACATAGTGCCCATGTTGGCTACAGTTGAAATACTTGATATGAGTTTTGTTACGGCCTATCCCGGACCAACGGGTAACTCCCTCTCCTTGACGAGTCATGGTTGTGCCACCCTAGCCTACACTGCCTCGCCCACAACCTCTCCACTAACCTCTTCCATGTCCTCGGGAGTCACATCCTCGTCCTCAGAAGCCGCTTTCTTGACCATGGGTGTTTCCTCCTTCAGAGCTCTCTACTCCTCCTCTGGAGGTGTAGGCCAACTGATTGGAGTTGAAACCTTGTTGTGGTTTTCACTCAGTTTGGGAGAACAACAATTGATCTCCCACATTGTTGTTATTCGATCGCCGGTTGAGTCTTTCTTTATAAGCTTGGAGCTGTCCAATTGCTTCTTCAAACTGCATCATCTCAAGATCCGAGTACTGCTCAATTGATGCCACCAATTGTAGATACTTATCCGGCACTGAGTCCAGAAGCTTCTTGACTAGCACAACATCCTCCAATGTGGCCCCGAAAGCACTATACTTAGCTGTCATAGCACTCAATTTCCCCGTGAATTCATTGATCGACTCTCTTTCTTGCATGCGAATTGAATTGAATTCGCTCTTGAGTGTTTGGAACTTCACTCGATCAGCACCGAGATATCAAGTCTTCAGACCATTCCATACCTCGTTGGCTAACTTCTTCACGATCTGCAGAAGGATGTCTTCCGGGATGGCTTGGAAGAAGAATGCGTGTGCCGCTTTGTTCTTCCTCTCGTCTGCGTCCACCCCGACCGTAGGTTCTATTGCCTCCCAGACTCCTTGTGCATCCATGATCACCTCCATCTTAATTGCCCAAGTGATATAATTGGTTGCTGTCAACATCGAGATCTGTTGCTGCACTCCGCTGCCATCCCTTGCAGCCCGATGGACGGTGAGCGCCATTGCCAAAGATCACAAAGCCTTTCTAGTCATAGAATACGACCTCGTGAGACTCCAATCAGATCCACAGGATCTCTGACCGCTTCGCTCGAGTCTCCAACTTCTTCAACTCTTCCACCCCTTTCAGTACCACGATCACCCCGATCGCAGCACCTACTCAGACTCCGTCCGATCTTCTTTCAACTTCGCACTCGAAGTCAATCTATCGACTTGCTTAGATAGTCGTAGCTCTCCACGATCTTGAGCTCAGGTAGTCATAGTTCTTCACGATCTTTCGAGTGCTTGTGCCTCCTCTATTTGTTCTCATAACTTCTTTGTTTTCAAATAAGACGGTGACGATACAATCATATACGAGGACTTCAATAAACAAGATTGTTTTGTGGAGCCTTTTTACTCGCCACACCTTCTCTGAGGTAGGATCTCCTTTATTTATATTCAAGATTATAAAGAACACCTATAATTACAATATGGACTCGGACTCGACTTCTTATTGTTATAAGACCCCAGAGCTGAATCTACTCGACCTCCTAGTTCGATTTTACTACCAAGTTAATCCGACTCGAACTAATCAAGATTATATTAATTCCAATAGCTCCTTACCGGAATGCCCCTGTTCGGGGGAGAAACAGAGGAGGATGTGCCTGCGGAGGTGTTCGAACTGCGAGACCTGATGAGCTCTACAGTGTCACCGGCCTTCAAGTGCCTACTGGAGCTGTCGCAGGCTGGGCGCGAGGTGCTTGCAAGCCTACTAGCCTTCCACCCTGACGAGCGGTTCACGGCGGCAGAAACGCTGGAGCACCTGTGGTTCGCGGAGGAGGCAGTATCCCTTGTTTTCGCGGGAGCAGAGCACCCTAGCTTTGTGTCTCTGTTGTGGTTCAAGTAGGAGGCCGTATCCCTTATTTTCGCGGCAGTAGAGCACCCTGCGTGTCTTTGGCTAGCTTGGTAGTAGTACGTAGTACTAGTTTGTGCAATGCTGATTCTTGTAATCTTTTGTTTATTTGCTGTAAGCTTATTTAGTTGCTAGGAAGCAATCCATTGCTGCTTCCTCCTCCTTATTTACAAATAACGAGTATTTCTTTCGATTTATAGGTAAAAAGTTCCTACGAAAAAAATCTTTAATCAGATAAAAAAAGTTGTAGAAATTCTGATTTTAATTAAGACAAAATGAAAATATATCATGCGTCTTTCAGATGGCCCGCATATAATTATAACGATGAGGATGTCGTCCAAAACGTAATAGAAATCATCAAGTATCTCCACAAGTAACCCTTCAATCACCTATTTTTAGTATGACTACAACTGTCAGGTCCCAACTCTCCTAAATCTACTAGTTATGTGCCCGTGCGTTGCTACGAAACCATAAAATTAACACTAAAACACTAAAATAGCATATTACGTTAACCAATCTCTTTTTCACATTTGAAAATCTAATGCAATCAATCAACAAAATGCCCAAAGAACAGAGAGCGCATTTCACGCCTAACATCCAAAATCCATGATAAAGAATAGACAAGCATCAACAAACTCAATTAATCTCAACAAAATGCCCAGTAAATCCTCCTAATAAAGGAAATAGTATGTGAAGCATTAAAATTTCAACGGAAGAAGAGCAGATCTAACAAAATATATATGTGTACAATACTACTATTCCCACAAAAGTACAACCGCTAGTGGAAACAATTAGCTGACATGATTGTGAGTCACTACCTCCTTGTAGATATCCACATCCAAGTTTGCTGTATAAATCTCTTGGCCATGTCTCCCATAAACAAGTGAACCCTACACCAGAGAGCAAAACCATAACCCTACACCATGATATGACAATGTTCAAACAAGCGAAAGAATGATGATGAAAAGAGCTTGACACTCACGTCCTTCTACCTTATCCTCATGTGTAGGCTTGCATAAAAATCTTAATTTAATCCTCCATTCATATGTAATGTAGCTGATGGACTACATATTACATAGCTGAAGAACGTCAGAAACAACTCGCATGGATTGGGTAAAACTTTGAGCAAATCAATACTAACTTACGTATTCAAAAAACAACACATTAATGTCCTATTTGTGCAACAAAAAAGTAACATTTCATGGAATTCCATATTAATGCTGCATCTCTTCTAGAAGAGCAAGCTCTCTTCTAGAAAACCATTGCATGTTACGTAGATAGTGTGTACTAAAAAGTAATTTTTAAGAGACATACACACAAAACCACACATGTGTACATATTATATCGCTAAGATGTTAGCCATAGAAGAACATGCAACAAACTGAGTGATCAATGAACTTTTGATTTTAAGAAATGCTTTGTCAAAAGAAAGCAGTTTACATTACAAACATCTCCACCATTTGATCATACGAAAAAAAGATAAAATAAGATGGCAAAAAGCCACAAAGCTTTGACAACTAACCTCCATTTTTAAGAATTATTCAAGTGAAAACGGAATTCTAGAAAATGGAGAGGATGTACCTGTGGAAATACTCGGTGAATTCTCGATATAAAATCATCTCCAAGCGAGGAAGCTTGAAAGTTCTTATGGTGGAAGCTCGGCTCTAATTAAGGGGGAATCAAGAACACATTAGAAAAGTGAAATAAAATGAAGTGAAAATACATCACTTATGGTGATTATTTATATGCTTTTTCTGCATTTCTTAGTAATCTTCTTAGTGTGTTTTAGGTGAATATTATAAGACCACGAGAAATAGTCCGCTATAATCCATCGAAGAAGACATTATATAGTTTATTATTTAACTTCAGTAGAGATTTGAAGTAATTGTTGCACTATAGAATTTTGCTCAGCCAGGACTAACATGATTCTTGATATAAGTCAATTTTGGTAACATAAAGTAGAAGTTTCCAAAAGTATCTATTTCATAGTTTAGTTCACTCAAGAAAATGTTTGGTAAGTAGTACCTATATGGAAAGCAGAGAATTAGGTGCAACTAAAATAAGAAGCTTCATGGAAGCACTAAACATCCTCTTGCAATAACTCTCAACTTTTCATAAAGGACTTTCCGAGTCTTTTTATACACTTTTCTCGCTCTTAAAGATCGCAATAGCATTGATAATACTATTAAGAAAATAGTTTAAGAATAGTCTTCACTTGAGATAAGTGCAATTCATTTTGTATGAACAAACATCTTTGCATGCATGAATATATAAAGCCCACCTTTCGATGCTGATGATAACATTTACTCCTTGAAATCTGCATCTCTCAAAGATTTCAATAGAATCTTAACAAACTACATACTTTTCATCACATGAGAAGAGCCATTTAGCGTAAGCAGCTCCATAGTAGACATTTACAAAAGGCCAGTAGAGCAAATTAATATTGTCTTCAAGTTCAATGTCATAATTCTTGTAACCCAATTCCCTTAGTAAAACTGAAGAAAACAAGAAGTTCAGTATAAGAACACAGAAGAGAAAGACAGCTACCAAAATTAAGTTAACCAGAGTAGATGAATACCTGCCAAGCCATTGAGCAACTTCAGCTGTCACCTGCATCATGCCAACCTTGATCTCCTTAGAGGAGGAAGACGACGCCTATTGCGGCACCACCTAATGGCCCCACCTACTTCCTTCTGCTGCTCACCTAACCAGAAGATAGAGTTGTAGCAGGCTAGCAGTACTGTAGTTCCCACGTTCAAAAAGGAAATCTTTAAATCAAACGAATAGTGGTTTGGCTACAGCCTTTGATATATGTTCAACATTTACAACCAGGTAAAATGAAAACTTTACTTGAATATAATGCATGAATAGTAAACATAAGCCAAGATGTTTTGTATGATTCGAACTCAACATCTGAAAAAAAGATAGATGATGAGCAGATTCTGCCATTTAAATAATGTAAATAATTTAGAAAGGATAAATGGCCGCATAATCTAAAAAGGAGATACATAAATATATCACTTTCCCTCTAAACATATAACTTTCTAGTTAGTGCCCATTAGTTGCAACAAAAATCCATGATTTGCAGCATATAATTTCCATGTTATAGCACCTTAGCAAACATATATTGCATTGAATAATCTTCAGAACCCGACAAATATTTCAGATTTGTGATAGAACAACCGTTGCACTTTTTTGGTGGGTCAATAATTCAAATTTAGGGACACTCAAATTTTCTCTATGCTAGCAAAGAAAGAATTGAGAAAGTCAGATTCAATTAATATTAATCATCACAAATTGAAATACACGCCGCCTCATGCATGGAGTCTACTGAACCAAGTCTCCGCCACTTCCAGTTCACTCAAGTCACTCAACTAGAGAGAATGTGGATGCTGCCTGTGAGTTTTGTCTTAGAACAATTTAGCCCATCTGTGCTAGTTAAGCTACATTATCATGCAATACTCAGCATTATACAGATAGGATGCTAAAAAGCTTAATTTTTGCACAAACAATAATCTAGAATAGAAGATATCCCGATATCTATCTTGCTGCACTTCCTGTCTTTTAGATAAGCTTTGCTCATCCATCGACAAATAAAAGATACAATTGATTAAGAACAATTTTTAACATGAGAAGCACAAGGTTTTTTACATTGACATTTTCAGCAATCATCACCACCTGAAATTGGAAACTTGTGAATAAAATTTAGAACTAAGATAAAACAAAGCTTGACACTTAAATCTACAGAAACCACTGAAATCTTCACCTTTTTAAAGTCACCCAAAAAGACCTTATTTCTTTCCTAACTCAACTTTCAGGTCAGAAAGCATAACAATTGAGTATTAGGTTGAAAACATGAATATCCTTCTTAGTAGTAAATACCAGAAAGCCTAGCTACTCTCATCTGGTAAGCAAATTGAATATAATAGCAGAAGGCCTGACCAAAATTGCTTCTTCTATAAGAAATTGGAGGCGATCCAAACGAAGCAGCAGAAAAGCCTGACCACAATTGCTTCTCACCATAAGAAATCGGTGGCAATTTTTGGCTAAGAATGTCTAATCATGAGTAATTATTGTGTAAACTGGCTAATGCGTTAACATTGTCGTACTTCTTATGCCAAACAAGAAGGCCCCCATTAATTATACCATTTTCGGCAAAGCATATCAATCTCTACATGTTCCTGGCTTCCTGTAGATGCCCTACTGGTAGTGTTTCTTAAACAAATAATGCCTCTTTGATGGGTCCTTGGGCTTCTTGGAAGCTCCACCCTTCCCCTTCCTAGTGCTGGATTAACATGTCACGGATGAGCATTGAGTAAATAAATAATTATGAAATCAAAACATATAGGTGTAAATGAAACACATGGGGAGAGGCAGCACTTGTACTTCATGTAGACCATTCCACCCGCTCTAGGAAAGGCACTCATTGATGTAGCAGAGCGCAGTGCTTTCATAATAGCATTGCCATCAGAATCCTCTTCCAAGTGCTCAACACCAATCATGTCATCCCCTGCGTTCAGCACCTGTTCGAAGTAGTGGAGAGAGCAATTGCACAATTAGAAACAAATAACAAGAAGCTAACAACCGGTACAGAAAACACCCACTTTGCCCATCAAGTCGAGCTGCTCATCAAGCATGTAATAGTTGAGGTTAGGTCCTTCATCCGTCCTAGAGGCATCTCACGGCCGCCTCTGCCATCCCAACTCCTCCTCATCGACGGTCGTGGTCGCACCTTCCCAAACCTTAAACGCTAGCGTGGCACTTAGGATTGTCATTGCTGTCGGTGGCGGTGGCGCCGTCGTTGGAGTGCGGCGTGGAGGTGGCGAAGGCCATCAAATCTAGGCATCTTCGACGATGTCCTCACTGAATCTGGCTATCCTCATTGACTGGAGGTGAGGAAGGCCCAGATTCGACATCTGACGAGGTGGCGGCTGCATGGGGAAGGGCGAGGCGATGGTGCGTGGCATGGAGAGAGGCTGGGTGGGAGGCGGTGGCATGCGGCATGGGGAGGAAGGCGACAAGAGGAGGTGACGAAGGACCTATTGATAGCCGGAGGAGGCTGCGGTGGCGCATGGGAAAGGTGGGATTGGGAGGCGGTGTGGGAAGTGGGACGGAGTTTGGGGAGTTAGAGAGAACATGGCCAGGGGGATGCGCGAGGAGGGTAGGGTGGGTGGGGGTGGGGGTGGGGGAAGAGAGTTGGAACGGACAGGGACCACAATTAAATCATTTTTTCGGAGGGAAGGGAGGGGAAAGATAGAATATACGAACCACTAACTGATTTTTTTAAGTAGTAGAGATAAGTCTATTTGCAATTGATATGGACACTAGTGCATCTATGCATGTATACGATATGAAACATCAATATATGTAATTCTGACATGCCACATCTGAATCAAAATAAGGAATAAGATAAGAACTATCATATCCTTTTTTACACAAAGTAGATGCACGCGTACACACATCACACACACAGACACAAGTGCACCCCTAAATGCTGTCTAGAATTACGGAGGTCAAGAATAAATCCACGATCTATAAAAATTTCCAGTGAGGTACACTCATGTGTAAAGGTGAGCGCTAGGATGACAAGTGAACGATGCTTGCGGTAGCCGATCCATCCTCCAGGTCTAGACATCAACAAGTAGAGAAAAGATGTGAATGCAAATAGCACAGGAATCAATTAGTGTCCAAGAATGTGTGCATGCGTCCAATTTGATCGTGAGGTAGGAAGAGACCAAGAAACTAAATAATAGCTAGATGGCACGCATGGAAGAGCTCGACGACAAGGAAATCTTGCAAACACAGAATAGCCACTGAGGGTAGAAAGCTCCACGATGCAATATTGTGACACAAAATAAAGGGATTGGGTGGTAGAGGTGAGCATTGGGCCGTGCCATGCCGACATGGCCCCATGCTTTGGGCCACATCGTGCCGTGTTGGCTTAGCCCAATCGCCTCACCCTCCTCCCTCAGCCGCGCCTCCCCCAGCGACCCCTTTCTCCCCTGGCCACCTCCTCCTCTAGCCGCACCTTCCCCAGCAACACTCTCTACACCGTCGCCGTCTTTCCCTGGCTGCACCTCACCCGGCGACCCCCTCCGCACTGTCACCATCCTTCCTCGGCCGCCTCCCTCCTCCCCCGACCTCCCCCGGATGCCTCCCTCCTCCCTGATCACCTCCCTCCTACCCTGGCCGTGCCTCCCCCGGTGACCCCCTCTACATTGTCACCTGCTAGCCCTCCTCCCCTAGCCGTGTCTCCCATGGCAACCCCCTCCATGCCATCACCCTCCTCCCCTGGCCAGGCCACCCTCGGTGACCCCCTCTACGCTGTTACCCTCCTCCCCTGGCTGCCTCTTGCCACCTCGACTGCGCCTTCACCGGCGACCTCCTCCTCGCCGTTGCCCTCCTCCCCTAGTTGCGTCTCCCCCAGCAACTGTGACATTCCAAAAATGGGAAACTATAGATAATGTGTAAATTGTGATATTCTAAATTTTGACATTTCTTGATACTTTAATTTTTGGATTTTCTATGGATTTTGATTGAGGTTCCAAGAACACAAGAGGTAAAGTATAAAAATGAGCAAGGGAGTACCAAAATGAAAGAATATACGTTATAAAAAAATTCCAAATGAAAATACAAATATGAAAAGATGATCCAACATTTGCCCAAAATGCCCAAAAAAATGAATTAGCAATATGTGTAAAAATCATCCAAACTTTCAAACTTCCAAAAATCATCCAAATTTAAAAAGGAGACTTCCAAAATAGGAATCATATAACAAGAAAAAAATGCTAATACTGAATTGGATGTCTTGAAATTTTATGCATAAAATTTATAAACACATATGCCCAAAATTAATAATACAATTTAAAATAAAAATGAAAATCAAAACAAAATCAAAAAAGAGAGAAAGGAGGGAGGCCTTGGCCGGCCCAGCCCACAGCCGAGCGGCCTTCGTCCCCCCTTTCTCTTTCGCTGCTTCTACTTCCTCGCTCACTCGTGCGCGCGCCCGCTCGGCCCTCTCCCCTGGAAAACCGCTGTCGCGGCCCCCATCTCGACTCCTTCTTCGGACCGCCGGTCGTCGGCCTACACCACAGCCCCATGCCGCCACTTACGGCCGTAGTACCCCTCCCTACCGCCTCATCCCTCTCTGAGCGCGACCGGCCAACTGCACCCACGCCACCGTGCCAGTTCCTACGTCAGCCACAGCGCACCACATTGTTGCAGGTAGTGACATCCCCCCTTCGTTGGAAATTGCGCACTCCTATTGCCATCTCATCACGTTGCAAGGCTATGATCACTGGTTCTGTAGCCACTCCGCTGCCGCATGACCCACCATGGCCGTCCCCATCAGCTCCTCGTAGATAGCCCGCTCCGTCGGCTATAAAAGCCCGCCAAGGTTGCCGATCGCATCCTCACACTCTCCTCTCCCTCCCACCGAATGCAATTGAGCTCTCGTGCGTTATAGCTCGCCGGCACCCATTTCTTCCCTAGCTCCGGCCGAAGAGCTCGTCGTCGATTGAAGCCACTTCAGGACAATTCCTCCGACCAGAAGTCTCCACGGTGCTTGGCGAAGCTATCCCAACCTTTGACCGAAGCTGACATCACCCGAGCTGCCCCTCGCCTTAAGCTCCCTTGGATCACCACCGTCGCACGCCGACAACCCACCTCAGCCACGCCCGAGCTCCACCGACCCCCAAGACAGCACCATGACCACCCCAAGGTATTCCCCTAGCCGTCGATTGAATGTTAACGTTGTCTATCGCCGTGTCCACTGTCATCCTATTCCGCCGTCGTTCGAGCTCGCCGCTAACCATGGCTCCAGCCAAATTGGCTAGTGAGACCTCGCACAGAGGTGGGAACAAGTGCGGGGAACCCATTTTACTTATATTAACATTTGGTCGCCGCCCTCACCGCCGACAGCCTCGCTGTCATCGAAAGGAGGAAGAACGCACTGTTCATCCGTGCGGAGTAATTAGTGGCAGGATTAGCTGTGTACGGCTTCCGGACGAGATATGCGTGCCGTATACAGGAAAGGACACAGACCTCGATAAACTTATACAGAGTGTGTTCCCTATGTTAGATCAGAACCTATCGGATGCAAGCTATATCACATCTCGGGCCATCTTGTCAACCCAAAATGAGTATATCGATAAGATCAATATGAAAATAATTGACCTATTTCGCGGAGAGGAGATGGTGTACCATAGCTTTGACTGTGCGGAGGATGATCCCCACAACTACCACCCTCCTGAATTCTTAAACACACTGACCCCTAACAGGCTACCTCCGCATGTACTTAAGCTCAAGATTAACTGTCGTGTGATACTGTTGCGGAACATCAATCCCGCTAATGGATTATGCAACGGGACGAGACTAATAGTCCAGGGGTTCCAAAAGAATGCGATTGATGCCAAGATTAATAGTCCAACGGTCAACACACCAAGAAGAGGGTGTTCCTCCCTCGGATACCTCTATGTCCCTCTGATGACGAGATGTTCCTAGTTAGATTCAAGAGGAAGCAAATCTCAGTCAGGCTCAGCTTCGCAATGACAATCAGCAAGGCGCAGGGGCAGACCATCCCGAATGTTGGTGTCTACCTCCCTGATCGGGTCTTCTCTCATAGGCAACTATACGTCGTGCTATCTAAGGCCACTGCCAGAAGCAACATTAAGGTCCTTGCCGTTGCGGATAAGGAGGACAAGCAGTGCATGTCTAGAAAGACCCGTGGTACCTTCATGAAAAACATCGTCTACAAAGAAGTACTCACATCATAAACGAGGTATTAATCACTCGATTGTAAATTTATGCTTGGCAATTACTTAATTCCTGTCGAAGTTACTAAATGTATTTTCTTTGAACAGGGCTAAATTTCATATGGTGTGTTGTTTGGATCTTCAGCAATGAGAAAAATCAATCACAAACAATCCTCTACGTTGGTTAATTCTGAATAAATTCATGTATTTTATGAGAGGAATTAACGTGAAAAGTTTGATTGTGAACAATTTAGTCTTGGTTTTATCCTACTGATATCAATGTCGCGTTGTAATGTAACTATTCTTTTATGCTCACCAAGAGACTTCAAATCACATATGAGACTTCAAAACACACATGAGATGTTTCGTGTAAATGTAAAATTGTTTTCTTTGTTATCCTTTGTTTTTTGCAACTGGCATTTTTGTGCAGATGTATGTCTCATTGGAATGTTTAACACAAAAGATGTACGTCGTATTAGATTTCTTTCTGACAAACTATTTGCTGTATCAGCATGATGTCGGTTAGGAGCCTTTCTACACGAAGAGTCTATACTCCCTTTGATGCCCACATGTCATTCCAGTCTAGGTAAGTGTTCTTGAAGACATATTTATGCATATTCCTATTTTTCCTTTAGTTCATTCTTTGTATATCTTAATGTACATTTAACACAAAAAGTAATGTCATTGATGATTTACCTTTTATAGGTGCATCCACTTTCATGAGTTGGGCTCAGACAGCATACATTACAAGTGGAACTTTCGCGTACACATAATGCACAAATTTCCAATTCAAGAGTTTATGACTGGATCTATACTTCAGCTAATAGTTCCTGATAAGAATGTATGTATCGATATTTACTTTAATATTCATTACACCATATGTTCTTTTAATTTTCAACCCAATATTATTTCATGCAATGGCTTATATGCTTTTCGCATTTCTATTATTAGGGCATGAAAATGGAAGTATTTTGCTTCGACAGGCAATCTCATATATTTGACCGATTACTTGCCGAAGGGAGTTCGTATGAGGTCCACTCAGTAAACGTTGACCCGAATCCTGACGAATTTCGGTTCCTTAGAAAGGAGCTTGAATTAAGGTTCACATACCGACCTACAGTTTGACAGTTGAGCAATATCATTAAATTTTTTGATCTTCCTATCCAATATACACACTTTGAAGATGTTTATTTAAAACCAAATAAGTCAATTGTTGGTAAGATCTCCACTTTTTCACATATGTTGTCTCTTATTTGATATACTTTTGTGTTGTTGCTTTGAACAATCCTTACAATTGATGCAACTTTGGTAAGATGTGGTCGGTTTGGTTGTACATGTCGGTCCAATACGGCATATCAACAGCTTTCCACATCGTATACCAATGAGGGAACTATGCCTCATGGATGACAGGCAAGTTGCATAGAATGCTTCTATTTTCTTGAAAGCAAATAATTTATATTACATATTGTTGATTGAGTCCATTTTTTATGTACATCAATGAGAACTTATTATTTGTGCGCGTTTAGGATGGACTTATTGTGCGGTATCTAACACAATGGAGACTTGCGGGGGAACAGAACCATATTTTAGCCGTGACAATGCTGAAGAAGAATAGTCGATATGGTATGTGTGCAACTAATATGAATATTTCATCATCTTATATTTTATTCCTGTTCCTCATCAAATTGATACATTATCGAAAAGGTTACTTAATGATAATGGATTGTACAAATTTCATATTTGGACCACAAGATGATAGGCTACAAGAGCTTGAAGGTAAAAAACCAAGTAAATAATGTATGCAAGTATGTATGTCTTTTATAATTTAAATAATGCTCCCTTCAAACAGAACTACGCTAAGTAGTGTTGTATGATTTGAATGTAAGGAACTTTATCATGAATGTCGTTGATATAAGGAACGATATACTTGACAGAATGTTTGGACATTAAATAACATAAGCAATTCACCAAATCTTTTCGTATCTTTTATATGTAATATACAATGGATTTATGATGTTTAACTATTTGTTTTCCATTTTGTAGAATGTGCTTGCTTTCTCTTTCCTTGACAAGCTAGAAATGAAGATAAGTCTTCTAGAAGGATGGTGCATCAGTTTCATTTTAAAATCCCCATTAATGTTTATAGCATGATGTCATATTTATCAATTGGTTTATTATTCTCCAAGACAGCCTAACAGTTATTTATGTATTAAGAATACTATGAAAAAATATTGTTTACTATCATTTCTGTACATATTGTTGTATGTGGTGCTTGTTCTATCATGCTTCACTAATATGATGCTTGATTTATTTACAAGTATGAACATGTATGTTTTGTTTGATACATGATGACGTAATAAAAAGTTGATATTTATTATTCAATTTGAGATTATATTTGATAGTATGTATCATTTTTATTTGGTCTTCTGTTGCGACGCACGGACACCTTACTAGTTACTCTTAACACATGGATTCTCTACTACCACTCCCCCTCAAACACCGGAACTCCCACCACCTCGCTCACCCCTATGATCGGAAGGGGAACCTAGCAACTTGCCATAGAAAATAGAGCATGGACAAGACAATCCTTAACACATCCTCTAATACCGAGTCCAGTTGAACGCCAATGACTTACATCCCTATTATTGTTCTAATTGAACGCCATCGACTTGACTGATGTAGCCTCTCGGTTCTCTCTCCCTCTAAGTTCTATCTATATATCTAAACGAAACAAACAGAACTAAGGGTACACGTGATCGAGTAAGATAGCAATAATCTCATATTTGTGGTTGTCGCTAAGTGATGATGGCATTGTCCCTATTTCTCCACCCCTGCTCTTCCTCCCTCGTTCCCCTCTCTCAATCTCACACACACAAAAGTACTGGTGGGTGCCAGTATCGAGGGGAAGCCAAAATAACTCAAAAGGAGTCGTATTCTCAAATATGTCCAAGATGGGCGCGCATCCTCTGCCGTGCCGTTCAAAAGGCACCAATGGCACGGTAGGGAGGACCCTTGGATGCAAAACTGAGGCACCAAATCAGCAAAGGCGATAGGTCTTTCAATTTCTCGCGAGATAATCGGAGTTTCTGTTCAGCCTCAATCTTAGCCAGCCAAAACTTGATCTGATGGTTGAAAGGAACCCCGAATGGCACCTCTCTGCCTTTCCCCCGAAAGGCAGAGGATGCGGTTCCATCCAGAATGGATCTAGGTCCTTAACCCGTTAGACCACGCGAGCTCTGTTAGAATCCAATTAGGCACGCAATAATCTCAAGGGGATCGGACGCTCCAGAATTTGAATGATTTTTTCAAACAAAGCAACCGGTTGATAACTAACACAGCCTTTTTTCGATCCTGGTCACGGTCCCGCAGAGTGACGTCCACCATCCAACTCAATTCACACCTTCCTTTCGCGTCGCCCACATGAGTACGCACAGCCGGCCAAGACCAATCGTATATCGTGATTTATAATAACTACTGTACAATCTTTTAATCTCACGGCTCTCTCTTAATTCTGCTAGCGTACGGTGCTTATCGTAGTGGAGCTATGGTTTATTTTACCTTTGTTTCTCTTCTTCTATCTTAAACTTTGTACAATAGTAATCCTCTACATCTAGCTTAAAAATTAATTAGAAGTTTTAGCGTGTGGGAAAGTGGGGTGTTGTCCTTTTCATTGCTGTATGGTGTGTTGTATGCGAGAGTTGTATGATATGGTGCTAGTAGCTGCTTAATGGTAGAGTTTCTCAGGTAGAATCAATGTTATATTCTTTTTTTTTCTTTTTTTCTGTTTTATTAATATATCCGGCAGTTCTCCTGCCGACAAGTTCAATCATAACGCATACGCATATAAACTCCTCAGTGGTGACATGAATTTCACCAGAACAAGCTGATTCATTCATCTCTTCGATCACATCCCAAGCTTGCCACTAGTAGTGTTCTCTCTTCCACGTACAGGGTGCATGCGTTGGTGGTGTTCTTAGTCATGTTCTCGACGGTCTACGTTACGCAGATACTTCTCAAAACTCATGTATTCGTATCAGATACCGTATCAGATACGGATACTCCTCCGATACGCTCCGATACGTATCCTGCCAGTATCCGAGCTTTTTTGAATTTTCAAAAAAAAAATAATTCCGATACTGATCCGATACTTCACAGATACCTCTCCGATACCTAAAACCTAATTTCCCTAATTTCAAACCCCACCCGACCACACACTCACGCCCCACACACTCACGCCCACCCGACCGCACTCACGCCCGCCTCACTCTCTCTGAAATCCACCGACAATGATGATCTTGACAGCGACAACTATAATGAGGTAGAACCTTCTTATGATGATTTAGCTAAAACTGTTGCTAAACTTGGTACTTTGCTAGAAAAGAAGGATAAGAAGATTAAAAAACATGATATTTTGATTGAATCTCTAAATTCTGAAATTGCAAGATTGAGATCTTTAATTCCTGATGATGATTCTTGCAAATCATGTGACTTAATTTATTCTGAGCTTACTTCATTAAAGAATGTGCATGCTTCTACTTTAGAGCAACTTAGAGATGTAAATGCTAAATTTGATGAATTAAGATTGTCACATGTCTCTTGTGATGAAAAATTAAAATATGCTAATGATGAAATTGAAAAGTTTAAGTGTAGTTCTTCTACATGTTTAGAATCAAATATTTCAAATGTTCATTCTAAAGCTTGTTTTAAATGTGAATTATTAAAAACTAGACTTAACTCATCTCAGGAAACAATTCAACAGATGCTTTATCATGAGATATCTTCTTGTTCTAATTGTCCTATTTTAACTAAAGAAAATGAATACCTTAAGGACACTTTAGAGATATTCTCTTTTGGCAAGAAAAATCTGAATATGATTCTAGACAAGTCGAAAATAAGTGTGAAAAATCATGGTCTAGGATTTAATTTTATTAAGCATGTCAAGAAAAATCCTCCTAAGATTGTTAAGCTTCTTGAACCTGGAAAAATTGAAATAACATTTGAACCGAAACAAACTATTTTTAAATCTGCTGGTATTATGTCATCTACTAATCAAGTGAATGCAAATGTTGCTTCTACTCCTCAAATTAAACATAAAGTTAAGTACACTTGCAGTCATTGTGGTAAAGATGGACATCTCGTGCAATTTTGCTTTAAATTAGCTAAATAACAAATGAAAGAAAAGGCTAAGGTTAGGTCTAATATGAGGAATGCACGTTCTTTTGTGACTAGAAACATGAGTAATGCTAAATCTGAATTTTTACATAAGAATACTCGTGTTGCGCCTACTTTTGCTCGTCGTGTGTCTCAGTACTGGATTCCTAAATGTTTTATTTCTAACCCCAGTACTGAGGCCTCGACATCTTCTGTCTCTATGTAGGTTTCTCGCGCGAGGAAGGAGAACATATGGTTAGTGGACTCCGGATGCTCGCGTCACATGACCGGTGATAAAAGTTGGTTCTCCTCCCTTTCATATGCATCTCGAGCTGAAAGTGTTACTTTTGGAGATGCTACTTCTACATCTGTTTTGGCAAAAGGTATAGTGAAGGTAAATGAAAAGTTTATGTTTAAAGATGTGGCTCTCGTTGAGAACTTGAAATTCAACTTGCTTTCTGTCTCACAAATGATTGATGAAGATCTTGAAGTATGCTTTAAGAAAGGTGAATGTAAAGTGTTAGATGCTTCAGGTGATCTAGTTTTTAAAATTTCAAGATTTGGAAGAGTTTTTAAAGCTGACTTTGATGCCTCACATGATGCTAAGTTTAGGTGTCTAGTTGCCAATATTTCCAAAGATTTATTCTTTTGGCATCGTAGACTTGGACATGTTGGTTTTGATCATCTTACGTGTGTTAGTGGTATGGATCTTATACGTGGTTTGCCTAAACTTAAGAATGAAAGCCATATAGTATGCTCTTCTTGTAGACATGGTAAGATGTGTGCAAGTTCACATTCTCCGCTTACTATGGTCATGACAAATGCGCCGGGACAGCTCCTACACCTTGACATAGTTGGACCATCGAGAGTTCAGTCCTTTGGTGGTAAGTGGTATGTACTAGTGATTGTTGATGATTTTTCTAGATATTTTTGGGTTTACTTTATGGCATCTAAAGATGAGGTTTTTAGTCATTTTAGAAGTCTTGCTCTTAGATTATCTATCGAACTTCCAGGATCTCTTAGAGCTATTAGAAGTGATAATGGAACTGAATTTAGAAATTCCTCTTTTAATCATTTTTGTGCTGAAAAAGGAATTGATCATCAATTTTCATCACCATATGTTCCACAACAAAACGGTGTAGTTGAGAGAAAAAATAGAACTTTGGTTGAGATGGCTAGAACAATGCTAGATGAATATAAAACTTCAAAGAAATTTTGGGCTGAAGCTATATCTACTGCATGCTATATTTCAAACCGTGTGTTCTTGAGATCTAAACTTGGGAAAACTTCATATGAGCTTTGATTTGGACGTAGGCCTAGTGTATCTCATTTCAGAGTTTTTGGGTGCAAGTGTTTTGTGTTGAAATCTGGAAACTTAGATAAATTTGAAGCTAGATCAACTGATGGTATTTTTCTTGGATACCCTGCTCATTCACATGGCTTTCGTGTGCTTGTTTTGGAGACTAACAAAATAATAGAAACCTGTGAAGTTTCCTTTGATGAGGCTAGTCTAGGCACTAGTCTAAGTGATGCAGGTACAAGTGCATATGTTCAGGGGGAGAGCATATTTGTTGATGACGATGAGGATGATGAAGATGAGGTTATGATTCCTACTATTTCTCCACCTATAGTTTCTTCTACACCTTCTACTACTGCGGCTACAGTTGGGTATCCTCAAGCTACTACTTTGTCTACACATATTGGAAATGAACAAGAAGGTACTTCAGAAATTTCTGCTCCTCGACACATTCAAAGGAGACATCCACCTGAACAAATGATTGGAGATTTAAATGAAAGAGTAACAAGATCCAGGTTTATTGGCTCTGATACCACTTGTAGGATCGTAGATAGCAATCAGAGGGGGGGTGAATGATTGCGGAAGCTAAAAATAAATTTTAAGATTTCCCCCTAAACAAAAAAAACTTATATAAGATTGTAACGAGAAAGTCCGTAAGGTATTTATCAAGCACACTTTCAGATCACAAATTTGATGCCTTAGTTATATTAGATAGATTAAATCAAAACGTAAACTTGTAATCAAGAATTTGATTTAAAATCAAAAAAGCTTGACAAAAAAAAATATAACAGTAGCACTTAAAGTACCTTACGTTGAACTTGATTTAAATCATGCATGCACTCATGTCCAACAACTTCTATTAATAAATGTATACTTTAGCAAAGGAACAAGAAAAGTAGTCGTTGAGTATGAATACTTGTACTAATCACCAAAGCACACAGCAGCCGCTAGCTTGATCTCTCTGGATTGCTCCACCGCATGCATCAAACCTCACCAGCGCACGGCACCTGACCTGCCACGGTATCAAATAGTTGTACTTATCTTTTTCTCCAACCGCACGGTAGCTGAGGACTACAGGCGCCTCCTCCTCTTTCACAGGACCACGTCTGCCTGATTCTTCTCTGCCAAAAGGAACTGCAGCGCCTGTTCCTCTGTCTCCTTTTCTGCTCGGTCAGGATCTAAAAACACGGCAGCTCTCCCTTTGTTTATGTGAAACGCTTGCTGCGCCGCTCGCCCAAAATACTTCTGTGCACAAGATCGCTGCCTACCAAAAGCAGGGCACAAGCCTCCCTCTACTTTAAACACACGCCAGGGCTTATGCACTAAGTAGAACCCACGTCGCAGCCTTTTTAAGATCACGATCAACACAACCACCACCTATCTGGACTCGGCCGTAGGAACCCTTTATCCTCTCGGAACCAAAACCCACGCCGAGTCATCTACTCAAACTACATCACGTCTCTTTTACAGAAAATACATGCATGCATACTGTGTCATGCAACAACCGACTCCAACTCCAACACAAAGGAAAAATCCGTATTTGACTCGTATTCCCGGCCGTATACACATACCAGCCCGCATTCGTAGCGAACCTAATCCTTCTAGATACCACATGTTTGCGAGCACTAGCTAGCAGTCGTCCGCACTGTAGCCTCATCGCACAACATGTCACCGTGAACATCTCGCATGACATCCTGGACCGATAAAACCTCAGTTCCTCCCTGAAGTTAGTTCCGAAACCTCAGTTCCACCTGAATCTTGTTTCAGTCCCGTCATCGACGACGTTCTGCCTCAAACAACACCTGCACATAAATAAATACGCAACCACGTACGAGCACAAGTCTACGACTTGACTCAAGTCAATCCACACACGCAACACACCATAAGTAATATTAAAACCAACGTTGTCAATTATTCATCACCTAAAATACCACATGGTCTAACAGTCTCTCACGCCCGCCGCCACCCACTCCCGGCCGCATCCACTCCGGCGCCGCCCCCCCGTCCCGGGCGCCGCCCCCCGTCCCGCGCGCCGCCGGATCCACTCCGCCGCCGCCTCCAGCAGAACCGCGCGGCTCCGGCCGCCTCCGATCCACGCCGCCGCCGCCTCCAGCAGTCCCGTGCTCCTCCGGCCACCTCCGATCCACGCCGCCGCTGATGAGGACATCCCTTCCATGGATACAACTCATCCACAACAAGGTCCACTCACTCGAGCTCGTGCTCGTCAACTTAATTACTAGGTGAATTCATTCCTAGGTTCATATATTACTGAGAATAGATCGCTACCTAATGCAAGTGATTTAATCGTGGTTAGGAACCTGGGAAAGGATGAAGAAAAGGGACATGGAGTCATGGACACGCAAGGACGGAATCATGGAGGTCACCACGTCACTTTGAGATCAAGTCAAGCAAGAATCCGAGTTGGACACGTTCTGGAATCGGATTCGGACTGCTGCATTGGTACCACATTCAAACAGGCATAACTTCTTCATACGGACTCCGTTTGGGGCGTTCTTGTACTTCATAGAAAGCTTATGAAGTCTACTTTCCAACGGATCCAACCTCATCTTCAAATTCCATCCGAGCCGGCCGTAATCATCAAAACAATCCACGTGGGTTTCTGAGTCCGAATCCAAAAAGGGTGCTGCGCCACCACCACTTGGGCCATGGGCCTTGTAACCCTAGGGCGTCCCCCCTGGTCGTTTCTCTATAAATAGGAGCCGCCGCCCCCTGCTAGGACTTGGATTTCGTTGAGTTTAGGTTTAGCCTTTGCGCAAACTTCGGTTCTTCAGTTGTGTCAGACGACCACCTGTCAAGACTACCTTCGGGATCCCACCTTTGTTTTTGAATACCAACTTTGTTATTCGCAATATCAGATTGCTTTTCATCTTATTCTTGCTAGTTCTTCGATTGCTTGCAGGATTGAACCGTGTTCAGGTTGATCGTGCTTCGGCAAGATCAATAACATCTCGGAGTTGGTTCAGCGATTGCTAAGGCGCAAGCGACGTCGTACGGTTGTAGTCGGATCGCGAGAGTCACCGCCACCAAATCGATAGTTATCAATCTCATCGAAAGATCGGGCACCCCGTCTCCATCAAGTGGTATCAGAGCTCAAGGTTGCTCGGTGAGAATTTCGAGTTATTCATAGATTAGATTGCTTTTCACTACCTACAGTACACCAAAAGCCAAAAAAAATAGTAGTAGATCACCTGGTCCAAACCAATCTTAGCCTCACAATTTTTCTTTTCAGTACTTTGCATTGTTGAACTTTCGGTTGCATCGTCGTGTCCTTTGCTGGTCTTAGTGCCTAGTTTCTCTAGAGTTTCGAGTTCTGTTCACGTTTTGGTTTCACCGTCACGGTTGGTTTCGAACTCCACGTTGAGGGAAGGAAAAGAGGGGGACTCGGAATTGGACTCGGAGTAGGACTCGGAATTGGACTCGGAGTAGGACTTGGAATTGGACTCGGAGTAGGACTCGGAATTGGACTCGGAGTAGGACTTGGAATTGGACTCGGAGTAGGACTTGGAATTGGACTCGGAGTGGGAGCAAAGTAGATAGACAAGAAGGAAAAGGCAGCCGCAGATAGAAAGAGCCGCGGCGTAAAAAAAAGAGAAGAGGAGAGAGAAAATCCTAACTTTTGCATACGACCTCCGATTGAAGCGTTTCTTGATCCGTTGGAAAGGAAACGGGAAAATAGGGCCAGAACGCCACGTAAGCCACCACGCATACGCGCAGCAACTTCGACCCCAAAAAAGGTCGTTTAGGGCCTCAAAACAGGCCCGCAAAGTCAAGAAAAGTCAACTTTCTCGGAATTCACTCAAAATTTACAGGGACCTTCTACAAGTGATTCTAAGGTGTCTCATGAAGACGGCGTCCTTTTCTGAGCCTCTGAACTCCGTGGGCAACGTCATCTAGATTCTTTCTGTGCGGTGTACTCGTTTGTGTTCTAGGCTCGCGTCTCTAGTACGGTCTAGCCTAGGACCAGCACCAACCGGCGTTGAGCGATTTTTCAGCTTGCATTCTCTGATTTGATTATTGCTAATCCTTGCTACCAAACTTGAGCCTTCCTAGCTACACCTCTCCTACACCGTACAGGCTGAGCTTCACCTGGCAATCGCTCCATCCAATCTTGAGATACGTTGACATCGCTGAGCCGATCACCCTGTTTTGCTTGGTAAGAATTGGTAAGAGTTCGATAAAGGCTTGAGTGTGAGCGACTTTTGAACCTCCTCATCCTAGTAGTTCTTTGTTAGGGACATATTCTTGTGTTTTGCTAACAATGGCAGGTCATACAACGGATCGAGGATCAATCTCATACTCCTCGTACTAAGGCAATCGTACAACATTTTCTACGCCTTATGAACCTTCGTGCAGAGGGTCTTGAGGAGGATGTCAGAGTGACGAATGAGCGACTTGCTCAACTTGAGGGCGCCAGATTGAGACCAATGCCACACTCATTGCGATGGAGAAAGCGCAAGATACCACTAACAATTCGTTGGCGATATTATGGCGCGCCTTGAGGAGATTGCCCAAGCTTCTGCTGTTCCCCTGCTGCGGCGATGCGGAGACAAGATGACTCCGACCATATGGGTGATTCCGAGGCCGATGGCGGGATCAACCACAACAACGATCGAGTTAAATCGACAATTGCGTTTTAACCGGCAAGGTATGCGAAGGAACCCCACGGCGTGAGGTGCGTGACCACGATGATTCTTTTGCTAAGGTTAAATTCACCATGCCTTCTTTCAATGGTAAATATGATCCTGATAGCTATCTTAATTGGGAACTAGCTGTTGATCAAAAATTTGCTTGCCATGAATTTCCTGAGAATAGACGAGTTAGGGCTGCTACTAGTGAATTTAACGACTTTGCTTCTATTTGGTGGAAAGAACATTGTCGTCAAAATCCCAATAACATTCCTAACACCTGGGAGACTTTAAAATTGCTTATGCGCCATCGATTTGTTCCCTCATATTATGCTCGTGATCTGTTAAATAAACTGCAACGTCTACAATAGGGTACAAAATCTGTGGAAGAATATTATCAGGAATTACAAATTGGTATGTTGCATTGTGGGTTAGTTGAGAATGAGGAGGCATCCATGGCTAGGTTTTTGGGAGGGTTGAGTCGAGAAATTCAAGACATCCTTGATTATAAAGATTACAACTCCATTACTAGATTGTTTCATCTTGCTTGCAAAGCTGAACGTGAGTTGCAGGGACGCCAGACGAAAATGCGATCTAATTCTTCTGCAGGTCGCACAAATTCATGGACTCCGCGCACCCCTGCTCCCTCGTCCATTGTGGCGCCATCACACTCCAACAATAAGCCGCGCCCTACTACATCAATTTCGGCGCCACGAGTCTCTGAAGCACACAAATCAGCACCACAACTTCCTGCAAAAACAACCTCTTCAGTTGCTTCGACCGGACGAACAAGGGACGTTCAATGCCATCGTTGCAAAGGCTATGGACACATGATGCGGGACTGTCCAACCAAGCGTGTATTGATTATACGCGATGATGGTGGGTATTCCTCTGCTAGTGATTTTGATGAAGAAACATATGCTATGCTTGCAACTGACCTTATAGGAGATGAAGAAGAATATGATCATGAGGAGCATGTTGGCGCCGAAGATGCCGACAAGTATTTGAGCATTATAGTGCAACGCGTACTAAGTGCTCAAGTGTCTCATGCCGAGCAAAACCAGCGCCATAATTTGTTCCAAATCAAGGGCGTTGTCAACGAACGCTCGATTCGCATAATTGTTGATGGTGGGAGCTGCAACAATTTGGCAAGTATGGACATGGTAGAGAAGCTTGCTTTGCCGACTAAACCTCATCCTCACCCATACCATATTCAATGGTTCAACAACAGTGGTAAGTTGAAGGTAACACGAATGGTGAGAGTACATCTTTCTATGGGTTCATACCATGATTATGTTGATTGCGACGTTGTACCTATGCAAGCTTGTTCATTATTATTAGGAAGACCTTGGCAATACGATACTGATTGTGTGCATCATGGTAGGAATAATCAATACTCTCTCATGTTCAAAGGAAAGAAAATTGTGCTGCATCCTATGACTCGAATGCAGTTGTTAAAGATGAATTTGCTAGAGCTAGTAGAGAGAAGAGTTTAGAGAATTCTAAGAGCGAAAATCAGATTGTAGCAAAAGAGCTTGTGCAACATAGGAAGAAAGAACTGAAATCTGCTCATGTGAACAAAAAAGAAATACAATTGAAAGGTGCTAGTTTTCTTGCTACTAAATCTGATATGACTGAATTGGATGCTAGTAAATCTGTTTGCTATGGATTAGTTTGTAAAGCCACTTTGTTTTCATTTGAGGAGATACCATCTTCTTTGCCTCCTGCTGTCACTAACCTTTGCGGAGTACAAAGATGTCTTTCAAGGACATACCACCGGGATTGCCACCGCTTCGAGGGATTGAGCATCAAATTGATTTAATTCCCGGTGCATCACTACCCAACCGCGCACCATACAGGACAAACTCAGAAGAAACTAAAGAAATTCAGCGCCAAGTTCAAGAATTGCTTGATAAAGGGTACGTACGTGAATCACTTAGTCCTTGCGTTGTTCCAGTCATTTTAGTACCTAAGAAGGATGGATCATGGCGTATGTGTGTTGATTGTAGAGCTATCAATAATATTACCATTAGATACCGTCATTCTATTCCTAGGTTAGACGATATGCTTGATGAATTAAGTGGCTCTACAATGTTTTCTAAAGTTGACTTGCGTAGTGGATACCATCAAATTAGAATGAAACTTGGAGATGAATAGAAGACGGCATTTAAAACCAAGTTCGGATTATATGAGTGGCTAGTGATGCCTTTTGGATTAACTAATGCCCCTAGCACTTTCATGAGATTAATGAACGAAGTTTTACGTGCTTTCATTGGTAAATTTATGGTAGTTTACTTTGATGATATATTGATTTACAGCAAGTCAATAGATGAACATCTTGAACACTTACGTGCTGTTTTTATTGCTTTGAGGGATGCACGTTTGTTTGGTAATCTCGAAAAGTACACCTTTTGCACCGATCGAGTTTGTTTTCTTGGCTATGTTGTTACTCCGCAGGGAATTGAAGTAGATGAAGCCAAGATTGAAACTATAAAAAGTTGGCCAACACCACAAACGGTCACACAAGTGCGGAGTTTTCATGAACTTGCGGGATTCTATCGCCGCTTTGTGAAAGATTTCAGCACCATCGCTGCACCACTTAATGAATTAACAAAGAAAGGTGTTTCATTTAAATGGGGAAACGCGCAAGAAGAAGCTTTCAACCTTCTCAAAGAAAAGCTCACAAATGCACCATTGCTCCAACTTCCTGACTTCGGTAAGACTTTTGAACTTGAGTGTGATGCTAGTGGAATTGGAATTGGTGGTGTGTTGATACAAGAAGGTAAACCTGTTGCTTATTTTAGTGAGAAATTGAGTGGACCTAGTTTGAACTATTCTACATATGATAAGGAATTACTTGCCCTTGTTCGAACTTTAGAAACATGGCAACATTATTTATGGCCCAAAGAATTTGTTATCCATTCTGATCATGAATCATTGAAACATATTAGAAGTCAATCTAAACTGAACCGTAGACATGCTCATTGGGTTGAATTCATTGAATCTTTTCCTTATGTCATAAAACACAAGAAAGGGAAGGAAAATGTGATTCTTGATGCCTTGTCTAGACGGTATACAATGTTGTCTCAACTTGATTGTAGAATTTTGGCTTGGAGACAATAAAGGAACTATACACCTCTAATGATGAGTTTAAAGATGCCTGTCCAATTGCAAAAATGGTAGATGCTGGAATAAATTTGCTTTCAATAATGGATTTTTGTTTAGAGCTAACAAACTATGCATTCCGGCTAGCTCTGTTAGTCGTTTGTTATTACAGAGGCACATGGGGAGGATTAATGGGTCATTTTGGTGTCAAAAGACGGAGGACATCCTCGCTGAACACTTCTATTGGCCAAGGATGAGGCGCGACGTTGAGCGCTATGTATCTCATTGCACTACCGCAATAAAGCTAAGTCTCGACTTAATCCACATGGTTTATATATGCCTCTTCCTGTACCTAGCATTCCTTGGGAGGATATTTCAATGGACTTTGTTTTGGGATTACCTCGCACAAAGAAGGAGAGATAGTGTTTTGTGGTGGTCGATAGATTTTCTAAAATGGCACATTTTATACCTTGCCATAAGAGCGATGATGCTACAAATATTGCTGATTTATTTTTCAGAGAGATTGTTCGACTACATGGAGTGCCCAATACCATTGTTTGGATCGAGATGCGAAGTTTTGAGTCACTTTTGGCGCACATTATGGGCTAAATTGGGTACCAAGCTGCTGTTTTCTACTACTTGTCACCCACAAACAGATGGACAAGCTGAAGTTGTCAACCGCACACTATCAACTATGTTGAGGGCTATCTTGAAGAAAAATTTGAAGGCGTGGGAAGAATGTCTACCTCATGTAGAGTTAAACACAATAGATCGCTGCACTCTACCACAAAGATGAGCCCTTTTCGGGTAGTATATGGCTTTAATCCTCGTGCTCCTATTGATTTATTGCCTATCCCTATCTCGACAAAGTGAATTTAGATGCTAAGAAGCGTGCTGAATTTGTCCTCAAATTGCATGAAACAACTAAAGAAAACATAGAGCGCATGAATGCTAAGTATAAGATTCTTTGGTAGTCGGGGTAGAAAGAGTTTAACTTTTGAACCCGTGATTTAGTCTGGTTTCATTTGCGCAAAGATAGATTTCCTGAGTTGCGAAAGTCTAAGTTGATGCCTAGAGCTGATGGTCCATTCAAGGTATTAGCTAAGATTAATGATAATGCATATAAGCTTGATCTGCTGCAGAGTCGGGTTAGTCCCACATTTAATATTGCAGACTTGAAGCCATATTTGGGGGAAGAAGATGAACTTGAGTCGAGGACGACTCAAATGCAAGAAGGGGAGGATGATGAGGACATCCCTTCCATGGATACAACTCATCCACAACAAGGACCACTCACTCGAGCTCGTGCTCGTCAACTTAATTACCAGGTGAATTCATTCCTAGGTTCATATATTACTGAGAATAGATCGCTACCTAATGCAAGTGATTTAATCGTGGTTAGGAACCTGGGAAAGGATGAAGGAAAGGGACATGGAGTCATGGACATGCAAGGACGGAATCATGGAGGTCACCACGTCACTTTGAGATCAAGTCAAGCAAGAATCCGAATTGGACACGTTCTGGAATCGGATTCGGACTACTGCATTGGTACCACATTCAAACAGGCATAACTTCTTCATACAGACTCCGTTTGGGGCATTCTTGTACTTCATGGAAAGCTTATGAAGTCTACTTTCCAACGGATCCAACCTCATCTTCAAATTCCATCCGAGCCGGCCGTAATCATCAAAACAATCCACGTGGGTTTCTGAGTCCGAATCCAAAAAGGGTGCTGCGCCACCACCACTTGGGCCATGGGCCTTGTAACCCTAGGGCGTCCCCCCTGGTCGTTTCTCTATAAATAGGAGCCACCGCCTCCTGCTAGGACTTGGATTTCGTTGAGTTTAGGTTTAGCCTTTGCGCAAACTTCGGTTCTTCAGTTGTGTCAGACGACCACCTGTCAAGACTACCTTCGGGATCCCACCTTTGTTTTTGAATACCAACTTTGTTATTCGCAATATCAGATTGCTTTTCATCTTATTCTTGCTAGTTCTTCGATTGCTTGCAGGGATTGAACTTCGTGTTCAGGTTGATCGTGCTTCCAGCAAGATCAATAACATCTCGGAGTTGGTTCAGCGATTGCTAAGGCGCAAGCGACGTCGTACGGTTGTAGTCGGATTGCGAGAGTTACCGCCACCAAATCGATAGTTATCAATCTCATCGAAAGATCGGGCACCCCGTCTCCATCAGCCGCCACCTCCAGTCCCCTCCGATCCAGGTTGAGGTCCCGTACTCCCGTGCTCCAAGTTGAGGTTGTAAACTTGTAATAGCTGTGTGTGAGGCTGTGAGCTCATTCAATGTTTAATTTTTGTTAGATCATGACGTCTGGTAGTGCGTCGGGTAGCACTGGTACTAGTGCATCTGCAGCCCCATCCAGTGGAGCTACCTTGGCCAGAAACATCCTAAATACTGCTCGTGTGATACCTCCATTTGACAGTGACAAGAAACCGCTTTGGAGGTATGTTGAGTTGCTAGAGAAGACTGGACTTGTCTCCATCAGATGTTGGACCTTCGGTCCAATCAGAGACAACTTCACATGATGGAAGCAACAATTAGACTATATATTTCTATTCTGTCATGTCTTCTATCTAGCTATTTTATTATCATATTATGTAATAATTATGCTTTTATGGACGTATGGTTTGTTGAATTTGAACACTTGGACGTATCAAATTATGTACTAAATTGTTTGTTGCCTTGTTGGTGGTCTGTTGAATACTTATTACCTAGCTATCAATATCATGACTTGTGATTTTTACTTATTTCATTATTTGTGTACAAGTACTTATCTTTTCTCTTATTTTTTGCAGATGGTTTATTATATTGGTTTAATAGCTAGGAGGAAGACCTAGAGAATCAAGTCATTTGCTACATCAATATTAAGGTATTGTTAATTTCTCACTTCCTTATAAGAATTCATGAATTTATTGTTTTTTTATCTTTATTAATTATTATTATTATTATATATATATAAACGTATCGTCGTATCGGCATTTTTGGGAAAATGGCGAATCGCGGTATCGCCGTATCGCGTATCCGTATCCGTATCGGGGTATCCGGGTAACCTAGTCGACGGTTCTTTCGCATCGGATAAACTCGCAGCGCCGCCGGAGGAACGGCGGACCGGACGGCAAGACCATCGACCAAAGGATTGGCTACTTTTTGATGGCTCTAGCCCTTTCTCTCGCCTATCTTCGCTGAAGATGAGCTTAACTTGCTGCCGCAACAGAAGATCGAATTGTAGGATACAGGCGCTTTCTTTCACAGATCAATGCAAAATTTTGAAACGTTCATTCTTTAATGTAGCCCTTAAAACAAACTTTTTTTTCTCGATAAAAGAGGTCTCCCTCCCAGCTTCTTTACTGAAACCAAGATATTACAGGAGTTCCAACGAAACCTTTAAACAAGCTGTACATTTGCAGAGATTTTTTGCGCCTCCTACACGCAGGTGGCTTGGCAGTCAAGCACGCCCCGCCCTCCCAGAAGCAAGGCCGCAATTTAGTTATGTACAGAGAATTTTTACAGCTCAACAATCAACAAGACGTTGAACAACCATATTCTAGAGATCACTGTAATATTTTTCCCTCTGATATACATACTACTGTGAAATTGGGATATTGCATATAAAATTTTACAAGAAGCATTCACTCGGGCGCATAACAGTGCCCTCGAAACAAACTGTACAGCTGCCTTTTCCATCTCAGCTATGTACAAACACAATTGGTCTCACAATGTTATTCAAAACTTCTGCGCATTCTTACTTTTCCATCCTCATCAAGATGTTCACCACCTCCCTCATGGTTGGCCTTGACTGGCAAGCCACCTGCGTGCAGGAAATCGCCAGATCAAGCAAGTCCAATGCCTTTCCCTGCTCATCTTCAGGCCAGTACAAGATCTCCTCATCGAGGCAGCTCATGATGCTGCGGTGATCTGCCTGCTTCAGGTTTGATCTCATCCATGTCATAATGTCCACACCATCTCCAAATGCAGAATCCACAGGCATCTTCCTGCAAAGGAGCTCGAGTAGCACTACTCCATAGCTGTAGACATCACTCTTCTCTGTTACTCTTGTGGAATATCCATGCTCTGAGAAATAAATGGCAACACATGTCAAGTCCTGAAGTTTTCGACAGAGTAATCTTACAGTCATAACTGAAAAAAGGAACGGTACCTGGAGCAATGTAGCCAAGGGTGCCAACAATGACAGACACTGTCGCGTCTGTCTCCTCATCGCCAACGATCTTCCCCATGCCGAAGTCTGTGAGCTTGGGTACTAGCTCAGCGTCCATCAGTATGTTGCTTGACTTGACATCCCTATGAACAATCATGGGCACACAGTCATGGTGCAGATAGGAGAGGCCTTGTGCTACACCGAGGGCGATCTGATGCCGGACCATCCAGTCAAGGGCTACTTGAGGCTTCCTTTCATGCAATAGCTCGAAGAGTGTTCCCTCGGGCATGTACTCGTAGAGGATTAGGCCGATGTTTCCACGGATGCAGTACCCGGCCATCCTGACAATGTTTCTGTGTTTGACCGTATTCAGAATCTTCATCTCAATGGGGAATTTGCACTGGGACAGATCAATTGTCTTGACGGCCCACTGCTTTCCAAGTTTGCATTCTGTCCGGTAGACCGTGCCATGTCGGCCTCTTCCAATGACATACTTCTCGCTCCAGTTGTCAGTGGCCCGGAGAATGTCTTCATAGGTCAAGTCTTCTGGCAATTCCTCCGTCAAGTCCAAGTTACGGATTGAGACACGTTTGGCTGATAGGCGTTGAGACCTCTTCACAATGTAATGAAAAGCAAACAGACCAGAAACCATAATGGCGAGAGATGAAAGTAGGAATGCCACAATAATCTGTGTGTTCCTGCTTCTATTTTTCACAGATTGATTCTTGGAGCAAGGTGCATTGTCAGACTGTACGCACAATTGAGGATTCCCCAAAAACCCTTCAGGCAACTGCACTGCGAGCTTAGCCCAGCCAGCAGGGAGCTGACCGGATAGATCATTGAACGATATGTTCACAACCGAAAGAGAGATCATGTTGCTCAGCTGCGATGGAATTGGACCAGACAATGAGTTCTTCGACATGTCAAGCACTTCCAGATCCTGAAGGTTGCCAAGGCTGCTCGGGATTTGGCTGCTCAATCTGTTCTTGCTAATGTTCAGAGTTTTAGAGATGTAGTGAAGATTTCCTAAGCTGCGTGGGATGGCTCCTTCAAAAAAATTGTCACCAAGCTGCAGCTCAAGGAGGGCCTGTGTTGCGGTGAAGGAGTCCGGTATTGTCCCAGTGAGGTTGTTTCTGCCGAGTAGAAGATTTTGTAGGCTACTGAGTGTTGTGATCTCAGCTGGTAAACTTCCGTTGAGAAGGTTATCTCCAAGATCTAAAAAGACAAGTCTCTTGCAATTTCCCAATTGGTGTGGTATCAGTCCAGTCAGCCTGTTTGACGACATGCGCAGAGTTCCAAGGTTGCTTAGAGCGCCGAACTCATGAGGTATTGGACCAGAGAAGTTGTTGCTAGAGAGATCAAGCATTGTGAGGTTGTGCCATGAACCGAGTACACTTGGTATCCTCCCTTCAAGCTGATTGCCCCTCATGTTGATGTATGACACCCCTCTATTCGTGCCCAAATCCACAGGTAAGCTCCCACTGATCTGGTTGTTGTTCAGGTTGACCCTGTACAGAGACTGACATTTAGCTATCTCACTGGGAAAGGACCCATCAAACCGGTTGTATCCAAGATCAAGAATGGCGAGCTTGCCACCCGTGCACAGACCAGATGGAATTGTGCCATGGAAGCGGTTGCCAGTGAGATCAACACGAAGAAGTCCCGGTGTCGTGTTCAACCCCAGGGCTTGTGGCAGCTCGCCGGTGAAGTTGTTGTTGTACAAGGTGATCTCTCTTAGATTCCTCATATGAGTGATCTCTGCATGTATCTCACCACTTAGACTGTTGTTGCTGAGATACAACTCCACCATGTTAGCCAATCGCCACATTGCTGGAGGAACTTGGCCATGGAGCAAGTTATTGAATAGATACAGCTTTTGCAGCTGGCTGAGCTCTGCAATCTCCAGCGGAATCGTCCCAGAAAGGCTATTGTTCTGGAGCTCAAGGTCCACCAATTCCCGGCATTTCCCAATTTCCGGTGGAATTATCCCGGTAATGCCATTGTCCGCAATTGAGAACATCTGCAATATGCTCAATTTGCTAATGAACGGCGGAATTGAGCCGGTGAACCGGTTGCCGTTTAAGTAGAGCATTGTCAAGGATTGACACCGCCCAATTGCCTCGGGGACAGCACCGGTGAATCCATTATTCGACACCACCAATTCTTCCAGGTTCACAAGCTCACCGATGCTTGCCGGCAACTCCCCGGAGAACGCATTGTCGCCCAGGTACAACTTTTGCAAATTTGGCATGGAGGCAAAGAAACCGGGCACCTTGCCACCGATTTTGTTGTAGGGTAGAAACAAGACGGTGAGATTGCCGCAGTTCCCGAGGCTGCGGGGGAGCCCCCCGGCGAGCTGGTTGGAGTAGAGGCTCAGGTAGACGAGGCCGCACCGTTCCGGGAACTCCGGCATTGCACCGGACAGGTTGTTGCTGCTCAGGTCCAAGTAGGTGAGCTCGGGGAGCGCGGCGAGCTCCGGCGGGATGGCGCCGGAGAGGGAATTGCCGCTGAGGTCGAGGTACTCAAGAACCGACGAAGTGGGGAGGTCGGCGGGGATCTCCCCAGTGAGCGCGTTGGTGCTGAGGTCGACCTTCCGGAGCCGGCGCGAGAAGAGGAGCTCCGGGGGAACGGCGCCGGTGAGGAGGTTGAAGCTGAGGACGAGCGTGTTGAGGGCGGAACACGCGGCGAGTGCGGCGGGAACGGTGCCGGTGAGGTTGTTACGGCTGAGATCGAGCGCCGCGAGCGCCGGGAGGGCGCAGAGGCGCGGCGCGGACGAGGCGAGCGCGCCCGACAGCCCCACGCCGGAGAGGTTGAGCGCGGCTACGGCGCCGGCGGCGGAACACGTGACGCCAAGAAATGCGCAGTGGGGGCTGTTGGCAGCGGAGGATGAGTCGCCGGCGGCGTGGCCCCGCCATGTCGGGAGGAGCACGCGCCGGGATGCCGGCGGGAGGGACGCGAGGAAGGAGAGCAGGACGGCCGCAGAGTCGGCGCCGGCGGAGGCGTTCGACGGCGGCGTAATGGAGGTAACCAGCGGGAAGAGGAGGAAGAGGAGGAGCAAGAAGGGGACATGCGACATGTGAGGGAACTGTAGCTTCTTGGTTTTTTATTAGTCGTTCGGTCGGGCGGTCGAGTGAAGCGGTGGAGGTGGTGGTAGAAGGGAGGGAGTTCGGGCATGCGGTTCCGTGCGGGCGGAGATGGGTGGTGCTTTCAAGGGAGAATAATGGCGGTAGTGGTGGCGGCATCGAGGAGTGGGCCTGGTCTGGATGCTGAGATCGGCTGCGGCGGGGAAAAATTATTGTGCTGCGTGCGCCTACAGATATGGGCGTACGTGGCGTCTTGGATACGCGGGTAGTGTTGAGGCCCTGGTGTGTCCATTTTAGCTTCTCAAAATAATTTTTAGTTTATATTATAGTATTTAACTTTTAAATAGAGTATTTTTTAAGATAGAGTCTACAAATTAATTATAGCATATATTAAAAGCCCAACATCTGTATCATCCAAAATAGCAAGCGAGTATCTTTCTCTCTGTAATCTCTGTCGCAAACAAGGAAAATTCAAAAATTTAAGTCAAAAGCCATAAACCGCAGCCAAAAAGAACAGGCCATCAGTTTGGGAATTTTTGGCGCATATAACTTGTTTTAAATGTGTATTTATAAAAAAAAATTATGTACATATGAGAATGACGAAAATAATATTTTTACCATACAGTACAGCTAACACATAGACTATTAGAGCCCGGCCACTGTGTGGCCACGCGCCTGCCGCCCGACCACCATGCGGCAGGTGGCCTGCTCCCCTTCACCATACGGCAAGTAATTTATATATAATATTTGTTTAAATGTTTAAATATATTAAATAAACTTAAAAAATTATAAAATTTTATAAGCAGCCTCTCGACATAACGTACTTTATTGTATAATTTTTTAACAATTTTATCTACAATGAATGTTCCTAAAAAATTGGTACAATTATAATATTTGTAGAAGTTGTTACATATAGCAAACGAGTTCAAAAAATTACAAAATTTTATATACGGTCTTCCAACATAGTCAGCCTAATTGTATAATTTTTTAGAATTTTATGTGCTCTAAATTTTTCATGTTTATTCATGTTAATTTAATCATAATTAGCGATATACGATACTCATTTCATGACTAAATTAACATGAATTAACATTATAAATTTGGAGCACATAAAATTTTCAAAATTAATTCAACTA
This sequence comes from Melocanna baccifera, assembly GCA_036346265.1. NCBI lineage: Eukaryota > Viridiplantae > Streptophyta > Magnoliopsida > Poales > Poaceae > Melocanna > Melocanna baccifera. The sequence goes on along the minus strand of CM070699.1, from coordinate 3,871,016 downwards.
TGTCAGGATGCTGCACATAAAAGTTTGTAATTTTTAGAACTCGTTTACTATATATAACAACTCCTACAAATATCATAATCTTATGAATTTTTGAGCAATATTTAGAGTGAATAAAATTGTTAGAAAATTAGACAATGAAGTACATTGTGTTGGGAGGTTGTGCATAAAATTTCATAATATTTTGAACTAATTTGCTATACTGTAAAAATTTGAACAAATATAAGATATAAAATACCACCTAACGCATGGTGGCTGGGTGGTAGGCGCGCGGTCGCACGTGGCCGAGCGGTAGGCTCCTACCACATGGTGGCCGGGCTTCGGTAGTCTATGTGTCAGCTGCAAGGCGCTGCTGCCCGGTTGGGCGGTGGAAGTGCTATTTTGTCATTCTCGCGCATATACGGCTATTTTTTTAAATACGGGCGCAAAATACACTATATATGCCGAAAACTCCCTGTTTGAAACTCACATATTCTGCCAAAATGAAAACAAATTAATTTTTACATGAATAAAAAACCGTAAAGACACCAAAATGAAATAGATTAATTTTTTCTGGAATAAAAAAACTAGAAAGAGTAGAAAATACTATAGCGTTCCAAGCCAAATTGACGGGATCCTTGGATCCAAATTTTGCACACTCTTGGGACCCTTTAATGGCTACAGATTGTTGGCCCAGCCCCTAGAGATAACTCACTCATCGAATTCATAGTGGAAGAAAACAGAAACATGCGTATAAGAACTTTGGTGCTCGACTGCAACTGCCTAGCCAAAAATTTTCATTTTCTTTATTCTATTATTTTCTTGCTCATATTTATCTCAACCTTGAGTTTAGTGTTTATAGTACACGCATATACCTATATATGGAATAACTTAAAGAGCTCTAACTTAAATAAGAAAAGCCTAACAATGGAAACAATCTAATCATTTTGATTCGATGCCGATTGCATGAAGATCCTAACACCCTATTACTTGTCAAGTCTAGATTACTTTCCAATAATCTTCCCCTAATCTTGCCGCTGTTGCAAGCCGAATTGCCGTTGTTGCAAGCCGAACGAAGGAGCTAGCGACAAAGAAAGAAAAAGTAAGGAAAAGATGCATTGCTGCCTTTGACTGAAGTTCATCAACACTAACAACTTTAGCAAGGAGCGCTTTCTCCTCCTTCGCCATGTACAACTTCTCCACCTTCTCGCCGAGTGCCTGGATCTTGTTGACAATAGTCATCAACCAGATGGCGAAGTTATTTATCGACTCCATCTCCTTCATGCGCAGCACCTCGAACTCGATCTTGAGAATTTACATATTTGCTTCCTTCACATGATCGGCACCAAGATGCATCATTTTCAAAGCCTCATGCATATCTTTGGCTGTCTCTTTTTCGGTTAGTAGTAAGAGTGTTTTCGGTTAGTAGTAAGAGTGTCTCCTCTGAAATACCCTGATAGATGTCCATCAATGCTACCTGGTTCTTGCACTCATCGACATTACCATTCTCGATCACGTCCCACACTCTTTGAGCCCTCATGTACAGCGAAACGACGGTAATATCTTTTGCAATCACACCTGATGTGGTCTTATCACCAATGACACTACTTTCACTACTACACAAAGCCTTATATTAGACGCCTCATCACACACGATTCATCAAAAACTGTCAGTGTTAAATGCAATTATAGACGGTTTAAGTTTAGATTCTGTATATGCTAGTTTCGACGTTAAAATTGTCTGTGAAGAGATAATATCAAAGACGATTCATATTGAGCACCATCTGTAAAGTATCACAGATGATTCTTATCAAGAACTGTGTGTAATATTGCCAAATATCATAGACGGTTTTTTATTTAAACTGTCTGTGATGTTCACAGATGATTTATATTAAAAATCATCTGTAATATATTTTCTGCCTTGCAATCCCCTAAAATTTTATAATCTCTCGTCTGAGTCCGAGTAGAACTCCGTTCTGAGACACCTTTAGTAAAACGGGTATAACTTTTGCATATAGTACCCATTTTCGATGTTCTTATACTCGTCGAAAATCTGATGATATATATACCTGATCCAAAAAATGGCTGGCTTATGTCAGTTGCTCTCTAAGACCCCCAAATTCGGTCATCTTTAGCCTCAAATTTGCGTCACAAGTTTTTTATTTCTACTTTTACTAAAATTTTCGATCTTCCTTTCAGAATTTGGGATTTGCCTCAACTGCAAAGTTGTAAATATCGTCGAAACCTTTCAAATGAGCATATATAAGATATATAGAACTTTGTTATTTTCATATTTTAAGACTAACTGTTTACATTTCATCGATATATATATATATATATAGTTGTTTATGTATCACAAATGATTTGTGGTTCAAACTGACTATTGTAATTATATTTTATAGACAGTTTGTGATTCAAACCATCTGTAATAATTATATTTTATAGACGGTTTGTGGTTCAAACTGTCTATGATAATTTGGTCCCTGACCGCTGGGCCCGTCGATTCTCCCCAATGCAATCCTAGCCAATAGAAACCAACTAACCCCTACCCCATAAATTGTAGCTCCACCTCTCCAGCCCCGCGTGAATGTTTAAGCGTGTAAGGTGTATATATCACAACGTTCGTGTGTGCTTGCAAGGGCAGCCTCCTAACTGGTAGGACTTTGTCAGCATCATCACGTTGCTCTTCATCAACTGCACCATTAGCTTCAATGAGAAGAACAACACTAGCAATGCCACCGCCACCCTCATGGCCAGCCTCAACCACAAGCCTCGACATCATCAGCATCAAGCTTGGTGACATCATCCCGGCGGACGCAAGGCTGTTGGAGGGCGACCCGCTCAAGATCAACTAGTCGGCGCTCACCGACGAGTCCCTCCCCATCAACAAATTGCTTGGCAACAGCATCTACATCGGCTCCACTTGCAAGCAGGATGAGATAGAGGTCTCGTCAGCGCAGTTAAATTTCCATTGTCTGCTAGGATCTCTGTTTATTGTATGTTCTTGCCATGTTAAAGAATTGGGTTCATAAGATTAAGAGATATGTTCTTGCCATATTCTTGATGTGTTAGATTTTTAACCAGTTCGTTATCTTGTAATGCTATAATGGTGAATTCTAATTTTAATAAAAATGGAATGTGCTGCTGTATTTGCTTGTTTTCAAAGGGCATAGCTAATATTTCCTTAGGCTAGCCAAAAAATAAAAAAAAAATAGATACAGAATGAACTATCACAGATGATTTTGTGGTATAAACCATCTGTGAAGGACTATCACAAATGATTCAAACCAAAAATCATCTGTGATACTCATACTATCACAGACGGTTCCATCCACCAACCGTCCATGATGGAAAAGTATCACAGACTGTTCTATATACCAACCATCTGTGATACTCACTTATAACAAACGGTTTTTGGTTCAAGTTGTCTGTGATAGTATTCTTTACAGATGGTTCTAGTTACAAACCATATGTGTTGTACTTATCATAGATGGCTCACAAACTATTTGTGATATCTCTGATTATCACTGATCCATAAATTCAAACTGTTCAGAAAACTGTCCGTAATGATAGTTCTGAACCGTCTGTGATGACCCTTTTTGTAGTAGTGTTCTCAAAAAGCACGATATGATCTTGGACATACATAGATCAAGAACTTAGGCTCTGATACTAATTATTAACCCAGCTTCAAGAGAAAACTCACATATAAGAATTCACAGTGGAAAAGAACAAAAATGTGTGCATAAGAACTTTGGTGCTGGGTGTAACTATCTAGCTAAAGGTTTTCCTTTTCTCTATTATCTTATTCTCTTGCTCATATTCATCTCAACATTGATATTAGTATTTATATTACATGCATAAACCTATCTATGGAATAATTTAAATAAAAAAATCTAACAAAGAAAACAAACTAACCAATTTTGATCCGATGCCGATTGCATCATGATCCTAACACCTTATTACTTAGCAAGTCTATATTACTTTCAAACACAACCTTATCCATTTGCTCAACTCCCATCCTGATTCCTATTCTCCACATGATCTTCTCCCCCAATGCATAGTGAGCGGACACAACTATGGCAATCGATAATTGGGTGGGGTTGCGGGAATTTTGGACGTTTGTAGCACTGTTCATCCCCGAAATTCCAAAAGTAGCACCCAAATCATAGAAATTCAAAAACTGGCCCCGTTCCCGACCGCACAACTACCAGACGGCGACACGTGGCAGTGTGGTGCGGTCCCGGACCGCACCACATGGGTGGTGCGCCCCCCGACCGCACCACACCCGTGTGGTGCGGTCCGACCGCACCACACTGCCACATGTGCCACGTCGTCTCTCCCCCGGCCGCACCACTGGATTAAATAATTTTTTAAAATAAAATACATAATTGTTATGTTTTGAAATTTGTTGTAATTATAAACATGTAAAATTTTTGTCCATAATTTCTTTATTTGAACAGTGTTTAATTTTTATTCGTAAATTATTTATTTGTCCCTCTCGCAAATATGTACATAAATATGTCTGTGAATTATGTGTCTCTCCCGGTATTTCATAAGTATATATATGAATGGAAATATTAATTTTTAAATGTAACAAATATGGTTTGTAAACTATGATTTTATGTAAGTTTATGTATTTCGAATTTTATACTGCTGCGTTGTGTTGTAACTGAGTTTATGAGTTTTTTACATTCCAATTGAGCTTGAAAAGCTAACTGAAAAATTGACTTAAAAAAGTCTAATAATTATAAAAAATTTGTCCATATAGATTAATATGTGAGGATGACAAGTCATAATTATGCCTACCTCAGATTATGAGCACATTAAAAGATATAAAAATCAGAAATAGAGCTCAAAACTATGTGAAAGTTTGTGCATTCCAATTGAGCTTCAAAAGCTAGCTGAAAAACTGACCTACAAGAGCCCAATAATTACGAGGAAATTTATCCATATAGACCAATATGTGAGGATTAAAAGTCATAATTATGCCTACCTCAGATAATGACCACATTAAGTAATATAAAAATAAGAAAAGGGCTCAAAATTATGCGAATGTTTGTGCATTCCAATTGAGCTTCAAAAGCTAGGTGAACAACTGACTTACAAGAGTCTAATAATTTTGAGAAAATTTGTCCATATAGACCAATATTTGAGGATTAAAAGTCATAATTATGCCTACCTCAGATTATGACCACATTAAATGATATAAAAATAAGAATAGGGCTCAAAATTATGCGAAAGTTTGTGCATTCCAATTGACCTTCAAAAGTTAGGTGAAAAACTGACTTACAAGAGTCTGATAATTTTGAGAAAATGTGTCCGTGTAGACCAATATCTGAGGATCACAAGTCATAATTATGTCTAACTCAGATTATGAGTACATTAAAAGATATGAAAATGAAAAATCAGCTTAAAACTATGCAAAGTTTAGAAATTTTAGCAATTGGTAAAAATGAGAAGAGTACAGAACTTTCTCAAAAGAAGATGAAATGCTTTGGAGTACATATTTAAGTTCTTTCATTTAGTTTTTCATAGATTTGGATATTTAAGTTGTCATGTATCATATTATTTGATCCGTTTGAACTCGTCATTGCTACTACTAGTGGGGCATTACAAGTCCTGTAGATGAATGATCCATTTGTACTGCTAAAAGAGAATCAGGAGAAGATGAACATACGATTAGCGTACAAATGGCTGGTAAGCAAGAAGGTAAGCGATATTGAGGATACGAAGAATTGAATGCGAAGCTAAGTGATAAACATGGAAATAACACAGTGCACAAAGTTTGTTTACACGCGTTGCACGATAGAAAATAAACCGACATACTCGTACGATACGTGTGCACGATAGAAAAGAAACCAACATAGTCCTACGATACAAACCCGAACACACACAACCGAATAATCGGGGCCATTCACCAGACCAGCACGCAAGAGCCCCACCTACTGCGTGGATGGAGGCCATTTTCCCTTCCTCGCGACCTCTACGTCGAACTCCTCGGCGGCCTCTTTTGCCTTGGCCGCTAGCTCCCTCTTCCTTTCGCACTTCCTTTCGTGAGCTTCACGCTCTGTACGCATGCACGCCTGGAGATGAGCTTGTGTCTCTCGATGTATACGTTCGGCCTGCTCGTCGTTCCGACGCTCCGCCTCGTGAATCTCGGAATCCTTTTTGTCGTTCCACTGGTGGAAGTCGAGAGTCCACTTATCGTATGGGTGGATCTCTAGGTCGATCCACTTGCGATACCCGCACAGCGGTTCTGGGGACTGCGGGTACAAAGGAAATGTTAGTGCGTACTTGAAAATAGAAGTAGTGGGTACACAGAAACACACTGTAAGCGGTTCTTACCGGCTGCCGATAGGTGCTCGTGTCCCAACGTCAGTCGGGATAGTCGCTGGAGTAGTTTGCACAACCCCAGTAGCGCATACCCAGGTTGAGCCGCTGCTTCAACTTAAAGAACTTACATGGGTCTTGACACCAACAGAGGGGCGGCTTCTCCCCCTCTAGCGGGTCTTGCGGCGAACGCTCCGTTGGAACCGCCGAGAGAGGGTCGATGCGACGGGGGATATCTTCTCGGGGAGCTGTCCTCCTTGCATGCACCACTTCTTGGGCCCGCGCCGCAGCTGCCCTCGCCCGTTCGTCATGGGCCGCTGCAGATCTTGCTATGTCATGAGTCTCCTCCCATTATTTTTGCATCTTCTCCCACTGTGCTTTCTGTCTCTTGTCCATCTTGAAAGTGTGGGGTTTGGATTCTGTATTGCCTTATCTCCAAACCCTCGCACCTCCTTATGTATGCTCAGGGGTTGGTATAGTGCAGTTAATTTCGAGCCGTGACAAGCTGCCCCGGGAATTAATGAAACTGTTCAGGGTTAGCCCCCTCATCTCGTCTCATCCTGCCTTGTCCTTGTCACTGCGCAAAAGCTGCCCAGTCTTATGCTATCACTGCGCAAAGCTGGCCTGTCTCGTCTTGTCGCTGCGTAAAGCAGACCACTCGTCCCCCTCGCTGCACAAAGCTGCCAGTCTTGACATGTCACTGTGTACTCGCTGCGTAAAGTTGACCTTTCTTTCCCCTCAGTGCAGAAAGCTATGCAGTCCTGTCTATGCAGTGTTTGGTCATGTCAATGTCTACTCGCTGCGTAAAGCTGACCTCTCTTTCCCCTCAGTGCAGAAAGCTGTGCAGTCCTGTCTTTGAAGTGTTTGGTCATGTCACTGTCTACTAGCTGCGCAAAGCTGACCTCTCTTTCCCCTCAGTGTAGAAAGCTGTGCAGTCCTGTGTTTGCAGTGTTTGGTCATGTCACTGTCTACTCGCTGCGTAAAGCTGACCTTTCTTTCCCTCGCGTAAAGCTATGCATCCCGTCTTTGCGTCTTTGGTCATGTCACCGTCTACTCGCTGCGTAAAGTCGACCTCTCTTTCCCTCGTGCGAAAGAAAAGTCGCGAGCCTCGTCTTTGCGTCTTTGGTCATGTCGATGCGCAAAGTCGCCCCGCCCGCTTTTTGCAAGCAGGCCCTCACCCGCTTCGGTGGAATCGCGCATAAGAAATGACCAAGCCATGAAATGACATGATGACATCTCCTCGGGCATATGCCCTTTTTCATGTGCGTGAGGGGCCGCCGTGACTACCCTACCCTCGCGAACACGTGTCAGCTGTGTCGTTTTCTTGGTCCCTCGGCCCCCACGTAGAGAACCCTTTAAATCGAACGAAGAAGTACCTTCTCCGTCGTGCAGAAACTTATCATGTCGGAAATCGAGGGGCCAGTCGGATATGGGTCACCGAAGGAAGACCTTCCCTTGGAAAAGAGGGAGAACTTCGGTCCGCAGTACCGCCTGATACCAAGCCGGCGTGCTCAACCTGCATGGAAAAAATGCAGACACAATGAGGACGCGGTCGTGGAGGTCTTGGATGGCCCAGTCGATGGCGACCGACGTTTCTTCCGATGCCCACACTCTGGGGTAGAAATTGCTAATAGCATAATTTTCATTACTGCTTATGGAGCCTTCTTGCTAATCGTTCTTTCCCGCAAATGGCGAAATGCGACTTCTCACGCTGGATCGACCCTCCTCATGAACGGTATGTTGCCAACTACGTGAATACATTATGGGAACGAATATTTGAGTTGGAGGATCGAATCGAGACTCTCAACGAGGAGAACAACGACCACCGCCAACAGATGCAACGCGAGAGGGGCAACGAGGAGGTCGTGAACATAGGAAGCTTGTACGATCCCGGATGTTGCTGCGCGAACCCTAGCTGCATATGTGCGTGCCACTACAACGACGGCCAGCCACGTCCGAGGCGTCCCCCTCAGCAATACTCCATGTGGGTGCCACGAGGCTCGTTTGGCATGTAGGCAACAAGGTGTATGGTTGTACCTTGTATCAGTATGCACGTTTTCTATTATATGGAGTAGAGAGAGTGATTACGTTAGTAATGTGTCGTATTTTATTTGTTGTGTTCGCCGTCCTGTCGCTGCGCAAAGCTGCCAGTGTTTTCATGTCACTGAGCAAAACCGGGCTGTCTCGTCTTATCGCTGCACGAAGATGTCCTCTTTTATCTTGTCAGTGCCAATAGCTGACCGCTTTTGTCATATCTGTGGGCAAAACTGACCTCTTTTGTCATGTCACTGCGCAAAGCTGTTCGCTTTATTCATTTCACTGCACAAAGCTGACCTCTTTGTAAAGCTAGCCTCTTTCGTGTTGTCATTGCGCGACGCCTTCTTATTCTGTGGCCTATGTGACTGAGGCCCCCTCCATTGAGCCTACAAGAGGGAGTCATTCATCACTGATGCCCCTTGCATAGCTCTCCCTCGCCTCCTGAATTAGTTGTTTCCAATCTGTGTAGCTTTCTTTCGTGCTCACTCCCCCGGACGCCGATATGAGTCACCTCAGCACTTCTTCATCGGCACCCACGGTGATTTGCCTAAATTGCAGCACAGTTGTTAGACGGAAGACCTCACACACAGCTGCGAATCCTGGACGACACTACTACAAGTGTCCCTTTCACTCGGTGAGTACGATTATTTCGGATTCGTTCAAATCGTGTAAGTATGTTTCAAACTCTTCTTATCATGAAACACAGGAAGCCCTCGGCGGTTGCCGATTCTGGGTGTGGGAGGATGAAATGGGCACTAGGACGGACACTGTTCAGCATGACAGAGTTGTCGTAGGGGGTAGCGACCTCGACGAGATACGGTATCGTTTGGATAGACTGGAGTGGAAAATAAATGTAATGTTGTGTGCTATTTTTTTTCTTGTGTTGTGTTCATTGTTATCGTGAATACGTAGAGCTGGAGGTTGTTTTCGTCTATGTTGGTAATGTTTTGTGCTATGTTGTATCTTGTGTTTGTTGTTATCGTGAAGTTTGTAGACGAAGAGGTTGTTCTCATCTATGTTGGTAATATTTTGTGCTATGTTGTATCTTGTATTTGTTGTTATCGTGAAGTTTGTAGACGAAGAGGTTGTTCTCGTCTATGTTGGTAATGTTTTATGCTATGTTATATCTTGTGTTTCTTGTTATCATGTGTTCATGTGCACTTCATCTGCAGGATTAGTACTGCCCTAGCAGTAATAGCAATGACGCGTTTAAACGGATGAAATAATATGACATATCAGGAAAATGACAAGTTCAAACGGAAATATCAGATTACGAAGTCTATTTTAATACAACGCAGCAGAACAAATTTCGAAATACATTAAATTAACTTCGAGGTGGTGGCCGCTTCCTTGGACGACGTAAGTGGTCATCAGAGAAGGTGAACCTCAGAGGCGAATTTCGTGATTCTCGGAGGTTGTATTGTGAGGCCTGTGGTGCTGCGGTGTAGTCCGTGGAGAGCTGCGACGGATAGCCGAACATGGAGCTCATCCAGTCGGTCGAAGACGGGTCTATATCCTGTGCATATAATAATGGTTGATTAGTACGTGCACCCGACGTTTGTAGTGGTAAGTACTGTAGTAAGTCATGTATCTGGGTAGTTGGCAGTGAAGACAAAGGACCCTGGCCTTCGTGTCCGTGTTGCTCCGCGTAAACCTGTATTTATTTACACTACGCGTTAGTGCGTCCGAGCGTACATACATATTTTGTTGTGTACATTATAGCGTACCGATGTATGCGCCTATCCGAATGATGATTGCGGCGGAAAGTCATACATGTACTCCTGCGGCGTGTACCCTTGGTATGTCTGCTCACACCACGTATGCTGCTCATGCATGCTGGGCTGATCGCCTTGTTGGAATTGCGGCAACGGCTCAGCCTGTTGCTGTCCCGAGTCAGGGTCGCTGGGAGAAGAGAGTGCCTGTTGGGACGAACTGTGCGTTGGGGCCTGTGTCCCCCTCCAGGATGACGACGGCCGCAGCAAGCTGCTATCCTGTCCTAAGTGCTGCAAGAAAAGGAAGCAGTGAGACATAAGTGGTACACAAGTGGATGCACCAAAAGGTGGCAACTATCGCACCGCTGGACCGAGGCGCGCGGAGGACGAGCGAGCATAGCTTCGACGACCGTACTGACGCGCATGTTGGAACGTTGGTAACGCCTCCCCCGATCGCTGGGCTAAGTCAGGGTCGCTGTCAGTTGAGCCTTGTCTACCCGAAGAGGACGTCGCGCCTTGCGTGGTCCTCCCTGACACGACGGCTGTAACAAGCCGGTATCCCGCTGTGAGGTCTGCATCGAAAAGTGGTACTGAGGGACATAAGTGGCAAACAGGTGGACGAATTGCATTTGGCAACAACCTTACCGTTGGGCCAGGGCACGTCGAAGATGAGCGAGCATAGCTGGGACGACCGCTGGACTGCGACGGACGTCCGGACGAGGGGATTGGAGCTGGATGTAGTTGTAATCATTATGTTTGCATTCTAAGTCATTTAGCTAAATATAAGTTCTCGTGACTCATAACTAATTAATGACAATAACAATAA